>OX439036.1:43814668-45014668 GCA_949317995.1 Acholoe squamosa | reverse complement strand
AAAGCATTTGTAGATCCTTTGAAACCGCAGTCACTATCAATGATCCTATGTTGTATCTGCACCACAGTCAGGTGTAGTGCCCAAACAAAAGATGCCCACTCGTTAACAAATCAATGAGTAGTCGACCCGAGGGCCAGGCCTTCACATAATAAGGTCGTTTTATTGCTTTGTACCCACGAGCTTGCTCCCCCTATGTTACCACCAGCAGAATATACCTCTCTATTTCGTCTGTATTGCTTTTAGTCTGATGTATAAAGCTATAGTCCTCAAAGAAATCTTTCGGTAAAAGCACAAGGACAGATTGGTTGGCAGACGAGACAGTGAACTTGAAACCTGTTCATTTATTGGCGTCAAGTTCCTCAGAACACCCTTTCACTGTTGCCGAGCAGACTTGCCTTTACTGGTCTGTGATATAGAGATGAATGTGTTCACCAAGGCGCCTCTCAGCTTGCGAATGGAGTAAGTTGGAGGGGAGGCACTGTGTATAGATTGCCACAATGGCCAATCAAGATAACAAACCTCGTGCCCGTTGCTGTATCCGCCTCACTGCGGGACAGGCGGCTAAAACTGCCTTCACGCGCACACATGTGATTTTCCGTGACTGCCGTGTGCGAAATGCAGTGATGACAAAGGAGGGGGAATCATCGCCAAGCATCTAGATTGTGGCTTCAGGCCAGGGAGTAGAGGGAGAAGGGGAGGGTGGCAGGGGAGTCCCTTTGATGCAGACAGGGCTGAAAGCCGTGGAATGTGTCTGGCGGGATAAAGGGGTTGGAGGACGAGTCAGGGGCCTCACTCACGGCCTCATAAGACGTGCACCGGAAATTAGCGATCTTTTACTGCGGGGTCCGGTGCGAAAAAGTCAGATTGAGGGACGAAACAATTAGATGAAGATGCAATTACCGCAAATAACAAACAGCGTGCGAAAAAGCATGTGTGTAATCAAGACGAGTGAAGAGGAGCAATGGAGAGGGGAGGGGCACACAACGTACATGTATTCTGTGTCAAGCATCACACACATAATATTTTGGTACTAGATGGTCCCTACTCAGCATGACACATCATATATAGAACTAGATAAAATCAGGGCTGCCGTCATGTAGATGTCCTATCTATAGACACAATTCTACCTAATCATGTAGAATTAGGTAGTCTGTCCCACACAAACATGCCCGTCACATAGGACGAGTTGGGTCTCAAAATGTGCACTGGCCTCTACCACCTGCCCATATGTAGAACTATGTCGGCTGAAAAGTGGCAACCTAACCCATTTTGTAGAACTGCATGGGCTGACCCAACGACCTGTCCCATGTGTAGCACTAGGTCAGCTGAAACAAGCAACTGCCGTCATGTAGAACTAGGTGTACTGACCCAACGGCCTGCCCCATATGTAGAACTAGGTCAGCTGAAACAAGCAACTGCCGTCATGTAGAACTAGGTGTACTGACCCAACGACCTGTCCCATGTGTAGCACTAGGTCAGCTGAAACAAGCAACTGCCGTCATGTAGAACTAGGTGTACTGACCAAACGGCCTGCCCCATATGTAGCACTAGGTCAGCTGAAACAAGCAACTGCCGTCATGTAGAACTAGGTTTACTGACCCAACGGCCTGCCCCATATGTAGAACTATGTCAGCAGAAACAAGCAACTGCCGTCATGTAGAACTAGATGTACTGACCCAACGACCTGTCCCATGTGTAGCACTAGGTCAGCTGAAACAAGCAACTGCCGTCATGTAGAACTAGGTGTACTGACCCAACGGCCTGCCCCATATGTAGAACTAGGTCAGCTGAAACAAGCAACTGCCGTCATGTAGAACTAGGTGTACTGACCCAACGACCTCTCCCATGTGTAGCACTAGGCGGGCTGAAACAAGCAACTGCCGTCATGTAGAACTAGGTGTACCAGAGGCGTAGGAAGCAAATCTTCATTGGGGGGGACCAGAGATGGCCCTATCTTGACGACCTTGAATTGTCGGCTCAAGCGCAATGGCGCTTATACATACCTATATAAAATTTGTATACAAAAGTAATTTTTGATGAATTTTAGATGTGATCCCCGGGTCCCCCTGGCCCCCCCTTTTCCTACGCCGCTGTGTACTGACTCAACGGCCTGCCCCACATGTATTTTATAACTAGGTGGACTAAAACAGGCAACCGCTGTCATGTAGAACTACTTAGTAGGTGTACTGACCCAACGACCTGTCCCATGTGTAGCACTAGGCGGGATGAAACAGGCAACTGCTGTCATGTAGAACTAGATGGACTGACCCAATGGCCTGCCCCATATATATATATATATATATATATATATATATATATATATATATATATAACTAGGTGGACTAAAACAGACAACTGCCGTCATGTAGAACTAGGTGTACTGACCCAACGACATGTCCCATGTGTAGCACTAGGCGGGATGAAACAGGCAACTGCCATCATGTAGAACTACATGTACTGACCCAACGGCCTGCCCCATATGTAGAACTAGGTGGGCCGAAACAGACAACCGACTTCATCATGTAGAACCTTATCATACTTAACTCTTTGACAGATATATCTTTTTCAGCTGTCCAGATTATGTACAATCAAGATGTTATCACGAAAACACTAAGATTCGCACCGGGAGAGCATTGCAAAAATTATGCTGAAATGGATATATCACACTTTGGAACCTTTTATATATTGGTGGACTGACTTGCAAAACATATCTCACCAGGTAGAACTACGTGAGCTGACATGGTCAACCGACCTCATTTTTAGAAATATATAGACTAACTGACCTACGCTATCTACCTCATCATGTAGAAATAGGTGGGCTAGCATAGACAACAACCTGCCTCGTCTTTTAGTATTTTGTGGGTTCATTTACAGAACTTACCTCGGGACTGACCTGAATTCTCTTCTTTGCACGCCTTTGACTCAGACACTGGTCCCTGTGAGTGCGACCTCGAGGCCACCCTTATCACAGGTGGCTTCCCTGCACCTACCCCGTAAAAAGGTAGAGGGCTGGGGTGGAATTTGATTGAGGGCCCAATGCTGGGTTAACAAGGGCAATAGGTTGGGAATTGGGGGCAGGCAGTGGAAGGTGTTAGTCCTCTAGTTGGGGTTGGATCCTCATCTCCCTGCACAGCGTCCCTAGAGACTGACTCACTCCTACGTCGCACCCAGACAGCATATGGCAAATATGCTGCCATGCTGAGAGCGAGGGGGGAGTGTGGGTTGCCGTGCAACTGCAAGTGTGGAAACCTAATTACAGAAATTCTATCGGTCCATGTCATGCGGCCTGTGAACATGTGTCTAGCAGGCAACCCGAGGCCAACTACTGGACCCAAATGATGGACGGTTCACATCCAAAATGCCAGCTTCCAACGACCCAGGGAATATTAAACTCACATTCAGGTGGCTGTCAGTACTTGTTTGCTCTGAGCAAATGTCACTATTAGCTGGATCGGGCAAGATCTGACAACGGTTCCTAAAAATCGAACTCGGAGAAGGCTGAAAGAAATGGGGAATAAAAACCGAAATGGAGAATCAACGATGAGACAAGGATGTTTTTCCTGTTTCTCTTTTTACATGAGAAAGGACATTACACACTAAGGGATTGGGTGACTGGAGAAGGACAAAAATGCTCACTTGGTATTGAAAATAAGCACGGTCCACAAATAACATTCACCGGTACCATATATAGGACGATACCATAATTCCAGGAATGCGTCTGTGTGTGTTTGTGTGTGTGTGTGTGTATGTATATATATATATATATATATATATATATATATATATATATATATATAATATAATTAAGATGTATTAGATTATATATCCCGGCTTCAACTCATGTGCCCAGTAATGGCTTCCCTGTGAGAAAACATCGCCGGGTTGCTTTTAGGAAGCGTCTGTTGGTGACGGAGCAGCTTGGCGCGGCTCGTGAGTTTATACAGCAGCCGGCTCAGGCTAGAATCTAAGCGATGCGCCTTGCATTTCGCTGTGGCCGGCCACATCAGAGAATCAATAGCTTTGGCAAGATTTGGACGAGGCCCTGGCTGATACCAGCAAGAGCCTCCCATTGGCCTAATGGTGGCAATTCCCCAAGCAAACCAAGGGAGCGGATAAATAAAACCAGATAAGAAAGGGATCGGTTGGGAGGGGTGGCAGCTAAGAAGATAAGCAAATGTAGGCTACAACATCAGAGGGGAAGGGATTTATCTGGAGGAAGAAGCTGTGCGGATGGAATCTCCCCTAGGTATGGCAGCCAAAATAGAAAACGCGGTTTTGTTAAGAGGATGTTATGTGCTGACTAAAAATCTGGTCTGGCAGAATCATTAAGTGCTTGTAATCGCGTCGATCATTTTTTATACGGACCCTTCAGAAAGACAGTGGAACCGTGAATATTACATGAGCCAGGAGATGGGCAAGTGTGTGTATGTTCTCACATATCCCAATAAAAGTGGATATGTGTCGGCTGATGTTTCCATATCAACGGTGTATCTCCTTGGCCGTGTTTTAAAAGAATGTCTTTCTACACGGTGGTGACGCATATCTTAGCTGCAGACAATTTACGCTGTGAACAATTACAACTGGGGCGGCAGTTGCTAAATATATGTTATCAGTATAATATCATGCACACTAAGTATGCCTAATAAAGACGTATGAAAGGAATTTTCCAGATATTACATGCCCCAAGATTGCTTGATATGTTACAAAATGAATTTCCTCTATGCACTTGAGAATTGCTCAAAAGAACCTTATCTGGAGAGTGCAGTGTGTATGATGTGTTATTGGTTTGATTCAACCAGCGTGGGTTAGATAATGTTACGAGAATGTTATGGAAGAATGCTTAAACAATATTTCTGTGACAGATCCCTCTCATACTTGTTATGCAACAACCGTGAGGCAAGTAAAATTGCACCAGTAAAAAAGATAGCCTGCTCCGACTATTGCTACATAAATGTGTGAAGATTATGTTAGATTACTACCCCCGGTATATGATAATGTGCCATATTCTAGCACACAGGAAGATGACACACATTTTCCTGGAAATGGTGGCTTCCAAGCACTGGGTGATAATCATATAAACTGTCGGCCTGTGTTACAGTTCCCTGGTCGTGACCCTCCGTGTTGGGGTCAAAGGTGTGTGATCAGTGGGCATCCCTGTAGTCGGCGACTCTAATTGAAACATAAAGGCAGGACTCATGCCCTGCTGGACGGGGTGATAGACGTAGGTGATTCATGCCTGGCTACGTGATGCTGAACAATAGGGTAGTGTCCAGTCCCTCCTTGGCGTTTAGGCATTTAATATGCTACCTTATCATTATTTCATAGCCCCGTCTTGGTGACGGGAGGGTTGCCTGATGCTTGTATCCCTTAATGACCCCTGCACAGGCTAGGACCAATGTTCCTCAACGTGATGTATTAATGAGGAGTTTAACCAGAAGGGTAACTTTTCATAACTACAGTCACTGTATTGCTATAAACAATTAGAAATATCTCTAGAATACCATTATAGACCTTATCTAAAGCTGAATAGCATCCGACATGATTGACATAAAACCATGTCAGAGCTAAAAAGCTGCGGAAGGTAGAGGAAACTATAAGTACTCTTAAAGACTGCGTCAATTGTTCTTCAGTTAATCCTATTAGCGAAATGGGGCAAACCTGCTTGGTGTAGTGCTACAGGATGACAAAAAAAAAACCAAAAAAAAAAAACAACAACGACCGAACAGGATCTTTCTTGAATTTGACTACCATGTGTTTGCCCCCTACCCCTTCTTGCATCTCTTCCCGACACTAATCTAGCTGTATGTCTCCAGATGGCGGTCCGTATACGTGAGACATTGTAAACCCAAGCCCTTGCTCCCACGGGAAGGGAAGTAGACAGCCCCCACCACACCGATGCCACCTTGTGAGAGCGCCGCCGGAAATGCGCTGTTCCCTGGGATAGACAGCACAGGCCGCCCCATGATTGGCTGACACTTGGCCACGTGACACTAACCGGAACTAGAACCTGCAGATACTAGCTGGACAACTCTTTACTCAAAAGCTCTGCTGGGCAAAGCTTTGTTTGGTCTGACACAGGGACAAGAACAACCCACAATCAGACCTAGATATGGCTAACTACAGGATTTAGAAGTGCCACAAGCACCTCATGCATGTTTTCCTTGCAGTTCTAACAGCCAATAAGCAGCTGTGCTCGTTCTTTCAGCTGATGAACACTGTTTCTGGGTCGCTGGACAGTGGTCTGTATCCTGTTGAAATTGGCTGGTAAACATGAGCTACACCGGCTGATAAATAAAGAGTATCTAAGTTTGTTCATTGTGTTTGTGCTGCTCATCTCCGCGAAGCCTTGTCGTCTACGTCAGCAGTCTATTATGGGATGGCATGTAAATACCCGGATGAGCAGCCCTTGGGTCCATCATCATTATTACCGGCACGACTCTAGTGGTCGTTATCAATATATCCAGGCGGGCTATATACTCGAGCTCGGCGCGGCAGCCCGGTAATACATACACGATCAATCAATTGATCACCATCATGGATAATCTAATAGTTTGCGACCCGCGGGAATTAACGTTAGCTGGCTATGATTAATATCTAGACCAGAATGAATGGCAAGCAGGGGTTTTGCCATTGGAATAACGACGGCAATCCTCCTTGTCTCGTGTAAGCTGATCTGTGTTAATCAGACACTACATGGGGGGGGGGGTTGAGTACCAGCTATAATTAATATTGAATATGGAGGTCAGTTCTAGAAAAGTTTGTGAGCAGCCAACTGGAAATAGATATCTGTTGGTTGCTCATATATTCTGGTGACCTTTAAGATGATATGGACATGGATCTCTTTTCTTTCTGTGTATCAATAATTCCGGACAAAATAGGATAGGCGTCTGTGAAATCCCACGATTATTGGTTACGGATATGAGGCAGATATTCAGAACAAATATCATCGTATGAAAGTAACAAATATCATATGAGAATATTTCAGACCGAACAAGTCCATATATTTGATGCAACGAGAAACATTGTATTCTCAAAAGGAAAAGAAAAATATATGAATGGATGTGAGAGGAAGGAGCTCAAAACGAGATAATAGATGAATAGGGCCTATGATTATAAAAAAAATTACAGTTAACTGATATGCTACACAAATATCGGTGCTAACATTTAAGTTAATGATAAGCCAAAGCATTCAGAATTATTTCCCGGAAGCCTATGGTTAGAGGAAAGGAAACACTCACATAGGGGTTCCCCTGCGGGATGAGAGAGAAAGGCGGGAGATATGAGTTAAAACGCCCCGCACACACGTGAGGAGGGACAATAGCCCTACACACGACGCTTTTGGTTTCCGTGTTGTTCACTGGGACACGTGCCGAATTGGCTTTATGGAACCACACAACCGTGAACGCCTAAAAAAAGCCAGGTTTTTAACACGGCCAGGACACTCTTAGCGCGCTTAATGGTGGCCAGACGTGGCTCAGAGGGGGTTGTTAAGGCGGGTGGGTGTTAATCGGTCACAGATAAGTGAGTGTAATAGAAACCCTAGTGCACAATGGGCAGCTCAATGTGAGTCTCCTACGTGCTCCATTGAGCACCTCCCACCATTCCCACAAACAACCCTTCAGCAATTCCCTTGAGAAGCTTCAAGGATCCCTACAGTAGGACCAGACGAGTAACATAAGAGGTATTCTAAGCAGGGACCCTAGCAACCGAAGGCATGTCCAAGCACTCCTACCCCTTCCTCCCATGGGAAGGGGTAGGCCAGTCTGACATTTCATAGAGGAGGTCGTAGTAAAATAGGATTGAGCAATTCGCTATTCCCCACAACTGTTACGTTGGAGCAGGTGACTGACTAGTAGTATAGGGTAGGTTTGAGTCATGGCAAGCTGCTCCCCATCAAAGGCTCAGCCCTGGCGAGCTGCAGGCTCAAGTGCTGTTCCATTTGCATGACAGAGGCGACTGGAATATCAGAAGTGCCCTGGGTCTTGGATATCGCTCAGAACTGCTCGGGTCCTTACGAGGCACGTCGGAGGGCGGGTCAGATTTTCTTGCACATGTCACAGAGTCGGGTGGGGCCTGGTTAGGTCTTGTTACTTTATTGTTCAGACGGAGCTACTCGCATTAAGGGTGCGGCCATAGGCGGCTTACCCCAACATAAGAAATAGACAGGCCCTCAGGAAGTCCTTTTCTGCCATTAGGCAGAGCGTACCATTGAGGTTTGGTGGTACACACTCATTGCAACCTCCATCTTCTATCTTGTAAGTCACTTTGCCTGTAGTTACTTGGGGGTCCTTTATATAAGACAGGTATTTTGCTACCTTTGAATGTGCTAATTACATAAAGGTTTATACATATATTCCTCTATATTCCATATTCTGTAATCGTCTATAGCGCGTAGCTTTACGTATACGTGCTATTATCTACAGAGCCTATAGACAATTATACGACTTTTTAATCAGGTTTATATTGGCAAAGCACGCTTAAATTATGACTACCCTCTCTGTAATGTTTTTATTACAAGATATCTGAAAAAAAATTGCCTGCAGTGGCCATTCATTGCTATCCCTGTATGAAAGGCAGCACACAGGGCATTCAGCGACCTGGGACAAATGGCAAAAACGGGGCTTTAGTAAGCAGACGCTTTATAGCTATGATTAGAGCCGTTAAAAAGATACCCAACTCCCACCGCTGACTGAATGCCTACTAATTAAACCTATTGTTAAACTAAATAGTTCTGTGGTAGAGTTGGGTTACGCCAATACCAATCAGCCTGATGCCACTGAGTGGCACAATTCCGGGATAAGCTTTAGTATCAGTGTTAAAACTCTGCACGGAATCTGAATTAAATATATCATTTCAGGCAGAAACAATAAAAAAGAGGAGTGTGGTCAAATTGATTTGTATGATTGACACACGTCTCCCATATTGGAAATGATGTCAGTCGATGCAGGATTCTATAAGTACAATGTGGCTATGTGAAACACCTTAAGATAATCGTGAGAAATAGTGCTGATAATGCATTTAAAGAGTAACATATTGGACAGGAATAAGTATTATTATAGGTTCGGTATTCTATAGGCCGTTTGGACACATTGAGTTGGACGTCCGATCGGCCCCTACCCTCTATGACGAGATGGTAATAGAGGGGCCCGACACTGGAATAGGTTATTCATAGATACAGGACAGAGGCTACGTGTGTTAGAGTCGGCATAGATGTCAGCGTCTGGGGAGGAGAGTACTACTGTGTGACGAGCAGGAGAGGCGTTAGTGTTTGTGGGAAGACTGAGTCACTCATGAGCTGCTCCTACCGATGTTTACTGAGGCAGGTCAGGGCATCCTCCGCCCATACAGATACTAATTAAAGTGGGATTGTGTGGGACCTAGGCCTGGACACTGATCACACAGCTATTGGATAAATATTGATAACGCCTGGCATGGGGAGCAGCTCGGCTGCCTCCCTCTAAGCTGCTCAGTCAATAGGGCACCGGGATGGGATCCATATGATAACGGTAAGCAGGGGCGTCTGCCACCCGAGCTGTGGCAGCCACAGATCCAGATTGCCTTGGGATCCACTGATTTAACTAAACGATCTCTATCCCTTGCCCAAATAAGCATTAAGATCGCTGCACACCCTTGTGTCCAGGGGCCAACGTTGGATAGTGACAAGAACAAAGGAAATTAGATGCACCGGCAAGATCAAAGCCAAATAATGCACTTCTTCCTGTGTAAAGATAAGCCTGAACGCATGGATTCGGGCAGCGGACATTACATTGCCGACCGCCACTGCCTCCATTCAGTGAGAATTATCTTTATCAATATCTCAGATATATCCATTCTTTCCCCTCAGCCACTGCCATCAATATATTATACACAAGGGAGTCAATGAATATGGAAACGAACCAAGCGGGCAATACTTCACAGGCGATCTTCAATGCGGCAGTGGTGGGGAATTGAATCTCGGTTTCATTTCTCATAACAGCGGCGACAGCATATAAGATTGTTTCCTTTCTCATCCCCCCCTCCCGTCCCCTCCCTGCTCATAATAGGCCTTTCCCTGAGAGGACAGAGGAGACACAACTGAAGTAGGCGACTGTTTGCTCATGATGTTGAACACGATGATGACGGCGCCTCGTGCGTGTGCTGCATGTGATCCCAGCCTCCTCCCACCTAACCCACATGCTGTGGACATAAGGGGGCTTGGTATTGGGTGTGTGTGTGGCGGGGTTGGGGGTTTGGGGTGGGGTGTAGGACCTGTGACCATCCTACTATCTGGTCACATGGACTATACTGATGTGGTATGCTGCTGATAGGAGCATCTCATTTCACGCGCCGGCGCCCGACTAAGACGGGCTCGTAATTGAGTTGCAGACCTTGGAGAGAACACCATTCCTGACGCTACCCTTATGGAAACCCATCCCTGGCAGGATCTGGATGGAGGTTGTGAGTGTGTGTGTATGGGCTGGGGATATGGGACTGTGATCGTCGGCTGCCCCTCTCCACACCCTCCACACACCTCGTACACACCCCTACAAGGCCGTAATGAGCGCCATGTGTCTTAGGCAGCGTCATTTGCCATGCAAATGAATCAGATGATGACCGAAGGGGAAACCAGCCCGATTCATCATCGCTTCTCAGGCCGTAAATTATACCTAATAATTGTTTCTCCTCGCCGTCCAGGTAGCAGGGCCCCACGGGGGGGGGGGGTAGCGTGGTGTAGCGAGGAGGTAGAGACCGGGGTTAGACGAAGGGATGCTGCTGTGTGTGGGGTGTAATGATAAGATGGGGCGGGTAAGATAACGGGTTGAATATAACACCTCACATCCAATGCAACACAGTCAATACGGGTATCATTTGGCAGGCAGGCAGATTGAAGAGCCACCTCACTCCCCTATCCCCCAACCCTTTTCTTTCCTATTCCCCCATCCCTCCCCCTCCCTCCCAATCCCTCCTCACCACGAGTCACAGATCTCATAAGGTTATTTCATTGCAGATCCCGGTGTCGTTATCCCATCCACCACCCATATCGGGTGTCAGCGGATCAATCACGACCTCCAGGTGGGGATGCTCACTCATAAAGCCAGTCAGATGAGCAGCTCCCAACTGACTCCCCTGCTCCCCCTCCCTCCCCTCCTCCACACTATCTGTGACATGTACTGGGAATAGGGACCTTATTGCACCCTGCACTAAGGGCCCTTTTCGCAGATTCTATCTCTACGACTCCCCATTCCCCTCCACTGTCCCCCCACGATCCCTCTACCCTTCTCTGACTTCCCCTTGACCCCCTTAGTATTCAGCAAACCCACCCCCACCTCACCCCACACCCCATCCACCGCTGATCAGCTCCTCTTGCCCTGAGCGACTCTACCGTCCCCCATCCATCACACAGAGTCAGTGCTGTGAGCTGCTCCTCCATGGGCCTCTCATGGAGACAATTAATGCCTTCTCTCCATCGGCCAAGATCGTATACCACCACCAGTCCCATCCATAACCCGCTGGAGGAATGACTCAATAATTCATCCGCTGTAATCCAGTTATTAACGCCTCATAATGGCGGCTCTGCCAATTAAACGGTCCCCAAGGTGTGTGGGTGAATGGGGAGGGGCCAGGGTCTGACCACCGACCAGCCCACCCCTCCCACGGCCCACCTGCCGTCCCCAGGTGCACCCTTGTGCCTCACCCTTTCCCTATGGTAAAACCCCGGGTCGGCCACGGGGATTAAATGTCTCCACCTGGAGAACTGACATTGACCCCAAACTCCAGGGCTCTCAGACAGTTCCCGTAAAATAATAAGTCAACTGATGCCGGAAAATAATAAATACTGGAAAGCTTCTCACGATCACTACAGAGTTATTAGCTGTTTCCTAAGCGTGCCGCGAGTAAAAGCAAAAGTGGGTCATCCATTCTATGCTATAGATGACCCGTGCTATCAAGCTTGTTTGCAGTGAAGAAAATGCTGCTTCTTTTGTTCACGCGAAAACGGTAAAGGACTGTGTCCGTGCGAAAGGTCACGGGTGTTCTCTTTAGCGTTCACTACCGGATTGGGATTTCTTGCGGACGAGAGAATGCTACAAACCAATTGGAGGCGCCAATATCTAAATGTCAACCGATAGGGTAGTGCGCCTGCCGAACGTAATAAAATTCACAGGCGGACAACGAGGATTGCAGGGGGTGCAGTGAGTGAGAATGGTGGACGGAGGGAAGGGTGGGTGGGTGTCGTGTAAAGGAAAAAGGGACACCCGGCCAGGTCCTTGCAGTGATCTGAGCAGCATAAGAAAACAGACGGTGCGATTTTTACAAATGCAGCAAACAAAGGCTCTGCGGATATGATGAAATTAGGGCCTATCTCCACTACACGACTATCGCAACCGATGTGCAAATCTGTCACGATATCCAACCTGAAAGACTGACATGTTTGAATCTTTCAAACGATTTGGTACCGATCTAGGTACCGAGAGATCTCCTTTTGAGGTACCCCATCCCCTCTCACATACTCACATACGGTACCGACAGTCGTTGTGGCTCTTTGTCGCCTAGTGGAGAGAGGCCCTAGGAGACGAATAACAGACAGTTCGTGTTAAGAAGCTTTAAATGGGAGAAAGGAAAGGGGCACGATTTGCTGCTCGGTGAGGAGCCTATAACAAATGATTTCCAACTTCATGCAAGCCACCCATCCACTCCTATTTCTGCCCACCCATGCAGCTGACCAAAGGTCCCTTTGTTGCCAGGCAGCCATCAGAGATTATCCACATCAGACTCAATCGTCCGTCGGTAGTTAGATATCGCTATAATCTCATAATTAGGTGCTGGCATAATGGCCGACCGTCAGGGCCGAAAATCGGGCTCTGCATTTATCACATGGGAAGGACGGCTGTCGGGCGGGATCGGTATGGCCCTGATTGTTGTCGTGGTCCTTTGTGGAGTGAGCGATAATTGAGGAACTGTTGGTGAAGGGTGGCGGACATCTGGGCCTGCCACCAGTGGCTTGGAGGGTGATGGGGGATCGAAAGACACCCCTTTAGGGGTCCAAGACACGGTGAAAAGTGATCATTGGGGACTCAGTTCTAGAGCGCAATCGACTCGTTAATATTGAGAGAGACAAGAATATGGATATACTAAGATAGATAGGTAGAAAGATAGATAGAGAGATAGATAGAACAGGTAGAGATTCTTTGAAAGGGTTGGAGGTTGCAGGTAGTGGAAGAGACGCTCGGGTTGCGAGAAGCAGCACAGATATGTCATTATCGGCGTCTAGACACTGGGGACATCACACACGCTGGCGTCGCTGTCGTTCAACCATCCCCCCAGCGAAGCCTGACAAAACAGGCAGACGGGGAGAGTCTGGTCGGCAGGAGGGGGGCGGGGTATAAAGGGAGGGTTCAAAACAGCTGCAAACTGCTGATATCTCGGATAAACGGCCTGGCTACGGATCCCCATCTCGAAGGGCAATTACAAAATTTCCCCGATGTTACAACAGCCACGCGACCACAGGGTGTGGTAGGAGTGTTCTTGAACTCATGGGACCATAGGCCATAGGCTTTGGAATAGGAAGCAGGGGAAGGGGAGGATGGATAATGTTTGGCTTGCCGGTGGGACCGACAAGGCACTGTTTGGTACAGCATGGGACACTTGTGTAGATAAAGAGCGGACTGAATAGTGCCTAGCGGTGCAGATGGACCGGCAGGGGATGAAGTGGGAGTTCTATGTAACCCGGGGGCAAGGGTAGGATGGGATGTGGGAGCTGGGGAGGGCTCAGGGCGCAAACAAGGGCCGGCCGTGGCCAAGCTTAATTGAAACGTAAGGGCGTCAGGACTATGAATCATACCAGTTCTACGAAGCAGCTCCTGAAACACAGCCAGGGGAACACAGAGAGGTTCGGGGTCAGTCTGCCGCCCTTTCCATTCTCTACTCCCATTCCCCAAACTCCTAGTTCCTCTCATTCTAACCACCCACAGTATCCAAGGCCGAGAGCCGGCTGCATCAACAATCAGCCCTCCCTAAATTGGCATCCATAATTCTAAATTGCATTTCATAATCCCTCTCAGGCTGGCCGAGATTGAGTTTAACAAGGGGCCCGCAGCATTAAAGGGCCTGCCCACAAAAAAACAAAATCCCACTAAATATCCTATTAGAGCTCATAAATATGCAGGAACTGCTCGCCTCGCTCGGTATCATATTCTGAGCGAGCTACTCGCCGAGCAATCAGCCTGGCGTCGGTTGTTGGTAATTTCTCATTTTCAAGCTTTCAGCATTCCTCTCTCAGTAGAGCCTGTGCCTCATTCCCTATCCCACCTCTACCCCAGAACGTAAACCCCAGTTTAAACAGTCCATCCAGCTTGTAACCTTTATAACTAAATAAAACTGGCATACCTCTCCTGTTTCTGAGGGTGCAAAAGGTCCGTTAACAAAGCATTACAAGCCTGTGACAAATCGAATTTGCGAACGGGGATGGGGGTTTGTAATTATGATCAATGACAGGCGCACTGTCCGCCTCCCCTTGTCTCCTGACACCTATAATGGGCGCAGTACGCCTACTAGTGACCATGGCAGTGGATGAGGGGAGAGCCAGGATAGTGGTCTTAGGGGAGCTGGTTTTTACAGCGATGGTCAAAGCCGTTGGATTACACGGCTAAGGCTAACGGGCGGCCATTCTAGGGGCCGTGCAAACAGGTGCGGGCTACTCCTTGGGGAGCACTATGGACGGCCAGTGTTTGTTAAGGACAGTGGCCAATGTGTCATGTACACCCGCAAATGGGGAAAGTTGTGGGCCGCAGCAGACACCCGTGGGAGGTGATCAAACACTCCCAAGGGCTGAGTGCCCACCTAATGGCCTAAGTTCTTCTTTACATAACGGCCTCTCCTCCAGTCTTCTGCCCCATTCTCCCCTGTACCTCCTCCCCATACTCTCCCCAGCCGATTTGCATTGTGCCAAACAGTAGCTAGCGCATCAGTAAACACATATGGGTGTGTACATCTCTGATATCCACCCTCCCCACCGCCCATCACCACACACCCATCCACTGCTTTGTGTTATCAGCCTCTGCCTGGATTGTCCCCGAGAAACCCTTCATCCTACCATCGTTATATGTTAATGGATTGTTCCCTTGAAACCTACCCATTTCCAGTATATTACTTGTGCTCTCCCACTCCTCATTTTTACCGATGATGCATTAGCCGAGGCACTCATAAGAAGATAGGAATGTGGGTGGGAGAGGGTGTATGTATATGGGTGGGCATTTGGGGACTCTGAGGCAGCAGGAAGTAGAAAATACGAAGCGAGGCTAAGGGAATAGTGGTTTTGGTGATGAGAAGCACAGTGGTGGTATACAATAATGAGATCTTTTTGTTTGATAAGTGCAGAAGCCGAGCAATAAGGATTCTATCCCAAGGAGGCCTGGATACTGTATATAAGGCTCAATACGTGATCATGCATACGTAACGAATGCCAGTACAGCTCATTCGTTTACAAATTCGCCCGTCATCCCCCATACTAAGCACTACTACTCCCCATACCCGGCCGAGGATTACTACTATACGTGCCCTAATAGAAATATCCGTCCCACAATCTTTCCGCATTGTCAAATTCTAATCTATAAACTCTTTAGTTAAAAGAAATTGCCACTAATTGAATTACGATTCCACTTAATAACATATGCCTTGCATCTATCATTTCACGAGTCAATGTTGCGGTGTCCAAACGGCCCTGTCACGATGTTTCAGTGCAAGTAGTATATAGGAATGGAGCTCGAGCGAAGGCGACCTCGTGTAAGTAGTATATGAAATTTGTGATCATGAGGCATTGTCATGTAACGCTGGCACAACGTACACTTTTGTGTATACGACGGTGTAAATAGGAAGTCTCTGATATAAAAGTAGTACGTCTGAATATATGAGAAGTTTATACATAAGGAAGCTTGTGAAATGAGCAAGGCTTTGTCATATTGCCTTTTCATCCACAGATGTCCCCTAGAAGTAGAAATAGATGGTCTCGCGTGTTTTAAACAGAGCACCTTTGTGTTTACACCGATGGCTTAGCTTGCATCTCTACAGCTGCCTTCCTAATATAGTTTTTATCGTAGGCTCCACCAGCGCCAGTCAAAAGGTAGGCGTCAGCCAGTGGTTGTGATACCCCACGGACTTCTCTGTCTGGTTGGTGGGCTGGTGAAGGCTGTAGGTGAGGTAGAGAGACAAAATGGCTGGGTGCTTTCATACAGCCACTAAGGTGATCTAGCGAGGCAGTGAGTGACCGCAGAGTGGGTTATTGATCTAACCAGCAGGCTTCAGGTAACCCACCATGCCATGTCAAGGTGAGTAGAAGAGGTTGCTGGGGTGGCCGCGCCATAAGCAATATTGGGCATAGTGTGAAGAGGTTGAGTCAGTAGGTCATTCATAGAAAGAGGAGGCATGTATCGGTGTGAAGAATGGGTTCAAGCGGCTTAAAGGTATACCCATACTATGTCAAGGGAATGCCTCAAGGACCCTAATTAGGGTTAAGGATCTGACACATTGATTCCTCCTTACATACTGCACACCCTTGGACTAACGATATACATCCCGAAAAGACCAAAAGCCAATGTGGGAAGAACCTTGCAAATGTCTAGCAGGCACGTTGTTTCATGTCCAAGACCCCAATGTATACCTGACTGAGGATTCTGAAAATTCAAAAAGCTATGTGTACATAGGGACCCGGACCCCCCTGAAACCCCTTTATTGCTGTTCGTGTTAGAGGGAGTGTAATATACTAAATGAAAGGTCCTGGTCCCCTTTTGTGGATTCATTGGAATATAAATCCCTGCATAAAAGCCGCACTTTGTACTTGAGGTACTACGGTATATGCAGTATTCTTGATAAGCCCTGCTCGATGTTTATTCCTGAATAAATATACCATCTGACTTCATAATGTGGGTCTCCATTCAACAAAACACACATGACCTTGCGCAATAGTATCTTGTCATAGTACAAAATGAAAGGGCACAAGTAAAAGCTATCACGGACAGGATAGAACCTACAACAGCTTTTCACACAGCAGATGACAGAATAAATCCTGGACGGTACATGTGTAGTGCAGGTGTGGATATATCGCAGGGGGATTAGGGTTATCAGTGTAACAGCCCTCTGGAGGTGATGTAGACATACAGTACCCCCTCTCTCTACACACACCCCACACTGTACCTCTCTGGCGATATGCCAGGAGTAATAGTATGATCAAAGCAGGGCCAAATACAATAGTTGTAAAGCCTGCTATACACATCCTACACAAGTGGGAGCTTGAATGCCGGCACACAAGAAATCCAACAAAAGAAATGAGTCCGATGACACTGTGACTCCACTTAAGAGGGGCTTGCATAAAGGAGTGCTCCATATGGACGGTTTCCTGACTTCTCTTTCAGAGATCTTTTTCTGAATCACCAATAGTTAAAATACTATGTTCTACAAGTTCATATGTTTTGACTGTGGTCTTTTTATACTAGAGGTTTGACAAAATATAAGGATGTATTCACCCATGTAGGGGATGGGGGAAATAAGCCCCTCCCTTTAGAACTCCAGGGTTCATGCCAGGACATGTGCCACAACAGAAAATAAATGGAAGCTGACACAGAAGACCCGCCCTTAATGAGTTACAGTGGAGTGAGGATAATCATCACCATATTAAATTGCACCCTATATACTAGGTGTCTAGCCATAGCCCATGGTGTAAGCAGATACAGCCTAAGAGTAATGCTGCTTGTATGATTTGGACAGGTCTATTGCCGGTGTGAGTAGGGGCAGCGGTGGGGGTGTGGTGATGGATAGGGAGAGGCGGGGAAAGGCATGAGACTGGGCAGGGTGCTATAGAGTGCAGTGCCTGCGCTGGAGGCAATTGCCAAGGTACGCTACGAGAGTCTGTGCATTGCTGTTGAGAGTTCATGAGGTGTGTTTGACTTAGTATGTTTTCTATTGTGATTGATATCATTCCACGAGGTGCTGTGATAATGAAACCCCTATTTATATCAATTCCTATTTGCACTAACTGGGACCATGCAGAACACAGCACATTTCCTGCCCTTTGTACTCAAGTTTCCTTTACACAGTCTTCTGAATTTCTGTCATGCATTTTGTCCCTAAATTATGAGCGCAGGTCTCTGGTGCTATACCATGGTGGAAAACAAGAATTCTATCTCAAATTAGGCGCAGAACATGACACTATTCTGATATAGTTCGCTGTACTATTAAAGTAATGATCAATTCTCTTTATAGACCCAAAGGTTGAGAGCAAGAGATCCAGTTTTTTAATCTGTACCAAACCAGCCCTATGTAATAACGTACCACTTCCTATCCAGACATCCCCTTCCCTCACCAGTGTATCAGCTGACAACCATTATTAAGCACTCCCCAACTCTCGGCCCTCCCTCAGGGGCGTGTTGAGCCGTGGCGGGACGTAATGCTGGCGAGCAGGAGGCTCTGGGCCGGTGGCCCGTGATAATGGGTGCGTTGACATATACATTAAGCCAATGTGAAGGCTGGCTTTCTGGGGTGCCCCAATTACCCGCTACCTTAAGTCCTAATTGAGCGCCGGAGATAAGAAACGCCTGAAGTAGGTCATCTCCGGGAGCTATGAATGGGCTGTCTGTAGTGTCTTTATATCATGGAGGAGGCAATACTCCATGTACCAATGCAGCACAACTACATCTCCTCCTGGGGATGTATCCCTTTCTACAACATACACACAACATTCTCCTCATTCTCCTTAACGGTGGTAGACCATTTATCAATGGACTGTACTGGATAGAGACCTTGATCACGGCCATGTCAAGTGGAGGCGATTATAGGGAGCCGTCCCGTTAATACTACCCCGTAATTTCTGCTCTTGTCAGTAGTATATGGCTTGCTGCCATGGGTGTAGCCATACTTCGTCCCCCATACTGTCAGTAGTCTATCATGAAGTTTGCTTTAACTTAATATTAGAGTGCTGCAGGCGCCAGGGAAGTGTAGGTAATACCTGCTGCTTTTGCTGATCCAATTAAGTCGATGTAACATATGCGGAAATATAAGGTATATGAGGCTTCTCCTTTTTAGAAGTGTATCCTGTGTAAGCCATAAAAATGGTCGCCGTGGTGTAAGAAGCACTGTGCGATAGCAAAACAAATTGCATGGCGTCCATTGTAGCAGTACTGTCAGCAGTACATTGGACATAGGCCTAGAAAATAGTTACTGCCGAGGTCATGAAGTAGTGCATAAAAACAGGGCAAAGTTTAAGGCATCAACCCCTCAGCAATAAATTGAGCCTAGCTAGGCCTTCAACAGTTACTATCCTTGTGTAAGTACTACATGAAAACAGCGTGCACAGGCACCAATATGAAGATAAGTAGTGCATGAAAACAAGGCAAAGTGTAAGGCGCCCCTCTCAGCGAACCTAAGCCTACAACAGTCACCATTCCGGTGTAAGTAGTATATGGAAACAGAGTGTACTAGCGCCACATACTGCAAGTAGTATATAATTATGGAAACGGGGCAAAGCGTATGGCGTCATCCGGTCACAAGAGATTGAGCCTAGGCCCTGAACATGTCAGCTGATGGTTATGTAGTATCTAAGAATGCGAGTAAGTTTCAGACATCATGAAAATCGTAATAAAGGAACATTGGACATGGATAAGACATTCTCGTATCGATGATATAATATTATATATCCAAGCCTTGCTACTATATACATAACTGCATAATCTATAGCGTCCTTATAACACCAGAGGGTTAATTGAGGCATTTGGTATTGTTGCCATATAAATAGCATCGGCGAAAGGGGTATGTAAGAGGCCGTATTGATTCCAGTGATAGTACATTGTATATATGCAATGTAGGCCTCGGTTACCCCATGTACTTGAGTGTATAACCGGGTAACATCGATAGTCCACTTTGCCTCTGTCACACGATTGAGCCATACATTTCCTATATCAATTCCTGCGATAGAGGCCTTAGTGGACTATCGATGTTAGCATATTCGTCCTTATGTTGATAGTCCGCTCGGCCTCTGTCGCGCGATTGAGCCATACATTTCCTATATAAATTTCTGTGACATAGGCCTAGTGAACTATGGGTGCAATACCGTCATGTCACTACACTGCAAAAATGGTGTTTAGATTTTAAACATGTTTAGGTCTAAACATGTTTAAAACCTAAACATATACGTCAGTTAGGTGTATCATCGACTACACATTTAGGAAAAGAACACTTTTATTCTAAATACATAAACATTTTTGCTAAACATGTTCAGACGTTTAGAGTTTAAACAGTTGAATATTAGGTGTTTAGATTCAAACATCAATATGTTTAGATACTTGGATGTCAAATCCACACCAGGTAGCAGCACTACCTCTGAATGGACTATCTGTACACAGTTATAATCAATTGTTTTTACAAATATCCCCAAACGCCTTGTTTATCATAGTGTCATTTCATTAAATGTTATGAAAATAGACACAACAATAGAAAATTAACTAAATTCAACTTACACCACCATCATTACCATAAAATAATCAATGAGCTCCATGACTTACACCAATGTCATGTTATTTTGTAAAGTATAAAGTAATGTGCTTCTTGCCAACCTGTTGTACTTCCTAAAGTCTCCTATTCTAATGCAGTGTGTACATATATATGTATATAGCTGTGGCTGACATCTTTGGAGACTTTGCAGTGTAAATACATGCTGATGTCCTCCAGTAAATGAGAAAACAAACAAAAGATATTTTTTTAATGGATACAATGTCTGCAAACCCTTACTTCCCACCAAATCACTTAGACATCTAAACACAAAAATTCATAAACATCTAAACATAAAAGTTCATCCATATCTAAAAACAAATTTTGAACCTAAACACCTAGATTTCTAAACACTTGAGCTAAGCACATTGGTTGGCTAAACATGTTTAGGAAATTAATGTGATTACAAAAACGTTGCAAGAAAATGTTTAGAATTGTGTTTAGGATCTAAACAGCATTTTTGCAGTGTAGTATATGGAATGTACGAGCCTAACATGGATGCCATGAAATCTTACTCCAGTAGAAAACGCACCAGTTATTATGGGTAGATGTACATCGCACAGAGCATATGATTCTGCATATGAGAGTCAGGATTAATCACGTGCATAAAAGCCACATATTTCAGGCATCAGAAAAAAACATTCCTACGCTGTATACCCATTTCCCATTCCATCGGTTTAAACGCTGCAATGTAATGTGTGAATTTCTAATCATAACGCCTTAGAGTGTTTCCTCCACTGCCCCAGTCACTTTACAGTGAGTACCAATCGACTTGATCAAAATGACTGTCTCTATAGCTCCTTGGAATGGCTAGATTAGATGAGCAGAGCAAAAAGGCGGATTAATTAACCAACCGGGCTGTAATTAATGACCACCCCCACTGCTCTAGAACTGGGTTGTAGATGAGGTGATTCACGCGTAATATCTAGAGTCACTTACAGTCGGTAATTACCCAGCATTGTTTCCCCTACACTGCTATATAACTCACTGATGACACTAATAGATTATGTAAAACATTACGTCGGCGCGGCCGGCACAAAGGGGTGGATAATGAAGCCCCTGCCGCCCAAGGCTGGTGCTGGATCTAGTCCTACCTCCCTTACTGATTTAATGAAGACGTTCTATTCCGCAGTGGTACCTACTGCCCGATGTAAACACTGTTTCAGTGTTTAGGGTTGGGACTAGGTTTGGTTCACCGAATGGTAAGTGGTTTTCAGGTTAATAGATAGGTTTGGGATTAATTTGTTGACATCTAGGAATGCTTTGATGGTCTATAGGCTGATTGGATACATGTTAGACATTGACAAGCAGGGTCTAGTTGATTAAAGTCCATAGTCCACTTGGCCTCTGTCGCATGATTGAGCCATACATTTGCTATATAGATTTCTTCGACAGAGGCCTAGTGGACATCGATAGTCCACTAGGCCTCTGTCGCAGAAATCTATATCGCAATAATCAAAGGATAAACTTTACTGTTGTTTTGAAGCTCAATGGCGAGAATAGAGCCCAGTGGGCTGCAGCCTTAAGGGATGAGCATGGTCTGGTCTGGTTGCTCCTGCAGGGGAAAAAATGCAGGACTAGTAGTGACACTGTCACTCTGTGGGGTCAGCGTAACACAGATAATAGAAGTCACATGCCTGTCTTAGCACATCCTAGCATGGACACGCCGACACAGGGTAGACAGGAGGTGGGGTGCAGGCTGAGGGTGCCGGTTGACATATTGACAGGTCGTGACACACAATGGTGCTATCGGATGTCGTCTCCGCAATTAAAAACCCTCGGCCGTCATAATTTCATCAGCGGGGATCGAAGGACACATGTCCGCCCTAGAGCTGGCCATGTGGCAGCCATTTTGTGCTGGGTAAAGAAATCTTTGAGCAGCACGCAGGTTTGTATGAATAAACCACTCAACCTCTTGGGGAGGATTGGTGGGTGAGGGGGCTGCTGTGCACTTCCAACTACGACATGATCGAGAGACATGGTATAACAATACTAAGGTAACTAAGGACTCCACATGAAGATCTATAATTATCTATATGATGAGACGGGGATTCTTAAAGGGGCAGTGGGACCTAACCTGAATCATTATTCCTTAATATATTCATTATCATGCTGACAAGAAATCGTTATGAATTGTCAGTGATATAACTACAGGGAAAGAGTGCAAATCATTACTAAAGCCGTTTCAGCTTCCTTTGTCACTCCGTCACCACTGGGTTTTAGTTTCCTCGAATATCGGTATTCAATAGAAAACACAGTTTACGATATCAATCCATTATTAAAAGGTACTGCATTACTGTCGAGAAAGGCGTTAGCAATATCTGTCATTACACATAAGTGGCCATGAAAAGTCAAGCAGGATCTCTATATTTTAACTGTATGCCCTAAACTTGTCATTCTCACTCCTTCCCAAGCTATAGCCACCGACATTAGACCCAGGAAGTATTTGACATTGACAGATTGTATTCCATATTAGTCTACTCATATTTTCAGGATTTAGTTTCACCATAGCTATCAACATACTGTCAGGTCTCTCCGAATTCTCCATTGGCTTCGTCGACTGAGCGATCTTCTGTCAAACTGATAAAAATACGAGCAGCAAGATTGTATTTACGCCGGATGAAACAGCACTGCGAAATAACATTAATCAGCTCACTGTCAGGGATAAACTGGAGCTAACTCGTTCAGCTTGGTTGTAAAGCTGTGTACATGATAAGACTATATATAATTCTCCAGTTTATAGCAAGTTAATGATGTTTGACTGCTGCGGATATTCCCATTGGCACCTGCACAGAATTTATAGTATACGGATGACAGGAAAAGCAGCTATATACGGTATGAAGGTATATTTGCACAATCCCTCCATCCCATGACGTTCTTTCACACAACTCTGAAACCTGTATCCCTAATCCTGCAAGGGAAAACAATATGCCATAATGTGTACGTCAGATAACTAAAATGTGTTGTACACAGACTAAAGTTCAAAGTATCATATTAAACCATGGCTTAGTATAATTAAACTAATTCAATTTAATGATTTAATGTTATGTTATACTAATTCTATCAGGGGTGGCGGCCTTTTTCTACTTTCCTCTTTCCTTTTTTAATTGAAGAGTCTATATACACGGGAAACCATTCGCCCAAAAAAGAATTAAAACACTTCACACAAAGATGACTCTACAGTGTATAGGCCTATCCTCGAATAGCCACTACCTCACACTCAATTGCATGGAGCGACCGTGGATGTGGATGTCCATCCCAGCCGGCGCCCATGCAATGTCCAACCCTGTGGACTCATACTGGAATGTATTGTGGCTTCCGGCCGCACCTAATCAATCCCGGTGGCTGGGGGTAATTAGCCGCTACCGGCTGAAGGTTATAGTGTCCCTTAATCCCGCCCAGAGCGCTGATTGGCATAGGGACCGAGCACCCGTGATCCCAGAGCCTCAGGACATCCAGCGCCACAACGCCCTCCTTTGATTGGATCTGCCCAGCCTTAAAAGCCACCAGCAGAAGATATCAATCTAAAAGGCAATCCCGCTTAATTCCTCCCTACCGTGGATGAAAGATGCTCAACCGCCGAATGTGGTGTGAGCAAGACGGGCAAAGGGTGCGGATGAGGTCGGTGGTGGCGGGATAGTTGTGGGCTTGGATACTATAGCAGGAGTCTGTGATATTGCTGGGGATGTTGGCTTCATGAAGGTATATTTATGCAATAATTGGGATGGTTTCTATAATAGAGAATTTTGAGGATATAAAAAGAAAACAGTGGCAATAGAAGCCAAAGGGCTCGTATGAACTTATACTAGAAAGATAGAATCAACTCTCAGTGAAGGGGATAACATGAGGAAGAATGCAGTTTTGGATTAACCACTATTCAAAAAGTGGGATGTCTCCACTTGGTATATAGTAGGGCGTCGTGCAGGAGTAGGGGTAGTGAGGACGTTGGTGGATAGAGGGTTGAAGTAGGGTGATGAGGATGGGAGTCAGGAGTATTTGAGGGCCCCTACGTGCATGAGTGTAACTCAATTACACTGGGGAAGCCCACGCACAACCATGATGGTCCTAGTCTACAGGACCTGGGGGCATAGCAGGCAGGCTACTGTCCGTTCTGCTATGGAAAGACCATCCCTCATACAAGCATGGGATCTGCTCAACTCCCTGTAGTCTCAAAGGCAGGTACGAGGGCGTGTATGAAGGGCATGGGGGCGTGTTTTAGGGGTAGTCTGGTACCAGAGCCCCCTTGATTAGGTACCACAAGGCCTGGCGGGGCCCTGCCTTAGCTTTATTCCGACGCTCATGGTTCAGCACAGCGCGGGACCAGACGCCGCCCCGACATCACGTGATGACCCACGAGAGACCGCGAGACCGTTTGTTATGGCCGTATGATCGTGCTGAGATCGAAGGCTTTTTTCCTCTTGTGGATTGCCTGGGAGAGAGTAGGATGGCTCCCCGTAGGGCAATGCGTGTGCAGTCTAATGTAGCATATTGTACGCATCGGGAAGGGGCAGGCTGTACCATGAAAGGAAAACACCGGTGGTTATTTACAGCTTAAGTACCCCGTCAGAGTATTGCCCCCTTTTATGTGGGACCATATGGGATGTTAGGGCCCCCTTTACTCCCCTGAACTAATGATCATAATACACATTGAATTAACAACTGGTATCTAGCTACTGGTAGCAGCCAAAGCACGTTAAGGCGAATGGATGGGAATTTGTAACATTATCATCTTCAATATGAAGAGAGAAGACATTAATAATTATTCAGAAAAGCCTTTTCTTCTACGACTGGAAAAGCCGTCTGATATCAGATGCGAGATGAATGTAGTAGCATTGCTCAACTGTTTGTTGAAAGCAGAATTCAGATATAGATGAAAAACAAGATCCCTCAGCAGCATTCCCTGTCATTAACATCCCATTTAGATCCTGTCTTAAGGCTTTGTGAGTTGATTTTAGTACAATTTAATGGAATACGACGTTGAGACGAGATAATGACGTGTCCTGTTCATTGGATCTTACCAAGAAAGCAATCATTAGCGTTCTTAGTATAAAAGGCCCCTGCCATGGCAACGCGGCTTGGCAGGCAATCCACAATAACTAGAGGGATAATTCCCAAGATACATTAGCTGCCTCTAGTTTTCTCAGCGTCTAGCCATGCATGTCCTGTACACACACGCACGTAATACACTGCTGGGGCGACTAACATGAGTTTTGCGGATAAATCACTCATCAAAGCTGCTCCCAGATCTTATGGGATTTAATGGTGAGGAGAGGGGATGGGGTTCTGTGTTTAATCTGGCCCCTCTCGAGCCAGTCTTCTGCTGCGGCTGGTTGGAACAGCCAGGACCACATGTGGCATCACCTGTCCATGCCGTGCCAACATTAACCTTACTCGAACAAAAGATGACCTACTGGGATAATCACGTGGAACACCATCCCAATAACATGGCGGCGATGGCTTCTTTGCGTGTTTGGGTACCCCACCCCCTGCCACCGCCCTCTTTATCCATGTCCCACTGCCTGTCTCACTGTGGGGAGGATGAGCGTGTCCTCCCCCACGTATTGTCAGATCATATGGACCTGGACATAGGAATCTAGCCTTCAGAGTCCCGTATTGTCTGATATAACACTGTGTGGAAAACTAAAAGGACAGGTCTACAGATTGAAGCATCAGAATGCATTGACTGGCTTCTGTCTAAAACTAATTGCATGTAGAGATGGCCACACATCTATTCTTCACTCAGCTATAGGCTAGTTTACTGCTCGGCAATTTGGTTACTGTTAAAATGCTGTTCAATGCGTTGTCATTGTGTGGATCTAGAGACATTATGCATATGCTGCGTCTATTGTATATAGACATACTGTTAATCCATTCAGTTATTCCTACACTGCAGTAAACACTGGATAAAGACCATGTTCGTCACTGTGTGCATCACAACAGGACGTTATACATTCTGCTATGGCTACAATGCCCTACAGGATCTTTATTCAGATAATTATATGCACTGCACGGCATTTTCAATTGTAATTCGATATATGTGTATGCAATGCAGCAGCCCAATGCAGTCTGAATTTGCTCTCACACTAGCATTGAAAGCAATATGTCTTTGTTAGACAACTCCACCTAACGGCGGGGATATGGAGAATATCCCGGTGACATTAGTGTCCAGTACGACCCTTAGTGTGCAGCACCCAATCCCAAAATTACATGTTGGTCAAGTCCCGACGGACCAATCTGCGGTGGTTCGCCGTCAGAACCTGTTCTTTGCCAGTATGGGAATGAGAACAAATTGAGTGACGGCCTTGTCATGGCAGAGCCCGCACCGTGACCCCTGCCCTGTGCTGCCCGGTCACCGCCCTGATGTATGCCTGCTCACATGACAGGCTACTATTTATCTGTAAAATCAGACAAGAAACAAAGAGCTCCTCCACTACATCATTGAATCACGTTCAAAAAGCACGGTGGCAAAACACCATATACCGTTCACAATTATAGCTTGTTCTTGGCAGCGATTTGAAATTGGTATATTGAATATAGCGTGCCAAGTCTAGATGTGGCCGTAATAGAAGCAGGCTGAAATGCCTTTATAAATGTCATTACTTTCTAGAAGCAGATCACTAATGGGATTTTAAAGTTTGCCTGAGTCTGAGAGCATATGTGAATAGCGAGTACGAGGCCATCTTTAATGTGGTAATTTCCATTATGGACCGTTAGATGGCCGTCTTTATCACTCCGCCTGCGGTGTGTATTGCGTGATGCATGCATTAATAGAGCATGCAGTAGACTGGAGGCATGTACAAGAATAGGCTACACACCAATAAAGCAATCCCAATGGCTGAGGCCGCCACCAATGAGCATGCCACAAGCCAATCGAAGCCCTCGTTTGTTCGACCATTACAAGGTCTCCTTCCTGGAACTGACCAATAGCTAGCCATACAAGATTGGAGATGGAAGTAGGGAAGGCAGGGTGGGCTGTTTCCCTGCCTCGTTCCCTCCCAAGTAATAGTCAATCAAGTCCCACCACATCAAAGGGCAGCACACAGCCAATGCCATCCTGCAGCCACATTCCAGCACGGGCCGGGCCAACCTCACTGAAAAAAGTCTTCCTGACAAAATGACATGTATATCCATGTCAACTTGATTTGACACATAGAGCACATGTCATTGGGACATGGCACATATGTCACCATGACAACTGTCTTCTTTACGCATGTCAAGTGGAGTTGAAGAACCAAATGTGAGAGTGTCAACCTCATTCAACGTGCCTTTCACACATGTCATGTGGGAGACAATCTTGACCTGTGCAGTATGTGTCAAAGTGATCAGTCTTCTTTTCTCTGTGCTCACCACATTACCGTGGTCTAACTCACACAATCTAATCTGTCCATAGCTCTCTGCTCCCTATCCCCCCAGGCCTCCCTGTGCTTAGCACGGGAGGAAGGGCAGCGCTTGGAAACACCGGAACTCCCTTCTTCGCTTTACACTATGGTAATCCTGCTACTTTTCTACAGGTATACCTTGTAATTTGGCCTAAGACCAGCGCTGAATGACAATGGTTCGACATAAAGCTCGCTAGCTTTAGTAGATATACTGCCTCCTATATGTTCTCTATGTATTTGGAGAGGGCTTTGATATCCAGGAGATGCCACTAGCAAATGTGCCCAGCTACATATGTTCTCTTACACCTACTTCAGCCTAAAAATAGCTCTCATAGAACCTGCACCACACGTACCAAAGTAGGGATCTGTTTAGATAAGACTCACAAAGTATGGTACATTAGATACCTTACTGTAGTTGCTCCACGCCCACCTCTATCAAAAGAAAAAAACTCTGAAGCTAATGGCACCTATTGACTGTGGCTTCCTAGACATTCCCCTGTTGATGTGCGTCTCTCTATCTAAACAAGGTTTTCAATTCTCACGACAGCCTTCACATTCACTTAATAGGAAGAATGGGGGTGGTAGCAAGGGGAGGCGAATGTAGCTTTTTGACTACAGAAGTTTGCACTTTGTGCTGCGCTAAAAGGCGGTGAGACGAGAGAAAAAGAGGGTAATTGCCAGAGAGTGCAGTGGAATAAATCTGCCGTACACCATTGTGTAATATATTCCTTATGGGTGGCATATTTCACTATTCCCACGACGAGAAGCTGATTAGCTCTATTCTGTATCATAAATGCTTTGGAGGGTGATTCATAAAAACTGACGACCTATCTGCGGTCAAACAATGCTTTCGGAAACGAGCATTTTAGAAAGCAAAATCGCTGTAGATTGAAATTATATGCAATTCCTGTATTGTATATGCATAATTGTCATTACAAATGATATAAGAATAACAACTATGAACTAAATTGGAAATGTCAAGACGACCGTTGGATCCTCATGAAAGTTACAAATCTAAATCGTCAGTGTTAATGAATTGCCTTTAAGATTTGTAAACCAATACAATGTATTCAAAAGAAGATTATGCTATGATGGTTGTTAACAATGATTAATAAGAATTGTATAAATCACAATGGTTCTCACTAATTGGGTCCCCGGTGGTTACTTGTCCATATTCTCTGGCAGCAAGGCTTTAGGCCTGCCCCACGTCAACGCTGGCAAATAAGCATCTTTACTGCCTATAACGTGATCACGCGATCCCCAGTCTCGAAGGGTGGCTCATTTAAGAACACGTGACAGCCCCATAAGGCAACCTGACTAATGCTGAGGCTGGATTTTAGCAATACTAAAATTGGATCGAAAAAAATTCTCTGATTGAAAACATTTTACAATGCCATGCTGGCCGGTAGAGCTGGCTCATTTTGGCCATGGGTTTGATACGCTGGAGAAGGTGGTGATCACAGCACAGCCTAAGGGAGGAGAGAGGTCTTCTGGATTTCAAGATCGCTAGTTCGCTCCCCATCTCCCACGATGATCAGACACTGTGTACCACTCACCCGCCCAACTTAAGCAAAGGGACCTTGATAATCCCCTCCTACGTCCAGGGGTGTACCGCAATACCTTTAATCCTTTCTTCTCATTCGTATTCATCGTAGACCTCTTTTGATTATGGCTTAAAGTGCGAGGCGAGAGGAGAGGGCGTGGATGGATGGCTAAGATGAAGGTTTGGGGATGGAGGGGGGGGTGTAATGTCTCGTCAGTTGGGTGGGTGGGAGGGAGGGGGTGGGAGCGGACATGTCTTGTGTTCAAGAAGCACGTGGACGGGCCTGGTAAGTTTTACGCCGAGCAAATGAGCGTTGAAAGGAGCAGGAAGAGGAAACTGTGTGGGAGTGGGTGGGGTAGAAGCCCAAGTGGTAATACTAAACGCCTGGAGCGGAAACACTCACCCGCTCCTTTCCTTAACCGGTTAATGCGCTTTAGTGTTGGTGTTATCGATGCCAACGCAAGGCTGTCCGAACATGGCAACTGCATTTAAATAAAAATGGCTTAATTGTATTGCTGGGGACCAGTCAGGACATCAGACAAAGTTGCAGTTATTTGATAAAATGCCCTTAAATCGAAGAACAATTGACTTTGTAAAACAATAGAGGAGCCATATTGCTAAAATTGCGGAGCTGTGTGACAGAAATATGATTAACCATTTTAAGCTGCCAATATGAACCGCCCTGAAATTGACGTCCAAAGGGCATGATCCGTCTCAATCTGCACAGATCTCAAGATTAGATATGCAGCATGGCCCAGTTTAATCTGACTAGCTTCATTAAGATCTAATCATCTGGGTTTTAAAACTGTTTCCAAGAATTTTGGTGAGTACCAAACCAGTGGAAGGAGGGCGGTGAATGGTCGGTGAAAGGGGGGAATAAATCTCTTCCACGTGCAACACTTGCAAGTCCAACTGCATTTTAGCTTGCAGTGGGCCGGCCATATTACAGACTTCCCAACAGGGCAAAGAGAATCGTTTTCCTCAAGTGTGCGCAGCAAAATGTGACGCTCGAGGTGTGGAGGAGCAAAAGGAGTGGCTGTCCAAAGGTTGATGACTCTAGATCGATGTAGAAATCTGGCTGAGGCAGAAGAAGCTGTGTTAAGAAGATGTCGCCATAATAAAGGGTCAAATCCACCAAGACTTACAGCCATATGTCTGTTTTCTGCTAACTTATGGCCAACTTTTGGTCAACTTTTGGCCAAAAGTTGGCCAAATGTTAGCCAAAAGTTTGAACAAAACATTATAGAAAAACTTTTTAAACTGCATGCTGTCCTGGAGGACACAATTAGATACAGTTTGACATTGGTTTGTTCTACTTCATAGACCTCAAGGCAAGCAACTGATGCCTGGCAACACTAATTGGTCGGTCACCTGGCTGCTTTGATTGGGTATTGTCTGCTTTGATTGTGTACCTAATCATAAATGGTTGGCAGTGATTCATTTCACATCATTTGAAATAGAATTTGTCTGGCCTAACTAACCTTGTATTTTGCAACCAACCGTGAATGTATATTATGTCTCATACTTGTAGGTAGGTTTTTAAAGGATAATGAGTAGTTATGTGAATAGGGCATGACCGTGACTACACTGTGGCCTTATAAGCCTCAAAATATATCTAGACAGTCTAGAGCACAATCAGGATCATGTCCCATACTTTGTTCCCTAACTAGGTCCACATTAGATTTGTACAGACCATCCATACCAAGGCAGCAGTAGTAGGATGGGGTGAACCAAACCACTGTGGTTAAGGATAGTTACAAGGTGTATGATATGACTTGTCAATGACTTAGCTATGATTTGGTTATGAATTATGACTTGGGTACAACTTGCCTATGCTTGGTCTATCACTTGGTTACAACCTAGCTATGATTTGCCAACGACTTGCTAGAGTTGTACCAGGGTTGTGCCATGCACTGCAGTCATTTCTTGGTCACACTGTGGGCATAAATGGGTCATTCAATGGTTGTATATGGGTTATACTATGCTTAGAACGGGTGTTATACCAGGGTACCTTGGTTGTACCAGTGTCATACTGAGGTCATACCACAGTTTTCTAAGTTGTATCATGGTCATATGAGTTTTATTTCCAGTTTTACCATGGTCATAGTAGGGTTTTACTGTGATTGTACCATGGTAGTACCAAAGTTGTACCATGGTTGTATACCATGGTCATACCAGGGTTGTACCATGGTATAACTTTGGTGTCATACTGAGGTCATACCTCAGTGGTACCATGACCATACCCGAGTCATACCATGGTTGTATCATGGTCATACCAGAGTCTTATTCTAGTAATATCAGATTGTACCATGGCCATACCTAAGTCATACCATTGTTGTACCATGGTTATACCAGGGTCTTATTCTAGTTATACAAGGGTTGTATCATGGTCATACTAGAGTCATACCATAGTTGTATCATGATCATACCAGAGTCTAACTCTAGTCATATCAGGTTGTACCATGGTCATACCAGGGTCTTACTCTAGTTATACAAGGGTTGTACCATGGTCAAACTAGGGTTGTACCAGGGTTCTTCCTTGGTTATACCAGCATCTTACTGTAGTCATACCAGGTTTCACCATGGTCATACCAGTGTCTTATAAAGGTCGTACCAGGATATTATGAGGGTCCTACCATGGCTGTACCACGGTCTCCACAGTCCATAGTCATACAATGGCGGGTAGAGATTGAGTGTAACAACCTGGGTACAATCCTGGTACAACCCTGTCACAATTGGTTTACCATAATGTTAAAACCTAGTTACACCCTACTTAAAACTTTGTTACAAACCTTTTACATGAAGGCCATGTAATTATGATAACTTGGATTACAGAGTTTTTACACTTATCTGCACCGGTAAAAAAAGGCGGCATGGAAATCTAATTTTTGAATATTTCTTTGATATCAAGCAAAAGAATATAGAAAAATTTCAACCATTTGGAAGGCAAAAAACAGAAGGTCAGAATTTTTTTTTCTATAATTTGCCAAAAATCATGTTAAAAGATCAATATATTATCCAAGTTATTAGAATAAAACGGCCTAATGAATAATTCCTAGCACATAAAAATTGTCATTCAATAGCATGACTAGGCATGGACACAATTAAATTGAAAACTAGTGACTAACAGTGACTAAGTTATTATATTTATCTATCAATTATCAGTTATTGATAAATTGCAGGTAATAAGACTGACAGGTAAATTCATACTCTACCTAGTGGTGGTATCTAGTACTCATCAACTCTTTTCTCACCCGGCATTTATAACAATATGCCTTATAAGTGATTATATCTATCTATCAATTAAATCTGTCTAAGAGTGTTGCAAGAACTAATGGACAGGAGAGGGGGACAAAAGGGGTTAGTGGAGGGAGGCCGGGAGATAGGTGACAAAGAGGGGAAGTGGGAGTTATGAGCAGACTTATGAGCAGACGTATGAGAATATCAAACATAGTTTGATATTTTAAAAGGCAGTAATCAGTCAGTATATGGGACAAAAGTTACTCACTTATGTGAAAAAACAGCTTCCACTGACCTCACATTCAGCAGCCAGTTGACTGACTTACAGGAAACTGGTCGGTGGATTCAGTCTTTGGGCCAAAAGTCTAGTAAAACCTGACTTTTGGGTGCAAGTCAACTGATGAAAAGTGATTCCACTACCAACTTTTGGGTAAAAGTTGGTTCAAAAGTCAGCCAAAAGTTAACTTTCTTATGACATCTTCATCTCATAAGTCTTGGTGGATGCGGCCCTTAAGATGACCATTGATCCAGTCCTCATGGCGCACGCCGACGCACCGAGATAATCTTTGCTGCAACATTGATTTCTGCTGGGGTATTTCATGCAGAGCCGCTGCGCTAGAAAGGCAACCGACTAGGCATCCGAATAAAAAGGAGCCGAGTCTCTCACACTCCAGTTTCAAAAGACAGCTTAATGACTTTGCCCCCAATTTAGGTCTTTTTCCAAAGGGACACATTTATATCGCTTGATGGCCATCGATGGAGAGATAATCGCTGGGAGCAGCTCCGAGGCAGTTTGAGTTGCTCCATGGCTGGTGGAAATAATAAGGGGTCAGACACTCTTAGGCTAAGCCTTAAAGGGAAGCATAAATCCCACAGCGGTCTATGTCTAAGCAGCACATTAGGGATTTTGTGGGATCAAATGACTACCATGCACAGACTGTGTATCTAGTTTTCACGTCAAAAAGGGACAGCACATTAATGCCCGCCACTGGTCATATCCAATTGCACATTGGAGTATAGCAGGAGGGTGTTGGTCCTATTGGAAAAGGTAGTTTTGTCTAAGAAGTGCCCCCTTCAGCAGTCTCTTCCGTTGTAGTCTTTGTGGCATTCAGTAGTATGTGTGTTTGTATAGAGGAAAAATATATAATTCACTCCCCGGGATGCCATTAGTACATAAATTGTTAGATTTTTAGTTATCATTTTTTGCACTTAGTTTATTCTCACCATGAAACCAAAGCTTTGTACTACATGTGCACATTAAGAATATACATGCATCATGCTTGCAACTACTTTCCAAACTTTGATCATAATACCCTGTAATGTAAACGTAGAAGGTATAGCACAATTAAGCAGCTACCTGCAGATTATGAGTTGCTCCTAACCAGGACAGAGGCTCAGGTGAGAGGCTCCCGTCCACCATATAAGCTGCTCACCACCCTACCGCCCACGGGCGTGGACTGGTTACCAGGTTCAGTCTGTGTAGGTGGTGACTTTGCCAAAGTAACCCCTCACCTCCGTAATCAAGGTCTGTGCATAGCAAATAAAAGCACCATAGGGCAGCACTGTTCCCTTTAGTTTCTCACCCTTCTATAGCATATGGATAACTCCTACACAGACTAAACCTGGTAACCAGTCCACGCCCGTGCTACCGCCACAACATGCCTCCATACACCACCACTGAGTCTGACCACACTGAGGAGGGGGCAGCGGGGGCGGGACAGCCTAGAGGCCATCAATCCTACCCCCTGATTGGGGCCGGGAGATGACGGACTGGTGGACGGCTATACACCAGATCTAAGAACGGATTCCCGTCAGGCGGTCGGTATTTATACCGCGACCTGAGACGGCCCAATTGCGGTAATTTAGCCAGGGGTGGTCATTACTCTCCCCAGTGGTCGTCACTCCTGTATCCTAGCCACAACCAGGACTTGATGGCCATGGAGGCTGGTTGGCTTGTAAGGGGTGGGCTGATGGTGGTAAGAGGGGACGGGCGGGGGGGGGGGTAAGGCAGGCGTTTCCATATCGCCTCCTCTTCTCTGCCCAGGTTGGTGGCTAACGAGCACTGTGGGTTGATCCAAGCACGGGCACCGATGAATCAAGGTAACACCGTGTAATAAAACACGGCCTAATGAAATAGGCGCCGATGGAAAGAAAGCCGTCAGAAGGAGACGCGCTAATGCTGCCCGACCGGCCGTTCTGCCCATCGTCCTGCACCATTTGCCGCGCGTCACAAGCAATACCTGTGCCTATCCTCAAGGTGCTGGAGGGGGTAAGGCTGGAGTTCAGGGAGTGGGGTAAGTGAAAGGTCAGGAGGGTGTTGCTCCTATTGTAAAAAGAGCTGTGAGTATATGCCCTCTTTTCTAAACAAGTCGTGCACTACTTCACCTAAGTACTTGCACTCACCACATTAGTCTGAAAAGTCACCTGGAGCATGTTGCTCCTATGGTAAAAAGAGCTGTCAGTAGGTACCCTCTTTTCAAAAGAAGTCACGCTCTGCTTCACCATTCAACTTGCACTCACCACATTAGTCTGAAAGGTCACCTGCCTTGTTTAAAATAGAGAGAGCTGCACTATCAGGTACCTACTCATGTCACACGCTCTATAGGTTATTATACTGACTGACTTCTCCCAACTAGGTACCTACTCAAATCCCCCTTTTTTAGCACCGTACTTGAATGACCACTTGTGAGCAACAAAAGGGACAAGTCATAGCCTACATGAAAAGAAAGGACTGGAAACAAGGGCATTTTTAGCCAGCTCTTCCTTTTACTATAGAAGCAACTCCCTCCTGTGCCTTTGCTATGGCAACTTCTACTGTAGCCCCTCAGTCAAGTTGATAACTATAGAAGGGAAAGGGAGGTAGATCGAGGAGAGCAACTCCTTGTAGGTGACAGAGATAGAGAGGGGCTGTCCCAAACGGCAACAAGAAGTTCCTCTGGCTTGTCTGCCATACCGTAACGGTACATCGACCAGTAAGCCAACCTCACAATCGATAAGAAGTCGATTGCGTCAGCAGACTGAAAGGCAAGTACAAAATGTATCTGATCTGAATGGGAAAATAAACCCAAAATCAATTGAAACTATAATACCAAAAAGAATTCGTTTTGATTCTTGACTGAACGGGTTGTACTCACTTAATATATCCCGTCCTAACCTGATACTTTAATGTCCTTTATCCCCTACACTCTGCCCTACCCTGCCATCCTGCGAGAACTCCTTGTGTGATTTTATGTTCCTTTTCTTTTTTGCTGGCCTAGTAGCAGGAATGGGGGGGGGGTGGTGGGGGCAAAAAGGGATGACCTAGAGTGGGAGGTTGTGGCTTAGGCTATATCTTTCCAGAAAAGATCCACCACGAAGGCGACTTGTTTCTGACAGCCACCCTTTATCCAGGAGTTCTTACCAAGGCAAGCCACACGAAGGGAGGCACCCTTCAAGCCCCTCTATGGCCCTCTTATCGTTCTCTATGGCACTCTTATCTCGGGAATGTACACTAATGCGAGCACACCAGATGACTTCTATTGATGAACTTACTAGGGGGCGTCCTCTCTATGGAAAAGAGGTCCCAACAGGGGGTAGACTGAGGGATCGATTGTGTATATGATGAAGAGGCTGGCGGTAGGTGCCATGGCAAGAGAGAGGAAGAGGGGTTATGGGGGGGGGGTGAAAGTATAGAGCTGGATAAAGGAAATAAGCACCAGTCTATGGGGATTATCACAGAGATGGGGCTACTAATGGTACAAAAAGGATCTAGCCTGACCACGTAAATTCATGTACTTACATACACACATAAATAGGGCTGAAATAGCTATGTGCTTTCTACCAAAATGTAGGGGGATAGACGATGGGTACAGTAAGTGTAGTACATTGGGAATGTGGGAGGGGTGAGCGAGGGAAATGAGCCCCGTCCTATCGCAGTTATCACAGGCGCAAGGTTCATGGCCAGAAAGCAAGGATCCATTTTAGCCAGGGTCTCCTGCGGGAGATGAAGGCCGCACTGGGGACACACTAGGAAAACGCCCAGATAATGACTACCTCGGCGTAGCCCCTCAAAACAACTGAGGGCAAACGGTCCCTTTCTCACCGGAGCTTCTTTAGTGACACGTTCCCTCTCATTCTTGTTTTGTTCATAGCTTCACACAAAGACATCCCACCTTCTGTTCTTCATGACACACTTGGGTTATAGGTTGTGACACCCAGTTGTGCCGTTTGAATTGCCACAGGAGAAACGTTTTTGATGTTGGAGCTCATTTGTACTGAAAGACAATGCAGCTACGAAGCTGCCTTCACATGAATGATTATCAAATGAATTAGGGCAGGGAATAGAGCACTTTATAACCACGAGAACCAATGCTTATCTGTCCAAGGCATAAGGGAATTTACGGATACAGGATGTTATACAGGCAGCACGGTACATGTATTATTCTAAATCCAATGAGCGAAACACAAAATGTCTAACAAAGCATGGAGTCTCTGAACGCCTGGAGGGCAATTCAGGCAGGTAACAATTGGTAACATTCTCAAATGCGCCCCCCAGCCAAGATTTACAGATCTAAAACGACAAAGCAAAAGAGGCTCCCCATGAGAATGATACAGACACATGTGTAAGGTGCATGACCAGCAACATGAACAACATGGGAAGAATAAATCAGGAACATTGTTGCATTTTATCAGGCACAAGCTGTCGAGCATTATGAGCTCTGAAGGCCAAAGAAAGGAGGCTCTGTATTTTGAAGGGGAAATTAAAGCGCTCACAATGTAAACAGTTGGGAAATTACAAAGGTGTTGGGTTGCAAATGGCCTGGTTCAATTCCCCTCACCTGCATCGCCATCACGACTGATACGCCCGAGGGGCATTGTGATGGTTCCTTCTCCTGCCTTTTCATTTCCCGAAGCATGCCAAGAAGCTATTGCAACCTTACACGCACCTTAATTTCTCACGTGTACTCGGTACTTTGGCCCTGGAGGAATATAACCTGAAGGGAACCATGGGTCAGGCTGTATTTATAATGATAATAATCACTGATAATTCCGACCCAGACAGACCCATGCAGCCACGCTGTAAGCGTAGGTGGTGCAGAGGAATCGGTTAGATGTACCAGAGCTACTTCATTCGTTGTGGTTCATTGGTTCCTCCCTTTGCAGTTTTCATCAAATCAAGATACGCTCCCTTGGGCTACATAATCATGTCATGTGGCAGTCATTACGCTTGACTCCTGCGGCTCACACAGGCTGACATTTTGGGGATCATGGGCATGTACTAGTTACCAAATTGAGTCTGTATAGTTGTTATCTATATACTAAGGAAAGGGTGTGACACTCTAGGAATGATGCTGCCCTCTGGCAGCTCTATTTCTATGCATAGCCATTGGTGACAGAGGTGAGGGGGGACTTTGCCAAAGTCCCCCCTCACCTCTGTCAGCCATGGCTATATGTATAGGAAATAGTTCAAAGGGTATCTGCTAGAGGGCAGCAAATGTCCTTGAGTGGCCAACCCTCTCTTAGTATATGGATAACACCTACACAGACTCAACTTGGTAATAAGTACACGCCCATGTTGGGGATACATATACATGTACAATGTACACGGATGCATTTTGGGCACCCCCTGCTTTCACGCATTTCAGCAACATCGGCAGATTTATTGGTCGATTATGCATAAAGCCTACATTGTCTTTGTCCCCATTTGTCTTTCTCCGCTTTCATACACTTCAGCCATCAATACTTCGCCTTTGTTATACCTTTTGAGCCTTCATGTTCCTACTTTAGACTGACACGAGACACGCAAACATTGCAATGGGAGGAAGGGAATGCATATCGTATGCGAACGGATTTTGTACCAGATTATGAAGCACTAGAGTATGAACCCCCCTCCCTTCCTCTCCCTTCCCTTCTCTTCCACCCTGCTTGCTGGCCTATCTGGCTTGCTTGTCTCCCGTCTGTGCTATCTATTTGCCATTGTCTTTCTGGCTGGCCTTCTGTTAGTCAGGCTAAACTGTCGTTACTTTCTTCTCTCCCTTTTCCTTTGTTTCAGATCGCTGCCTGATATCCTAACTTTCTGACAGTTGGCCTGGAGGCATTGATGAGGTGGGTGGGTTGGGCCTTGGAGGTTGGGGAGGAAGCATGCAAGCACGGAATCTGCAACTGTGTAAACAGGCGGCCCGGGACTTGTCTGAATCGACCACATTGTCTCCAAGGCTATACTGCCCTGAGGTGCATCTTCGTTGGTATATTACAGACCCTGCTTAGCCACAGCCAACGTAATGTAGTTTGTCAGCAGGGCACATTGTTGCCTGTATTAGGATGGCCAAAGAGCTTCTCCCCCACTCCCCAGTAAACACAACTTCGTACATGGACGTTGTAAGAGGTATAGATACGTAGAATTTTGGTTGCAACTACGTATTTTTGCTTGGTATGTGGACGTTCAAATGTTAAGGTTTAATTAAGTTCTAGCTACGTAGTATTCACAAATACATATTTCTATGTTTTTCCCCTACCAAAAACCTACCTAAAAAGGGAAAAAAACTCAAAAAAATGTTGGTAAAATATCCACCAAGGAGAACCCTTGAACCCCAGACCTCTCACAATGGATTCCTACTTGCTACCACTGTACTACAGATTATGATGATGATTTGTGGGTCAAAAGTCCATCAAGTCATTTGTATTACCGTATACTTACAGCCAAGAGAATATGTTATACTTTTGGGTGCCAGATATATTGTTTTCCTAGTTAGCTCAGTCTGTAGAGCAAAGCTTTTCAAATTCAGGGGTCCTGGGATCAATCCCAGCCCATAGCTGGAATCGATTTTGATGTTGGGAGCATTATAATTTGTTTTTCATTTTTTTTTTGTAGTTTTAGGATTTTTTTTTGGTAGGAGAAAAACGTAAAATACTTTGGAAAACGTATTTTAGATACTACATATCTAGGATGTAGTTAAACCTTAATGTTTGAACGTCCATATACCAAGCAAAAAGACGTAATTCAAACCAATTCGGTAGGAACCATACTTAGTTATACCAAATATCTACGTGGCATTTTGGTATAGTGTTTACTGGGTCCCCACATGCTTTCCCCGTCCCTGTGTTAATAGCATCTCCCTGAGAGACTAACCTGCTCTCCATAAGCATCGTAATCAATATGCCTTGGTGGGCATCCAGGCTTTATAACTTAAGCGAAAACACAGGGACACTACCCTTCAGGCAGTGGATAATCAATTTGAAAGTCTGCGAAAATTAGCAAGATAGAAGCCACTCTTGTTTCTTTTTTTTACCTTTCTATCTGATGATTGATTTTATAATCAGAAACCAGACAGCACTGTTGGAAAAGAGCGTTCCGGTGATTGGACTGAGACTTTGTTAAAAGTTTCAGCTGCTGTAAATTAAGTTTACATTTACACCACAATGGCGATTAAACTACTAATAATCCGGTATCATCATTTCTTATCAAGGCGCTCATTCCCGCATGGCTATCCACTATCACACTAAACCCATTGTTTCTGATTCGCTGACTTGGATTTCCTATCTAGCAAATTTGATTTTACGGTATAAAAAAGCAAATAAACACCTTCATTTGATGAACCAGAATCCACGTTATTTCATTAAGAGGCTTCCCCAAATCGGATACAGCTCACTATTTAATGACTTGGCGTTCTGTACATCTCCTTTGTTACAGTGCTGTATGGGGCGGTGCAGGTGTTCTATAGGCCTGCCGTGGAGTGAGGATGAAGGAGGAAGAGTAGCAGAGAGAGGATCTCTGTTAGGCTGAGGGTGGGGATGGAGGGGAGCTTTTGAGTAGCTGACAGTGACTATATGTTAGACACAAAGCTGGGAAGCAGTAGTGAAAGGGGCCTGGCTAAGACACCCCACCGCCTACACGAGGCTTTCAATGGGAGACTGGCGAAGTGCAGGCGTGTATGCTATTCCGGTCAATCTGCTTTGGCACAGCACCTGCAGGCAGTGAGGGATTGGGCGTCGCCCTGACCGCTCCCACCGGGTCCACGTGAATATGCGCAGTCAACTGTGCGCAGTGTACATATTGGGCGCTGGGGGCGTTGGTACGATCACCGGAACTCACTTGCCGCGACCGCGTTCTACTTCCGGTGCGATAAAGACAGAATAGCTCCTGTATAGTCCTCCTTCAAAAAAAGAAAAAAAAGACGAGGAACAAAAATAGTTTCTCACTTTTTCATCCTTTGTCAGACCTAAGGCGATCGCAAGCACAAACTCAGTTCACGACAATTGATATAGCTTTCGTTAGTAGCATGTCAGTTGTTTATGCCAAGACGGTCTAGTTGGTTCATATGAATTAGATTGTAAACTGAAAAAAAATATGTGTGCAAATCATTTATGAAAAGAAAAACAACATTCATCTGTTATGATAACTTTCTATCTGTACACAGAGTCAACTGTTTTGTAATGAATATCCTTAAATTCCTTCAGATTGATCAATGTCCTTTTACCTACATTCTCAACCAATCTTAAGGCATCAGCTGTTTCCCTCACCCAGCCCCAGTCACAGCCCCGAAAGATACTCTAGCATATATGTCTCTTTATACCCCAGTAGGCGGATTAGGCAAACACGGCCAGAATACACATCCCTCTATGTCTGCAGATGAAGGCCCGGTCGCGACGGATCCTATTCTGTATAATGTAATTTACAGCCTGGCACAGGGTGCCGCCACACCTGCCTGTAGGCTGAGACACAGCCTGCTGTGGCGCCTGGAGTATCGGTAGCTTCCAGGGACAACGCCAAGGCTCCGAAGCTGCTCTGAGCTGCGCAAAATACCGGCACATTGACGTACAGTGGCGAGCACGGTAGGCCACGGAGACGCCAAATGAACCTAATCGCACACCAGTGTCACTCTGCAGGCTCCTATTCTCCTTCTCCATGTCCTCTCCTCTCCTCTCCCCCCTTCCCCAGCACTCCCTCTCCACCACACGTCTCCTCACGACCAACATGTCTAATTGAGAGCCCCGAAACCCCCCCTCTAATGGCAGCGTCACCTACCTCACAGCAATTATTTGCTGAGATTGATTTGGATTCCTCGAGCTTTGGCTATGACGGAAGAGCGCTTACTTAATGCCGCGCCAGGCTGGGGCATTGCCGGCCCAGGAGGAGGTGGCACCATACCTATTTACATACAGCTCCCCTTCTGATTAAAAAGTCTCAGTCCGATCCCTAATCACAGAGCCCAGCTAGGTGTACCCTGCCTAAGGCCCTAAGGCTACTGTTGGCTGCCCCACACATAAGAACAGCAGGCGAGGGGGGGGGGGGTCGTTTAAGTGACTTAACTGCATCGGTGATTATAAAGCCGGGTTTCGCTTAACCCCAGCAAATGCCATCGAGGATTACTAGAAACCCCTTTGGGGTCAGATGTACCAAGAAATCTTACACTGGAGGACGATTGCTGAAACTCCTCTCGGTGTAAAGCGGTGCCTGGTGGTCAAACCGTCAATGCTGGCTCTCATTAAAGGCGACGCCCCGCCGAGCACGTTACTGCTTTCCGGGTCATTGGGATCAGCTCGATCACCAGCTGAGGAGAGTGGATCTCGGAGGCATTAGGGAACTGAAAGACAACAGTTCAATCGGTGCGTCAAATCCAAAATGGGAGATCTTTAGTGATCCAACTATACAAAGCGGCGCAGTCGGGTGGCGTCACATTGCCGGAAAGCTTTGATAAGCTGAGCGACTCCACCCAGAGCAGCTCTGAGCAGCTCAAGCCTCTGAGATCCAGCAAGCGAGCAGCTCGTCGTCTATGTCCCCCTCCCTTTGATGGAAGGCAGTGGTGTGAAAACTCTGAAATTAGACTTTGGGCCATGACTGGATGGTTAGTGATCGGTAGAGAGGAGCAATTTAGGGGTGGAACCTATGGTTATCAGGGTAACACCAGTGCAGCTTCAATAGCCTAGTAGATACTATCGATTTGTATTTTACAGCTCGGGACAAAATGGACAAGATGTCAGTGTAAAAAGTGTAAAATATGAGGAAGATGCCTCTTTTTGTACTTTGTACCCGCGAGGGATATTCATATCGATCTTTAAATCTGTTCCATTTTTAAATGCGATATCCTCTGGTCGGAATTAAGTTGTCCAGGCATTGGACTGGTCTATAAAGTCTTGTACTCATCCTCTCCTGAAATCTAAATCTCTCTAAATCCCTTGAGTATGAGAATATAGATGAGAGCATCACTACGGATTCAATGCATTACGCAGTTAGTACCATATGAATAGACGCATTTAATATACTTATATCATTATAGAGGAGACCCGAGTCAGCCGTAAGCCCTTTTTGGTATCAGTGTATTAGATTCCTATACCTTATGGTCCATCATACGTCATTATGTAAAACGATCCGTATCAGTTACACCACTTGCTTTATTAGTAATCCCCCATCAAAAACGAAACCATTTACAATAGCTGCGTTCGCGAGCAGGCCTATAAATTCTCGTTATTGTTTCATCCATTCGGGGGAATAAGCTACCGGTATAAGTAAGCCCTATTGCAATTTGATACTCAATAAATCAAATGCATGCTTAGAATTTCTCCGGCACATCGCCGGGAAGCTCTGACTTTTTGTGTCTTCATTGCTAGGCCCCCCCCCAACACATCCTCACACATACCGCCCCCTCTATCCCTGCACATACCCTTTTACATCCCAACACACACACACACACACACACACACACACACACACACACACACACACACACACACACACACACACACACACACTGTCCCTTGCCGACTGTGGCCGTTGGACATCCCTCCAATTAGGTACACTCGCAGCTGCTACTGCTTCTAAAAAAGATCCTATGCCGGAGGACAACCTCAACTGTTTGCCTCCACAATGCCAAATGCCGAGCTCTATATTATATAAATTGCATCTCACACCAAGTTGCTTTGTGGGTCCGAAACGTGGAAATCCAATTAGGAAAGTCTTGGCATTTCTTCTAAAAGCATCACAGCCTGGTTAGGCTGGAGGGCAGGCCTGAGATGGGTTGACACGCCAGCCAGTGCTGGTAGCTCCAAGGCAATGAGAAGACGTATAGTCACCCATAGACTATCATTGCAGGCGGCTTAGCCTGGGTGTGCGGGCAATAAAAAGAACTCCAGTACCCTAATTGGATCCAATCCTCCAGCAGGAAGGACCCCGGGTACACTTCTGGTAGGATGGGCCAGCTGGAATTGTATCGGGGGCGTGACATTGGGGTATTCCCTGGTGAAAAACTACTTGTTGCCTGGACTGTTGAGCCATCCTATCTGTCTGGTGCCGATTTAGGTCATGAATTGTAGAAGGAATGCAGGGATAAAAGATGCTTTATCACAGATGATATCCTCATGGTAGGCCGTCAAATGCAACAATAGCAATACTAGTTACAAACGTATACGAAGGAAGTTCATGTAAGTAGTATAAAGAGTCGGGGACTTAAAACGGGGTACTTACGGTCCTTATTTTGGGCGCATGCTAGTAGTATATAGAGTCGGCGCTTCGAGTGTGGATGCACAACACTCTAAAATGATATGTGCGATAGGAGCTGTATGCTAGAAAGGTTTTCTCGTTGCCACACACATTGACTGCAGAGAAGGATGTGCCAAATCTATTATATATGGTACATGATAGACTAGGCTTACACACTGTTGTACATCATACGTGTATTACAGCAAGTAATATTATGGTGATATAATTAGAGAATAGACAACGATCTTCTTCACATTGAGACTGTCTGTTGCTCTATAATGCACTAATGCATCTGAGTGCATTATAGACAACAGACAGTCAAGATGTGAAGAAGGAGTTGTCTATTGTCTTTATAAAACGTTGTACATTTCATTCCGAACAATCAATCACCCAATTAAGGTATGTCTAGACCAATTATTGGCCCTTGACTTGTTTACAGCTATGCTGATCTTGCTGAGGTGTGCACTGCACTCCTATAATGCACTCAAGGTCACTTCTACTGTGCAGCAGAGTACTGCCAGCCGTTTTATAAGGTGAAATAATAAAACACACCAGCCATAATTTCACAATGACAAAAAATGCAGCAATTACCGAAGATTCATGAATCATCAACTCCATGTATAGGTGCGGCACTTAATGCTGACCGGCCTGTGAAGAGTTTGTTGCTGGGTTTGCATTTTGTTTGATGAAGTGGATAGTCCCTACTCATGGGATTAAGAGTACGTGGCAAAGGCATTAACGTTGTTCTGTCAGCAGAGCGAAATGCTTACAAACGTAATATCACGGCTTTACACACGGATGACAGGAGAATACAGTTAGGCACAAAAGGCCACACATTAATTAGACAATTGATGTTCAGATTTCCGTTCAGATGTCCAATACAAGTAGTGACCTGTATTTAGAAATACATATAATAAAGTTAATACAACGTACTCAAAGCCCAGCAAGTAGCGCTCAGAGAGCTTTAAGGCAACCATTAATATCGGTAGGACTTTGGCACGTGACGCTTGCACTTGAGAGATCTGAGGACTGGAGTAGACATTGGGCTAGGGGTCAGTATTCTAGTAGCTGGCGACGTGCCCTGGAGTAGGGCCAGGATATGGACAAGGAGAGTGCGAGGATGGTGGTAGATGGTGGCTGATGCTTGGTAAAGGAGGCGGTGATGAGGGTGAGTGGGACCGTTGGGGCACAGCATTAAGTATCCAGTACTGTGGACATCTTCTCTACCATCCCCTAACACACTCACCATCCCACCCACTCATGCAGTGCTCCTGCCCTCTATCTGTGGATTGCGGTATAAACAGCGCATGGCGCACGCGCGGTATACAAATCCGGGCATCAAACCAAACAGCACCGCCCCCTGCCGGGAGAGCACGGTGCTGTCCCCTGGTGAGTAATGGCGGGAGCACGAGGACAAACACCCAGCCACCCTGCTGTCTGACTTCTGGAGATAGGCCAGCTTGGATGTTGGTTCGCCTGATGGTCCAATTACCAGGCTGCCGACAAGTCCGCCAGTCAATGTTTGCCACGCTGAAATGCCCCAGCGCCGGACCAAAATGAACCCAACTCTGCTGCACATAGGTTTTTCCTCATGCCACGCCCGTTTAATAGCTCCAGCGCCGGGAGTAGCCAATCTCCTTTCTCCGACCGTATTTACACAGGCGCCAAAATGTTATGGTGGCTTCAGTCGGGGAAATGTCAGGCTAAGCAGGCATGGAAAAATATGCGGAGGGGATACCTTGGAAGCGGGCGTTTCATCAAGACATTGTGTATGGCAAACCATGGCATCTGGAAGGGGGATCTACTCTGTTATGTGGCGGACCAACATCCCTGTGTTCTTACTGAGGCCGTCTATCAAGATAATGCATATGTAGGCAAGGGCTTAGGCACTGGTGTAGGATTTTGCATTATATAGGGAACTGTGGTTTGCTGCAAGCAATTCTAAAGGGGGGTGCTTCTTTGGTCTAAAGTCAGGAGCATATTGGAGCTTCAGCACGGGAAGTTGGTCCTCGCTGGCTGTGGGATACATGGCACGTGACGTGTCACAGTGACGCGCCTTCTTACCCTGCCTCCGTCATTTTTTTTTCTATATTGGAAGAGAAACCCCATTGTTTCCTAGCCTCTATGTGAGCGCATCATTCCATTCTTAATAATCGTCACCGTCCGACTGAATCCATATTGAGATGAGGAGGTATTACAAACGAACCCTTTCCCCTTCAAATAGACATAAGTCATATTATGTTGTCCTACACACTACTTTCTCTGTGAAACTAAGATTAAGTGACACAATATACCTCACAGAAATAACGTAAACGTCTTTTATTAAATCAACTCTCGAATCCATTGAAGCGGTATGTGGTGTTGCCAACAGCTTTCAGCAAGGATCCGTCAAGGATATAGCCTGTCGCACCCCCGTAACAAAGCCTTATCCGATTCGAAACATATTGCAATGTGTCCCCCTTCTCCCCCCCCCCTTTCCCGTAGTGTCTCATGCCAGCTACTTCTGCCTATGCTCGTCCCTCCTCGGCCTCGTCTATCCTTGTCTGTACCCAAAATCAACGCTGTAACTGGAGACAGCGCCTTTGTTGTCATGTTGTCATCGTCCCCGACACGCGGCGCTCTGCTGAGGCACCTTGGAGGTCAGGGATGTCATCTGGATGGCAATGATGGCGGACCATTGCCAATCCTGGAGTGCCCTTGTTAATAAATCCCGGCCTCATTGTTTGTACGGACTGCATAAGTCATACTCAGCCCGCTCATGCTTGTCATTCTGGCCCGGCTCCAGGGGATTCATGAGGGATGTGTATTTGGAAGGAGGAATTCATGAAGACTACTGTTACAGTAGACTGTGTCACAACGATTGGGTATAGGACAGTGTCTCATGTTATGTTTTATATGCGCATGCAAAGCAAATGTAGCTAATCGGGTATATTTTTACTATATGCCATAGACAAAGGGTAATTAATCATTATCGATACTCTTGCAAACATACACATAAATCCATGTTGAAATGGGTTCCTTTATTGGTATTTTGTAATCTGGTATACCGTATACAGTGCCCTTTCTTGGTCTTAGGTAAAACCAATCTGTTCAAATGTTAAAGCCATATAACACATTATATTTTATCTAAATCCTGTGATATCTATTCAACACACACTTGATATCCACGATTTTGTTAAAGTGCATGAATTGATGTCCATATAAAAACAAAACAAAATGAGCGTTTCGTGGAAAGTAACACTAAACCCCTCCGCACGCCAAGGCTTCCCATGAAGCCACAACTACCACTGAAAGACATGCTACCTGTCTCTACCCACCCATTATACATGTTTAAAGGCTTCTCGCCCCCGGTCAACTAGTATGGCTATTCACCTAATGAGTACCTTTAACTGTTGGCTGCCTCCTATAACCACTCACAACTGCCATAAGTCGTCACCCCAATGGTCTAAACACCTGTTACCTCTTTATGTTTCAGAGTCGAACTGTACATTTCCATCCGCCTGGCAAGGCAGTTGGTACCGAGCAGGCGTCGGCGAGGTGGAGATCAAAGAGAACATGATAAAGGAGCAGGGCAAACACAAAGGTACCTGCATCGATCACTCCGGAGACTACTATCTACTGGAGAACAGGTGAGATACAAATGCCCTCCGGGCGCATACAATTACTTTGAATCTTTACTCATGGCCTCCGGGCAGGCTCTGTGCAGCGTAGATAGTGTGCTGTGAGTCTAAATGTTTCTTGTCTAGTCAGATTTCAATTAGATAACTAAGGTTGATAGAGGAGAGATTTATGAACCACTTCAGGCCTAGATTCAGTTAGACAGTATGGCAAATGAGATCTAGCAGAGTCACTTAGTATTTAACCTTTTCTGATATTTGGAGTTAACTCAGAGAGCCATATGGTATTTATTTGCTGACTGAGTGATGATGCAATAAGGAACATTTCCAAATTGTAGTAATGCGATTAAGGGCTTCATTAGAAGAAAAGTAAAAGGACATCTCATTTCCTATCAGCTGCAATGGCTCACGACAAGCGGTTCATCCGCTTAAATAGACGCGACTTAGAATTTAAAGGTCTCACCAACACCTGCTAACTGGTGCATTAAATAAATAAGCAAATGTCAACGACCATTGAATATTTTTGCATCGTATTCCCCGAAGTGAGTCTGCCGTATTCAACAAGGCCTTATAGGCCGAGTTGAATGCGGGCAGACTCACCAAGGGGAATACGATGCAAAAATATTCCATGGGAGTTGACATTTGCATTTATGTCATGGCCCTACGGGGTTAATTTGCTTTAAAATAGAGAAACACAGCTCTGATCTGTTCAGAATCCAAGATGGCGGACACCCATTGAATACGGCCACATTGTATTCCATCCCCCCCATTGAATATGGCATGTCCAGTACTATTCTATAGTAACGGTCGTATCTGCCATGACATAAATCTATTGTATAATCACATCACCTGTATCAATCTCTGTCGGAAAAGTGACTTAAATGTTGGTTTTGTAGCAAGAACGTGGAATCGTGTCTCCATGATGACGTGATTAGATACCATACTGAAATGATACGAGGTTTTATATAGTACCAACAAGGTAATTATGTCCATTTATTGCTGAAAGTAATCGTCTATAGTTGGGGTCCCTTTAGCTCTGTAAGTACCAATCCAAAACTTCAGATGGCGCTGGTAATCATACACCACTTTACAGTAGAAGAGTGAATACTAAGTGGATGCTGGTTGGTCTAAAAGCTTTGTTTGAACATATCAGAATAGGCATAAAATCCCTGAATAGTAGGATTTTTATCTATGTATCTATTTAGCATGATTAATTTCATATTTGCTTGTTTGACAGGATGGAGAGGGAATATTAGATGATACCTCCTAATATAAGTATTTGATTTATTCACTTCAAACAAGGCAAATGTGGGTAGGTGACAGACATCTTTTGATTTAAGCTGTATCTTTAAAAAATGTGGTAAACATGTTCATTTTTTTCCACTATGGCCTGCGAGGCTATACTAAAAATCCTGTCCTTACGTTAGAAGCAAATTGGTAAGGCAGTATTATTGTGAATTTCCCTTCAGTATTCCGTTGACGGTGAAAATCATACTGGGATCACATTGCATTATATATTGGTTCTCAGCGTTACGATGTCAGTCATAAACGAAAACTATATTGTTGGACATGTCGAGAGAGAAAACCTGAAATCACACGAGTGTGGTTTAGAAAGATGTTTATAAGTAGCCAAAGGCACTGACTTTCTTTTGCTGTAGAACTATGCAGTCAACAATAGGTATAGATTAATTCAGAGTCATTTGATTTGCAAATGTCATGTATATATATATATATATATATATATATATATATATATATATATAAAATTATCACGAGTAACCTTCCCATGTAGCAAGCCCACTTGGGGCCAAATTGGTTTTACCTGGGATAAGGTGGTTCAAAGCGGGCAGTATCCAGTACACGGGTTTTAGGTTCGGCAGATGCTGGGTTTCCAGTCAGGGCCACACAGGGCAGCCCAAATCGGGCAAACCCACTTGAGCCCGTTGGGCTCCCAATGGGTTTTGTCCTCAGCATATGGTCTGGGCCACATTGGGCTGCCCGATTTGGGCACTGGTCAGCTTTAAAATGGGCAACCACATTGGGCACAGGATGGTTTCAAAATGGGCATCCCAAGATGGGTGCCTAGCTGCATAAAGTCTTCTCAGTCTGGGGTGAGAGTGGGTCTGGACAGGGCAGCCTCATCTTCTGAACTGTTCTAAACTCTAAGATGAGTGATCCCCCTCCCTCTCCCTTTTTTTGTTCGTCGCTCCCCTATCCATCCCCTAACCCTTCAATCTCCTCCTCCTTCCCCTCAACCCACCCTGCCCTTTTCCCCTGTCACCCCGCCCTGCCCTGCCCTTCTCTCTCACCCTGCCTTCCCCTGCTGTCCTGTCCTCCATTGCCCTCCCTCACCCTCCCCTGCCCTCACCTGCCCTGCCCTGCCCTGCTCTACCCTGCTCTACCCTGCTCTACCCTGCTCTCATCCCCCTGCCCTGCCCACACCCTGCCCTGCCCTCACCCTGCCCTGCCCTGCTCTCACCCTGCCCTGCCCTGCTCTCACCCTGCCCCGCCCTACTCTCAACCTGCACTGCCCTGGCATCCCCTTCGCAAACATGCCCTGCCCTGCCCTCCTCTCACCCTGCCCTGCCCTACTCTCACCCTGCACTGCCCTAGCATCCCCTTCACAAACATGCCCTGCCCTGCCCTCCTCTCACCCTGCCATGCCTTCCCCCCTCCCCTCCCTCCACCACTGCTGTAGGACACTTTCCCTATACCATTAATACACAGGTAGGTTCATAGTAGGGATCCAGATATTTCTAGTAAAATGCAACACTGACTAGTCCTGGAAATAACAGCTTCATGTCTTTCTTTATACTAGTAGGCTTGCAAGGTGTATTTGTGGTGTGGGGGCAAACAGGTCCCACACCTGGCCGGGTATAAGTGGACTATATATAGAGCCAATTGAGAAACCAAAAATATCCCCTGCCCCTGTAGGCCAGTCCATAGCAGACTCACTACAAAGTGGTTTCACAGGACTCCAGGCAGAATTCTACTACCCATACAAAACTTATTTCTTTTAGACATAGGACAACTGGAATTGACTACTAAATCATATATGAAGTAATAATGTGCAGACTTTCTCACAGTCTGGAAATATTTAGATGATTCTAGTCAAAAGTGCAAATCAAGGTCATCTGAGTAGTAGTGGAATGGCAACACCATTTCTATTGCACTGAACTTGGACCAAGAGCAGATATGCAGAGGTACAGTCATTGTGAACTTGAAGGCTCTCTTCTCTACTCCTACATAGGAAGTAGTGGGGGAAGATTGAGGCCAGAATGTCACTTTAATGAATCAAAGTGCCTTGTGTTCGCTGAATGAGTTTGATTCAAATGAATGGTTCTGCTCTGCCTTTCCACTTAGGTGGATATTGCATTTACTGCTTTGGTGTATGGGGGGGGGGAGGGTGAGATTATCTCAAGGATTTGTTGTTCATTGACTTTTAGAAAAAAGAATACATATTGGATAAATTTCTCAAAAAGAATTTTTAACATGTCACCACTAATTTTTCATCAAATCGGGCAGCCCACTTTGGGCCACACCAAAAACCCATGTTAAACTCACTTTGAGCCCAAATTGGTGACCCCAGTTTCAAACAGATCTGTGCCCGAATCGGTTAGCCCAGTGTGGCCCAGACCCTTTGCTGAGGACAAAACCCATCGGGCGCCCACTGTGTTAACCCAGTGTGGCCCACATCAGGAGCCCGCTCTGGCCCAGACTCGGGCCACACCATGTTTGCTACCTGGGTTAGTCGCTTGTGTGCAGTCTGCCCACGTCATATGGACAAACATGGGTTATTATAATAAGGGCCACTGACATATTATGCATGAATACGATACAATACGAAACAATATGCACCGGCTCATTAATAGAAATAGTGATATATTAGCGCAAAAGTAATCCCAATAACACCCATAGTCCACTAGGCCTCTGTCGGAGAAATTTAGATAGGAAATGTATGGTTTAATCACACGACAGAGGCCAAGTGGACTATCGATATAAGATCGAGAGTCCACCTCGCCGTTGGCAAATGAGCCATACATTTCCTATGTAAATTGCTATGATGGAGGCCAAGTGGACTCTTGATGTAAGGAGGACACACTATATTCTTTCCTTATGTATATTAGGGATACAGAGCACATCCCACAATCCCCTTGTTACAAAGTTGCCCCCACCAAAGTTCTGCTGGATAGTCGTTCCGCCATTATGCAGCTGTATGGATCCGATTTTTCCTCTGACAATACCAAACCAGCAGTCGCTGGTACCCTGTGTGCTCTAGGGAATATCAGGTGAAGAGGCGGGCACCAGCGCAGTGTCGCTGTGTACTGGCGATAACCGGTATAGAGGACATTGTACCCATACAGCGTGACAACCGGAAGGGGCGGGGTAATCTCAGCAGTATGGTGCCAGCCTAGCCCGGCAGGTGGCTCTGGTGTTGATCCAACAAAAATAAACCCAATAGGGGAGGGGGGATTCGCTTCAGCTCAACTCATATCGAGCTGGGACGATATCATCCCCAAAGGTAGCAGTAGTAAAGCCAATAACATAATGCCCGCGGGCAGTTAGTTATAAAAAATACCATTTGTACGACTGTCCTCAGTTGGCATTTCCAACTGAATGATGATTCACAGATGATAAGTTTGGAAAAGCCATCGATGGTTTAGATTGCTCTAAATTTACATGCATTTTATTAGTATTCTTTTTTCCAATAACGTCCACATTCAATTGCTGGCTTAGATGCTCTCATTCAGAAGTAAAGGTGACGATAACACCAATATAATTGTAGGGTGGGGCTATTTACTGTAGACTTGTATAAGGGAAAGAGAGAGCGAGATATTGGAAACTAGAGAGAGAGAGGGAGATAGATAGATAGATAGAGAGAGAGAGAGAGAGAGAGAGAGAGAGAGAGAGAGAGAGAGAGGATATGTACTGTTGCAGAAATTCTTGAATGAAGCGCACCATGATCTGTGATCACATAAGTGAAGGGAATGTCAGGCCTTTGCTACAGACAAGATGAGGTCTTTCAAATTTTATGGGACATACATGAGGCTCATCGAAAGCTTTCACGATGACAAGAAACAATTGATGGAATCTGTAAGACGTTGTAAACAGTATTAGAGAACATTAACGGCCACTATTGTTTGATGGTGATCTTATACATTAAGCTAATAGATCATGGATCAGGCTGTACATTCTGTATATTATACCCTCGCCGCTGTGCGGCTCGGGTATATACAGATTGTACAACCCGTGGGCACCGATATCCATGACCTATTAGGTTTATACCACTAATTTCTCCATTTTGTATTAATTTATTACCTGATATCCATAGAATATAGCCAGGAGAAAAAAATTTGTAATTGCAAATGATACGGCCCAGGCTTCGCTCTGTGCGAAGCCATTGTTTTTGTTTCTTGCTGGGAGAGGTACCGCTGTGTTTACACACACTTTTCGTATGGAATTCAACCATGACAAGTCCAGATATTAAAACATATATAGCCTTAGACATTCTAGATGATCACTCCATGCTTGATATGTCCGATATATTCTAAATAAATAAGAATCCATTGATGTTTCAAACCGGTCCGAAATTTTCAGCGTCTTTCTTGTACGGCGAGAAGTTGACCTATATCCACATCCGGGCCACTGACACACTTTTTAGGCGGGTGGGAATGGCCGCACCGCGACTCGCTTACCATGGAAAAATCAATGGATTCTTATTCATATTGAACAAAATGGAGAAAATTAGCATGCATTCCTCATCTATGGATCAAATACTTCTTGGGATTTTGATATTATAACATGACAAGCTTGGAATCAAGACGAAAACTGAGTGTAAACATAGGACTAGGACCTAAGGTTAGAACTTATTTACTTTCGCATTGGATTTCATCACCGTTCAGTGTGGCGCTATGGCTAACGTCCTCGCCAACCAGCACTGCGGCCGGGGTTCAATTCTACTACGAGTTGGGACGATTTTTCACATTGAAACAATTCCGAGACTGAATTTGTATGTCCACCAGCATTTCCCAAAATATTCTAAGTCCAACTTGACCTCGAAAAAGTATATACCAAAAATTCAAAAAATGCACATGGGTGGTATATGCTGTATGATGCACGGCTGATATGCACATATCAGCACTGTAGGTTCCAGAATCGTGGTATAAGACCATTTAAACCACGTAACCAAATGCATAACCTAAACCTTATCAGGCGCCAGAGAAATGCCCAGATAACGCGGGGTCACATGACCACCGCCTCCCCTACTTAGGGGTGCGTTGAGTTTGGCTTCCGATGAACGGAGACGCACTTCTGGGTAGAGCGTGTCGGGGATGACTGATGGCGGTCTGGCTATCTTGGTCACTTCTCCACCAAGATGAGTGAGTGTATTGGGGAAGGGCAGAAAAGTTGGTATAGGGAGGCTGTATGGAGATTTCAGTTGGAGACTGGAAGGGAGGGGGGGGCTGGAAGGTGAAGGGCATCTCCTGGCGTAGGCGCCGCAGCAGTCCACTCTGACATCTTCCTTCCACATCCACCAGTCTCCTCCGTATGACAGCCTCAGGAAGGCATTTCTCAACAATGGTAATTAGCATTATTAAGAAATGCCCTCCAGAGATGGATCAGTGCGCTCCGTGCTCCATGGCGTGGCGGCACTGGCGCTGCATATGGTTTGCCTATGATGGATATCCGCCCTGGAGAGGGTAGTTGATGGGGTTGGGAGCCTTCACCTCCCCTGGAATCCAACCTTCTAGCCATCAGATTAATCTTGTCTGTTGGCTGGCTCCTTATCCGTAGACCGGAGCGATCCTCATAATGTGAATTGAAAGGAATAAAAGGCATACAAAGGTGTGAGGCTAGGGTGATGTTGTGATCCCATCTCATAGAGAGTGTTCATTATGTAGTGTTTTGCCCCTCTCCCCCGACGTTGGAAGGATCCTCATCTATAGTCTAGCTCCATCGAGTGCGAAAACCCAACAGCTCAGTACTTATATATAAAGGTATGGAATTGCTGGAGAAGCATGAAAAATACCTCTGCCCCAAGTCGAATGACAAAAGCATGGTTCGTTTTTGTCTCGTGTAGGTAAAATACCTTCCTCCTATGCTTATTCCCAGGATATCATATTTCTTTCTTAATTCCCTTGCGTCACCTTTGTATTAATATGTCTTTGTACTTTGGCGTACCTCATGACGAAACGTGATAGCATGATTTGTTTGTTTTGGAGCCGATAGATGCTATTATCATATAAGCGAGAGCTAGTATATATAGTAGCATATTGTAGCTTAGTCTGCCTGCTTGGTAGCCTTTTCTTGTTGATACGACTGGAACTCGTTTAATTCAGAGAGGCCGTTTTATTCAGCAAAATACCGTATTGTATTAAAGCACAGTCAACTGGATCCACTTTTCTCAGTGAAAATAGGTTGGTTGGGATTAAACAGTACTGGAGTTTCATGTCAAATCGTTAGAATGGAGGACAAGATCACTGACTCAGACGGCAAGCTTGCGTGACGGAATTAAAAATAAAAAGGCATTGAGAGAACAAAGCTTGTGTATGAAATGTGATCAGACGCTTTTGTTTTTGGCAGGCTAGAACTGCTCCCTACAGTTGTTTCGCTTCTTGTCCGTGCACCGCAGCAAATTCCAACAACTCGCGTGTGTCTCTAAATGCCGTGTTTCTGATAGAATGAGGCTTGGAATTAGGTGGATTCATCGTAGAGGCCGCCCCTTCCTTCTAACGCATAAAGTTGCTATAAATATCCCAACGCAGATCCCAGGCCCTTAAGTAAGATTAAAACATAACGTAAACCCACAGGAGCGAGATAAGGTATCGGGGTGGTTGACAGGCTGCCCCTTAGCAAAGTTTCCTTCCCTGGGTTGCTGGGTCAGCTGATTCCGCCTAATCGATTCGATGCGATCCGAGCCCTGGACAAAGCCCTGAAAGGGTGTCAGTGTAACAGCGGCATGATGGAAGCCGGGGTCTCGATCCCTCTCGAGCAGCTCCCCACGGCTTGCGAGCTGCTCCCTCAGCCATGAGACGGGGGCGGCCACTTGAAAAGACAGCCAGGGCTGACTCCGCGGGGAACATGCAATCTTTGGAGAAGGAGAGTGTCGGCTCGCCCTGAGAACGACGCTCGAGTGATAGCATCGGCTTGGCGGAGCATACTCAATACACTTTCTGACAGCGACTTTCAGTTGCTTGACCAAAATGAAAGAGGGGTGAACCCTGAGGCCTCGTGGAGCAGCTCTGAGTCAACCAGTCCAGACATTCCTGCACAGAGCAGCTCACTGACATCTTTATCTATTCAAAACAATTTCAGAGTCAATTAATATCTGCATAACTTCTTGATGTATTAGGCTATATTAGCGTTGGAACTTCTTTTGTGTTGTCATCGCTGTGCTTTGCTTCTGAGCAATACAGGAAGCAAAAACGTGTTCTTTTATCAAATGAATGTTCATAAGCTGCAGAGTCAGGGGATATAAATTCCTGAATACAATACCGTCTGAAGGAGCGGCCTTGAGATTTGAATTCCTTTGTGTTCAAGTGAAAGGGGGTAAACTTAGAATGAGATTTTCAGCATTTTTCACACATTGTATTCAGCCTTGTAAAGAAAGAAGCCACATGAATAGAACCTTCATTAGTACGCTAGTTTCAGCCAACGACCTATTCATGTCGTTACCCTGGATCGGACATGCTTCACGCGATAATAAGCACTTAAACAACACTCGCCCCCACGGGCCCCACTCGCTCCAAAATCACAGACGATGATTTTCATTATCCGCTCTCGGGAAGACTAAGAAGCCAAACCTCTGAACAAACGCGCCGATTAACCTTTTGACCGTTCCTACGTCCCATTCACCAATGGCCACAAGGGGTGGTTAATGAAATGGGAGGTTGTTCTTGGGGAAGGCATTCCTGGTTAATACAGGCCCTTTCCCATAAAAGATAGTCCATGGCCCATGGACATTTTGGGCATTTGGCCTCAGTGTATACAGGACTTAAGTGACTCTTGAGTCCTGTAAATCCTGCGTACGTCACACTTGCAAATCATTAAAGGCCCTGTTTCTATACTTTTCAAAAGATGAATGGTACCATCCATGTCCACTAATGCAAAGCTACAGAGCAGTCGTAGCACATTACCTACGATCACACACTCTAATTTTGAGGGTTTCAAATCGTAGTGGCTGTGTCTAGTCGTACTATGTTGAGAAATGCATTCCTGCTCTATCAGCTAGAGTTGGTTAGGGCAACTTAAACACTAATGGGATGGTGCCAACAACCCCCAGTGCAGTTATCACTGGTATATCCTTAGGGCCTTCTGCCTATTATTGTGTGTCATATCTATGTTTAAGTCAATTGAAATACATGGATCCCGTTTCTATGATGGGCTTTGGATGGCACCGTTTGCATTAGTGTTTCTTAAGTTTCTCTCTCCAAAATGGCTCAGTTCTATCTGAGCTCATTTAAGCCAACTGCCTAGAGCCAATTGAAAGAGCAAAACTTTGAATAAGACAAGTACACACAAAAAGTTGTACAGTCAACCCTTGCTTCCTCAAATTTCAGAATTGCAAGAAAAATATCATTTGGTGACTGATGAACTGAAATGCAATTTTTGAGATGGCACCATTTTATGGGTGTTCCTAATGTTGACCTGTCCAACTCTAGCCAATAGAGCAGCAGAATGGAATTCAAGTTAAGAAACAGTAGCAAGTTTTTGCTGTGTCTGCACTAATAGCTTTGCATTACATGGATGGTGCCATTCAGGTGCCATTCAGAGCCATGATTGCAGCAAAGTTGGTTGGAAAACATCAATTTTACCTCCAGCAATGGGACAGTTCTATCCAAAGGTGTAGAAACCGTGACATTTCTTGCTCTATTCATTTGGATCTAGGCAGTTGGCTAACACAGGCTCCAAGAAAACTTGGACTGAGATATTTTGGATAGAACAACACTAATGCAAATGGCACCATCCAAACCCACTATTCAAACACGGCCCATAGGTCTCAACACTTTCCCTGTAGTCAACATTCGGAAAGGACCGAAGCTGTTCCAGGAGGGTGAGATAAGAGAGAGTGTGATAGGGAATATCATGATTAAACATGGAGAGAGAGATAGAGAGAGAGAGACAGACAGACAGACAGAGAGACAGAGAGAGAGAGAGAGAGACAGAGAGAGAGACAGAGAGAGAGAGAGACAGAGAGAGAGAGACAGACAGACAGAGACAGAGAGGGATAAAGAAAGACAGGGACAGCCAGACAGCGAGAGTGAACAAGGTCCATAAGAGAAGGGGAGGCAGGGAAACTTGCACATTGGATTGGTGGGGGTGCTGACGTACGGCGTGGAATGCTCCTACACCCCCCCTTGATTCCAGCCATTCACTCTAGGCTCATTAGTTATCCCCTGGAAGTTCGCGACATCATCATAGTGATTCCTCTTCATTGCTTTATCCCCAATTCATCAGCGCATGCCATCTTCATTTGGGTCCTTTCAGACCAAGTGCTGTCGACGCGCGTGGCGGCCCGCGCCTGTTTTATTGAGAGGCCACACTGCACCCCTATCCAGTGATTTCATTTCAACGCCGGCAAACTTCCGGCGACATGGATTTGCAGGAATGATCTATCTCGATCACGTGTCTAGTTGAGTTGGAGCCTTGCCTTCTGTCGCCATGGCAAAGGAATCGTGACGAGATATTCATTATCTGGTTAGTGCAGTGGACGGAGCAGTGTCGAATCATGTGGCGTAAACTGAACTAACCCCTTGGATTCTGAGCTCGGGATTTTGTATTGTTAGCCTACATGTTGTTGCCCCAGTTAACAGGAACCTAACTCATCATGTAGACATCTCACTCATTACCCTATTTGAGCTGGGGTTCACTTTCCTTTCCCTGCAACTTTATTCTTATCCTAGCATGATGCATTCGGTCAGAACAACTGGTGCTATTATGAAGTTTTTTTTTATTAGTGATTTACAATCAGTATGATCGATGAAAATATGACTGTTTCTTAAATCTAGTTGAGTCATTTACATAAAGAAGGGAAATCAGACACAATATAGATTCATCTGATTCGAAACAAGGGTTCTAGACTTGCATTACACGATAAATATCTAAAGTAATTTCTCTAGAAGTTGATAGCCTTGCAACCATCCACCTCATGCTGACCCAGGGAGAAAAACAAGTACAAGAGATGGTGTAGTTAGCACATGTTTAACAATTATAGATCTAATTGCACTGGCTTCCTTTAAAAATCATATTCAAGAAAGCTGTCCAATCTTTCAATGCTGGCCTCCCCATGTAACCCGCCTTGACTGATGGTACGTTGTCTAAATTCATATAATCCTAAAGTGGCTATACTCTTGCAATAAAGTGATGGAAAAATTCGAATGCAGTGTTGGAAAGTCTAGATCCTGAAAAATGGCCCTGTAAGAAATCTGTAAGAAATGTTGTGGTTTATCAAGAGCTAAGCTCCGTCATACAATAGGAGGTTATCCACCTAAGCTCCGTAATACAGTAGTACATTTTGTACCTTACCCAACTGTCCTTTCGGCAAAGGCCAAAACCTTTATTGGCAACATATCTTCTAAGTAGTAGATATTATGGAAGATGTGTGTAACATCATATAACAAGCTGAGAAACCTTCTCTGTTTTTTTGGGGGAGTTTGGGACCTCTTAGGCCGATTTTCCACCACCCAATATGGCCCCTCTATTGGCCGATAGACCCTGGGTGAATGCTACCATCGGCCGACAGAGGCCATGCCTCACCATTAGAGCCTATGGCAGCCCCATTGGCCGAGGTGGTAGTGTGATGTAATTGTCGGGCCGATAGGGGTACTATATCGGGTGGTGGAAAACGGCCCTTAACGGGTGCCGTTCAGGTCTCCTACATGTAAAACAGCAGGGTTGTGTAGCATGTAACACAACCATACGCATATATCTTTCCATATCCGTCACCCCATTGATGATACCGGGGCAATGATACCTAAAAGTTGATATTATTCATGAATGCCCTTTCCAGAACCACTGTGAAAGGTCTATTCTATAAATATATCCCTCTATCATGATCAACAGGAAATTACGTTTCTGGCCCCTCCGGTAAAAAAACTTAGTATATCCACCCTTCTTTTCCTCCCATATGTACACTCCTCATATTTACACACTCCATTCCAACTCTAATATACCGTTGTATTCACTGCATCCTCTAGTAGTCTAGACAAAAGCTTCGGAAAAGGGCGGGGGGGGGGGCTCCCCAACCACAGAGGGGGGCATGGCCCCTAAATCAGAGAGGATGTAGGGCTGATTTCCGTGCTTCCTACTCTGACAATACATACATATGACCTCAAATGATACATTTATCCGGATACAATAAATAATACAGGAGGGTGTTGCTCCTATAGTAAAAGGAAGAGCTGGCTAAAAATGCCCTCATTTCCAGTCCTTTCTTTTCATGTCGCTATAACTTGTCCCTTTTGTTGCTCACAAGTGGTCATTCAAGTACGGTGCTAAAAAAGGGGGATTTGAGTAGGTACCTAGTTGGGAGAATTCAGTCAGTATAATAAACTATAGAGCATGTGACATGAGTAGGTACCTGGTAGTGCAGCTCTCTCTATTTTAAACAAGGCAGGTGACTTATCAGACTAATGTGGTGAGTGCAAGTTGAATGGTGAAGCAGTGCACGACTTGTTTAGAAAAGAGGGCACATACTCACAGCTCTTTTTACAATAGGAGCAACACCCTCCAGATAAGACCCATAGTCCACTGAGCCTCTTAGGGAAACTTTGGCTACACAAAAGTCGGTCGAAGAGGCCCAGTGGACCATGGGTATAACATTAGCCAATTCATGGTGCACCAATATAGTCCACTGGGTACCTTCGGCCGACTTTGGCCATACATTTCCTATACAAAAGTCGGACGAAGAGGCCCAATAGACTATTGGTATAAGTGCATGACCTTTCAAACTCCACATACAAACCATTATAACCGCATGTCCCCCATAATATATTTACTCCTACATCTTGTACTTAGTTCTGCTGAGTCACTAGAGGGGCACCGCACTATGACAGGTTGCGTGAACTACCCTTCTTTCATATCAGATTTGGATATCAAAGCCACTTTAAACGGGAGCAACAGCGTACTGGCAAAAGGCCATGGACCTACATATCACGACATCCTCATTTTACACGATATAACCCGAACCCATAGACATCTGTTAAATCAGTTTAAGTGATTCTTACTGCAATTACGTATTGTAATTTTGATAGTAGGTAATATGAACACTCTGATTACTAGATAGTGGAAGGTTCAACCATAATCAGATACATTTTAGGTCGGCGACATATGCATATAGGCATTCTATGCAAAGGCTAGGGGGATACTTTTATGGTATAAAATCCTGAATCATGCCCTATCTTTATGACCAGTAATTGATAGGCACCATTTGCCTTTATTGGGTATTCACTCCAACTGAAAGTAAAGAGGGAATTCTGAACACCAACATCTGAGAAGAACCGGCCAATCCGTAGATACAAATTGAATTTGCATTCGCAAGTTTGATTCACTCCATCACCCTCAAAAGTGCAAAACTGATTTTGGCCAGAAATCAGGTTATATTAGTCCTCCCTGGGCGAATACGTCGATGAAGGGCTGATTGCTATTGGAGAGAGATTCCCTGGGGTCAGGCAAAAGGAAAGTGTGGCTAGGGGTGACTTTCAGGGGAAATCAGCGAAATATGTACCAAAGGGTGGGCGTTAGGCTCCACTGTGTGTGTGACCATTGGGTACTTTGAGGGGGAAGGGCAGTCAGGGGCAGCGATCAGCAAGGGGGTGGCCCATTGGCAGTCCACCCAGATCATGTCCCTAGCCATCTGAGTGAGAGCGTTGGGAAAGGGAGGGACCAGTGAATGGGCAGGAGTAGGGGTAAAATGGGGGTTGGGGCGGACAGCTTCATGAAAAGCCCCTGCCCTACTCCCAATGTAACCTCGTTATGCCCTCTATTGTCGTTATCAATGGCAAAAGGCTGCTGCTTCCAGACGAGGGCCACATTTTCATCTTGAGAGCTAATTCAGTAATGGTTTAGCGATCGTTCTCAACTCCTTTCGTCGCCAAGGACCCCCGCAGTCTAATGCGATTTCCTGTCTACGACGCGTTCGGCCTGCAATAATCGCTATCTGGCCGAAGTGTGAGCCCTCCAGGTATTTAACTTGGCGACTTTGACGAAGTCTCTCCTCGTCTGTGGTGGAAATCAAATCGCAGGAGGGTGTTGCTCCTATAGTAAAAGGAAGAGCTGGCTAAAAATGCCCTCGTTTCCAGTCCTTTCTTTTCATGTAGGTATAACTTGTCCCTTTTGTTGCTCACAAGTGGGCATTCAAGTATGGTGCTAAAAAAGGGGGATTTGAGTAGGTACCTAGTTTTGGGAGAAGACAGTCTGTATAATATACTATAGAGTGTGTGACATGAGTAGGTACCTGATAGTGCAGCTCTCTCTGTTTTAAACAAGGCAGGTGACTTTTCAGACTAATGTGGTGAGTGCAAGTTGAACGGTGAAGCAGAGCGTGACTTCTTTTGAAAAGAGGGTACCTACTGACAGCTCTTTTTACCAAATGAGCAACACGCTCCAGGCATTTCACATTGTGGAGGGAGGCTGCTACTTGTAAGGCAAACACGGTGGGTGGGCTGGCTTCCCTTGCGGCAGGCTTTAAGCGGGAAATCGGCTGGTGAGGCTTTGGGCAGGGCAATGTGTTGACGCCCAACTTCAATACGTCCAGCCAGCCAGAGGTCAATAAAGGTGGTCGGGAGGCAATGGTGGCTAGGGACTGCCCTCCCAGGATTTAATCGGCCACCACGTCTTTCCGACCTCTCCTCCAGGCATTCTGGTCTGTAGTAGAGGTTGCCCAGTATAGCCACTCACTCTCAAAGTCTTGTCGGTTATTTTACCTTCCATAGGAAACTGCACCCATCAAAGTATAACGTCTTAGTATATTTTGTCAAAGTTCCCAGTTTTTTTTTTTGCGGCTGGAATACATATTCATCAATACAGATATTATGAGCGTATTACTATGACGCTTTGCCAATGTGATGTAATGTTATAACCTGTATCGCAAAGAAGTTATTTTTATAAATCCACGCAATTCTAAAGGTTGCCGAATAAGGCTCAACTAAAATATTCAGGATGCACAGTTAACACCATCCAGTGCACAACAAGGCATGGTAATAAATATTAAAGTTTATAAGGTACATGAATTATATACATGTGATATTTAGCAACGTGCCCTAAAATACTACAATTTAACGATTATGATAATCCAACAAGGGAGGGACATAATATAAGTTGGCCTTAGTTGTAATGCAAACACTCATCCAAATTTCAACAGCTTGGTCCAGTTATATTAAATGTACATTTTCTTCTGTTCAGCAGGAAGGGAGACTGTGTATCCTGTCTACTTGTGATGAAGAGGCATGGAAACCTAATACAGTACAAAGAAGGTAAGCAACTATTCACATATGTCGTACTTGCATATATCAGAAATACTCTATATTCTTTACTCTCCAATTATATGTCTGTTATTAAGACAGAAAAATGGGAAGACATTGTATGTATGCCAGTCATACATATAATCCGTCTCTCCCAGACGTCAGATATAGAATAAAATGTGTCAGAACTTCAGGCTGATAGACATTCCTTCTCTATTTGAGACTGGCAGGTCATTTCCAGTGCGCTCACATCTCTGTAACATACTCTTCCCGCTCTCTACATAACGATCAATGACTTCCATAATGGATGAGCATTGACGACCTTAACATCAAACAACACATACATGCAGTGAGGCTCCCCATGTGCAGCATTAGTTTCTTTTGGCATGCAGATGCAGTCTCTCTTGTGAATTATTCACAATGATTTACAATAGGTTATGGTGCCTGACGATCTATGAAAAGGTGCATGTGAGGTATATATATATATATATATATATATATATATATATATATATATATATATATATATATATATATATATATATATATATATATGACCTGAACTGGGAAAAGGGGTCTTAGTACCCCCTGCACTAAGCCCCCTTTTCGCAGATCATGTCATATATATATATATATATATATATATATATATATATATATATAAATATACACTGTCGAGGAATGTCGAGATAACACCCAGATTTCGTTGTACAGTTATAATGATGTCAATGTAAGCCAAACAGACCTAAAATCAGGCCTCATTTTTAACAGATTTGTTTAATCTAGTTAACGAAATTCAAATACACATTCACCGATTTGATAATACCTAGCTATGACAGATATTCGTTTTGGGAACTGCTGCTTTGAAATATAATGCAGCCAATGAATGAATCATAAAGAGGGGAAAAAAGAGAGAACCATGAGTAGCTCTATGTGAAGTATGATTCCACTACTCAATCTGGGTCGCCTACATAAGAACTAGGTCAAGGTGCAAAGCTCTACACTAGTGAACATACATCAGGTGGGGGAGGTGCACCCCATCCTTTCTGTAGTCCCCTTAATTATCCCCAAGCCACCACTCCAACATACAGCTACACTCTACATGGATTTCTACTCAAATCATTTACTTTTTAAACTAACATTAGATCAGACTCTCGACGCAGCCTTCTGATCGAGTGCCAACAGGCGTGCACAAGGGATGGGTAAAAAGGGCAGAACTACGACATACGTATAGCAAATAAACTGATTACACACCCAAAATAAACATGTAATAAAACAAGGTTGAATTAGGCACCACGCCCCTTGACCTTGGCGTCCACGGAAGGCTAGGTTAGACAATTTCCATTTCCACTAGCGGAGGTCCCCCCCCCGGGGGGTTCCTCCTAACAGCGCCCAGCAGAGGTGGTACCTGTATGTTGGTTAGTGGATGGTATATGGTAGTGGATGCCCATGGTGGGGTGGTTTTGGTGGTGGTAGCACCACTCAGGGTGGAGCAGGCGCCACCTGACACCATAAGCCTCGGGCCAGGCCTGACGCCATTTACTTCCGCTGTACTGACCCTGTGGCTCCACGGGTTGGGATAACAGCATTGTCAACCATGCACATGTGTGTTAGACAAGCCGCCTTATCGATGTGTTTGTTAATTTTTCTGAAGAAAAGAGATAAGACATAATGCATCTTTCTTTGTGGTACCACACCTGATAGTGATAGTCATAGGATTAAAGTAATGAAGTTATTCAATTTACAGGTCCTTCTTATTCGAAAAGGGTCTAATACATATTTGTGGCATGTACTGGGAATAGAGACCTTAATGCACCCTGCACTAAGGGCCTTTTTCGCAGATCATGTCACATTTGTATAAGCAGATGATATTCAGTCCTTCGCCCAAGTGACCTGCATCAGGGGTTACTAATAATTTCAGTGCGACAACAGTTCTAACATATCCTATGCAATTACTACCCAATTGCTAATCAACCAGAACAACCGTACCAAGTGGCCGCACAGCTGTGTGGTATGACTTCAGGTTATAATATGTTAAAAGATGAAGTATTAGTGACTCAAATGTCACGGTATGTAATGTAGCCAGCTATGCAGTTGCACCTTTTTCTGTACCGGGGAAGGGGTAGTCATGACATACAGACTACAGAATATTGTAATAAACTCCGGATGACATTTAAAAGCATAATATCCTCTATCTATGTAGCACAATGCCGACACATTCCCACATGTATACAGTCTTATATGATTCTGGCGGCAGGAACTACACTATTCTTTACCAATCTCTGTGTATATCACATTGGAGACCTAACCACTTAGGCAGGACAATAATGGACCTATAGCCACAGTCTGTTGGTAAAAGAACCTGCTACAGACTTCCTTTTTCATGAACTACTCACACTGAGTTAGGGTTAGCGTTTTGGGGCAGTAGGAGTGGTCGAGAAGAAGGGCGACACGCGGCCTCTCAAACACTCAACCCACAGATACAGGCACCACAGCTGATAAGATTTCCTTCACGTCCTGCTCAGATAAGACGAACAACTCCTGCCATGAGCTGCTGGTAGAGGAAAGGGTCAGGGGAGAGTTGGGTGGGTCAGAAAGACATAAGCCGCTTTAAACATCAGTATGTTTTGGGCGAGTACTCTGTAGAACTCAACCTACCGCCCTTCAAAATCTTCCCACCCCAAGAGGGCCTATTCACCCTAGAGGCTCGGCTAGGGAAAGGGGATCCTGTCCTTCTACTAGACCAACATGAATAATCCATGATAGGACCAAGCTCTATAGCAGGGGAGGGGGGCAGACGCATACATGTAAACGAAGGCATAAATAATATGTGTTATATGTGGAATCTATGTAAATGTCTGTAGACTATTTGCTGCTTCCATGAAACAACAGCCCTGTAGGGCAATCGTCTGTCTCCTTACTCCGAGATATACGGCAAGCACAAATGCATACGAATCACCCCATTAAGTCCAAATACAATTATACCCCTTAAACTTGATGAAGAGGTACTGGTGAATACATAATATGGGATTACAATGGATCAGCTTAAGGAAAGGGATCGTCATTTGCTCCTTTCCAAGCTTTCCTGACGTTAAAATTAGACATGCACTCTGAGCCCCAATTGTAAATGGGCTATGGAGACCACTGTACTTGGTACAGGGCAATCCACATCGTGACATAGCATTTGTACCAACGGCAACTCCTTCTGTCTTTCAAAAATAGCGATCTACTGCAAAACCCTTGACCCAGTCTGACAGTGTGTATAAGCCATTAAGGCATGTGATGCAAAAGCATGATTATAAATATAAAGGCTTATAGTGACTACACATGCTTAGTCTCAGCAGTTGGTGTGATTCAGTGATGCCTATACTCCATTCCCTCCCTTATGCTACACTTAAGAGATGAAAGAGGCGGTGTGCTCCTCCAGGGTGTCCCGACCTGCAGGTCTTGGCCACACAGAGAGGTGGGGCGCGCCATGCAGGAGGACAGGCCATAGGGGTCAGGGTGTGATGAAGGGAGGGAGGTGGTGTTGGTAAAAGATGAAGGAAGGATCCACATACGCTATCCCCTCACGGAATGCATTACTACGACCACCCCCTGAACCAGTCTCCAAACACGCGAGAAGCTCACAGAAATGAGGCAACATCGATTCAGCAATCTGGGACCGACGATCCATCTTAATTACTGCAAATCGAACATATCAGAAGAGGAAATTAGCCCAACACCCGCGTTGCCCGGCCCTGAGCATGGCCGTGCCCGGATTAGACCCTTGGGTTGGCGGGCGCCCGCCCCTCGGCCTGACGTCGGGTCCTATTCATTAGAAAAATGAATTGGGCGCCGACCGCGCCCGGGTGTATATCGGCATCTGATTAAGTCGCGGCGCGGCCCCAGGGGCACCACTGTGGCTGAGTCACACGTCGGGGTCGTGAAACTGTCGGTCTCAGACGTACTGACCGCAGCCTGTTCCCCACTGACCGATGTCCGGGGCGTGGTGGTAGGGGTAGGCACGCAATGCAGACATGGCCGGGGTAATAGACACTGTCCTTCATGGTCATTGGTCAGGCACGACAGCTGTTGCTACTGCCTGAACTTCACCCCCCCCCCCCAAACTCTACATACTACTACCACATGGACCTGTAAAGCAATATATGCATGGTGCACTGTACTTATTTAGGTGAGCAGTAGCCCAGGAGGTTAATTCAAAAGGCTCTGTCATCGCTATCTATGCGATTTTAGCGTAGGCACATCTTATTCCATCTTATAAGACCTAGTCTTCCTACACTACATTTTCTAGTGGTGTTAGGCCAGTCAGGAATAGCAAGTATGTACTATGCAGTCCTTCACTATTCCAGTTCCAGTACTAACCACCACTTATGCTAGTCTGAGAAAGGATAGTGGTTTCCCCTGAGTGCAAGTGCACCTGTGAGGGGACATTCCTCCTCTCAAGAGTGAATGCACCTGCTGAGAGTCCTTGAGGGCTCTTGAGTCTACTCATGCATTAAGGGCATAGTAACGTCATGCTTCTCTTCTCTCTTTAAGTTGGTGACACACTTGAAGATATTTCAGGATCAAGTGCACCTGACAGGGTGTATATAAATAGCAGGACCCCATTGTAGCCACTCTTGAGAGAACGACTTTTTCCACTGCTATTTTTCTATAGGTATCGATATGTTGCAACATGGTGGTTTCCATGGCAACTGGCGCAAAAATGGATCTGACTGTAATTGTGGGCGAGTACTCTTTGGCCAGATAGTTGTACCGTGACGCCACTAGAAGTAGTATAATGACTGCATCGTTGACATGTCCAATAAATTTGTAGTCAACTGGGCCTTTAAAGTGCCAGTAATCTTGAGCTTGCATAATTATTGATTGCCAGATATGAAGATTATCGTCGGCATATTTATAAGCTTATAATCTTATACATTCTTATACCGCAAGGAAAAATACTAAAATTTAAAATAAGAGAATGCTCCTATTCAGTTCCATATCAATTGCCGCTATTTTTTTTTGTTCTCGATGCATGTCAACATGGATACTGAGTTAAGCTCATCTATGTTTTCCCTCATGTGAAATACGTTGGTGCTGAACATGCTCACCCGCTTTTCATCGAGACCACCTTGGTGATGTGTGAATGTGTCAAAATTCAAACTCAACAGTGTAATATTCGGGTATCTTTTGGTCCCAGAACTAAAGATATGTATTTAGGTGCAAAGCTAAGGCACATTTGCTGCACAACTTCGTAATATATAACTATTTTACAGAATAGTTCTAATGAACAATATTAGCGCAAATCATCAATAAATCAGAAATATACCTATAGATGTGATCACTACATTGAGAGCAATTATACACCAACTCTCATTGTGACATCATGATATATTATATAAAAAGTTCAAGGACATGGTTTCCTCCATTATAAAATTGGTACCAACAACACCAACAAGCTACTTTAAATATTCAAAAAAGTAGTATATTGAGTGATATACATGTCATATCTCACGCGATTATAGATTATATAGTAGGTAATTACCCCTCCTGCGTAATGATGGTAGCAGAGCAGGGCTTGCTGACGTGATTAGATTATCTAATCCCACGAGGCTGATGCAAGACACAAATAGAAAAATTACATTAAATTTTCAGACGCAGCCATCCAAACATCCACAGCCTGTCTTATCACAGAATATGCGTGTCGCTGTTCCATACTAGAGTGATGACTTAGAAATTTATTCGACGACTTTCACCTTTCGGGAGAGTGCCCTGATGACGCGGGTTAAGAGGAAATCCGACTACCAGACGAGACGGCGCGTCCATCCTGATAAAACCTATCTTTAATTTGAAATCACTGAAATCACTGTCAGACAAGGCGGACAAGGATGGCCTTTTTCCCGAGGTCCATTATGCCGATGGGCCCATTACGACGATGGGTTCTGCCTGCCAAGGAAAACACATAGCCGCCGGTCGTACCACAGAAATGGTGTGTCCTATCATGATTTAACTGCCACTTGGCGTAGATTGGGAAGGCCTCCCTGCAAGACGTATTATCTAAAACATGGACAGTATCAGCGGCCCTCTACATGAGGGCAGGCCATAAAGAAGTCTGGTCATATTCTACCACTATCAAATGTCACCGGAAGAGGTGACTGACCGCGAAACATGATGGACAGGTAACATCTCTCATTAGGTGGTGCTGCTGCCGGTGTCATTAAAAGGGCATGTGATTTGGTCATGTGACCCGCCCCCAGGCCGCTAACAGCATAGTAAAAAGGCGGTGTAATAGCCACCTCCTTGTAGTAGGCAGTCCACACATGGCTGGCTGATAACAGACAGACTCCCCCACGCCCACCGTGAGAAAATACCAGATATAACTCACTTTCCTCCCACCCCGATATTCAGCAAGAGTGCAGCAGTTCCTGCACTCAATACATCCATATAGAGCACTCAGTGGGGGGCTGAACCTGTTGGGGTGTGTGAGGGTATGGAAAATTAGTTTAAGACCTCCCAAAAACCTTTCCACTATGTCTTTGATGTGTCAGTTCAAAGTCCCCAATGTATTCCTAAAGCCTCGATCGTCAGAAAGCTCTGTTTTCGTGATAGCGTGATATTAGGAATGGTGAGCATGGCCTTCTGAGTTAAAGCAATGGCTTGCCAAGTGCAAACCCTAGCCATTGTTGCCTCTAAGAATAGGACACTCCGGTAAGTGTCAGCATCCAGTCACTTCCACCTTCAAGTGCGTTCCATTTATAATGTATCGGCCTTGTTCAAAATGCTGCTGAGACTTCAGGACAATGTGGGGCTGACTGAAACACTAGACCCGACTGTCACCCTATAGATCTATCATCTATAATGCACCTTCTTAGTTTACCTCCATCATGTGTCCTGTCAACGTGTGCTTGACAAAACCTATAATGAGAGATAGCGAGAAATCTGTAACAATTGTTTTACAAAGTGCATTGTTCATTTCATGAAGTTCCCCTCTTAATAAACCACTGTTCTTCGAAGCAACGTCTCCATGGGAAGTAATAGCCCTGTAGACATGAATAAATAGGACAACTATAGAGAAATATAGATAGGGATTATCCCGGGAATAGCTATCATTACTATGGGTGATAATGGAGGTAATGTAAAAGTCTCTGCTGCCTGTATCGCTCCCTTCTGGGTGACTAGGCAATGCTGCCTGGCGACATGACCCTAGGGTAAGACTGCCACAAAGGCAGACACCGGATAGACCCCGTGATGGCATTTGGGGCTGGACTCCAGCGGAAAGCCTGGGCTTAGGGACCTACCCATGGGACTCGAGCGCCGGTAGTCATTACAAAGGGAGGGGAACGAGGAACAGGAGGGGACCTTGGGGAGGGAAGCTGTGGGGGATGAGGCAGGGGTCTTGGGGCATAGGGGAAGGGCGCAATGCGACCACAGATCAGCCGGAGCGGTCTGCAGGCGGTTGGTTGAAGTAAGGGAGGTAGTTAACTGGTTAAGGCAGATGTGGACGGTGGGCAGTAGTACATACATATATGTAAAGCGATAGGAAATGAGAAATGCTAGACAGAAAGTGGTGGGACAGATCTGATAATGGCAAGAAAAACACAAGAGGCTATTGATCTCGTGTACAGTATAGTCTGCTGGTACAGTCAGTCAGAAGCAGCTAAAGTTCTCTTGTATTATGAGGCTCCACCCATTACATCCCTAGAGACCACTACCCTCATTTAGATATACAAAGATATGCATAATCCTTATAGGGCATACATATAATACAGGGTGAAAGTGAATCACATTGAGAATGTGTATTTACCAGAAACTTTCTTTTACTCGATATATGTTTTTGTCTTTTTAATCGCACAAGAAGCAAAGATGCATTAGATCAATACCAGTAATCATCAACACCATTGCAACTTTTGTATAGATATTGGCCCAACATGGGAAAGCAAACATTGGTACCTTATAAAATTCTCATATTGCCCGTGTCTTGGGAAAATGACATAGGAAATGGAACTTTCGGCCAACTTGACCACTGGCCTATTATTGGTAAAATGTTGGCGATACAAATGTGATCGGTGAGTGCTTGGTTTATGGCCGTTTACACTGCACACACCAGCTCCACATGTTTCTTTTTGCCAATTAAAAATTATGTTGGGCATTTATCATTATTTGATTTATTGGGCTATTATTTGAAAATCAGACATTGGGCCAATATTGGACCAATGTTATAACATCAAAATGATGGGCCAATATTGTGGCAACCAAAATGCAGTATAGACCATTTCAAGCTTGGGTCACAGATGTTCTCCACTAAATAAAGTCAATAACAGGTCTTCTTTCAATTTTTAAAAGCCAGAAAGCATACAAAATATCTCTGGCATTATATGAATTTTCAAATTTCCCTGCCTCTGCATGGTTATTCACGCGAGTACGTGAATTCTCAGGGTACCAACGTATCTCGGTCAGACAGATTGTAGTGTTAGAATACACAACCCACTCCTTACATGAATCTGGTGTCTGCCAACGAAGATTCGAGACTTTACAGTTGAAGCGGGGGAAATGAAAGCTGAGAGGGAGAACACAGTGCAATAAATCACTCGTCTCCCATTTCAGCTCTTCATCACACTCATTTACATGACGGTGTACGCGTAATTACATTTCCTGCCTTCTGTTACAATGAGCTCATAACCAAAGGTAATCCCTAGTTTCATTTCGTAGGTATCCCGATGGGCTTAAAGGTTGCAAAACTATGAATAACTTTGCATGGAGAATCGGCAAGTATAGGCTACATTACCATTCCTCAGTAAATGACTCATCAGTGGGCTAAATGAAGGTATGCCTAGATCTTGATGTATCCAGGCTTTACTAGGGCTTAACCCATGAAATCCAGGTATGGCATAACTCTGGTGTAACCATGTTGGCAGGCACAGTTAACCCTTAGCCTCTAGCAGGGCGTTAGCCACTATGTTAACCCTTTGACCCTATGTTCTTATCGAGACCCACCGGTGCCGGGGTCAGGCTTGATATAGCGCCCCGAGGGAGTAGTGGCCTGTCCTGTGGGTTTTTAACGTTGGCTTATAGCCGCCGTGCTAGGGATCTACTCTAGAAGTACTATACACGGGGCAGCTGTGGGAAGGTTGGGGTTGGGGCTACTGAGTATAGGTTGAGGGTCAAAAATTGGGTCCTCCAGTTAATCTGCTTTGGTAGGCTCTAGACCATCAATTGCCTCCCCCAGGAGAGGAAGATGTAATAAGTACCTCTCTAGAGTCAAGCCCTGGAGGACTGTTTAAGGTATATACAGCAGGACGGTTTGATGTGGGGGCTGCTGAAGTGGCCCACTGACATGTCTGATTGATGTTCCCAATCAAAGGTGGAGTGGGGCTGGTCGGGAAGGACGAGGCAGGAGGAGCGAGTTGCTCATAGAGGAGTTGCACGTGCTACAAGAGGCTGGTGGTGGGGCAGGTGGTGGAGGAAGGTGGTGGAAAGACCAAGGAGGTGGTGGTAAGGGCATTGCTTGTAGTCGTTGGTGGTAGATGATGGTGTGGATATGGCAGCACTTTCAGCGGGGGTTAATGGTGTTGTTGGAAGATATTCCATGATAGTTCCATGGCAGCCTGAGCGCTATATGAGTCCCAGAAAAGTAGTGTGGAAGTTTTCACATGACAGTGCATGAGGCCTAGCGGCTGAACCTTCTAAATCATGCCCGTTTCTAATTCTTAAAACCATTCAAGGTCTGAATTGTTATATAACAATTGCACGTCAAGGACTTTACGTTTCATAAAATGGCACAATGCCAATTTGTGTCTTATTTTAAGACAATCTGAATTAATTGACCACTTTGGGCTGATAAAAAGTTCATCCTGATATTGTAATGCATTCTAGGGTCGCTTTTGCAGATAGATCTTTAAGAAAGTGGTGCAGGGGAGGGAAATCAAAGGATTGTGAGAGGTATTGGGAGTTTGTGGTGGTACTGCTGAACCCCAGCACGTGCTAGGATACCCCCTCTGTATCCTGTAGATCCCTAGGGGCGCAGGATCAAGTTATGCCACCTTGGCTTCTGTAATCGATGGCCGCAGCTTCCAATAACCGCAAGATGCCTGATATGACGGACCTGTCGGACGGCCTAGCGCCATGCAATGATGGAAATCCCAGGGGCAGCTTCCCTGCCAAGTGAAACCACCTAGAGGCAGACCAAAAACTGTTCACTCTCTGGATCAGCGGTAACTTTTCTATACGACCCGGAGGCTGTAATATGTGGCTACTAATTCAACCTAGTTCCCAGAGAGGTTTTGGTGGTTCCCATCAGAACTTGGCATTATCAGATGATTTGATCCCAAAATTTGAAGATTTCTGAACGGTTAGCTCAGGACCAGCTATACACCCTAGACGGTTAGGCTTCGCTTTTTGTGCCCAGATCTATTTAATGATTTTCAATAAATTTCACCTATATTGTCATCCCATACATTGAGACTGTTCAGTTCATCTGTTTTATTAATAGCACATACCTCATATTCCATTTCCTAAGTGGTCCTGACTTAGACATTCAGTCTTTCAGATGAGACATAAAGTTTGGTTACCATAGCAACCAAAAGATTCTTTTTGTTATCATTCATTGACATCTGTTCTCTTCTGTGCTGTTTCTCAACAATCTGGAGATATCATGACTTTACAGAGCTATGATTTATTAATACTACTTGTGGCTACTATCACTGAAGAAACAATGTCTTGGGTACAATCCATGAAATGATTTTTATGACTATGAATGATTCCCATGGATGGAATGGCTGAAATATGTGCATAATCTATTACATGTGTAGCCATAGGAAGCATATAATCCAACATTGGTATGATGTTAGATCCTAGCTCCATCCTTGGAGGGTTTCCCTCAAATACATCCAATAGATGACAATTAAATTTCACATTTTGACTCACTGTACCTGGGATAATGAAGATACAGCTAAAGGGATGGTACCATTGCATTGGTGAGGTTATGGCCATTCTAGAGAGGGTATAACCTTACAGATTGAACCAGTAGAAGTGTCTAGATGATATATTCTTTCAATATACATATAAATACATGTATTTAAAGCCAAAACCGCGCTTTAAAGCGCGCTTGGGCACCTAGGGGTTAAATCAAGGACACAGTCAGTTCCTTAAGCTGAGCTACTCCCCAAGGTTTGATGGAACTTTGCCACTGGATCGAGCAGCTCATGCTACTATCAGAAGGGCTCTGTCCTCTGGATCAAAGTAGGTCCCTGAATTGTCAGGTGAGTGTGCCCCTTATGACCTCCGGACTTTCCCGGCCATCCCCTTGTCCAACGCTGTTCCGGACTGAGAGTAGACACTTCCCCTGCCTGGACTTAACGGTGGTTGGGGTAGCCTGAACTGGGTCCAGGCTTCTCCTGGGTGACGCACAACGTCTGGCTGGGGCTTACCTAGCCGCCGTGCCACGAATGTTAAGTGCATGTATATAGCGTCTGGGGCACGTGTCTCAACTTCTGAGGGGCGTGCAGCCATCAGTTCTAGTTTGGTAAGGGGCATGTTCCAGGTTTACATTGGGCCGCATCTATGGACACCAGGTAATATCTAATACATGGGGCACGCCGAAAGGATGGATACCAAAGGAATCCCAATCACTAAAAGAGTCTCTTCATTATGCGTTCCGCAGACAGCCGCCGGGCCCGACACTAGGTAGTTGCACTAATACCGGATGGTAAGTTGTCCATATGTACGCTAGCATGATGCCAATATGCGACATCAGCGTAATTTAAGTATGCAGTATATTATTCATTAAGCTAAGAAGCTCAAAGAGACCGGGAGAGGTCCTGTGATGGCACACCTAATGAGGCTGCTGTCGGTGCATCGTCAATATTTGAATAATGTCCCCATGGTTAACCGGCTTGGCTTGTTTGTTGCAGGCTCCAGCGCTTTCAAACCTGGAGGGTCTTGCCAAAAGATAACGAGGATGAACCTCTCTAGACATTTTCAGAGAGTCCTGAGGAAAACGTGTATGGCCTAACTCGTGTTCATAGCATCGACAAAAGAATTACCCCAGAATCTACGGGAAACTCGTTTTGAGAAGTGAAAAAACGTGCACGTTTTCTCTAAACGATTATCCAAACAATTATTTAGCAAGGCAAAAACGTGCACGTTTTCCTTCTTGGTTTACGTCTCTTTTTTGGCAAGACCCTCCAGGTCGCTATGGGCAGAGTGAAGTACCTCACTCAAACTGCCAATTTTCTATACTACTTACTCGCTGTCCCCATGGGACCATGCAGCGCGCGCTCAGGTTCAGGGGCCTCCTGGGCCGGCCTCGGGGTCACGCCCAAACAGGGCGTCACACGGTGTTATGTAGGTCGTGGCGAGCAGCACATCCATACTCACAGGTCGCTGTTGCAGTCAGTATGGTAACCCAGTCCTAGAGAAGATCAGTTCTATACATCTCAGTCCAAGCATGAGGTGCGCCTGGGAGAATAGGATATAACCTTAGCTTTGAATGCCAAGCACTGCAATAGATAAATAAATGTAGATGTCATTGTAGTTCTGAGCCACCCTCCTGTAGAGAGAATAGAGGAAAATATTTGCGTTTGGATCCAGCTTTCTGGTGCAAAATTACAATGTAAACACTAATACTATACCGTTATCATGAGGCCAGTATTCCATGCCAGTATTCCATGCCAATAACATTGAATCCTCTGATATGAAAATGATGAACAACCAAATAAAAAGGTATTAGGGACCTGGAAAAAGCTATAGAAAAAAGGAAGCATCCGTGATTTACGGTGCATTGTTAGCGAGGTTCAACTTTGTATCCAAAGGACCCCAGGAGTTCGGAATGTGGAACTAACAAATCAGAGTCAGGGGGCACAATGGTCACCAACGAGCCTCCTCTCTTTCTGAATGGAGATGCAAATGAGAGAGGCACTACAGAGGACGCTCGGGTGATTTGCGCGTTTCGCTCGTGACTGCCAACATGTAGGCGAGTGAATATGTTGACCTGGGGCCACGATCAATGGCTCTGATTAGGCCAATCTCTGACCGGCGACTGGCCACCTCCAACTACACAGCTGCTGCTGAGGGGCCATGCCCTTCTTCCTCCTGCTCCCCTCAGTTTCCTCGCAGGCTGCATTCTACTGGCCAAAGGTGGAGACTAGGAGGACATTATGCTAACACAACAGTGCTGATTCACAAAACCATCGCATATACTGCTTTGAACTAGCAAGTAGGATACATATACGAGACACACTGCTCGATAGATTGGTGAGTGTGCCTGTTGAAAGAAGAAGAAGGTCACTCAGGATGGAGTGCGTGGTGCTTATCTCTATGGAGAAGACATCTTGATGACATAGCACTATGTGAAGGGTGTATTGATTCAGACAGGGAGGTAGAGAGTGGGGGTCCTCCTTCTTGTGCTATACTTACCACGTGTATGCTCTCTGTAGCTGTGCACGTTATCACTTCGTTCTATGTCTCTCCATAACATAAAATATACCACATGAATGTGTATTACTTAGTATGACTTCCCATGGTAGGCACTGTTATTGTATCAAAATGCCCATTATTATATATGTCAGGAGGTGTACCACGCTCATAAACTGCAACATAACATATATACACATATTGGAAAAACTATAGTCTTAGCTATTATAAGGCAGCCACTGTATGTATCAACCGAAGAGACATGGCTCCTTTTATCTACTTTGTGTCCTTGTTCTATAGCAGTACAGTACCTTAGGATATGGATATATCCCTTAGTTGTGGCTATCATCCATACGTCTTGAGCTGACTGTAGATTGGACGTTGGTACACACAAAAGATGTAGTTCGATGGCAAACGACTTGTCAGCACAAAATGAGCCCCTTTTGTACAAACGAATGAAATATCTGCATAGCATACAAGAAAGGCACCGATGATAATCACCAAATCGATGTTATTCATCATATTACAATTTCATGGCAATAGGATACGGATGAGTTTCATTATAAGGGACCACACCTATGCGTAATCTTATACTAGCACTAACTCTTGTCTTCTATATACGGTATTTGTGTTATGGAATTTCTAGGCATTATTCACTCAGATAAGGAAGAACAACTTTCATTTGCAACCATGATCCGTGGGCTCATGGTAATCATACATATTTTGAGTGTGAAATCTAATTTGGGGTCAAACAGAGAAGGTCCATGTCAGACCTATCAGATTCTCCTAGCTCCAGAAGAAAACATACATTTTAATGGCGTGTATCAGGGTCACAAAGCTAGCCAATATGGATAATAATACACAAGGAGAAGTACATAATACAATGCTATATAAGGGTTTGACTAAAATGTAAAATTTGGCCTCAAGGGAGGCTGACTTGTGCACTTGAGCAAGAGATTTATAGATGGACAAGTTTAAAATAAAATAATAGGTTACCAGCAGTAAAGGATTACATTGTTGAGGCTGGAATAGCTAGATATTCAATCCCTTAGATCATTTGGTAAGGCCACTCCAAAAGAACGTTATTTCGGATCAACGCCCTCGTCAGAAGAAATTGTCATTTGAGAACCATGTATTCATTTTTCTTTTAGAACATTCTGATAAGGACCTACCATGGATGGCGATTTCCTTGTGCCTTTGATACTTACATGCTATGGAAAATATAATGGTCATACACATATGAATAATAGGGAATTTGATAAAGGCTTGAAATATAGTTGAATTTGAAAGTTGACACAACATAATCAAAATCAACTGTGATTCAACATCTAACCATCAGCGCTGATTCAACGTTTGTATTTCTATGTTGATTCAACATTGACACAACATTGATATGATGTTGAAACAACGTTGATATTTGTTAGGGCATTCTTTGTTGACATGTCATTGTTGAATCAACATTGAATCAACATTGAAATCAATATTGTTGATTCAACATTGACAAATCAATGTTGAGTCAACACTGAATTGAAAACAATATTTCAACATTGATATGTCAACTGTTGATTGGATGTTGAAATGGTGTTGGTTGACAACATTGAAATAGAATCATTGAAAAGGTGTTGAAGACAGGTTGATCAACATCATCAACATAATATCAGCAGGTTGTCAACGTTGATGCAACATTCTGTGCCCACTGGAAGACTACTTCAATTAAGACGTCGCTTGCCTATTCCATTCAAACTTGGCGTGCACTCTTTCCATGAAAAAGCTAAATGAGCATCTAGTCCAAATGGTTCCACCACAGGCCAACCACCCCCATCTCACTCTCCACCTGATTTTTGTCATGAACCACCCTTCTTTCAGTCAGCACGAACTTTCCCTCGTACCTTTATCATACTTATCTTCTTTGATGTATTATCTCCTTTCTGTCGCCTTTTGATTGTCCTTATCCCAACAGAACTCCATGTAATTGTTGTTTGAGATAAGATACATAAAGATCAGTCTGTGGTATCTAGATGTAGCTTTTATCTTTACCATACTATTCTACATTTACATGGCCATTGATCATATTCTATTGATCTACCTCCGAGTATTATTGCAAGCCCGTTTACTTGATGGGTGCATTATGCATACAGGTACTTTATATTATTTCCTCAACCAAACCCAGAACTCTTCAAGCCGTATACGTTAATATAAAGCATTTATTTACAGAGGCTGGTGTGTTTTTGCAGTGTTCTAAGTCTCTCTACATGCTGAGCACTTCAACTATGCCTTTATTGATTTCCTTATCGTTTTCTGTCCTTTGTTGTTGCAGGATATTGCGTTCCTGGAACCAAATCGTTGAGGGAGGCATGCAAGAAGATTCGTGTCGAGGACACGCTGTTCACTCTTATCAGAGGTAGGTTCAATACAAGCCACCACACCAACATTTTTAGGAATAATGAATATGTGTCATTAAAGGGGTGCTTGATCGAAGTGCAGAATACAGTACACAGGTGTACATGACAGAATGCTTCCCTTCGTTATCAGACCCCTCTGGAGACTCCCAGATACCAGTCTCCTGCTCTACCAGGCCATGGCACACCACCTAGTAACCCAATGACGTACGACCCCGACCCGATTTATGAGATAATAAAATTAGCATGATCTTCTGATCCATTCCCAACCCCTGCTGCATACCCTCCTCCAACCTCCCCCATCCGAGGCTCAGCCCCCTACCCCTCATCACCCAAAAGGCAATGTTCATAGGGCATAGGCGTATTGCCACGCGCCCAATGCTATTACTATTAATACCAATCGGGCCCTGATAAACCCATAAATCAACTGGCACCTGAATCTTTGATAACCCTGCGGCTGCTTGCCCTACTGGAGGCGACTGAGTCCGCCCTCGAGGTGACTGGGGGCAGCCTAGTGCTGACCCCCTCCAGGCTGGTGGTGACATTGGTCCCAGGATTAATGGCACCCAGAGTGGCACTGGCGGCACACCACTCTGTAGGGCGCCAACAGTGCCCCTCCTGGCGCCAACCTCTAGGCATACTGCCCTGGAGTATGAAGCCACAGCCAGGGCTTCATCAAGTCACCTCCTGTGTGGGCTGTATTCATGTACAGCTCCCTAGAGGGGGACACAGCAGCAGAGCAGTACGACCTGGAAGGGTGAAGGATCAGGCAACACGGGGAATTTCCATATTTTGTCCATAGAAAACACAGTCCCAAACGTGTCGGAAGGAAGAATACAGACTGAATACCAAGTGTCGGTGTTTTCCTGGTCAAATTGTAATTCCCTTATGAGAAATGTCTAGGCCTAGGAAGCACTTGCAGTCTAGAAGATCGGTACAATGTCTACAACCTATTGCCATGCACTACTGGGTGTACTAATAGTCGCGGTTTTTAATGGATGAACATAATTCTTGAAATTCTAATGTTCTGTTTCATCTAGCTGAATGTACTTGACATGTCGCCATAATTCTTTTAAACTGTACGTGACTAGGTCCCATTATTCTGCATTATTGTGGGCCCATACTTGATTAAAATGTTCCTTTTTATGGTGTTGAAATTAAAATTGTTACCATTATTGATCACTATTTCATGTCCTAGGATGATCCATTTCAAGGTAATAATAATTCTGCCAATCCCTAATTCAGGTCCAAGGCTTAGGATTGTAAAATACCGGCTATGGCAACAGGGCCGGCCCCTATTATGAAAGGTTGGGGGAACAGGAGGGTGTTGCTCCTATAGTAAAAGGAAGAGCCCTTGTTTCCAGTCCTTTCTTTTCATGTAGCTATAACTTGTCCCTTTTGTTGCTCACAAGTGGTCATTCAAGTACAGTGTTAAAAAAGGGGGATTTGAGTAGGTACCTAGTTGGGAGAAGGCAGTCAGTATAATAAACCATAGAGCGTGTGACATTAGTAGGTAGCTGGTGGTGCAGCTCTCTATTTTAAACAAGGCAGGTGACTTTTTAGACTAATGTGGTGAGTGCAAGTTGAATTGTGAAGCAGTGCAAAACTTGTTTAGAAAAAAGGGCACATACTCACAGCTCTTTTTATAATAGGAGCAACACTCTCCTGGTTACATTATGGGTTCCACCTGAAAGCTTCCCATAGTAGACAGCTATAGGCTAGGGAACTGGAGGAAGAAACTAGCTGGGAATTGGTTCTCAATTGGGAAGCATTCATCAATTCCTGACCATTCGAAAACCACTTCTATGACCAATTATTTTTTGGCAACCCAACAGGAAATTGATTCTCTGAGGTCAGTCTGTTCCGCTTTGGGAATAGCACCTCTGACAGAATTCCCACTCTTTTCGCAACGGCCTCCTGTACGACTAGGCTTTTATGAAGTCGTACAGACTCATTCTGGTACGAATTGAAAAGCTCAAGTCATGGCATCTTGAGAAATTCCATCCAGAGGTCTATATCATTAGATCTTCAAGGGTTTCTAGGATGAGGACAAAAATTCACAACTGGTGACGGTGTGCAAAGTCATTTACTATAAAACTATAACAATCTGAGTGATGGTACACTGCATCATTGGAGTGGTGAAAGGCTGATAAGGTTAGACAGGCAGTGCCAAACAGGGGATGGATCATTGGTATATGTTGGGGATTATTTCAGTCCATATTGCAATATGGTAAATGATGTGTGCGAATGGATGAATGCATTGAACTACAAGCATTAAAAAGCGAGAAGAAAAAAACACGACCTATAAATCTATGATGATCTTAAATGCATTTAGCCCTACCCAAAAAAAAAAGATCTGCGGACTTTCTTGATAGGCTAGATGTAAATCTGAGGATGGTGATAGAGAAATGTATGAGTTATAGGTGGTAGGTGATTTGACTATTGATATGAGGGATAGAAATACCCTAGTTGCGAGCAGTCGTACCAAATGGCCTAGATTTGGTGAAGGGAGGTTGGAGTAAATATACATTTGAGTATATTTCAATATCACAGGCGATCAGAGAAATCACTGGCAATCAGGGGATCTTACTGTGGGTGCTTGTGATCATCAAGATTGGCAAATCGTAGTTATCATGATGTCCATGTAGGACCAACTGGCGGCCACATACGACTGTCAAGTACGAGTGGAAGATGACTTATATACAGGATGATTTTGGTACGATTTGAAGATCGCAAATACTAGCATGTTAAGAAATGACTCCCAGGCTAAAAGGACGCGGCTTTCTCAGTGGGTGGAGAATGTGGGGTATTTGCAGGTGTCCCTGGCTTTAGTCATTTATCGCGGTGAAAGTAGCTGCACCTGTTGCGCCTGGATGGAGGGGATGGCTGCCGAGGTATGTGATTCACGTGGTGATTACTTCCTCCTGTAGTCGGGGCTTGTCACAAGTGGGTGCTGCGTCCACCCCTCAGTACAGCCCGTCCTGCTACAGACAACTACCCTTCTTCAGAGATCTATCAAATTTAGCCCACCACCTGGCGCACATGGTGACTGTATAGGGTGCTCCAGTGCCATGCTGGAGGAATATGGAGCTGGAGGAAATAGCTGCCTAGTAGTGTATCACTATCAGGGACAGTGTATACATAAAGTTTGTGTTAGGTGTAGGTCACTCTCCGGCTACCCTTTTGTGATATTCTCTGACTCAGCTCAACTTAGTTGCCAGTATGCACAGCTCAGTTTATTTTAGGAAAGGTCACGGTAAATTATAAGAAGAAAACGTATAAACGGTCATGAGAACATTTACATCGACCAGGAGGATCTTGCCAAAAGAAAACGAGGATGAAATCTTTTTAGAGAGTGCTCAGACAAACATGTATGGCCTAAATCGTTTTCATTATATTGACAAAGAAGTTGCGGCAGAATGTATGGAAAACTCTTTTTGAGATGTGAAAAAACGTGCACGTTGTCTCTAAACGATTAACCAAACAATTATTTAGCAAGACAAAAGCATGCACATTTTCTTTCTAGGTTCACGTTTCCTTTTTGGCAAGACCCTCCAGGTATAACAGTGTCGAAATCATGCAATTACGCAGAAAGCGCTATGGTTTCTTATTTGAGCCCTGCTTTATACTATTCGTTTAGGAAAGTATTGCATTATGTGTAGAAATAGTCCTACGTTTTTGGGTACATTATGTAATATCTGGTACCCATCATGGTGGTTCTTATCAGTGCTTATCTCACTAGGTCCCAGCTCAAGCAATGGTCGACCCACTAGGCCTCCATACTAAGCCCTATATTATAAGTTAGCATGCAAATATATTCCGTATATTGCCTTGAGGGGAGGGTGTGGGGGGACAGGTGTCCCTGGGGAGAGCAGAGACCGTATGTGGGATAAATAATGCAGGTCCAGCAGTGTGCCTCCTGGGGGCACGATACGCCCGTGTATGGGCAGGGTTAACTTATGGCCGTCGGCGGCAGATCCTTCGCCTACATCGTTTGTTTAGAGCAGAAAGCTACCACACTGGGGTCAGCATCCTACAATGGAGTGCCCCCCATCCCGGTGCCCGGCCCTCATTACAAGGGTGGTGCCCAGATTTATTGTTGGGGGCATGGGTCCCCAACGTGAATGCAAAATGAACAGGATTATAGGCGCTACAGAAAGGAAACATGCCAGGAGGTTAAGTCAAAAGGTCCTGGGATTTCTACCCCTGCGATCTTAGCGTAGGGACATATCATAAGACCTAGCCAGTCTACCCTATCTAATGCAGTGGTTGCAGGCCAGTCAGGCACAGCAAGTCCTGAGATCACTTCACTATTCCCTTTCCAGCACTAAGATCACTGCAATCTTAGTGAAATAATTGCATAGTGGTTTCACCTGAGTACAAGAGCACTCACAGGGAACACTCTGCTCCCAAGAGTGAATGCCAGTGCTGTATACATATAGAGGGGACGGAGGATATTTGCTGAGAGTCCTTGAGGGCTCTTCAAGCTACTCAGGCACGTAGTGCACTTGAATACTGTACGAGGTCAACTGCACTCTGTATTCTATAAGTGGCTCATATGGGAGGGGGGAACGCTTGTGTAATCACCCTTGTGAGAAGGAGTGTCTCCACTGCTATTCTTTCAGTATGGGCCTCTTGCCCCTGTACACAGTGTGTTCTACTTGGAGGGCTACTAGGAGGGCTGAGGCTAAGATCACTGCTATCCTAGTGCTGGCTGTAGAAAGGCAGGACAGTCTAATCTTAAGATCACTTAATTGGATAAGGCAGAATAATTCCTAAGATGGCTGAGGTAGCGATCCCAGGACCTTTTGACTTAACCTCCTGGTGATAATCTCTCCCAGCAAGAAAGCCAGCGTCGTTCTACATCGCTAGGTTCCTCCTTGCACTATAAAATGTTACAATCCGGGTGAAGTGTAGAAAGCTGGCGGGATGCGTTATCAACCAATGAAATTGTTTACTACATTCAATGCATTTTTTTAGAATGCAACTGGTACCCAGGACATTGGGCTAGCTCTTATCAGTGCTTATCTAGACAGCACCAAATCAAGCAATGGTGATGCAGACTGGACAATGTGGAAGGGGGGAATAGGCCACTGCAGGTTAACATTACATGGTGCATGCATATACCCAGTATAATGTTTCTATTCCGGTGGACTGATCTACCACTGACTACAGTAGTCAAATACTCTTCGTCGTTGTAATACCTTACCTAGATTCTAGAGCATGAAGTTCTACAACAGAAGTTATGGAAACCACCTAACATCTACTATACAATTACGGCAGAAGAGCCCCTTGAGCTCTGCCTGGTAAATTATAAGCTGAACATCAACTTGGTGCTTCGATTATGCATGCCCAGCATGAAGAATCCATATTGTACACCACCATCCATTAGACTAAAAAGCGTCGCACAACGAATCTACTTTGTTCTCCCGGTTGGCCGGCTGTCGCCGCCTCCCAGGCCGCTTTTCCTCGTCACCACATCGATCCTGACGTAATTTTAGACAACATTAAATTAAAAGCCGGCCTCTCTTGTGAGATGCAGCCAGTCCGCAGTTCTGTGGCTTAATCTGGCCGCTTGTCAGATGCCATCGCTATCATCATCTATAGGAATTGTTGATGTGCCTTCTTTTCTTGCTTGCAGAGGGAAGCCAGCCGGTCCGCTGCCCCTTTCAGAGTGCCTATCACTTCATATACAAGAACAACACGGCCGAATTCTGCTCTAAACCAGCCTCCTACGTCAAGCCCTGCGCAAGCGCATCTAAGTTCAACTTCCGCTTCCGGAGCTGTCCCGACGTCCCCGACACCTATGAAAAAGGTAACGAACTACATTTCATTTTCTTCTGTATTCACTTGGGTAAACTTTCCTTTAAGCTGTGTGTCCACAGGGCGACAAAATTGGTGAGCGACAAAATTTCTGATGACAAAAACACTTTTGTCGCCCATTTCTGACGAAAATATCTAACATGTTGGATTTTTGTCGTCGGGAATGCACAAAAGTGGTTTTGTCGTCGGGAATTCTGTCGCTCAACAATTCTTTCGTCCTGTAGACACAAGGCTTTACAGTCTATTTCCTTTCCGGTTAGATTCCACTGTAGTATCTTTGCAAATGATGTACTTCTCAAAGTCTGGAATGCACAGAAAAAAAAATACACAATCACCTGCAACATTAACCACCAAACAACCCTCAGACATTCTATACCATGAAGTGTGCCACATCAGTGTAGGCTGCTAAGGACCCATGTTAATTTATAGATCACTTTTTGGTCTGTCACTAAAGTATGACTTCATCTTGGGAATAGGGTTCGGAATGCTAATTATGATGACTAAAAGCATAGTACACCTCTTTACTTTTTAGATGGTACATATTCCTATCGTGCTATTGCCAGCCTTGAGTGCTTTATCAAGATGGCACATAAAAACTAAGACACGAGAGATTTATTGGAATGGCGAGCACGAATCACTGCAACTGCATTCGGACATATATGCTGACACAACATAAACTATTGACAAATTCAGCAAGAAATATCGTTTTTTTTTTCATAATGGAGTTACTTCTCACTGTTTTAGCTGGATGCTTGCAACATTCTCAAATCAGATTATAGATTCCATTTTTCTTTTAATTATCAAAGATTTAAAATACACTTGTCTTTTTAATGTTATATATCAAATTGCATGTCATGCTAGTCTGCCAGTCGCACCACAGATCATTTGTATACTTTTGGAAGGCCATTCTACCTTGCTTCTTTAGTCTATAACCAGGTAACTCTCCTGCCACAACAGGGACTATATTACAGAGAGGGGCGTTTGCTTTATATGCTATAAAACTGCTGATTTGTTACCTGTATGAAATTCTCTTCCCGATTCTAGCATGTTACATGGCATTTGTCATTGATAAACCATTTGTAACACGTATGATAACACCATTTTATACTAGAAATATATTCTTAAATGCTTTTAGACTTCTGGGGTGACACTATACTATCATTTTCCAATGTTCAGTATCTGCTAAAGTGAGTTAGTACAGACCAATTACCTGGAAAGGTTAGGTATCATACTCGAGTCTAGGCTTCTCACCTCAGCTGTCAAAATAGCCCCAATGCTATATCTCAGGCTAAGGGTCCCCGGTACAGTTCCCTGGAACAGTTCCCCGGTAAGGCACTAGTTCTCCTACACTGTCAGGAGGTTAATTAAAAACAGTGCTAATTTACCACTGTTTTGAATCAGCCTCCAGGACAAGCAAGTGGTTCTGTATGGTAATGACACATTGAGGATTTTGGACTTTGAATCCCTGTCACTCAAATCCTTTTACCATTTTCAAGAAGCTTCTATGAATTGAATTTGATGATCAGAAGGCTGTCAGATTAGTATTAGAATGCTAATACCTCCAGGTGTTGTACATCAGCCATGTGAAAGGTTTTAACTTGTCAAAACCATGTCTTTTTTTAGTACGAATTTTCTTTTATTGCAGTAATTTTTCTGTACATTCAGGGTTCCATTCATATATGCCTATAGTTTACCACTGGAGAACTGGTGAGGTACAGTTTAAAGGTAACTGCATGGTTAACCCCCCCCCCCACCCAGTAATAAAAGATGCTTTATACCTATTACATTAGGGCAAGCGGCGTTTAGGTAGCAAACAGTATATCATATTTACACCATATAATACTCAATTTTTTATTAACTAGTATATACAAGTTGTGCTATTCATCTATAATCTGGTACGGCTGCTGCTGATGCTATTACAGCTGTGCTGGTGTTAATGCACTTAAAGGTTGGGTGTGTATGATGTTAAAACACATCTCAAATTCTCTGTGACACCCTGAACTATTGTAAAGCTGTTCTATATGCTGATGACGTGTTTATTTATACCAGTGGAGTTGACCACCTAGAAACCGACTGGAAGTTACAATCAGATCTGTATAGGCTTCATGAATGGTGTACTGACAATTTTCTCACAGTTAATACTGACAAAAGTAGGGTAATCAGGTTTGATTCTAAACGGAAATTAAATAGAATGCCTATTCCGGTAATGAAAATGGGCAACAAACAGCTTCCGATGACTGATAGATATTGTTATCTAGGTGTGGACCTGGATGGGCCACCTACAGTAATCCCACATATGAACAAAGTTAAAAGGTCAATGGCAAAAAAGTTATTCAAACTATCTAAATTGAGGAAATTTCTAGGAGAAGATGATGCTCTGATGGTATACAGGACAACCATTAGTCCTTCACTAGACTACTATAGTCACTACCTAGGCGGTGCCCCAGATAGTGAACTGAAGAAATTACAACGTCTCCAAAATCATGGTATAAGAATCTGCTTAAAAAAGGTATCAGAGGAAATGGAGTTCAAGAACTACATGCCAGATCCAAGGTAGAGCTTCTGGAGACCCGACGCAAGAGGCAACTACTCAGCTACATGTGGAGGAGAGCCCAAGATCCCAACAACTTAATTATTTGAGATGTCAGAACACGAGGGGATCTGAAAGTATGTTTTAAGACGCGCAGAGCTCGAAGCAGTTTCTACCAGAAGTGTCCATTCTACCGTGGAGTTAAGCTCTGGGACACTTTAAATGCAGAGACACAAAAGATCGAAGACCTGAAATGTTTCAAGAGAAAAATCAAGGCTATTTTTAGAGACTGATCACTACTGATCCTCTCAGTGCAGTACAGCACTCCTTATTATACACTTAAAACTGCTAATAGAAGCTTTACACCAGAAATCAGCATACCTATCTCCATCATTTATTTTTCTCTCACATCCATTATTGTTCATATACCATGGCTAGTTCTACAAGACTATATCTTTTGCACATCAGCCAATTGTATGCGAAAGAACGCCACACTTAAGGGAGATTGTTTTACAATATGATTACGTAAAATGAGGTCTGTAATTTATGTCAATAAATGTACATCTTGTAATGTAACTTTACGTAAAATTACACCCATTTACATAAAGAAAAACCCTTTCATGTGTACGTTCAGACAATGTTCTCAGATTACGTAGAAATAACGTAGGAGAGTTTACTGGGGAGCAAGGTTTATTTCACGGGGTGTGTGTGAGATACGGAGCCCCCATGTTAGTAGATCTATAAAACGTCCATATTCCACTCCTTTCAACATGAAATAAAACACAAGACCATAGGACATGAAGCTCATGAAGGATGATTCAAATGTACCATACTATCGTATGGCCTACCGCCTTGTCTATTTTCTCAATGGTTTAAATGAAATCACTAATAGAGTGAACATCCTGGATTCATTTGAGATTGATATGCGCATCACAGAAAGTGCAATGATCTTAAAACAAGCACTAGTATATATATATATATATATATATATATATATATATATATATATATATATATATATATATATATATATGATATATTGTGGGGTCCCTAAAAACTTAAGATCCATAAGCCGAGGTGATTATCCGCAGTAATGACTCTCACATATAATGCTGCACCGTGATGGATCCGCCTCGCCCTGCGGTGTCAGACACCCGTATACCTCGTTGGTGGCCCCTTATCCTGACTATATCCTATCCCTCATCTGCCAATATACACCCTTAGCCGACTGTAGACCCACTTCCCCCGTGTTCTAAACTACCTCTATGGATGTGGGATACATATTGCGACACGCCCTACTGGCCCTACTGATGTATCACTTACCCATCCTTCCAATTGATCTGGACTCTCCTGTTGGGATATATGACTTATATAAATGTATGCAGTTGATGTCAGTATATCATGTTTATTTTCCTAATGCATGCATAGAGAGCTGTCGGCTGGATAATAGGGGATGATACATACGGATACATATTGCAATGTATTCCAACATGTATGACGTGTCTTCTTGCTCTACATGAGTCAAGAAACGCCTTTTTTGCGCAGCCTAAATACATATGTGAAATAGAATATAGGCAAACTGATCCTTTCATGCACCCATGGGGTTTATAAATGTAAACTTTTAATCCTTAAGACCTAAACAGCGATACCTTTACTTTCCAACTCACTTAAGTCCTAACTTAGGGCATATATCATTACCGATCTAGAAAAGATAAAACCTTCAGAAGAACTGCACAGGAGAAGAAGCTCATTTCTATGTTGAGTGCTTCTCCTGTGTGTCCGCTCCCTCTAGGACATGCCCCACATTCGGCCGAACCCAAAGGAGGAAGCAGGACAACGACCACCTTCCTCCACCTCCTTCAGGCGAATCACCTCCCTACCAAGGCCCTTAGAGCAGCACGTTACTAGGCAGCAACTAACCATGGGTATGCACCAGAGCATCCTCCGTAAATAATCTGGTTCCAGCCAGCTCCCTCTATAATTCCATTGTTGTTATGGAAACCAATGAGCAGTCGGAGGCAGTGGAAAAAGGCGGCAAAGGAGCAACAGGGTGTTTATATTGAGTAATGTGCCATTCGCAATGTTGAAATAATGTAGATTCGCTTGTTAATTAGATTGGGTAATGAGCTTGCACTTGGGGGTGGTTGATAGAGTGTTCTAGCAAATGTGATTGTCAGAAACAGTGCACACCTGCCGGGTGGTTGCTTATTAAAGCCCTTCTGTCTGTATCAGACACAGCTTGCGGCGGAGAGGAGGGTCTGGGCACTTAAAAAGAGCATTGTCCCCTTAAGAAGGCACACCCTGTAAACTGCTGAATAATTCAAATGGAGATAAGAGCGAAGGATTCCAGAGCCTCCTGCTTCAGCTGTGACAGCCCTTACGTTGCTACATTAATTATCGAGGGCTCCTCCTGTGCTGTGTATAGCATACAGGCTTCAAGAAAGCCTAAGGAATACTCAAACAGCCTGTAGCAGCAGAAGGATGGGGCGGCTCGGCAAAACCAGCCCTGGAGGATGGGAGCAGGTGTCCGCCGTGGGAATTCTCAACGAGCTATTACAAGGAAGACAGAGTGAATGGGTGATATCAACCTGATCAAATATTTACCACGCGTCACCATGACGATGCCTGGCCAAGTCGTGGCTGGTGTATTTAGTGGGGAATATAAGGACTTTGTGGAGAATATCTCAGTCGGCAGCACCATTAATGCAGATTCGGCTCGCTGTTTGTATTCGCTGTATTGAATCTTCACTGGAGGAAGTGACACTGTTCAGTGTCAAGAATCAGCAAGGGTTCTCTCACAGGAATCACGAGGGGGTATTTTTATGTAGCAGGCCCAATATGTGTGCGCATACACACATAGTTCTATGTATCTTCTGTCAGCATCGCTGTATAGATTGTATACATACACGATGTTTCTTTAAAAAAACCTCCTTTACCAGACGCAGATCTCCCAAAGGGAGTTGATGTAAACCGACATTTTCGTCTCTGCAAATGAGTAAGCCTTTCACTATTCTGAGGTTTCTGACGCCTAATAAATAAACAATGCCACCTTGCTTCTGGAACAGTTGCAGTCAAAGCAGTGGGATGTTTTTCAATGTAATTGAAAGATGTGGTTCTGACAATTCTAATAGTGTTTGAATAATCCATTTGAGGGGGTGGATGCCAGCAACACCGGCACCGACGGCAGTGAAACCCTTCAAGTCCCAAGTGGAAAAATTGAATGATTCATCCATCAAAACTGCAAAATATTGTAATGCGGCCACCGTCATGGGATATAGATGACCATGGCTGTTTGGTGGGACAACAAAATCCATACAAACTCAGTGGTGGAGGGAAAGCAGCAGGCTCAAGATCCATGAACACTCCTTAAATGAGTTACACCAATGTCATTAAGACGTGACGTCAACGGATCGGAAAGAAAAAACAAATCTCCGATTCGAAAAAAAATAACACTATGAAGGAAAAAAGTCCTCTAGACTAAAAAGGACGGAAAATAAGTCGATGAATAAAAGTGGAATGGCTTGAGGAGATCCCAACATCTCCGCATGCAGGTTCTCACCTTGCCATCTCGTCTAAAGCCAGGCTGATTTGGTTTTCGTGCCGTTTGCTCTCCGCTGGGAGGTGGGTCGCAACACCGTCACTGTAGCACTTCTCGTGTGGGGATCGGCAAGGTCCCAGCCACTTTCAGAGACCATTAGGAGGACAAAAGAAGGCCTGGGGTGGGAGTGATGGACGGTGGCCCTCATCCTGCTACCAGCACCGCCCAGCTGGAGCCCTTAGAGGACGTGTCATTTGTTGGTGGACTGACCACTGCCGGTGTGCGGCGGTTCGCCATATCTCGCTTTACGTGCCCACCGGATGCGCACCACAGATCAAGCGGCATCATTGGTGTCGCGGTGTCCCGCTGCATTAGCAGTGGCGCCACCAGTAGATGACCTTTGCGCCCTCACATGGGCGGTGTCGCGTTCTCGATGCGTCGCACGTTGAGATCAGCCGCATCCTACCATTCATTCAACCGGCCATGTTCAATAGACCTATATGTCATCCAATAAAAAGCAAAGGGGGGAAACCAGCGGACAGCCTTACTGAATTTACGACCTGCACCTGGCCCGTTGTAGTGGGTGGCGATTCAGGCAGTCAAGGGGAGTGTTTCGCCGTGATTGTGGACCACGGACGGTAAGTCAGCTGACCCGACCTCCATAGTGTTGATGGTGGATGGATGGGCGTAGGGGTTGGCTGTTGGGGTGCAAAGCTAGTTTGGGTTGGGGTCACAGGGGTTCGCCGTCGGTTTGGTAGGTGAGCTTGGTTTGGTGTTGACCAAATCTGCCCTTGGTGCTCAAAGGCTAAGCCCTGGAGGTATACTTCATCAGGCACTTCCGGACATCAAAGTTGGGAGGACGTTGATAGAGAGGGGTCAAAATTGGGTAGATGGCTGGGTGTAGTCATGGGTTGCTCTTTGCCCAAGCAGGTAGAGGAAAATCATGGATGTAATACTGTGTGGCCATTGATCACTCACGGTGGGATACTAGACAGGCAAGTCTTGATCATAGTCATCGCCTAATTAAAGCTGCAATTGAATCAGATATTAGCCAAATTGTGTTCAGATGTAAATATAAGGGTTCTAGTTTGAGGAATTAAATTGGAAGAAGGGGTTGGTATTACATCAGGATGTGACTTGCTTGATCAGGGTTGGTCAGGCATGACCTGTGATCGACCTGGAGTAGAAATGCCACATGGATGCACGTCCAGGTCCACTCAATGGATGCCCTCCCTGACCCTTCCACCATGCACATCACCAACCGCCGTGCTCGGAGCAGCTCGGCCGTCCATCAGACTTGACCTGTGGTCAGGTAGTGAGCAGATCACACACACCTGCCTGAACACCTACTACTCACCTAGCCTTAAATCTACCCTACCACCAACCACCTACTGTTCGAAACCGTAAGTACCATTTAGGTTAAATATAGGCCTGAGCTACTCAGACCATTAGGATTGAGAGAGGGAGAGCTGCTCTATATTGGTATATATGAACTGCTCGCTTGTCACTGACCATAGTCTATTGTCAAAGCACTAAACAGGCAGACATGTCTGTGAACTCTATACCCGGACCCTCCGTTGCTCTGACCTGAACAAAAGGCCCCTGCTAATTTTTGCTGCCATCCCTAAAAACATCAATCGCCATCGTGCCTATTTGTTGCTGATGGCTGCTGTTTGCTCAAGCAATAAACGAGAGCATTTGTCAGCAGCAGCCTATCCTCTCACTGCTTGCCTCTCCTCCATTGGCCACACCTTCAGGGAAAGCAGTGGTGAGGATGAAAGTGGCGTGATGGGGGCTCAGATGTTTATCAAAGCCTGCAGTTGCACACTTCCTACAGGTCCCTCACAACAAAAAAATCCCACAAGTTCTCTCTGGAGGTTTATAGCCGTCTATAGCGGGACATCAAGGCTGTATATGAATGAACAATAGTGTTTGTAGCACAAGGCACCCTTTTTGCACATCTCAGTACAGTGAATTATACGTACCTCCCAGAATGCATGGCAGGCAAGTCACAGCACAGGACAGCACAGGAATGAAAGGATTTCCACAGATAATCGATTCTGTTTTATTTCATTCATAGAAATGAAGTCAAAATGTCAAGGACTGCCATACCTAATCGTGCTTTTTTTTAATTTATTTTTCTTATCAAATTCGTGAATTCATACAAGCAAGTTTATTGACACATCTCCCAGGAAATGGTGTTGTTCCCTAATAATTGCTTCGGGAACTTTAGTGAATGTCGGCGTAGAAACCTCTGTTTTAAGTTACATGCATTGTTGTGTCGTAGGAAAGGAGGTTGTTAGATGAAGCATGGGCAGAAGGCCTAGCTTAGTGACCTGCCAAAGTGCATCTCCTCCAGCGCCTAGCCTAATTAAGATTCCACCCACGCTGCTACGGATTTAGGGCATATGTAATCAACGGTCAGATCTCGTCGGGTCATTAAAAGCAATCAGAGGGAAAGCCAATTAGGGTTTAGGCCTGGAGGCACTAAGCCCTACCAGGGTCTCCAGGGCGTGAGAGGAATGTTAAAGGCCTTGGTTGCACTTGTCTCTGGCAGAGGCGGTGAAGGGATAGTAGTGTCTCCCAGGCCATTGTTCAACACCATTGTGTAGGCTCCAAGATAGGGACATTCAAACAGCATTGGTGGCAAGCAAGGAAAGTGCATTAGCAAGTGGCCTCTCCAATGTGACTGTGACCCTAAAAAAGGGCAGCCCTGTTTTGGTGGAAGTAACCCAGGGACCTAGAATCATGGTGAAGGTTGGATTGGGAATTGGTGATTCAAATGCATGGAGGGATTGATGGCATAATATGTGCCTTGAAAATCCTGCGCATAATCTCCTTACTTAACAGCGTCTGTTTGATATTGTATTCATATTGATCAATTTCAATAGTCTTTTAAAGAGATGCCATATAAAGTGTAACTCCCTTTTCCAACCTTATATTAGCACTACCGTGGTAGCAGGGTTGACACAACCTCTCCCATGGGAAATACATTCCCTTCCTTCACACATCTAATGCATTTCTGCCGTCAGCGCCACCTAGCGCGTGTCACCCGACCTAATTGGGGCCCCGCCTGCCATTACCCTCCCAGCCTCCCACCTGACAAGGGCTGGCACCTTTACAGTCAGGTGTTGATCTAGGGCACCTGTAATGTTCCCATTGGTAGAGGAAAAAAACCTATGTAAAACATACATATATATGTGGATCATCAAAAAAGCGACACATTCACTACATCAACTCTAGCCTTGGCAATATGATCAAGTTGGGCTTTGGGGATACACAGAGATAAAAGTATAGGCTTTCAATTTGGCCAAGCTTTCAGTGGGAAAAATATATGGGAATGTAATATGATGTTCTATGGCCGATAGCAGGGAATGTAACCTGCTGCTATATTCCTCAAGTTTAGAAGAGCATAAAATTGAGTAAATCATGTATAGGTACACATCATATTATCAGCCGCCATGTTCTAATGTGACCCAAAACTAGTATTATTGCTCCAGCGACAACTTTATACTTCATAAATCATTTTGGCCGACCATCTACCACACAATTATGTATTTATTTCTTCACGAAATACTTTTCCTCTTGCCAACGCACTGCATACTGCATTAGGTACCCCGCAATTTATTATGCTCCCCAGCTAGAAGGCTTCCATGGGCATTTGTCACGTGCATAGCCATTGTTGAGGGGATACTTCGGCTCTTCCCGATCCCCATAAGTCCAGGCCTAGTCACGCCTTGCTCGCCAGTGACAAGCGTTTCTATTGTCCGAATTGCAGACGCCATTCTGCAGAACCGGTTCTGACAAGAAAGCGCGTGAAAACTTACCACTGATAGAAGACCGCCTCATGCAGACAGTGCAGTGCCACAAATCTTTCAAATCAGGCCCGTTATAACATGACATGACGGGCCGGCCATGATATGACAGTTCGTTTTTCCACTCTGGCAAATACCATGAAAAATCCTGCTTCAGCTGAATAGGAGCAGACCATACTTAGGGGTTTCTTTTGTATAGAATTGTATTCATCTAAGATGATCTGATCGTCGTGATTTCAGGCACAAAGGCACTCCTCCAAGCATTGTCACTTTTATTATGGAAATGACACCGGTGGAAAACCTGATAACTTGACACAGAACTTTTATGATGATGAATTTGTACAAAATAGTCTAGGTTTAAACAGAAGTTCTCAACTGTAGCTTTCCTGTTCCAGAATTACGGTTTGAATGTCTGGCCAACTGGAAAGATGGATCTGATACGTACATCTATGGTGGCTTCAGTGGACCAGGGATTTTGAACAGAGACGACATTTACCGATGCTTCGTAAGTAACGTTTTATTATCCCTACTTTTCTAATTCAGTTTATAAGCAGTGTATGAGAAGGATTCCCAGGTTATATTCATAGTAGCTGGTAAAGGCAAGTCAAAACTAGTAGAATTGGGGCTCTAAGTGTGAGGCATGGCAGGAAGAAGACTGCGGGTATGGTAGCGGTGGTAGTATATAGAAATGAGACTATGTGTATGGTAGGAGGTGGTCACAAGTAGTATATGTAAATGGCACTATAGATATGGGTAGGTGGAAGTAGTGTATAGAGATGAGGCTATGAGTATGTTAAGAGGTAGTAACAAGTAGTATATATGGAAATGACACTATGGGCAGGTAGGTGGTAGTAGTATACAGAAAATGAGGCTATGGGAATGGTAGGTGGTAGTGACAAGTAGTAAATAGAAATGAGACAGTGGGTATGGTAGGTGGTAGTAGTATATAGAAATGAGAGAGTGGGTATGGTAGGTGGTAGTAGTATATAAAAATGAGACAGTGGGCATGGTAGGTGGTAGTAGTATATAGAAATGAGACAGTGGGCATGGAAGGTGGTAGCCACAAGTAGTATATGGAAATGTGACTGTGGGTATGGTAAGTGTTAGAACATGTACTATATAGAGATGAGACTATGGCCACGGTAGGAGGTAGCCACAGGTATTATATGGTGATGAGACTATGTGTATGGTAGTTGGTAGTAGTATAGAAATGAGGCTGTGAGTATGGTAGGTGTTAGTAGTATATAGAAATGAGACTATGGGCATGGTAGGGGGTAGCCACGCATACCGTAGTACCTTGTGTATAAGTCACAGCTTATACAGAAATCTAAGGCCTACTGCACCTCATACTACTTCCAAAAGGAGGGGGTGTGCCTTATAGGCGGGGTGAATAAATATAAAGCTGTGGGTACAGTAGGTGGTAGCCATAAGTAGTATATAAGAATTAATTATTGTGTGGGCATGGTAGGTGGTAAATACAAGTACCAGTAGAAATGAGGCTGTATGTATGGTAAGTGGCAAGTCACAATAGTGTAGAGAAATGAGACTGTGAGTATGGTAGGTGTAAGCAATAAGTAAAATATGAAATAAGGCTGTTAGTATGGTAGATGGTAGTCACAAGTATTATATAGAAATTAGACTATGAATATGGAAGGTGGTAGTAATAAGTAGTACATAGAGATGAACCTGTGAGTGCAAGTAGTACGGGTGGTGACCAGATAGTCTAGGCTGTGATTGCAGCAGTGTTGGCCACAAGTTGCATAGAGGGTGGGGACAAAAGGAGAAGAGATAAGAGATGTATGGAGTAAGTTAATCAAGGATTGCAAGTAAACGGCACCAGCATGATTGTGTCAATTATAAATTCATGATTATTACACAAGGAGATCTCAGTGAACGCAACAAAGGTTCAGGAGCGTGTTTGGGTGAAATGCTGTCTTTATACATATATACAAGTATTGGCAAATCTAAGAGATAGAATGCGAGCATACATGGTCATATCCTACCCAATACATTAAATGTCAGTGCCGTATAAGTCTCAACTACGGGGATGGACTATTTGACTTTTGAAAGCTGCAATTATGTGTCATTTCATACTAATTCAGTGGTACTATACATTTTTGAACGCACCATACACTATGTCCCACCTGAGGTTTTAGCAAAATCCTTGCAAAAAAGTCTCTGCGCTTGATTTGAACCTTCCCTTTGCAGAAAGTGTAGAAATATTGGATATTGTTTAACTGTGAGAGGATGTAAATGAACGAACTAATGATGCAATGCCTTGTGTCCACTAGTCATAGTGTACGTTTGCACCAAAAGGGGAATAATGTGGACCATTTGCCTAATCAAGATTAAGCGACTTTGTCAATTTTTAACAATTTCCTTTTACCTTACAAATCGGAGCTTAACAGTATATCTGTTTTTTGAAGGTTTGATGGACAAAGGTGTGAATGGATGATCAGCAACTAAGGCGGATGAAATCTGTATTTGGGAATTTAAGAATTTATTGAATTTTGTCACTACAGATGTATCAATCGTTAGGAGCAGATGTGAATTTGGCTATGTCAGCAGACGCCAGTTGTCGAGGGTTGAGATCTTCGACTGATGGACCACTTGCTATGCAGTTTGAACGGGGTGAGCAGGATACTGTTATTTCTTTGATATCTAAAAGAACATCCCTTTACATCTACACGAATTAGAGTCTAATGATAATACTTCAGCAGTCACAATTACACACCTGCTGTCTCCTTATAACTCCTTATATATATATATATATATATATATATATATATATATATATATATATAAATGACCATATATTAAGCTAATAGATGATGCATATCGGGGCCCTAGGGCTGTATATGCTGTATATACCTGAGCCGCGGATGCATCACCTAATAGGTTTATACCACCATTTCCTCCATTTTGTATTAATTTCTTACCTGATATCCAAAGATTATAGCCAGGAGAATACATTTTGTAAAAGCAAGCGACACGGCACGGGTCAGCGCTCTGCGCGAAGCCATTGTTTTTGTTCCTTGCCGCTGTGTATACAGTCACTTTTCGTATGGAATCCAACCATGACAAGTTTTCAAATTAAAACATATACATCCTTAGATAGTCTAGATGATCCCTCCATAGGTATTATGTCCAATATATTCAAAATAAAGGAGAATCCATTGATTTTCCCAACGTACGCGAGTCGCGGTCCGGCCATTCCCACCCGCCTCCTTGTCCGGCGAAAGTGTGTCAGTTCCCCGGATGTAGATATAGGTCATCCGCTCGCCGTACAAGAAAGACGCCGAAACAATGGCTTCGCGCAGAGCGGCCACGGGAAAATCAATGGATTCTTATTTATATCGAACAAAATGGAAAAAATTAGCACGTATTCCTCGTCTATGGATCGAAAACTTCTTGGGATTTCGATATTATAACATGAAAAGCTTGGATTCAGGACGAAAACTGATTGAAAACATACGACTAGGACTCCAGGTTAGAACTTATTTACCTTCGCATTGGGTTTCATCACCGTTCAGTGTGGCGCTATGGCTAAGGCCTTCGCCTACCACCACTGCGGCCGGGGTTCAATCCTCATACGAGTTGGCACGATTTTTCACCATGGAAAATGGCTAGATTAACTTTGTATAGCTGCCATAATTTCCAAAAATATTCTAAGTCCAACTTGACCTCGAAAAAGTATATACCAAAAATTTCAAAAATGCACAAGGGTGGTATATGCAGAATAATGCACGGCTAAACTGCATATAAACCCACCGGAAGTGCCGAAATCGTGGTATAAAGGTTAATAATACATAGCATAATCCATTCAGTAATAGGAGGGTTGGCTACTTATAGGACCCATGTCAAAACGTGATGTAAGAGACACACATTCGATTCACAATAAAGGCAGTGTATACTCTCAACAATATTACTACGAAAGGGGAATTCGATAACTCCTATCATCCAAACAGGACCCCTCTAACCCTATTCCTAAACTATTAGCAATATTATTGTCGCCATTGTGATGTATTAATTATCAATTTCAATGTGTCATTTCGATATGAGGTTAGCCCAATCCTAATAAAAGTCCCCTTAATCTCAATATATCATTCCAACTTAAAACCATCAAAACTAAACGTGGCCATATTCTGTAGAACAAAGTCGAAACAGATTTAGAACATACCCCTCTCCGTCAAATCGTAGCCAGACCCAACTGGCAAGTGCCACCATCGTCTGAAGCCAGGTTCACACTGATCATACCTTAATTTCTCTCTGGAGAGACCTCCAATCTAAATGACCATCTCTCTCGTTCAGATAACACTGGCTGGCCACAGGAGGCCTGCACCTTCCCTGATTGGTTGTCTGGGGTGACGTGGCAAGATCTCTCTGGTCGCCATCTTTACACGTTGGATACCAAAGGGGAAGTGCTGCGTATGGTCTTCCAGAGGAGGCCGGCCAAGATGCACACCCAGGCAGCCTTCCGGTGTCTGGAGGTTATCGACGATAACACAACAGACCGCCAGTTTGTGGCCATCACCCACACCACACACGGCTGGTAAGTTATGGTTATAACCCAACTATAGGAAGGCTATTATGGACATAAGACACACTAAGTAATTTATCAAAATGCTTTAAACGAAAATCTCTAAGGGAAATAGGCAAACGTTCACGAGAATTGGGAATGACTGAAGATTAATTATCTCGCCTCGTGAGATAACCCTCAGTGAACCTTTGTAATCAATTCATTTTATTTCGGGCAGAAATAATAAAACATCTGTTGAAATAAAAAGATAGTTATTTACATGTTTCATGACTATTTGGGGTCGCATTACTAGCCGTGCGATACGGGGTGGGTTATCTCACAGGGGTTTGAGATACGGAGCTGTGAGGTTAAGCCTATGGGGCGTTTGTATCCCACTGTTCACAACATGAAATAAATCGTGATTTTCAAATCATAATATCGAGGGTCTACTTTCTAAAAATCTTTGGATTTTTCAAGGACCCAACATTAGACAATGGAGAATTGATCAGCTGATTTAAGTCGTAAATTACATAAGTATGTTACTCTTTGCAAAATATGGCTATTAAATGAACACAAATGTCTACTCAACCTTTCTCGGTAGTCGGATCCCTAGGAATTGTTGACTTGCCGGCAAACAGGCAAGGATTTTAAAAGGCATGTGCCAATGTTTCTTAATGAGGATTCTGCATACAGGAAACCCAACCATGTAATGTTATCACTCCATGCCCAGGGCATCATGCACCTAACATCTCTAAATCACTGCCAGCACTGAGGCAACTAGATTCAAGACCTGTTAAGTGATCTAAAAACCGACAGGTGCACGTTTATTTTAAGACGGGAAGTCATTGATATCATAATGTAATTACCTGTAATAAAATCAACCTTAATGATGATGAGATAAAAAAAGTTCAAGTGCTCTAAAAGGATTTCCAGATCTAAATTATTCGGGATCGATAAAAATACGATTATGTTTCAACACAGCGGTCCCTGGTAGCTCATGCATTCATCTTCCCTTTCCATTTATCATGCATGGTCCCTGTTTCCTATAACACATAGGCCTATGGCAGTCTGCGTTCCGCCCTTGAATAATAAAATACTGTTATCCTCCTTCAATACAAATTCTAAAAGTGTATTCTTCATCATATGAATTTAAGTGATAATAATAATAATAATGATAGTAAATGGTGGGAAACAAGCCGTTTGACATAGTTTGAGTATTTGACAGTAGATCCAGAAAACCATTGGCTGATGCACCTGACCATCTTATGAAACAATCATTAACCAGTCAAGGGTGGTGAAACTAATTCTATGCCTTTATTCTTCCCTGAAAAGATTTGGCGGGTCGAGGGTTCATAATTATGGGAATTTTTAAATATTCCAGATCCCAAAGTAGATTGCCATTATGGTACCTAAAACATGCCAATATTTCTGTTGGCCTTGTCTCAAGTTCTTGTCATTCAGCAGACGGCGTTTCCCAAATGCATTTCCCCCACTTTTTTCACTACTGACTGCAGACTTCTTGCTGTTGCAGTGATACAACGCGGCAGTGCATCCGGATTCTCAGGAGGAACAGCCAGGTGCTGGAGATCCATCAGGGTGAGTTCTTCATTGCGCAATGACCAGCCAAGCTGATTTTACTGCTGCAATAACTGTGGGCTTGCACAGCACCCACCCCAGCATCCGCCCTCCGCCCTCAGTAATCCCTGCATTGTGCACAGCCTGTAGAGTCTAGATATTGGAGGCTTTTTATGACACACACCAGACCTGTTTTCGCATTTGTATTTGTTGTCCCCTCCCTCTGCCCCCCGCCCCCCAAAAAAAAGCCACAAAAAAAAGCCACAAAACAAAACAACAAACAAAAACAACCAAATTAAAACAACAAGTAAAGGAATTTTGTATACCATAAATTCCATTCCCATGGTACTGTCAACATTTACTTTCGTTTTGAAACGTGACCTCCGATTATTCCCTTAAATTTCCCATGGTGTCTATTCACTACTCCGTTATGGACAATTCACCATGCAAATAGCAGAAAATTACAAGGTGGATTTATTCATGAACTGGAATGGATATCAATCATTGAGGCTTATTCTTTTGGAGAACATCCATGGCAGTAAGATACCCCCATTCTATAAGATACCGGTATGTTCATTTCATGATGCACGGTTCTTTTGTGGCTCTCAGCCTCATTCGTCATGGACGCTGGTACGAGCCACAGGCGCGCGCACTTCATCCCGCCGGAAATAGAACTTACACCAAGCACCACACCTTTTGTCTGCAGATGTGGGCTCTACCCGCTGATTTATTTCTCGGCTCCGCCAGTTTCATTTTCGTCTCCGATACCGGGCCGCCCACCCAGTGCGCATGTCAATGGCGCATTTCCGGCACAGGAGCCCATTCGCCGACGGCCATCAGCCAAGGGCTTGGTGGGAGTGGGGGTATAGGTGGCTTGGGAGTGGTAGACCCGGGGTGGTAGACTGGGCTGGGCTGGAAGAGTAGAGGGGCTTTGGGGGAGATATAGCTCGGGCGACACTCATGTCATCTATTATTGACCACCATCGAATGATTCGCGAATTATAAACAAGGTTCTGTCAGGTCGGGACGTTTCTCTCACCATCTACCCAGACGGCCCGACCCGGGGGTCGCGACGAGAGGCTGCGTGACTGCGACTAATGCGACGCTCGGGGTGCAGATTCAATTATATCACACGGCTTCTCGTAGGGTGTGGCAATGACGGAACACAGTCGAATCCAATGTGATTAACGTGTGGTAATCAACAGTGGTGCAAATACTGGCGTCACTTATGAATGAATAGCCATAGATAACTCCCTTCACTTAATGAGCAGGAGGTGCATTGATAACTAAATCTATGCTCTGAATGGGTTCTGCTGGGGGCACCCGTGGTGTTAATAAACCCATTTGGAACATGTAGAGGAGAGGAGTTCAAATCTCGGTAGAACCTACTTGTGGCACCAAAGTGATGCACTGATCCAATGTCTGCAAACACTGCCGAGGGAAAATGGTACCACTCTTATAAGGTCAGCCAAAGGCAAAGGACCTAAGCTGCTTGCCTGTTGGATACATCCAGAATACTGATAACAGGGGGTAAAAAGAAATCCACAAGCAACGCCGCGGGAGTCTACTTGGAAGGCAGACTGGAATTACAAGCCTCTAGCTCCTCCCCTGGCAGGGTTGGCACTTCCAGGCCAGCGGCCAGAGAAGGCAATCTGGCAGAAAACTTCCTGTCTCCAGGCAGCCACGCTGAAAGTCAAATATCCAACCGGCACATTTTTTTTCCTCCACTGCCGTTGTTCTTGAGTCGTTAATTCAAGCTGGCCGGGCAGGGAACGAGTGGGAAAATTGATGTTGAAATGGCCGGATCCGGGCGTTCCAAACCACATCCTCTGTGGACTGCGCATGCTTTGATGGATGGAGCGGGGTGAGGTGCATTCTGGGACGGGCGGTCACATCTTCCCGGGACGCTAATGGTAACACATGCCAGCCGCCATGATGGATTTCTCTGATTGCCGACCGCTATTCATTCGTATTGATTTTGACCACCTTGAGGAGGCACCCGCAGAAAGTGGCGCCAAATCGGCGCCGTAATGGATCTTCAATGTCGTCTGCTCGCAGCTTTGATTGCTGATCTTTCGATTGTGCCCGGCGTGCGCCTCTCTTATCGGCGTCTATCTGGGCCTGTACCGGACGTGACAGAAGTGCCCTAACCTCCTTTCCGCGTGCCACTTGACATCAGTGTTCACTCACTACAATGGTCCATTATGGATAGAAATAAAAATGGATTCGTATTAGATGTGCCCTCATTTCAAGTGGCACCCTACTAAGCACGCAGAATGCAGAAGATGAAAAAGCATGACAGTGAATTAATTTGATTTATTTCTCTTTGCAGGTCATATCAAGGAAAACAGTATCAAGGAATGTCTGGAGTCGGAAACCGTTAACCAGACGAGACACCATCTAGTTATCCGTAAGTAGATCTCATGGAATTCTAGACTACTATTCCTACGATACATTTCTTTTGAAATGCAGTGGTCCTTATTTGTTAAGATAAATTGAATATATAGGCTGATCATATTCACATTTTTCATTATAGCTGTATATAGCCATTCCTGAAGTACGGCTTTAAGGTTATAAGTCCCCCCACATTACCACATACAATATAAGGAGTGAAAGTAGATTTACAATAGCATCTGCTGTAGGCGAAGGTGTATAGCACGTTATTCACTAATTCAGTGCAGATTAATGTGAACTCTTCAACATCATTAGCTTTTACTATCCATTTGCCGAGTTGCATTAATTCTCATATTACAATTTAACAGGTTTGTATTGAAATGTTTCATGGAATTACAAGTCTCTCTTTTTCTCTATTCAGCTCAAAAACTGGATATGCAGCCATGTCCATTCCCAGGGAAATACATCCTAGAACATTCTCAGCCCGAGTGCACTGGACATCTACATATCGGTTGCAATGGCACCTCCATGATAGGGGTTGACATCGATAGTAAATGTAAAGCCGAGGCTGGATACAGGAGTGGTGAGTAAAAGGTTTATATGTACCAGATAATTATTCAGAGAGAGAGAGAGAGAGAGAGAGAGAGAGAGAGAGAGAGAGAGAGGGGGGGGGTAGCCAGCTTTGGCTAGCAGGCATTATTCTCGTTGGAAGTCCCATTTGGGGATAGTGGTTTTTAGTCTTTACTCGTATGCCGCAGTGTCCATGCCTGTAGATTTACATCACAGCAGCACTCACCTCTAAGGGTGTGTCTACGCTGGGTAATGTTAAACATGAAGTTCCATCCTGCAGGGATTAAGTCGCTTCAGAGGATCTCCATCTGATGGGCTATTCCACCTGCCTTAAAGGTAGAACATCAGCGCTGCCCCCCACTGACACATCACCCCCTGGAGCAGTGTCCTAACCTCATCATGTCTATTTTAGATGCCTACCGTGTCACCCTGGTCTTGTCTCTGACTCCATGTGTGTGGTCTGAAAAGGGAGAGGAAGGAAGGTTCCATGGGTTATAGGGACGCTGGGAACCTGTGAATATTTCATAGATTGCATTATTAATTCTCACACCTGTCGCTAGAGGCGGGTAGGTGGCGAGGACCTGGCGTGACGACGCTGGAGGTCATCAGGGGTTAGACTGGGTGTCAGGATGGATGGGGAGATCGCATGTGCTGACCAACCAACATCACCGTCACAACCACCACCCGCCGCTATACAACTGTACCACCAGCAGCGGTCCACCACTCTACGACATACTCATGGTGACTACTGCCAACCGCCACCCTCCCCAGCATGTGCCCTAACTCTAAGTCATGTATCTCAGTCATGCTAACAGTCACCACTAGTAGGAAAGAAATGTGAAGGTGTAGAAGAGTGGACGCCTGGATGGTGGAAGGGAAGAACTACCATGCAAAACACCACAAGACGGCAAGACCACATCAAGCGTGAGCGATAATTGGAGTAGGCGGCAGGATGGTGGAGGGACGCGGGGGCTAATGGCATGGGCTGGTGTTTTCTTGTGGTGGCCGGTGATGGCTGGTGGGGAGGGGTGGCTAGCAGTCAGGAGCTGTAGCTGCAGCAAACATTTGCTGTCTCTGTGGAGCTGCGAAGAGCTGAGGGGCTGCACTTACCAAAACCGGTCCACAATGCTTCCCAGAACCCCGCCCCCATCCCCCATTCCACCCCTCCACCCACCTCGCACTGTAAAGGCAGACACACTTCCATATAGCCAAGTCACGTGACTGCGTCCCAGAAGCACTTCCGATTCTGGTCTTAGTCGCAGGCAGTTCTCCCCGACTTTATGACAGTTCAGGACACCAGGCCGCAGGCTAAAGAGCACCCAATGTCCACAGTGGGCGCGGGGCTCTCTTATATCAACCTGGGTCATCCTCTACTGTTATGGGAGTACACTTTCAGTTCATCGATTTACTTGAGTATTATCATATATAGGAATGTATAAAGAACTGCTGAAATTGTCCATATAAACGCCCATAGTAATGAAAACTATACACAGGAAATGTTATTCTCACTGAAGAAGTAATGTACACATCCAAGTTACTTTCAACTCAATATGCAACAAAGAAGCCTATAACTGGACTATTGATAACATTCAGTATCATAGGGGTCACGTTCCAATTGCTACCCCACGATAAATGCACGCCTGAAGTCACCAATTCCATATACTACTTACTAAGCTAATAGATGATGGATATCGGGGCCCTAGGGCTGTATACGCTGTATATACCCGAGCCGCGCAGCGGCGAGGGTATATACAGCATATACAACCCGTGGGCCCTGATATTCATCACCTAATAGGTTTATACCACCATTTCCTCCATTTTGTATTAATTTCTTACCTGATATCCACAGAATATAGCCAGGAGAAGATATTTTGTAAGTGCAAGCGATACGGCCCGTGTCCGCTCTGCACGAAGCCATTGTTTTTGTTCCTTGCCAGGAGAGGTACCGCTGTGTTTACACTCACTTTTCGTATGGAATCCAACCATGACATGTTATAATATCAAAGTCCCAAGAAGTATTCGATCCATAGATGAGGAATGCGTGCTAATTTTCTCCATTTTCTTCAATATAAATAAGAATCCATTGATTTTTCCAAAACGGTCCGACATATCTACATCCGGGCCACTGACACACTTTCGCTGGACAAGGAGGCGGGTGGAATGGCCAGACCGCGACTCGCGTATGTTGGGAAAATCAATGGATTCTTATTTATATCGAAGAAAATGGAGAAAATAAGCACGCATTCCTCGTCTATGGATCGAAAACTTCTTGGGATTTCGATATTATAACATGACAAGCTTGGAATCAAGACGAAAAGTGAGTGTGAAAATGCGGTACCTCTCCGGTCAAGGTCTTATTTATTTTCGCATTGGATTTCATCACCGTTCAGTGTGGCGCTATAGCTAAGGCCTTCGCCTACCACCACTGTGGCCGGGATTCAATTCTCATACGAGTTGGGATGATTTTTTACATTGAAACAATGGCGAGACTGAATTTGTATGTCCGCCAACATTTCCCAAAATATTCTAAGTCCAACTTGACCTCGAAAAAGTATATACCAAAAATTCAAAAAATGCACATGTGTGGTATATGCAGAATAATGCATGGCTAAACTGCATATAAACCCACCGGAAGTCCCGAAATCGTGGTATAAAGCAAAATATATACAGTCTTGCCAATGGTATCGAATACGGCTGTGGGGCTCCAATGTCATATACTACTTAGAGCGATTCATATCATGAGCAGTACAATGAATTTAGCGGCTTTAGCAGTCGGTCTATTACCGATTTCATATAAATAAATTATAATTAAACCTATGCATATTAATAAGAAATACACTCCATAATACCATATAAAGTATTAATCACTTCTCAATATATGTAACATTATAGTTAATTCGACCACACTTACCTCGCTGCATTTTTGAATCTGCAATCTTTCTCAAAGGTTGAAGTCGAAACCACAAATCTATGGTCCTTAATATTCTGATTTATATGGGAAAGACAGTGTGTTTTTCCTCAGAATGAGGCTGTTCACTTGAGATATAAGCACACATGTGAAAACCCTCTCCTCCTGACCCATACCGCCTCTTGCCTGCAGGCATGGAGCGGTCAGGCCTAAGTTGGGCATCACTCATGGTCTTCTGTGGTCGGTTGGGGGCCTTGCGTGTCAGCGAATACAAATTGTGTCCAAATTGAATTTACGGACGGTTAACATCCGGCCTGACGGAACTCGGGCTGGCCGACTCGGTGTGTGTGCGCACCCCCGGAACCGCTCCTGGTGACACCTCCGTCAAATAGGAGAGACAGCGAGCTAAGTGAATTCGGTCGTCACGCTGTGGGTCCGACACGGGAACAGCCACTGAGTCAGCCCAAGTGGAAAGGAAAAAGGAAGGGAAAACCAGAGAAGCAGAGAGAAGGTGGGGATAATGGTGGGAAACAAAGGGAGTTGATGTTCTCTTCGGACAGACAGTGTTTGCACCAACGTTGACATTGGAGTAGAGAAAGCTAACGAAGAGAGAGAGAAGAAAATCAGAGATAAAAATGAAAATACTGCAAATAGTGTTTCAACTCTTAGTTTCAATTCCCTTCCCATATTGGGGCTACTATGCAGACTCAAATTCAAACCTGCCAATTAAATGGGACTTGTTTCCCGACCAGAGGGGATGATGAGATCGGGGTAACGTCATCATGTCTCATTTTATATCTCATTCGAGATAACAATCGGTAATGTTCTCAACATTTTCATTTGGGTGCATGCATCTGCAGAATCACATTCGCAGACGCAGTTGATGATTCAAGTTGCATGAACTAAATATCGTTTTCAATTTGACCAGGAAAAAGAATGGATCTGTCTCATGTTCAAGTCGGGTAAGTCTCCTAAAGATGGAAGGGTTTGTCTTATATCGATAGTCCACTTGGCCTCTGTCGGCCAATTGAGCCATACAAATCCTATATAAAATCTGGCGACAGAGGCCAAGTGGACTCTCGATGTTAGGTGATAAACCATAATTCTTCGTCCTCAGCATAAAGGACAGCTGGGCGGAGTACTTGAAGGGTGTATTAATATACCTAGTACATGTTGTTTAACACTATTGGGAAATGCGTCTATGTGTATAAAATGCATTTTTATCATTACAAACTTTAAAGAGAAGTAAACCCGGTCTATGATCTTCACCATAACAGGTTCCCTATATGCTAATGAAGAGCAGGGACATCTCAGAAATAGCAAGAGGAAATCAGAGACCGTAGTAAATAGTTAAATACATGATGTTCAAGGACAGATGTCAAGCATCTATTTGTTACTGGTAACAAAAGGTCCATTTTAAAACTTTATCTGTAACGCCAACAGACACTGTAAATGATGACGATTCAAATGTCAATATCCCTTCATGGATACTTTGTGAGATATTCTTCATCCCTGCACTGACCTTTTATATTGACAACTTCACCTTACCTTTCTATGGTTAAAAAGTTAATTGCCCGACACTGGAGCCATATAAGTGAGGGGACGACAGGAGAGCGGTATATGCATTTACACATTTGGAATCCCGATCAACTTGTTTTTCAACAAGAGGATCAAATGGTTTTTCAACAAGAGGACATCTGAATAGAATACAAAATTCAGAGGCGTAGGAAGAAAAAATTTCATTATGACTTCTTGGTGAATTTTCTGGGGGGCCCAGACATAATCAGGCCCCCTCCTTTATGATTGGGGGTCCAGGCCCCCCTGCCCCCCTCTTTTCCTACGCCCCTGAAAATGAAAGTTCTGGTGGCATTTCTTAAGTCTTTACGACTAGAGGTGTGGGGGTCGGACCAGAAGCTCCCTTTACATCTAGATTAGAGTTCAGTGTTAGAGAGCAGTCGTAGGGCCTCCAGTCGTACATCCATAGACCTTGCTGTACATTGCTTTTAAAATATCGTCAAGTATATTGAAATAAGCCCCTGGTCATGGTAAATGCCGTTTGGTACGACTGCATTGTAAAAGTGGAGGTCCCCCGAGTCGTACTGTCTGTGTTTAGTCGTAACATCTTAGAAAATGCGCTTCAGGACCAGTAAATGGGACAGTATAAGGTTAACTAGGTAGTCTCAAGTTTTGTGTGAAAAGACATCACGTTGGCAAAGGACCATGAACCTGAAAGCATCATGCGACCTTTTAGGAGTTAACTCAGATAATACTCTGCAGCGATCAGGTCAAAATGTTGGAGACCCTTTTTATTTCCTCTCTCCCTCACAACTTCACCATGGAGAATTCGGTGTCAATATTCTCTCTCGAGACCTTGTTACATGTGGCTGGCGTGACGAGGAGCACTTGAAGTTGTGCTATCCCTTACCCAGGAGACAGACAACGGCTGCATGCAATGGCACCTACTTCTGAAAATTGTCACCTAAGGAGCAAAGCCTACACATCCTGTACCCTAACACCCTGGTGCTGCGCCAATATCCAAGTGGCATTTTTAAACTTGTAATTAGTTGAGGTTATCAACGAGAAGCTGGCCGTTTTTTAAGAGAAGACAACCAGCAGTCATGGCTGTGACTAGCCGAATGTGTTGTCGTTGAAATGTCAAGCGTTCTAACCAATTTTCAAGTTATAATTACCAGCGTCGTCGAACTGTTTTATCAAAATTAATCAATCACTGCTTTAACATGGACACTATTATAATTGTGATGCATCCTAACCAAATCAGTCACATCTCGGCCCTCATAGACTAGAGATAATGAGGCCAAAATGTGAAAAATGCTATTTTAAATGATTTTGCCTTCATTGATATCTTCCGTGTTTTGGTGAAATGCAAAAAAAAAAGTAGAAATGATAGAAATTGGCCAATTTGATGATCGTCGCTAATTTTCGACCCAACAATTTTCATTGCTAAATTTTAATCACAATGTCTTGTAATGTAAAATATATTGTATCAGAGAAAGACAAAAGATATCTATATCCACATGTAGCTTGACATTTTCTCTTTAATTTGGTATAAGCCTGAATAAGGTTGTAATCAGAACATTCAATCTAGATGCTAAAACAAAAAGGCCTTCCATTTCTCTGTATTAGTTTATAATGATAAAATGCCTATGTTTAGAGATGTATTTCTCAACATATTGGCAAGGAAAGATATTTTGATTAAGAAAAAGTATTCTAAAGCTCTTAATGTACTCTCTGTGAATAATCATGAAATCCCTTTTCCTGACATTTGACCATATATTTCTGCCATTAACATTAGAATGCTAACTAGCCTATTTCTTATACAAATCAATTAACTACCTTTATCTCCTTTATGATAGCCGGTCTGACGCCTTATCTCTGTTGCTCTGTTAAGATGTGCTGCTTCTAGAAATATCAATGCTCTAAAATGATTGTTACATGCTACTACATTATTCCACTATATAGCCTAAATGTTGTAAAGGAAGAAAGAGAGTCTTCCGGGGAATAGATTGTTGACAAAAGAAACTGCTTTATAATAAATTCAATACATAATCATCGACAGGATAAGAGCCTTAGCTTAAATAAGATAATCAACAATTTGATGCACTTCACGACAGTGCTTCCTTTATTAGTTTAACAATGTCATTGCCATAGAAGACATAAGTACCACACTTCCCATGAGTATACATACTAGAACACGGTGCAGTAGCTATTATCTGCCTGCTTCACTTAGGGGCAACAGCCCCATATCGTATTGCTCATGCTGCGTGTCTATATTTGCCGTGTCGTTCTCTTTTCAGGGCACCGCTTGGAGTGCCTCAAGACATGGGAAGAGGAGGATCGGAGATATGTTATTGCTCGACGCCCCGGCGAGGACGGGATGCTTTCTAATTGCTTTGTATGTGGATGCCATCGCTCCTAATATTACAGCCCACCAGAGAAAACTACAACTGCATAACTATAGAAAATCTTGCGCCACTTCGGTGGAGAATTATGTACAGAATGGAGGCAGATGTAAAGGAAAACTGCGGAACATGATTTCTATTTCATCCCAGTCCAGCGCTATTACATGAATATTGGATTAGACAAAGCTCATATATTTTTATCACGATGGGAAGGGGGATTATGTTTCTGTGCAGGGAACGTTTCTCTCTACCATCAGGGAATGTAACTCAAGTAGACTGATGCTGTTTATGATAACCTGATTAATGTTAGGGCTATTTGCTTTGAGATTGTGATATCACTTTCTTGTGTTTCAGGCGCTTGAGAAGCAAATCAATACTTATCACTTGTACACGGACCGTGACTGCAATCTAGGAGCGCCCTACTTCTATAATGAAGTCAGTCGATACACCTTTACAGGACCAACAGGTGAGAATATTCCCTGAGAGATATAAAGTCAAAGTGCTATGGGAGGGTGGTGTTTTGAAAAATTCTTCAATAAGTGGGTCTGAGAAGAAGTATAACTCCCAGCCCATAGCTCCTTTAGATATTGCCGAGGGCACCCTCTAAAGAATAATGCAAGAATACTCCACTGAGAGGTACTTTGTATCTAATGCAATGTCATGGCCCTATGTATCTTGAAAAAATATTACAAACGCAACGATTTTATTACCTCTGTGCAAGCGCACATGGTGTCGCATAACTGACTTTACAGACCACACCGTATATCAACATCGATCTTCCAGGCCCTATGGTGGGCCTGGAAGATTTTTTTTTATTAAATCACTGCAATGCCTCCTCTAAAATGATCCAGGATCCTGGATCATTTTCTCATAAGGTAGTGGCCTCACTGATTGGTGCATTACCCTATGTGCTAATGACTATTTATGAATGGAGCTTGTTCCCCTCTGACTGTACATGGTGCAACTTCAATACTAGAACCAGCAGGCTCAATGCAACTACAAAACATGGGTTTAGGCTGGGATTGAACTCACAACCCTTGGATTTGAAAACCTCTGCTCTCCCAACTGAGCTAACCAGGCAGGTCATTTAACCTTCAGACAAGGGAATCACATATTCCCTTGGCTGTAGGTATAAGGTACCCTGTAATGAAAATGACATGATATCCTTTTAACAGACCAATCTACACCAGAATCTGTAGTACAGTGGTAGCCAGTTGGCATGTCATGTGGAGGATCCAGGGTTCAAGGCTTCACCATGGCACATTTCTATCAATGTTTATTTTTCATGTATATATCCTACAAGTAGATTTTTGCTAGTAATATATAAATGCCTGAATCTGCACATACCAAACAAAACTATGTAGTTGCCACTTAAATTCTATGTAGATATACATGTCTTCATTAACCATACATAAATGATATCATGTGTTTACTGGGGTTAGGATACAGCATAGGTAAGTTTTTAACACCTGCTTCAACCTGTTACAACGTCAGTGGATCTATAACAAGTCTCCCAGACTGTATGTATAGTACAGTCTTGGCACGTCAGAGACTGACCTTATATATACCATGGGAGCTTGGCATACGGAGGTTTTAGTATAGAAAGGTTTGTATCAGTCATGCAAAAACAACTTTATCTCCTCTCAGTATGTAGCAAATACCATCGGTTAAACATATGGGACACTACAACCAGCCACTAGTAGCACATCTCTCTCCACTTGACTTAATTTTCTGATGGTAACACCTCTTGTTGGGATGGCGTGGTAAGGCCTGACAGTTAAGATGCGAGTTATGTTTTTTTCTGCTCGGAAATTATGCCACAAGAAAAGATTTACGACCAAATTTGAATCTGCTACCCCCCATCCTCCATCCACCTTCAACACTTTATTTATGTCCTCCCCATCATCTCCCCCAACGTCCTCTGCTGCACATGTGGCGGGCGTTGCATGCTTTCCCATCGAAGAACAGCCATCCTAGTCACGACGCAAAAATGCCAATATTTGGGTCTCTCCCTGTAGTAAGGACAGAAGGTTCCAGATGCGTGGTCTGAATCTCCAGAAGGGTGAGGAGGATGCATAGTAATAGAGAGTGTAACAATAATAGATAAGAATTGCCCAGGGGGAAGTCTATGTATGAAAGAAGTTATTAAGTATGTGAGGTAAAGCAGTGATGGTGGCTGGCAATTTAATAGCCAGGATTCTTTTAAAACAATGAGGTGCATGGAGACCTGGCATACATGGAGCTGGTAAGGGGTGTGGATGACTAGCATGGTATAGTCCTGGCATGCACTGCAATGCTAGGTTATTACCCATCTACACATCCTCCCCTCCCTTACTCTCCACACCAAATGCATGTCTAATAACGTACACCTCTGTCCATGCACTACCGACACAGAACATTTTTACACGCCATGTCGGATCTCTGACACTCCGCCTCCAGCATCACATCCACGACCACCTGCACGCAATGTGCTGTGAGAGGCCTCCTAGGGCTGCTCCACGGCGTGAGCTGCTCTTGGGGGGAGACAGAAAGGGGGGAGGAGAGGGTCTCTTCTCCGTTCACCGTGAGAGAGGAGGGCTGGGCAGACAATTAAGCGGCGTAACGTGAGAGCAACACGGCATGGCCAGCTTCTGCGGGTGGTGGCAATTTCTCATGTTTCGTCGTGGGCGGGTATAGGCTACCACAACTACAACTACCAACACCAATAATACCCCCAGCCATTCTCACCCTACACGCTCAAGGAGAAGCACTGGAAGAAATGCAACCTCCTTTAAGTATACCATCTTATTTTCTATCTCCAAACCTCTACCATGTGTACTCAGCTTACGGCCTTACAGTTAGCAGCACAAAGAAACCAACACCTTTTCTTCTCCCCCACCCAACCTACCCATCTCCAGCCTACTGCCCTAATTTCCACTCTGTTTACAAGGCTCATATATCACAGAACCCAGGCAAGTCGCCGTCAGATAAAAGCCTCTGGTTTCGGATTACGAAACAGCATTCCAATGTAGTGCCAAAAGAAACCAGAGCCAAAACCAATGGCTCTGGATTCTTTTCTAATAGACTCCGACTCCCAGTCATACTAAGTATTCTTAGGACGTCTTGGTACTGTCAACTTTATTTTGAAAAATGGAATCCTATTTCAACGTGTCGGTCCAATTAAAGGTTAATATAACAAGGACCGGGGAAGGAAAGTAGAACTAAGTGGGAAAGCAAAGTTCTGCTCTCATTTTTTCTAACGTTGTTAAGAGTAACGACCCAAAGGTTAGTAAATTTAAGGTTGATTCATACCCCCCCCCCACGACTTACTTGCTGTTCCTATCACTAAATTCTACTTAGAGACGAATGCGAAAAGTGGCATGCAATTTCTAAGTTTCTACTTAATTTGATTTCAAAACAGAGATGATTTGAAGTGGTAGGCAGGGCTGAACTGAACTGCCCATTATGAGCACACCTTCCCCTTTCCCAGGCCCGCAGGGTCCCCTGCCCTGTCCATGGATAAGGCGGCCCCTTTTCCCCTTGACTTGGTTCATGCATGGGCTGTCCATTGGATCTTGTCAAACTGGTAGAAGGAAGCCTCCCTGCCGCTGGGCCTGAAAGAGGACCGCCAGATTCGGTTGCCGTCCCATTTGGCCCGTTGTTCTCCACTCTCTCCTTCTGTCCCTGCCCTGGAGGAACACTGTCTGGAGGACGGAGGAACAATCAGGCTGGCACCATCGATCCCCAGAAGGGACAGCTTGCATGCGGAACATGAGGGACGACTACTTTCCTCCTTGGAGGGCATAGGGGTAGGGAGGATTCTGGAGGACAGCTGTCAGTATATAGAAGACTAGAAACACCTGTTTGTTTACACGACTATAGCCGTATAGCGCATCCACTACAGCAGCTTGCTTTCCCACCATTAATAATACTGTATCCTCCCCATGTGCAGTTTAACTAGTAACAATTTACGATCTGATACGATTCTGAATAAAGAATGTAAGTAGCTATATCCCTGCTAGCACAACTCATCCAAATGATGTCTTTTTTACGTAAATCACATGAGTTTTTACGTAAGAATGATGTAAATTGCACGAGTTGTGCTAGCTGGGATATTGTATTAATACCACTCTGATTTTGCACAAGGATGGGGGGGGGGGGGCAATCGTGGAATTCAATGAAGTAATACTCAATGGGGAAGCTGGCATACAGCGAATTGGCTTCAACTCTCACATGGTATTCCCTCAAGGATTGTCAAGTTCGTCATGAACGATACGACAGGTATACTGTATCATAGCCTTGGCAGATAAGAGGATCAGAGTTTTTATTCAAGCTTCTATGCCTACACTATTCCTTTACTGGCTTTGCCCAGCGTTTTGCATTTGTGTATCCAATCACGATATAGAATTTGCTATTTATCTTAAAGCTTTGAAGTTAGAGAATTTGATCCATGCCAGCACTTGACACGCCAGCCCTGAACAGGACTCATTGTAACTAAAACAAAATGAAACAAAAGCCACATTATTCCGTTCATGATACCTCTGTATATCAAGCAGTGGATATATGTTTTCGGAGCTGAACTTTGGGCAGCATGTCTCTTGGTTTTCCCTTTGTTGGCGTCAGGCTCCGCCAATCCTGCAAATTGCATCTCACTGTGAGCATAGACAGAGCCTGACCTATGGCCCATTGTATCCTGCTATAGGATAGGGCATATAGAGCTGACAATGCATGTTTCTATCAAGTGGACGCCTCAGGCATGCCACAGTAAAGCAGAAACTGTGCACGCATATCTCTGACCCTCAGGGCAAAGTGGAAGCCTCCCCAAGGGAACAATCGATAACGGTAAAATCTCTAATGGGTTACGGGTGTAGAACAGCACCTTCGTATGAAACACGTCAGGTTCAAGCTCCGCTGTACATATTAGGCGAATTCCAGTCAACTCGTCCACCACCAAAGTCGTCCACTACCAACTCGTCCACCATCAACGTCGTCCACCCCATATGATATCCTAGTATTAGAGGGTATTTGGCCAGGTTATTTGGCCTAAATATTCAGGGGTGTTGTGGTTGAATTCTTAAACATTTTACAACAGCATTAATAGGAAGATGTAGACCCCCTACCACCAATATTTCGTTTATTAGGTACATCCTGAGTTAAAGTGAATGGCACCACTAAAACATAATTTTAGCAGCTCAATAGTGTCCTATGGCAAAGCATCCTCGCTTATAAAATATAAGGTGCAATCCTGCAAGGCACGCTTGGGGGTCCATCCTCACGTATAAGCCGTAGGCCTACCGGCTGGGCCTACCAGTACCTTTCATGTGGTCTTTCACCCACCTGTACCTGCATGTGACCATGCCGTCAGTCTCTCTATCCAACTTCCCAAGCTCACGTCCGTTACCAGGGTTTCCCCCCACATTACCCTTTACCCCTTGACATATTGGTACATGTAAAAACTGTTCCTGGGGTTTGGATTAGGCGATCATTCCCCTTCCCTATTTCCCCATTCACTGCCGAGCAGAGCTTAATTGGTATTATACCACGATTTCTGGGTTACACAGTGCTTTTTGGTGTCTATTCCCATCCACATATCTGTCGATATTGCACACCCTGTATGCTTTAGCATCAATTTTCTAAGGCGTGCGGTTATCACGGGGTGCGGGTTATCCATGGATAACCGCACGCCTCTCATGTCCTTACATGTCATAATGTTACATGTTAAAACCCACAAAATTTTCCAGGCCAGGATAGGGATCGAACCTGCAGTCTCACATCCCAAATCCAACCCCCTATGCACTGTGCCACAGGGACTGACGAGATACGCTCGGTTCGAACCAAATCTGGATATGATACAAAGCCGTGTGCGCTGTTGCTGTCCGCTGCCGGGCGACGAGATGTATTTAGTAGCAAACATAACAGTGAGACGCATTTGGTGGAGGAGACGCGGTGGTCTAGAGGTTAGCGCTTTGCGCTCAGCCGTCAGAGGTACATGTATCGAGCCCCGGTCCAGGCGCATCTTTTTTGGCCGTGTGTGCTGTCGCTGTCCGCTGCCGGGCGAGGAGGTGTATATCTAGTCTAACAGTTAGTAACACGGTACGGGGCATCTTTATTTCGCCGTGTGTCCGCTACCATAACCGAGACGCATTCAATGCCAAGCTGAGACCGGGGCTGTCACTGTCCGCTGCCGGGCGAGGAGGTGTATTCAGTACACAAACATAACAGCGAGACGCATTGAAATCTTTAGCCGTGTGCCGCTGCCTGTCCGAGCCGAGACGGCCGCTGTCGCTGTCCGCTGCCGGGCAAGGAGGTGTATGTACCTGTGTACACAAACTATGGGTGGCTTTGATTGAGTCCCGGGGAGGGGGAATAATTTTTGTTTCCAACTTGAATTTATTGGTATTATATTGATTATTTATTGGTTTTGTGGTATAAAATAAGTAGTCAATGGATAACTCATGACTCGTGTGTGTTAGCAAAGGCTAATAACACTCGGCCTACGGCCTCGTGTCATTATCCTTCACTAACACACACTCGTCATGAGTTATCCATTGGTTACTTGTTCATTATACCACGGTTATCACATTTCAGAATGATTTTGGGTGCCCAGACTGGATAATCTGAATGCTTTTATTACGGGATAGAGGCACTGAAGTTGACATTTGAATATTGACAGTGTTCTTTTTCTATCCTGTTCTTATATGTGACAGCAGCTATGACATAGCTTTGACAATGGTTCATACTGAAAAAGCCCATCATTGCCTGGAATCGAGCGAGGGACCTTGTGATATAAAGTTCTGCATCTTATCCATTAGGCCATGGGGCTGGACAATAGTGTTGGGTTAGATGAGTCATATGTCTGGGACCCTATGGATAACATACCATATAATATATATATTTGTACATCAGTGAATGCAGAATGCATTTTGATGCATTTTAATGCATCCTAAAGGTGCACACTGTGGTATAAAGGCAATGTGTGATGATTATGCTTGTGTAATGGTTTGTGTTTCTAACCAGTTAGGTTCGGGTCTCGTGATTCGAAAGGAAAGACAAAGACAGTATTCCGAGTTTATGCCGACAGTTTATTTGTTACACTTTCCGGTTACCCTGTAGTTTTATGGATAGGGAAACATGTTGCTACATATAACATGTACGGAGGCCTACATGGCCTCTAACGTGGTAGTTGAGCACAGAGCCTTTTATATGGATGCTCCCGGTTCATCGCCAGGTGTCCCACATACCCGGATAGGTGCTGCCACCTACCCGGAACCTCAGGAACCTCAGGCAACAGGTCTCACCCACCACGCCAGACGGCACCAGTTATTATTTTACCTCTACACTTGCATGCGTGGCTTTTAGGTACTTGCTACACCTCGTGCCTCTATCAGTACCTAAAAGGCACTAGTGCAAGCATAATCATCATTTTACATTCCTGGTAGAATCATTCATAAGTGCATAATAATAATAATAATAATAATAATAATAATAATAATAATAATAATAATAATAATAATAATAATAATAATAATAATAATAATAACAAGTGCATGATAATTATTGTACACTAAAATGTGCCACAATGATATGCATTTACGACATACACATGTGTTAATAGAAATAACAGAAATAGTATTAATAAGTAGACTTACATCCTGGACTTACATCCCTATTCATTATATAAAGTAAGTCTTTGGGAACATCCATATACATACTCATTTTACATGTACATCACATATAGCGATTGATTTGTACTTTTACATGTAGAGGCAGTTGTAGGTACAGATATTTTCAGGCTGGAGTGGATTGATGCTGGACAATACAGTGTTATAGAGGGCATCCAGAGCCATCCTTCGAAAGCCATACATATTGCTATTGATAAAGCAACTGATTAAGCTGACATAGCATAGAAAATGCCTATTGTTTTTGGCGCCAAGCATCTAACAGGCGTAGTTGTTATATGTAGGCAGACCCTGCACTGAGGAAATGGGGGGGGGGGTGGTGCACGCTGCCAAGGGGAGCTGGTGTTCGCACCGTAACCCTCTAAATGCTACATGGTGCATTGACGCCCAAATGAACATCAGGACACATGAAAATCCTTACACTTGGTGACGATGGGCATTCATTTTGAATTATTGTAATATGCACCCCGTAAATCATCGCTAACACCTTAACAGCTCTCAGCACTCCTTAGGGGAAGCATGGTGAAATGTACATACATTGCGTGGGGGGGGCACTTACCTATGAGTTGCATACCGACTGCAGCCTGACTCTCAAGAGTGGTGGCGGTTGATTTCTGCTAGATCCCAAAAAGGTAGGGTGGTGGATTTCCATGAGATCCCTAACAGTAGGGCGTAGGAATTCCATCAGAGGGTATTGTTTTTGCCTTTGTACTTATAAGGGCATAAAATGCCCTCAAAAACATATTTCTGTTCAATAAATACAAATGCATGAGGACAATAGACAACTTGGTGGAGGATGGAGGCTTGGGGGGGGGGGCGGTCCAGGCACTATTTGGGATGGTTGAAAAAGGGAGGTGGTCAAAGTCCATCTTACTCTCCCAAGTAGGCTGGTCAGATTTCAAGATAACTGAGAGATAGGGCGGTAGGACGGCAGTTGAGGGTGACCTTCAAAGAGTCAGTGCCCCCCCGGGATACATTGCCTGTGCGTGGACAGGTACCTGAACCTGTACCTGGCAAATAATTAGACTGTGATATACCCCACTTTAGTATAAATTAAAATAGGGTTGAGCCGGGATCCATTATCAGCCAATAAGCAAGATAATTCCTTTTATTCATTGCAGATTTTTCTGGGTTCAATACTTATACCTGGTACCAAACATGTTGGTCGTTATCAGTGCTTATCTCCCCAGATAAAGCAATGGTCAACCCTCTGAGCGTCCATATTAAACCCTATACTAGATCCCTATTTGTCCAAGTTATTGCTGAAGGGGATTGTACATCTATTACAGTGGCTATTTATAGCCATTGGAGTGGAAATCATTTTCGTGTGACAAAAAGAAATTCCCTAGATGCACTGTATACATATGCAATATGGACTATGTAAATTACTGACATAAGTGAGCAACCCTCCAATAGTACCGTAATCTCCCGCATATAAGGTGTGTCCTATACGGGGGTTCTTAGTTCTCATTTGATTCACAAGGGGGACACCAGGACCTTTCTTTTGATATCTTACATGCCCCCTTGGTCAAAATAGGACATAAGGGGCCCAGGAGGTTTTTGAATTTTGAATATTCATTCAGTAGAACCAAAGTTATGAATTTTTCATTTTTCTGAGAATTTTCCAAAACTCTAGGTGCGCCTTATACTCGGGCTGTGCCTTATATGCGGGAGATTACGGTAGTATCAACTCAGTCATTCCTATAAATGGTTTTGCCTCCCTAGTGAACTAAGCTGTCATCTGTATCAGGCTCATTTTGACTAATTATGAGCCTTGGAAATTTGTCAAATTGGCGAATTATATGGGACTGTAATAGGCTTCTTGAACTTAGCCCCTCACCTACCCTCTCCCTTGTCCAATTGTATGGTGTTTTACCCAATAGCAGCTTATAGCACTCTTCCAAACTCAACGTACAGTATGGATAGCGTTGGGGAAGGGTGTGTGTGTGGGGTAGGGGTGGGGGCAGGATGGCAGAAGTGGCGGGTTCTCGGTGGTGGACGAGTTGTCTGGCAAGCTATTCGGCTATTCTCTCCCTTGCTACATGCTCCTGAAGGTCGGAGCATTATGATTTAGTGCCAATTGTTGCCGTAGGTGGCACTACTGTACCGATGACTGTCATTATGTTCCCATTCAATGTTTCCACGGGCCCAGCAATCAGCACTCTTTTAAGAAATGAATATTTATGTTCTCATTAGTGGTCTTATTAATTAAAGCCTTATTCCCAAATGCATAACAAACATTTATTCCTGTTTATTATGCGACTGTGGACTCAAATAAAGCATCCTTATGATTGAAGATGTCTCTGGGAATTCCACTCCAATTGAATCCAATCGTGTCCTGCATTTTAACCGACTAGCACTCATGCATGCCAACTTCTTAATTCTGTCTATTGGTTGTTGACTTTTTGTTTGTATTCTCTTTTCAGTTGACTGCAGTGAAGGAAGCTACGAGATCGAAGAGGGCATCCAGGGTGTCGCCCGTGCAGGGGAGGGGCAGGAGCTGATGAGGGGAGGGACCCCCACATCAGCAGCTCTATCCAGTACCTTCCATTCAAACTCCTTCTGCCCTAGGACTTTGCTGTACACGCTGTGTGTTATGCTCATGAGTGCAATTCTCACTAGATGATCTGAGCACCCGCCTGGAGGATTTACCTATACAGCAATCACGGCACCATTAAGTTAAGATATTTGAAAAGAAACTTTATGAAAATAATGCAGGTAAAGGCGTCTGCATGCTCATCGCACTGCAAGTTTAAAAAATCAAATCAACAGCAAACCTCTACAGGAGTTTAAAATGCAAAGCTGATTTTTCTTTTCTTTTCGAATCAGCAAGGATGCAATGCACTAGGGGCACATCAAAACCACGGCATGTCACATCGTTGCGGGAGCATGTAGAAATGGATAATGGAGATGCACTAGCATATATATGTTGCCAAGGTAAAGCATCACTGGCGCTGATCAATGCCAGGATTGGACTTCAGTTGATTTTTTTTCATTAATTTTCCTATGCAAATGTTCTTCCATGTAGGGGGCCTGGGGACGGTCCAACCCACAGAAAGGAGACTGTATAAATAGATTATGTAGGACTGTGGTGTTCCAGGTGAGGATTAAACTAGCCGGCTCCAGGGTACAGGAGTCCACACTGAACAGGTGGTGATCAAGCTCATGATAGGCACTATTGCATTTACCATTGCCATCCCTTAATCTGTATATATTACATGCAAATTCACGATGGCGTAACCCCCTCTTGATATAAACTCTATAGCCAATGCCGAAGAGGGAAGTTAATCTAATTGGAGTGTATTCCGAATAGCCCAAGGACAGCGCCTATTCATTGTAGATCCCTATCCACTGTACAAATTGCTATCTATATATATGCTCTCCCAATGACTTTTACTTTTTGTACATATGGTATATAATAGCATAGCATGAAGAGCTTCTGATGTATATTTATGTAATAGGGGAGTTATATTTATGAAACAGGATAGACAACATTTTATGCCCATCCTAAAATCCCGATTGTGCTTTGTGAGTGTCCCTTTTGGAGGCCGCATATCTCATTATAAGAATTATTCCATTGTAATGCGTTCGCAATTTCATTTTACATTCATTGTAAATATGTAATTTAATTTGTGTTGTTTACACCATTGCATGTTTTATCCAAAGTTGATACTGGTAGACACTACAAAACCCTCATGGCTGGTGAGGACATGTTGGAAAAAAACCCCTCTAAACAGTGCTTTAAGTTGATTCTAAAATGCAATCCTGTCCAGCCATGGACGGCATTATAGGTATCTCTACCATCTTTCAAATAGGATAGGGACATCATGGAGAACACCCAGGACAACTCTTAACCATTTTCCGATACGATGCTGCTGTGCAATTTGTATAAAGACATGTATAAAGGATTCTTCTCAGTCTATTCCTGACACTTGAAAAGTGAAGTGGAATTCATCAGTGTATTTCTAGAGAACCTGTTCTCTTTTTCTAGATGTAGTGTGTCTGGTGCCTATACTGTAGAAGGCGGAGTCCATCGTCTTCATCCTTGTGGTAGAAGCTCAACTCATTTACCTGCTGAAATGGCAAAACTGGTTAACTCAATAAATGTCAGTGTAAACTCCCCAAAACAGAGGGATCCTAATGAAGGAAAACTCTTAACAGGATGCCGTCGCTCTAACTGATAGTACGACAACATTCCACTAGGTGACAGGCCTAGTCAGCAACCAACACTAACTTCTGCCACTAGGTGTCTCCAAGAAACAAAAGTGGGCCAGCATTTCCAAAGCCCATTGTTCTTGAATCGTGTTAGCTCTGCGTAGGGACTCAAGAATGACTTCTTTTAGCAAATAAAGGGTTGTCACTTGTATTACAGCATACAATCAACTGCTCAATCTATAACCTGTAGCCATATGTGTGAGAAACCTGTAAATAATCAGCAAGCTACTCATGAGTTTAGCTACCCACCACCCTATTCTCAGTGAAAAGTACTGTGAATGTACTACCCAACCCATGGATATTATTATTTTTCCATAAACCACTATCTTTCTCTAGATTAAAACAAGAAAGAAAAACTACCAAGTATATTCTAGAACGAGGACCAACAGCTACTTACCTTCCCTATATAATAAGGACTGAAAGGCACCAGAGGCTAGTAATAAATATGCTAGGATATATCATACAATAATATATTACATGCTTCATACTTCATGTTTGTATAGCATCTTTCTCAGTACACAAATAATCATATACATTGTCCCTGACAGTATTGTATATCCGGCCTATACAAATATAACTCTGTGCAAGTAGCCTTCTCGTCTTGTATTCTTCACCATATATGCTATCATGTCGCCATTAAAGTTCGAGTAAACCTATGTATAATTGTCCATTCGTTTTATGATGTATGTACCTTTTATTCTATTGATCGATGATTAAAATACATCGCAGCATTTGTTAGACCACTGTGTTTGTTCCATCTCTTCATGTTTTAAGACCCAACATATGTACTCAGAGGAAAATATGCCCCTCCGATGATATTTATGTATGGGATCATTTCTGAACACCCTTTTCTTAAAGAGGGAACGAATGTAAACTTACAACATTAAAATTAATTTTAATTCGGTCATGGGCTTCTATGAAAGGACACTTATATGCATTCGACATCGTGATCAAGAGGGCATCGCATTACCCGGCCTGTACAGTTTCTTGAAAGTAAAAGTGATTATAAAGAGTATGGATATGCCATAGTCATAGTTCCAAACTACCCAACCAGGTGGGGTATGGGAAGGAGTGTTTCGATGTCTCTTCGTCATTCATGATTACACCAGAGCCCTCTAGTGCCAATTTATGATAACAGCGAAGGCAACCGTTTATCCCAGGCTCACACAGCCTTTCAAGTCATTTGGATAACTTAAGAACATCCACTGGTGTAAGAAAAGTTAGAGCCACCAGATGATCTTTCACTTTTGATAGATGTAAGGCCTATCATTATGAACGTTTCATCTCAATCATTATCGCAAAACAAACGGTATGAGTCTGCTTCCTAGAAGGACTGGGGTCTGTTACTCCAATAGATGGGAGTGGTAAGTAGGGCAGTCGTGTTTCAGCAAGTATGAAAAGGCAAGTATATAAACTTGCGTTAACGCAACTATGACATTAGAGACAGAGTATAGTGAGTGATAATAGGGGTAATCACCAAAAATTTGCAAAGTTGTGAGTAGGGCACAAAGTTGCTTTAATGCATATTTTCTGCAAGTAAACACTTGCTAGTAGGGGAACTCAATTTGCAAGTATGAAAAAGGGAAATTGGCAAATGCCTACTTGCTGCATTTTCATACTCACAGAAACACAATCAATGTAATAACCACTAGTAACTATTGGAGCAACAGGCCCCTTTGGCTCTGTTACTCCAATACTTACTAGTATGGACTTTTGTTAACATAAATCAATTGGACATTATCTATTACCAAGTGATTACATTTTGAGACTGTTATTCTGAGCATAGTTGCAACTTTTACACAAGTATGGAAACTTGCGTGAATGCAACTATGACACCAGAGACAGAGTATAGTGAGTGAGAATAAGGGTAATTGCCAAAAATTTGCAAAGATGTAAGTTGGGTGCAAGTCCAGCATTCATGTAAGTAGTAGTAGTATGAGTTGGTGTTTTTAATCTGGCTATTAGTACCATACTAGAAACTTTTGAGCATACTTACAAGTTTTGTACTAGCAAGTGGGGCATACTTGCAGGAAATTCTAGGACAACTCAGTTAGGTGTCCTAGCAAATTTTATATTCATGATAACAGGGTATGCATGTTATACAATTTGCCAATCAACTATGAAAATGTTTGTAAGGACTGGCTTAATCATTATACATTTTTTTGTAACTTTTGAGTTGAATGTTGGACTTAGTTTTTTTTTTTTTGCAAGTACACTCTCACTAGTATAGGAACTCAATTTGCAAGAATGAAAAATGAAATTGGCAAGTAGTCTACCTGCAGCTTTTTCATACTCCCAGAAACACAGTCAAAGTAATAACCACTAGTAACTTTTGGAGTAACAGACCCCAGGGGCCTGTTGCTCCAATACTTACTTGTATGGACTTGTGTTAACGTAAATAAATTGAAAATTATCCTTCACCAGGTGATAACGTTTTGAGACTGTTTCTCTGAGCATACTTGCAACTTTTTTTCCTACTTGCATTAACGCAAGTTGCAAACTTGCGTTAACGCAACTATGACATTAGAGGCAAAGTATAGTGAGTGATAATAGGGGTAATTACCAAAAATTTGCAAAGTTGTGAGTAGGGCACAAAGTTGCTTTAATGCAAGTCCATCATTCATATAAGTAGTAGTATGAGTTGGTGATTTTAATCTGGCTATTAGTACCGTACTAGTAACGTTTAGCATACTTGCACGTTTTGTACTAGCAAGTGGGGCATACTTGCAGGAGATTCTAGGACAAGAATTTTTGTGTCCTAAATTCTTTTTATATTCATAACAACAGGGTATGCATGTTATTTAATTGTCAATTAATGTAAAATTATTGATATCAAATGGTATGGAGTGACTAGCTTAGTCAATTATACATTTTTTTTTGTAACTTTTAATCAGAATCTTGGACTTGTTTTTTTTTCAAGTCATATTTTCTGCAAGTACACACTTGTTAGTAGGGGAACTCAATTTGCAATTATGAAAAAAAGGAAATTGGCAAATAGCCTACTTGCAGCATTTTCATACTCACAGAAACACAATCCATGTAATAACCATTGGAGCAACAGGCCCCAGGAGTACCTGCTTTGTCATGGTTCAACAATTCTTAGTCTTGGCAGATGTTCAACACTAAGGGTAACAGTTGCTATCGTCAAAACATCATATAAGCTCATCAGACATTTAGCCAGGGTTTAATGGAGTAAGTGAGGAGAAGAATATGGGACCATTTAAAAAATTGTTATTTCATGAACAAACAGAGAGTGTAGGGCTGTGTTACTCATTGTGCAAGCCATTACACCGTCACCAAAAGTTATGGGGGTATATTGTTGATGTGAATTAATAAATTGCCTATCTTCCTTTTTTGTTTCCAGTATACTGAAAAGATGCAATCATTTATGTATGCGCATGACTCATTCACACCGTTCCATATCTCTAGATGAAACTGATGTAACTATTGCTGTGTTGACATCTTTTTTTCATCTTATCTTTGTGATTATTCTGTACGTTAGTAGGACGTGTTGGGAATTGCAACACAATAGCTTTACTATGATGTCTGTAAACTGATAGTTCTATGGAAGGTGTGCATTTCCTGTTTCACAGCACGATGAATTTAGCCTATGTACCATGTATAGGACGGGACAAAAAGAAAGTGAGACAGGTCAAAGTGAATTTGTAGAAAGCAATCATATCTCCACTTCTAGCACTATAACAGTAGGACCTCTGGAGGTTAATTCAAAAGGTCCTGGGATTCCTACCCCTGCGGTCTTAGCGTAGGCACATATCATAAGACCTAGCCAGTCTACCCTATCTAATGCAGTTGTTGCAGGCCATTTTACTTACCCTAGTAATTATAACAGCTGGGCGTTGTTGGGCCTCAGGAGGGTATCTCAAAAAGATTAGGAATTGATCCTGACGGAGGTGCTAATTTCAAAATTGAACTCACTGACCTACTGGAGTGGATTCCCTCTTGTATTGTAAAAAGGGAGTCAGTGATAGGAGTGGGATAGGAGGGGTCCAGTTTCTTATTTTGCAACTGGACCTATTTCTGTGCAGTTCACTTGTAGCAGAGGTCTGTTCTTAGGGTGAGAAATGTAGGAGAACTGCAGGATCAAATAGGTATGATGAGAACTGGTTTCCCAATCTTTTTGAGATATGACCTGTTGTGAAAGATTGGGAATTCGATTCTCACTGTAGCTAACTCACCTGCCAGTTCCCTGCAATTCTCCACCCTAAGAAGCCACTTCCCACTTTATACTATAATAGAATTGACTTCCTCTGAATCAGACTGTGTTGCGAAAAGTTGGGGGAACTAGTTCCATGATTGGTTCTACCTGAATGCTAGAAGGTAGGGCAGGGAATTACAGAAAGGAACTAGCTGGGAATTGGTTCTTACTTGGGAAGTATTCACCAATTAAGGACAACTTCTGCAGTACTTCTAGGACCAATTACCTTTTGGCAACACAACAGAGAATTTATTTCCTCAGGCCAGTCAGTTTGCGAATAGCACCTTCGAGAGAACTCAATTCCTATCCTCTCACAACACACTCCTGGTAATCCATCTGTGCACTGGGCCCTTGATACTGCTGCTGATCCAATGATCTGCTGCACATATATGCTGCCAAATATATCCTGTGTAGGCCAATACGAGGGCTCTGCGATGGATCATTTGTCCATCACATACATTTCTGTCTGATCCTTTAAAACAGATGATATAAACTTTACATCACTAATAGGTGGTGAGTGTACAACAAAATATGGGTGGAGGGGCGGCCCTGGTGGAACTGTTTTTACAGGATGAGGGCCTGATAGACCGATAAGTATCTTCTAATAAGGAGAGCAATATCTGAGAATAGATGCTAAATTAGTCTCAATCACGATTTATGTTGACATGATGAAAATTGGCATTGTGGCTTACCAACGTTGATCAAAGGTATCAATGTTGCACATGTTGCATGGGTTCATGTGCTTCCGTAGATCTGTTGGTGCATGTTCTGTGACCACTAGGGTATGATGCTTCTTGCCTTGTCCTAGTTTCCCTTTCTCATAATCATCATATTTCTTATATTTGGAGAATTGCCTAGTCTCCGAGTATAGTGTTCAGCCTTTTGCTTGATTATTTTATGATGTGAATACACTGTTAGACTGGGTCAAGGGTTTGCAGTAGATCGCTTCTATTTTTGGATAACAGTAGGAGTTGCTGTTAGTACAAATGCTATGTCATGATGTGAATAACCCTGTACCACGTACGGTGGTCTCTATTCCCGGTTAGCGGATTCCTTAGTGGGCCGACCCCTGCTTGAGCGGGACCTTGCGAGATAAGGACTGATAACTGCCAGCATGTTGGGTACCATGTGTTATGTAATGCACCCTGAAAAATCAACACTGACTGAAAGGAATATTCTCATTGGTCAATAATGTATCCCGCTAGGTCGGAATAGCCCATTTACAATTCGGGCTGAGAGTGAACTATATAATAGAGGAAATAAATATCTGTGACTCAATTATTAAGACTAACAATTCAATGGATATGCCAAAGTATGGCTCAGAAGAGAGATGAATTTAACAGAAAAAGAATATCGGACCTCCCTACCTCAACTCTTTTGACCATCTATTTCTCGCCTACACATAGAGGTAGATGTGAATATACCTAAGCTCAACTCTCCCCTAAACCTAGGAAGCTTAAACACGGAGTTACTGTTTCTCGTATCTCACATGGAACTCCATAGTTTGTCAATAAAGCAGGTCTCAGAAGTGAATCCTCTTGCATTGTCTTGTATCAAATGAACATGGATACGAGATTATAATTAACCACCTATAAGCTAAATTACTTAAATTGATAGCCCTACCATATACATTTTTTTCAGTTAATTCCCCTTCAAATACACTGCCATCGTTAGTTTATGACCATGTGACACAATACCACCATGCGAAAGGCCAGTGATGAATTATGGCCTTAGCCTATGACTGCTGCCGAAACGTTCTAAAATGTTTTATTTATTTTCTATTTATTTTTAGTTGCCATGCTCTTCAAACTGATATGATACTTTGTGCCTTCTACATTTAGGGAGTGATCATTTTTAAACAACAGGGGGGGGGGTGCTGGTGGGTTTGAGGTTGACCCCTTGACCAGGGGGCTCAGAATCTTTTTGACCCCTTGACCAGGGGGTCAAAATAATTTCACCTGTTTTCAGTGAAAAAAAAAAACACACACACATTACTATAGGTCATAAGGGTGCATTCGCACATGATTTTTGACCCTTGAGAGGGGGGGGGGGCAAATTCTTTTCTCGCGCGTCCATACACAAACCCACCAGTCCTGTTTTGCCTCAAAGGTCATGTTTAAACTGATCTGTTACATTTAGGTGTCACGCCACTATGCAAAATAGCTGCTGCCAAAATAATTTAAAACGTTTTGCCTTCAGGTATTCAAAACTGAAATGACTGACGTTTAAAACTTTCCCCCATCTGAAACGACTAGTGTAAGCTATTTTGTAAGAGGACAGAATTCTTACACAAAATAAAGGGAAATCACTCCTTGAATACGACATGCTACCGAAACGAGTGGTTTGGCAGGTGTAATGCAATTTTCTATTGGCAGTTGCTAAACTAGGGTTGCTAATTGCCAGTTGATCTAGAGCCGCCATTTGATAGAAAATGTCACCCCTAGGTCACACAAGTGGACACCTTCCACAGAGTGGTGAAGGCTAAGGCAGTGGGACACTTACCCTCTGGGTGATAAAAAATATCAGAAAGAAAATCTAAAGATTGCAAAATTCTTGGAAATCCACGAGAGGAATTCTTGAAAATAAGAAATAAATCAGACTTCGTACTTTATTTCGCACTGTACATATTTTCGTGTATTTCGCGGAAATAAAAATGTGCAGATTTATGTCCCAAGTGAAAATATAAACAGACTCAATTAAAACATATAGACTATGAAAATCCGTGAATTTAAGTACACGCAAAATAGCGTTTTTTGGCAATCCCGCAAAACATGAACATACTGATGGCTGGCTACAGTCCCATATGATACAGTTAGTCTCCAACAAGTGCATATAAAATGCAGGTATAATAGTCCTATGTATAAGGTCTATACCTAATAGTTCCCTCGACGCTCCAGGAGTATCAGTCCTTGGTGCTGCTCCACCAATGCCCAACTCGATACTGACTCCCCCCTGTATTTACATCTACCTAGTATCCCTTCCCACTATCAGCCCTAACTCATACGTGTGTCTTTACTCATTGCAGCTCACCTGTACGCCGCAGCTACCTCATCATATGCTAATGCCTCTACTCAGCCTAAACCCATCATGGACTCCACTATATACCAGCCACAATACACTATTATATACAATTGATTATGTTAATAAATATAATTATTATCCTTTAATATATTTGTCCATCCTTATTTATCACACTTAATGACAAGACACCTTCGAGGCTGATTACAAGTATTATGCCTCATCAAATGGCAATTTATGTGGGTTAGAAGAAAGAAAATAAGAGTAGGAGAGGACATTCTATTTTGCCTCAACCCTCATCACTTTTTCACAGCCTCAACATTCAAATAATAAGGGAGTGTTCATTTTTTAACAACAGGGGGGTCGGTGAGTTTTCATTTTGACCCCTGAAAAATATTTTGCCCTCCTCCTTGAGAGGTACCAAAATATTTTTCGCCCCCCCTCAGGAGGGGTCAAAAATTTTTGCGTCCCTCCCATACATCGAGTTGTGTTGCAACATATTGTCAACCATCATATCACACTCAATTGTATTGATTTACCTAAGTATGATGTTAAGTGATCATAAGCCAAATTCATCAGTGGTTCATAGGTTTAACACCAATCAGTGTAACCAAAGGAAATCACAAAGTTTGGCTACTTCTGGTGGGTTTTACATAATAGATTCATCTTCACAGGGTTATCATCATCTATTGAAAAGCACAAAATTGAAAAGGGGTTCCACTACTAAAAATCAATTCTGTCAGTAGCTGCAGTGTGAGTCAGTCACACACTACTTCACCTCACCTCTTTTGTTTGTAAAGGAGCCAGGACAAGCTCAGTATAGGGTAGTCTGGGGGGTACCCCCTGCCCCAGTCAAATAATTTTGCAAATTAAGAGCTTAAATATGCATTCTGGTGTTTTTTTAGGTATTCTGATACCTTCTCCACCCAATATAATATGTTAAAATGAGATCTCGTTGGATCTGGATGAATGACAAGCTTGACCTTAGTGGACCTAGTCTGAAGCACACTGTATTTGAAGGAACTAGCTGCAGATATACATGGGCCTTAACTAACTCGTAACTATATGGAATGGAAGATGGTCTCTTCTAGCACAGTCTTTTGGGGTGGGGGAGGGGTAACCAAAGCACTCCATACCTGTAAACCAAAAACTTTACTTTGGGTTTCTGATAATGTCTGACCCTCCATGGATTGTGTATAGCAAATTTAAACCTCGGACACCAGAAGATTGCTGAGAATTGAATTGATGTGCCCCTAGCCTTTCAGTAACTTGATTCCGTTGCACAATTTGTGAGTAAACAGCAAAGCCAACTCAATGTATGGCATACTGCTTTCCAAGAATATGTCAGGCTTTTCCTAAAATGTTTTCTTTCATATTTGATGAGAGTCTGAATTTATCTAACTATGGAAAAGAAGAAAAAAAAACTCTTTAAAATGGGACTTTTATTTCTATTGTCAGTGTGATTATGACGTGATAAAGAATGAGACTTACATGGGGGTCTGGGGTATGTCTCTCAGGAGAATTTTGAATATCCAGAAGCCAAATGGTGCATCCTGGTGCATTCTCAGGATAGTTGATACCCTGAGATGAATACTTTGCAAAGACATCCCACCATGTAATGAAATGAAAAAGATCTCATTGGATTTGGACAAATCAAATTGGTAATGGGAGGTCTTGGAAAAAAGGAGGAGATTGCAAGTATGACTGGATGGTGCAGGGGGTCAACCACCCCACCTGATCCTTAGGTATTACTACCCCATCATCAGCAATACATCTGGTTATATGCTTTTGGCTCAGGGTTATATGGAGACAGGTTGGAGTGAAAATTAAATTCTTTCTATTGAAATTTTGGGTTTTATCTTGAGGGTGTTTCAGCTCACCTGAAATGAGAATCATGTTTAAATACATTAAATCTTCATCTAGAAATGATTCTTAAAATTAGGTTCACTCTCCACAAAGTTCTTTCCCCACAAAATACCACTTGAAATAGATGAAAAAAAATCTGAATTCACTTCCAAATGGCATAGATTGTTAAAGGTTTTTTTAAATGGGCATGCATTTTGTTGAAAAAATATAACAGGCTATGGTCTGTGGAGAGGTAAGTTTGAGATGCTTCTTTCAGATGTTTTCACAATGTCTAGCATTTTTTTCTTACTTTTCCACACTGATGTCTACTATTGCCAACATTTTCTCATGTTCCTAGAGGATCACAGGTAGGGTAAGGGTGGGGGTTGGGGTCAGGGGTGGGCATCTGCTCTGGCCCGGATCAGGTCTAGTCTGGGTTGGATCGGGTGTTGGTACATTTTGTGTGGGTAGTTGCATCCAGGATGGGTCCATCCGGTCTTGGTACAGTTCAGGTCTCGCCAGTCCGGGTTTATACAGGTTGAATCTGTGGTCTGGTTCTCTTCAGTCTGGATCAATCCGAGTCTGTCCAGTCTGGTCTTGGTCCCATCGCAGTCTTGACTGGGTCTGTTGCAGTAGGTCTGTTCAGGGGGAGTCCAGTATAAACTTTGTTCAGATATTGTACCCACTACATTTCTAATGTGGGTATTCAAGGCATGTCGCATCAATTCGCATCCTGTTGAGAAGGGCCTGAACATTTTACACCCTCCCCCTCAAGAATAGTCAAAATATTCTGACTACAAGTTGAGTACATACTTGCAATAACACAGGATGTTATGGGATGTTCATCATAACAACATTGAATGTTTTTTTTAATTGCATGTACCCTGCCACACGTACATAGAAAACATTCACTGCCCCTGTTGTATACTCTACTAGGAACTCACTGCTTTACTCATGGTTAAAGTAAGATCTACAGATCTTTATATATATATATATATATATATATATATATATATATATATATATATATATATATATATATATATGGGTCATTCCAGGTTTTACTGGTCAGGTGGCTTCTTGGGCATATAATAACAAGGGAAACACTTCTACACCACCAATAATATTTTTATTCCTTAGTGGGGGGTCACAGCTAAGATTTCCATATGGTTTGGGTGGGTCTTGGGGCATAATTTATCTTCTATATGCATTTAATTATAAATTTTCACGTGGGGTACGTTAATGATAGAGCCTATCTAACCTGGTTAGGGAATATAATCAGTGTTCTTATTATATGCAATTAAGAGGTACCCTAGGGGGGAGTCTTCCATGAAAAAATTTTTCATGTACTCCGGGAATTACCCTTGGCAGGCACATATAAGTGATTTTCAATGCACACCGCAATCATTAACGTACCCCGGGCTTTTGCCTCTAAATAGAATAAAATAAACCAAATACATACAATTCCCACAGTCTATGTTCACTTTTAGAGTAAATACATCATGCCTGAACAAGAATTGTGGCCAAATACAGTCTGGTTTGGCTGTATGGGGGGTCTCTTCGTAAGCGGGGTACGTTAATGATCGGCGGCGGGAAAAACAGCGCGGGAAGAGAAAAACGACTTCCTGTTGCCCGGCGGAAGTGGCCTGCATCCGGGTACCGTGTTTCAGCTCAGAGGAGGTCACAGCTTGTTTATAGCTACCCCTAAGCAGAGTTCTACTGCAAAAGGAACCCGAAATTCACGAAAAAGGTAAGGAAATTCCACGAAATTCCATGAAATTCCGATGAAATATTGTTGGAGATGTCTGTTGGGGGCCGTAGATCGCTTTTTGTGTACCGAAACGATGTATTTTGGATGCTAGGGGGTAAAATGTGTTGCCGGGGGAGGCCTGCGATGCAGCCCGGGGCCCCAGGGTGAAGCTTTGGCCACCCCGGGCTGTATTTTCAAAATTGGGGTACGTTAATGATTTTTCGCTCGGCAAGCAGAATTTGGCCTCTCCTGGCCGAGATGATGTACCCTTGGGTCTAAATTGTTGATAATCCTTTAGAATAGGACCCCCTACGTGTGTAAGATGCATTTTGGGCCATGTTTGGGTGTTTTGAGATGACCCCCCACCCCAATTTGGGCTTGAATGGCCAAATTTCTGCCTCGTCGTGAACTTTTAGGCCCCCTCACAGCCAAAATTGTGCTTATCCCATGGTTTTTTGGGGTTATATTCCTTCTCCTACCTCTATTTGGGCATTTTGGTGTGTTAATCCTCCTGTGGGATCGAAAGCATAGCCAGAGTGGCCAAATTTAGGAAGATAGTGTTCGTCGGTCATTAACGTACCCCGGTGGCAAGATGCCTGCCTACTGGTCGCCATCTTGGATTCAGGGGGATGTTTTATGGTGGGTATGTTAGACATGTCCCCCCTCTGTTGTGTTGACCAGGTAAGCTCACCCTTGCACAAAGCCACCACTGCTGAGTGGTTATAAACCTTTGCGATCATTAACGTACCCCCCCTTCTTATTCTGTATTTTCCACACAAGTGGCACTTCCAGTGCACATAGCTCCATCATATTTCACCATGACATGCCCCTATGGTACCTCTAACTCACACAAGTGTCATTAGTTAGATACTGAATACTTTTTTTCCAAAGAATTTTTGTGGTGGGTATATTTCAGCATTTTCCTTATATTTTGTCAGTATAAATTTCCATATTAGCAATTAATCAGCTGATTGAACTTCCGGGGTTACTGTACATCATTTGTAAGCATATAGGAACATGATGAATATTTTTTTCCTATTTATTTATGTATATCTTATCAGTATTCAAACACTAACAAATTCCTTATTATCTTAAAATCTACTGATTTCCTCACTATGAATTACCATATCAGCATAAAAACCTCTGATAAAATCTTTGGCTTTGTTGTACATCCTTTGTCAGCATATAGGAACTTGTTTAATCACTATTTACCTTTTTATTTAATGTATTTCTTCTCATTTTTGCAGATGGCTGACGTAGCCCCCAGTGGCGGTGGTGGCGACCCCCCCCGTCGCCCTAAGAGGTGTGTGCGGGAGCACGCTCCCGCTGATGCTCCAGACCTGGAGGAGCAGGAGGACCGGGAGGACCGGGAGAAGGCGGCCCGTCTCCATGCCGCAGCTTCGGCCCGGTACGAGACCAGGCTGCGGCAGGAGATGGGGGCGGCCGCCTATGATGCCCACCGGGCGGAGATCTCGCGTCGCCAGCGAGAAAAGGACAGGAAGAGACTGGCAGGAGACCCTGCTGAGGAGCAGCGGCGGCGCGAGATGCTCCATGCCCGGAAGAAGGCTTACCGGGAGCGACTGAAAGAGAACAAGGTTTGATAATTTTCCGTCCTCTCAGTCTCTGTGGTGCCTCAAAATCTGCTACTCTGGTGGTAACATTTTATTGTGATATGAGATTAAGAATGTTAATAAGTATACAAATTTCAAGGGACAGATACTGTAAATGCTAAGTCAAAACACTGCTGCGAGTAACTCGCCAGTGTGACAGGTTACTTAATGTGTCTTTCCCTTTCTGAATTCAGAGACGGAAGAAGCTGGGCCTCCCGCCGCTCCCACCCACACCAACAGGGAGACCGAAGGCCAGGGCAGGCACTGGGAGGGGCACCCCAGCTGCGACCGCTGCTGCGGTGTTGGTGCCAGAGCAGGCGGCTCCCGGGGCTGCAGCGGAGCAGGCGGCTCCACGTCCGGCTGCAGCCTCCGCACCGGCACCTGCGGCAGCGGGAAGAGGGACACCCGCAGGGGGCCGGGGCAAGGGGCTCGGGAAGCTGACCGTTCGCCTCCCCTTCGCCCCTCGCCCCAGGTACCAGCGGGTGTCCTTCTCGTCCCCCGACGGGAGTGAGGAGGTAGGTGGATAGTTTATAATGTCACTATAGCATTCAGATACTCTTTTATAGTAAGCCACACATCTCTACTATTGAATAGAATGTTAGAAATACCTTACCAAGTGATTTGTTGACAATATCGAATTTTTACTTTGTTAATGTCAAAATTGCTCGTACCGGTCATTAACGTACCCCAGTCGTTAACCTGTCAAAGAATGGCCACAGCTTATCTATACATCATCATATACCATTGGCTTTGCACACACATTGACAAAAGAGATTGTAATACCTATCTAGAGTCATTTGAACATGCATAAGGTTCATCTTGTTTTACCCCTGTAGCTTGACATACACCAAATATTCGATTCTCCAAATGTCTTGCTTAATAAATACTAATGGTTTTGCCCCTTGCTCTACATTCAAGGAGACTCATGCGCCTGTGGCTGGTGTGGACCCTGCCACAGCCATCCTCATCTCGTCGGGGGATGAAAGCCTGGCCGGGTGCTCCTCCCCAGAGCCCGTCGTGGCCACGGCACCAGCACCACTACCCTCGGCAGCACCACCCACAGCACCAGCCGGGAAGGGCAAGGCAGGAGGCCGAGCTGGCAGGGCAAAGACCAGCGCCGCGACGGCCTCACCAGCACCGCCCGTGGAGGAGGCACCGAGGGCAGCGACCACGGAGGCGGGGGGGCGAGGACAGGTTGCCCCGGAGGTGGCAGAGGAGAGCCGGACGACTCGACCGGTCCGTCAGGCTGCGCAGAAAGACTCCCCCAAGAAGAGGCGCAGCCAGCGTTCGACCGGATCGAGGCCGGCCGACTCTTCGCCGCCACCACCGGGCAACCTGGCCCTCGCGGAGGATTATGTGTAAGTATTATGATCACTTTAAAGGTATCAAATCACTTGTGTGCAGATATTGTGTTTTCTGTGGATCCACCCTATGTTAGTAGAATTGTCGTTTTTACCATGCATAAGGCCCATCTTGTCTGGCCACTGTGGCTTTGAAAATTAAAAAATCACAAAATTTCTGCACTTCTCGCAACATCTGCATGTCATGGAGTGCTAAAATGTATCTTTATATACACCATGTCAAAATTGCTCATACCGATCATTAACGTACCCCAGTCGTTAACCTATCAAAGAATGGCCACAGCTCAACTCTACACCATCATATGCCATTGTTATCACATACACCATCACAAGAGAGGTTGTAATACCTATCTAGAGTCATTTAAACATGCATAAGGCCCATCTTGGGTGTCCAATATCACTTTTAGAATTAAATATCACAAAATTTCTACACTTCTCGCAACATCGGCATGTCATGGAGTGCTAAAATGTATCTTTATATACACCAAATAGTATTTTTTGACAAACCACACACCTCTACTATTGAATAGAAATGTTAGAAACACCATACCATGTCATAGGTTGACAATATAGAATTTTAACTCTGTTCATGTCAAAATTGCTCGTACCGATCATTAACGTACCCCAGTCGTTAACCTATCAAAGAATGGCCACAGCTCAACTCTACACCATCATATGCCATTGTTATCACATACACCATCACAAGAGAGGTTGTACTACCTATCTAGAGTCATTTAAACCAGCATAAGGCCCATCTTGGGTGTTCAATATCACTTTTAGAATTAAATATCACAAAATTTCTACACTTCTCGCAACATCGGCATGTCATGGAGTGCTAAAATGTATCTTTATATACACCAAATAGTATATTTTGACAAACCACACACCTCTACTATTGAATAGAAATGTTAGAAACACCATACCATGTCATAGGTTGACAATATCGAATTTTAACTTTGTTCATGTCAAAATTGCTCGTACCGATCATTAACGTACCCAAGTCGTTAACCTATCAAAGAATGGCCACAGCTCAACTCTACACCATCATATACCATTGGCATTGCACACACATTGACAAAAGAGATTGTAATACCTATCTAGAGTCATTTAAACATGCATAAGGCCCATCTTGGGTGTCCAATATCACTTTTAGAATTAAAAATCACAAAATTTCTACACTTCTCGCAACATCGGCATGTCATGGAGTGCTAAAATGTATCTTTATATACACCAAATAGTATATTTTGACAAACCACACACCTCTACTATTGAATAGAAATGTTAGAAACACCATACCATGTCATAGGTTGACAATATAGAATTTTAACTTTGTTCATGTCAAAATTGCTCGTACCGATCATTAACGTACCCCAGTCGTTAACCTATCAAAGAATGGCCACAGCTCAACTCTACACCATCATATGCCATTGGCATTGCACACACATTGACAAAAGAGATTGTACTACCTATCTAGAGTCATTTGAACATGCATAAGGTCCACAATCACAAATTTTTAACCTGGTGGTTTATTAGCCTAACCTATTTATTAGTCCAGATAATTCTTATAATTGCCATTCATTTTCCAGTGCTACCTTGAAGCGCTCCGTTGAGCAGGAGTAGCATAATGTAATTATACAGTAGAATGCTATATTAGAATAGACTAGTTGTGTTGCATGTTGAGATGTTGCTTGTTTAATGTTAGTTGTTGCTGCTTATTTGACTATACTTGTATTGCCACCTTTTTAGAATTAGCTCATGTACATGACATCGTATTGTTATTACAATTACTGGTTAATATTATCACCATGACATAATATCACAAGTAAAGCATAAATGATTAACAATTTAATTTAGCTCATGTAGTGAAATTAGCTCATGTAGTGACATAATATTCGCTTTGCTGACTAATGCCTCAAATGAATTTCTAAATACCAATTTGTTAATGCTTTCTCATTTCCAATTTACAGCACCTCCCCGCCTACCGGTCAGACGAAAATGATGACGACCCCTGCAAACCGACCCCCGACAACGACAAGGAAGACCACAACACCTAAAACTAACCGCATCAAGTACCTCGAGAGGACACTGGCTGCAACGCGAGAGTCGGTGTCCTCTATGCAGGCGCGTCTACAATCGGATTTGGCACAGGCGGCCGGTCCAGCTGCTACACCACAGAAGCAGCAACAGTGTAAAGATCTTATCTACGATGGGGTGGCGGCTCTCAACAGCAAAGACACACTAGACTTCATGCGGAAGGCCTTCCCTGAAACCAACCTTCAAGCAAAGGGTCTCACCACCCAGATGGCTAAGGACATTAAGGTCAACCGCAAGTCTCTGGCGTCACCCCCTTCAGATCAGCCCCATAAAAGCACTGTCAATGCAAAGGCACGCGAGGCAGCAGTCGTTGAGTTCCTGTGCCTACCGGAAAACTCCACCATGATGCCAGGCAAAGGTGACTCCATCATTGTTAACTTGGATGGTGTCAAGGTCAGAGAACAGAAAAGGAACCTGGTGGAGTTTGTGTATGTCCTCCACAAGCGCTACCTTGACACCAACCCTGCCTGGCCTGTGGAGTCCACCACCTTCTACAACATCAGGAGTAAACATAGTTATCTAATTCCAGTAGAGCTGCAGAATGAGAAAATCTGCCTCTGCCAGAAACATCAAAATTTCGCTCTCATGCTGAAGGCAGCTAACATCAAGACTTCAGTGGACACCCTGGTCCAGAACACCACTGCGGACGTGTTCGAGCAACAGCTGACCCAGTCGGTGAAGATGGACCATGTAGACTACCTGACGTGGAAGTACGTTCCGGTTATCTACGGCAAGCCCGAGGAGAAGAAGATGGTGATGAAGCTCCGGCCCACTTGGGTAACCGATAAATCCAAAAAGGAGTTCATCGCGTTGGTCAAGGACGAGTTCATGTCCATGGCCGACCACGTCGATCGGGCCCGTAGCCAACACCGGATCGTGCGTGAACTGAGGAGTTCCTTGTCAGTGTACGAGACAGTCATCCAGATGGACTTCGCCGAGAATTGGCTTGTCTCGTATCCTGATGGGCCACAGAGTGTCTATTACGCCAAAGACCCGGTTACGCTCCACCCAGCAGTCCTTCACTACCGGCATGGACCAACTGGGGAGATCAGACACCACTCTGTGGCCCTCGTCACCGACGACAGAAAGCATGACACCGGTGCGATCCTGGCATTCATTCAAGTTCTGGCAGCGTTCCTGCAAGAGAACCTGCCCCAGGTCGCGTGGGTGCACTATGCATCGGACTCCCCATCGAGCCAGTATCGGAACATCTCCATCTTTTCCATACTGGTGCGCCACGCAGAACTTGTCAGTGGTCTACAAGCGACATGGACCTACTTCGAGGCGGGACACGGAAAGGGCCCCTGTGACGGCGTTGGAGCTGCAGCAAAACGCAACGCAGACAACCTCGTCAACAGGGGAACGCTAATCCAGAATGCAGAGCGCTTCGCGGCTGAAGGCAACCTACTCGAAGGCCGCGTCAAGTACATCTGCGTTCCGCTTGCGGATATCGCCACCGCCCGTCTCACAGTCGGCAAAGTAGCAGCGGACGAGTCCATCAAGGGCACCCAGAAAGTTCATGCTGCTGTGCCCGCCGAACCCGGGAAGTCCCTCGCTGTACGCCACAAATCATGCTTCAGCGAGTGCTGCTGGGCCGACCTTAGGTCCATTCGTGGGTGTCCAGACTGGATCACACACCCAATGAAATTCAACAACAAGAAGGCTCCTCCCCCACCACGGCAGACGCGACAGAGGACTGTCCCTGCTGAGGTGGACGGCGATGATGATGTACCCCCGCCAAAGCAGACTCGAGGTACTTCGGTACGGAACACTCTCCCCACTCCTGTCGCTAGCACCTCTGCCTGCAAGCGCCAAGGGGGTCCCTCACCCGTCGTGGCTGGCAAGCGCACCCGCAAGAACATGGTTCCTGCCCCAGCCACGGCTAACAAAGAAAATGTGCCTCCGTGTGCCGCACGAAAGCGTGCTGCGGAGCGTGCAGTTGAGGCCCCCGTCACAAAGCACATGCGACAGGACGGACCAAACTCACCTCCCGTTTTTGAGGGCGGATCGACAATGGACATTGAGGATACGGCTGTATTCGTGCAGGATGAGTACCAAGAGGGACAGTTTGTCGCCTGCGCATTCCTGCATGAGTCAGACTCCACCAAGGATGCATGGCACATGGGCAAGGTCTTAGCTGTGGACAGTGAGAGTGACATGTATGAGGTCATGTTCCTCATTCATCCGGCGAAAAACCTCACTTGCCACAAGTTCCCAACCAAGCCCAATGTCCAGTTTATATACCATAATACCATCCTTGGCTATGTGAACAAGAAGCGGTATGGGAACTCCACCGTCTGGGGCCACATCCTCCATGATAACACAGTCAAAATGGCCAACATGAAACTAATAAAGCACCGTAAGGAGGAAGACAACAGACTTGCCAATAGTTGCTAAATGGTTCTGTTTGTTTCACACAAGTGTTACATTTCAGTTGCTGGAGTTTTAGCGAGTTTTTAGGATCAATGGTTAAATGACTGTATATATGTATTATGATCTCATTTACCCTCAGGAAAGAGTATTTAAGGTATATAAGTGTATATTTTTGTACAAGATGGGCCTTATGTATGTTTAAATGACTCTAGATAGGTAGTACAACCTCTCTTGTGATGGTGTATGTGATAACAATGGCATATGATGGTGTAGAGTTGAGCTGTGGCCATTCTTTGATAGGTTAACGACTGGGGTACGTTAATGATCGGTACGAGCAATTTTGACATTAACAAAGTTAAAATTCGATATTGTCAACCTATCACTTGGTCTGGTGTTTCTAACATTTCTATTCAATAGTAGAGGTGTGTGGTTTGTCAAAAAATACTATTTGGTGTATATAAAGATACATTTTAGCACTCCATGACATGCTGATGTTGCGAGAAGTGTAGAAATTTTGTGATTTTTTAATTTTCAAAGCCACAGTGGCCAGACAAGATGGACCTTATGCATGTTTAAATGACTCTAGATAGGTAGTACAATCTCTTTTGTCAATGTGTGTGCAATGCCAATGGCATATGATGGTGTAGAGTTGAGCTGTGGCCATTCTTTGATAGGTTAACGACTGGGGTACGTTAATGATCGGTACGAGCAATTTTGACATTAACAAAGTTAAAATTCTATATTTTCAACCTATCACTTGGTCTGGTATTTCTAACAATTCTATTCAATAGTAGAGGTGTGTGGTTTGTCAAAAAATACTATTTGGTGTATATAAAGATACATTTTAGCACTCCATGACATGCAGATGTTGCGAGAAGTGTAGAAACTTTGTGATATTTAATTCTAAAAGTGATATTGGACACCCAAGATGGGCCTTATGTATGTTTAAATGACTCTAGATAGGTAGTACAACCTCTTTACTCATTATGTGTGTGATGCCAATGGTATATGATAGTGTATAGGTGAGCTGTGGCCATTCTTTGATAGGTTAGCAAATGGGGTACGTTAATGATCGGTAGGAGGATTTTGAGATGGTTAAAGTTCTATTGTTATAGTGCCAGCCTATCATCTTGTATGGTGTTTCTATTATTTGTATTCAATCATAGACATGTTTGGCTTATGAGAAAATACTATTTGGTGTATATAAAGATGCATTTTAGCACCCCATGGCATGCATGCTTTGCGAGAAGTGTAGAAATTTTGTGATTTTTAATTTTCAAAGTGATATTAAACACCCAAGATGGGCCTTATGCAGGGTTAAATGACTCTAGATAGGTAGTACAACCTCTCTTGTGATGGTGTATGTGATAAAAATGGCATATGATGATGTATAGATGAGCTGTGGCCATTCTGTGAGAGGTTAAAGACCAGGGTACGTTAATGACGGTACGAGGATTGAGAGATGAACAAAGTTAAAATTGGATATTGTCAACCTATGACATGGTATGGTGTTTCTAACATTTCTATTCAATAGTAGAGGTGTGTGACTTATCAAAAAATACTATTTGGTGTATATAAAGATACATATTAGCACTCCATGACATGCAGATGTGGCGAGAAGTGTAGAAATTTTGTGATTTTTAATTTCCAAAGTGATATTAAACACCCAAGATGGCCCTTATCAATGGTTAAATGACTGTATATATGTATTATGATCTCATTTACCCTCAGGAAAGAGTATTTAAGGTTTATAAGTGTATATTTTTGTACTTTGCTGCAAGCGAAGGCTGTGAGAAGTGTTGAAAAAGTTGTGATTTTAATTTTCAAAGTGATATTGAACACCCAAGATGGGCCTTATGTATGTTTAAATGACTCTAGATAGGTAGTACAACCTCTTTACTCATTATGTGTGTGATGCCAATGGTATATGATAGTGTATAGGTGAGCTGTGGCCATTCTTTGATAGGTTAGCAAATGGGGTACGTTAATGATCGGTAGGAGGATTTTGAGATGGTTAAAGTTCTATTGTTATAGTGCCAGCCTATCATCTTGTATGGTGTTTCTATTATTTGTATTCAATCATAGACATGTTTGGCTTATGAGAAAATACTATTTGGTGTATATAAAGATGCATTTTAGCACCCCATGGCATGCATGCTTTGCGAGAAGTGAAGAAATTTTGTGATTTTTAATTTTCAAAGTGATATTAAACACCCAAGATGGGCCTTATGCAGGGTTAAATGACTCTAGATAGGTAGTACAACCTCTCTTGTGATGGTGTATGTGATAAAAATGGCATATGATGATGTATAGATGAGCTGTGGCCATTCTGTGAGAGGTTAACAAATAGGGTACGTTAATGATAATATGTGTAATATAATGGCCTCTACGCAAGCACCAAGTATGAAGTATAGGTATGATATATCAGGCCAATTCTTATTATTATGTACAGCAGGTCTACTAGAGACAATGGACAGTTAATATAGTCATTGTATGAAGGATTTTGAATGAGCTAGGCTAAAGTTAAAAAATGGTAAAATAAATTCACAAATTTTCACATTTTCCAATTTATCCACCTATGCGTAACTTCAAGAGTTTTTGGGCCTCACTTTAGCTTTTTGGTATACATAAAGTCATGTATTGTACCAGTCTGGCCACAATATTTGGTGTTTCCAGGCCTCTTATTAGTGGTGTTATTCATGTTTGTTTGATTACAATCATTAACGTACCCCCTTTTTAGAAGGTTTTACGGCATCTGCGATAAAAACTGACCCCCTAGGAGTTGGATCCTTGAATGAAACTTTTTAATAAGCCAAGATATAGGGCTATCAATAAAATATAATGTTATTAAGAAATACTGAGTTTGTAGATTCTTGATCCAGGCCCCCCCTGACCAGTAAAACTTGGAATGACCCATATATATATGACATGTACTGGGAATAAGGCCCTTAATGCACCCTGTACTAAGGGCCTTTTTCGCAGATCCTGTCACAATCTATCTATATAGTCATGAGTCACTTGGTCCTAGAAATATAGTGCAGAGATACTATCGTTTCCTGGTCTATCATAATCAGTGTCATAACGATAGGCAAAATATTCAGTGATAGCTTTACAATTTTCTCAAATTTACATTCCACTCCATATATGAATAGGTTGCTATGGGACATCTCTCATTTCGGTTCTCTAGTTGAACCTGTCTTTTTTTGGCTTTAAAAACATTGTGAAGTCAATAAATATAAGGAACCAGATCGTGTCTGAAATCAAATAAATTGTATGAATACAGCATTATATACAGTGGACACTAATTGCTCGGGAAAGCACGAGACACCTTCAGAAGGTTGGCACATCTATGAGTGGTATCTTATATCTATAATCCCCACTTTAAACTGACTAATTATCAAGCCATCGGCCTATTTTTCCTGTGTGATAATAGAAAGCTCACACCCTGTCATGGGATGATACTCCAGCGTCAAGAGTGGTCACTTACCTTCATGGTAGAATTTTCATTCGGTGTCACCATTGAGTGGCCGCTGTCAAGTGGAGTGCTCACTCGCATCCCAAACAGAGTGTCCACTTACTGTCAAGGTTGAATAGGACAATTTACTCATTTATGAGATTAGAGATTCAAATGACACCGGATGAAGAGATTCAAAGCCATGACAATCAAACTCAAATTCATATCCGATTGCCTTTGTGACCATCACTACTGTTTCTTTTGGTGATCTTTGAGCACATGCACGAACTGATACAAACCAAGTTATAAACCGTGCAGCTGGTAGTGCAAAGGCCGGCTTTTAATTTTTTATCAATAAATATGTTAGAGGTGTATGCTTTTCCTCACTGGTATGCATGCTCTCACATTCTTTTGCGACAGTGTTTTTAGGGTTTTAAGTCACTTCTCTATTCGACCAAATTCTAACTTGTTTATATTACTGTGTAATTTGTATTTTTTTCGATGGATTTAATGGTTTTCTTTTGAAGGATCTAGACGCAATGAGGATTTGAGTTAAATGTTTCCAATGGACTATTCAGTAGAATAAGTTTCAAACTATTGCATTTTAGGTGGCTGGCGGGGATTGTTAGTTTACCATTTGGACACCAGGGGTCTCCTGCCCTCTATTGAAATTATCAGAAACGAAATATGCAAAATTTTGAATGGGTTGAGTAGGGATTTGAACTTCAGACCTCTTCTGTACAAGGCAGAGATGAAACACATGTGCCACAGAGGCAGTTGGGGTAGGGAATTTGGAAGGTACCATATAATCTAGATGTACCTATTCTAGCCATTTCCCTTAAGAAAAATATTCAATCATCCAAAAGATTAGAAATATGGCTGGGACCATATGTCAGAACTACACTCACTGCAAAGATATGCATGTAATCTAAGTGCTGAGGAAGTTATAAGAAAATGTAATTACTTTTGGATAGGAATCTGTGGATTTATGTGACACAGATAGTTTATAGACAGACAAATTTATTGCACAAGATCGCCCTTAGAAGTGGCGTTCTTCCACATACAGTTGGCCAAGATAAGCATAAGATAAATCATTTTTAATGCCAGCCAGGGCGTATGTAACTAGTCTTTTGGAAATTTTGAAAATTATAATATGTTTACTACTGGGTGATACTTAGACAGTACATAGGAGTAAAGAGACACTACCCAGCAAATTGTCGTCATCTGGCGCCACGATTGGTCATCAATGGTGACTCCTTTTTGAGTGATAACTCATTCCGTCATCTTTCGCCACTGTGTGTTAGACTCACGTGGCATAGCAATTGCTATTCCTGGTGATCTTGTGCTATAACGACGTCGTGTTCCATCTAGCGACATGTGTGAGCCACTTCACACAGGTTGACGAGGACTCACAACAATTTGCTGGGTACTTTTTTCATACAACTCTGCATAGGATTGGCCTGAAAAGCTAAGTGAATTACATAATATTTAATTAAAGATCACACAGATTTCTGCAATATTGCTGAATAATCCGATATGATACTAAAAGTTCTGTATCTCAGAAATATGCCTGGGACATTTTGGGAGTCTGGTGATAATATGGCGAAGATTTAATTACTTTTATTCTATCCCCGCCAGCCACCTAAAACCATTTATATTAATCCTGGTGTGAAAAGGCTAGTTGCAGTCTACATTAGGGTGTTACCCTATCAGCAGACATAACCACGGCACGTAATGATTTTAAGCTATTGCTGAATAGTCACACCACCGACATGAGTACCACTGGTGTTTTGGTACCCACCATTCTATAATGAACATGGTGAAACTACTTTAAAGTGAACTAGATGCTCATGACATGAGCCATTTTTTTTTGTTTGTGGCTAGCAGGGATTGCATGCAGTGGACTTCTATTACCATATTACCATATTACCATCAGCCAATCTGATGGACTCAATGACACGAGACCTATTAGCTGCGCATAAATAGTTAAGTCCCAGCATGCGTGGTTCAGATCAAAATGGCCATGTTGGCTGTCCAGACATCTTTACTGTCGAATTTAGTGGGCGTTTAATGTAAAATATCTGATTTTCAGGGCGTGGCTGTGGAGCGCTCTACGCCCAGTGACTTAATAAAATGCCGGATCCTCTGCTGACGTGTGTGGCGTGCCACAGGCGATGGAGGCAGTAAGAACCGAGATGGAGATCCAAAGCACACCCCCTTGAGGCTGCAAGGAGGGGTCAGTGTGTGAGAGGGACACTTGACCGGGTCCAGGAGTCTAGGCTGCTACAATAGCCCTGTGACTAAGCCCCTCGCCCCAGCAGTGGCCCAACACCACCCCAGCACCATCTCACACACGACCAGCTGCCCTGGACCTAACCCTCTCACTGCCCCCACCATTCCCTTATTCTAACCTGATGCTTTGTCCGCGTCGCGTGCGTGCGTGTCTCGAATTAATCCCCCAACATGGCCAGCGCGCATTTCGATGGACGTGCGTGCAGTGCAATTGGCGTATGAATACACATTTTCGATGTGAATCAGTGCATGTCAGACTTTTGACTAACGGCGTGAGTCAGCCCATCGGTCATCAGGGCTTCAGCCCCGACGTTGCAGCTATAACGCTCGGCCGTAAATCCAACCCGGCAGACTTTAGACAGCGGAGGGGGTCTTAGAGTTGGCGCCCCCCTTGGCGTGCCGTCCGATCAGGGTGTGGGGATTGCACTTCCCCAGCAATCTGTTGGTTATCTATGATGCCCATCCCATCTCTCCCCCTCCTCTCCACCAAACTGAGCACTCTCCCATGAGTCGTTTAGAAACTTGTTGGCGCTGTTGCAGTCTCAGATTCGCCGTGGTGAGATGACGCATTCTTACGCTGGGACAAACCCTCCATGATCAGATAGCGCACTGGTGTAGAAAGTCGCCTTATTTGTTATTGAGAAGCTTAGGGTGGGTTTGGGTACATTCCTGTGGGTTAGGGGCCTGTGTTTTTGGGGATAGTGCCCTTTATTTCTGGGGGAGGGGCTGTGCTTCCGGGGAATGGTGGGCTTCACTTTTTTTAAAGCGGTTTATTGTATATTAACATAACTTCTAAGCATTTGAGTGCTGGTAGGGCCCGTCCATTGACCTTATTCTGGGGCCTTATTACAATGAAATGCATTTATGTAATGATAGTGCATGGCAATTCCCCATTTCAAGGTATGCAGCATTGAGTCAAATATTAGATCGCAATAAATTAATTATATTTATCATAGTATAATAAGCTTTATATGATGTGATGAGATGAAAAATTCCTTTGACATTGTTACATTAAAATTTTATGAAGTTGTCTTGACTGTCTTACATAAAACATGTGTGTATGTGTGCCCATGCTCATGGGCTAGGCAGTGGCGGATTCAGACGGGGGGCACGGGGGCACGCACCCCCTCATTTTTGTCAGTACTTAAGAGTTTAATAGTATATTTTGCACCTCAAAATTTGCTCAAAAAATGGGGGTGCGCCCCCTCCTTTTGGATCCCCTCCTTTTTCAAATCCTGGATCCGCCACTGTTAGGTGCCTGCATTATACCCAGGTTAGAAAGTCAATGCTATTGACTTATTTCTAGGTCCAATCTACATGATATTGAAGGAACCAGTTTCAAAATTCATTGGTAAGGGGTCTGCATATAGGGGAGACAGGCTCTCACTTGATTTAATGTAATATAAATGAGTTATATCAGTATAGGGGTAAGGTGGGTCACACTGGTAGTAAAATAGTATACTGTAGAGTAACCCCTCTGACGTAGCCTAGCTCTAATGGACCACTCTGTATCATGCATCATTCATCCATCATGCCGGCAATACAGGGCTGATTCACACCCAGAGGATAAACATGATGCAATAAAGTTTTGCTGGTGAGTGGTCACCAGCATTTCATTAGTGCAGCTTCCGACCAATGGCCATGATACATTATCAACACTTAAAAGGTTAAAGGGTTAAGGGGGCTGCCAGGGGGTATCGTCATTTATTAACAAAAGTTATGGATCTTTTTTTAACATTATCGGAGGGATCTGAAAACTTTTGATTCTCTGCTCTTTGAAATTTGGGGGCACCACTCAAGCGGGGTCTAAAATATTGTTCCAGACTCCCCTTGTTAAAAATCATGGTCACTCCCTATCAAAAACAATGTATGGTTTAGTGTGTGTTTATATACAGCAGCAGCAGAACAGTCCAGTATCCCCAGCCCTTATCTAGGTGGTGATCAGGATATCAACCCTATGAGAAGAAGACACCTCCCGGGAGTGACCCCCATGATAAGAAGATGCCTCCCTGGCTGTTTTCCTTGGTATTCCCTGAATTCCTGTCTGTGCGTTAAAACTGTGAATTCCCATGGATGAACTAGTTGTATAACAAAAAAATCCCGATTTTGGTCTCATATCCAATGCATTCTAGGATAGGATTGAACACAGGCCCCCTGATTTGGGAAAGGTTTGCTCTACCAACTGAGCTAACCAGGAAATCAATTAATATATCCAACCCACAACCTAACATATTCTCTTGGCTGTAAGTACAAGGCAATGAAAATGATTTGATGGACTTTTGACACACAAATCTTCTTCAGAATCTGTAGTACAGTTAAAGCAAGTAGGCCATACACACTTTTACTGGAGCCATGGACACCCACCCCTAAACATGCCGCCCTGAATTCTATCCATGATAAGAAGACACCTCTCCGGGAGTGGGGAGACCGGCACCTGGAGTAATGCTGCCCGGGACTTGCTCCAGTGAGTGCCGCACGACAATAAAAATACTGCGCTAAATAAAACTGCGACAGCGCCACTGTGACTGACACTACCGACTATTTAACAGCACTGGGATAGTTCTGTCCCTTTAGACAAAAGATGCAAAAATAAAACCACGAAAACCCTATAATCCGAATCAATGATAAATTCATATCTCAAAAGTCAAATAGTTAGTGATGTGTAGGCGTAAGTCCCTTTTCAGCAACCTTTAGGAAACCATACGTTTGAACGGAGAAGTTTTATAAATAGGACGAACATATTCCATGAATGTAACATTATGATTAAACCTGGCCAAGCATTGACACAACGATAACATATTTTATCATACTATTTTGTTATAAGAGGGAAAATGGAGCCATGAAGGGCTCTTCAGATAAGATCCATGAATGCACATACTTTTCATCACATCTCATACATTATTCAGAGATGCTGGATATGCCCTCTAGAGACCCAGTCTGTATAATCTATGAGTAGAAGATTTATATTTTTATGTGGGCAAGTAACTACTAACATAATCTGACAGGATTACTGTTACATGTATATACACATAGACATTGATTACTGCTTCAAAATGTATCCATAAACAATATCAAGATGCATAGCCACAATGAAGTATTAATTAAAATATGCAGCACGCAGCCACTAATTGGGCGTAATGTGCAAGTATGTTTTTCTGTTGTTTATAACCATACATCAAATTAAGTAAGAAAAGCTAAATCAGGCAAACAGGGCCTGGGTGGTTAGTCTATCAGGTCTAATACAGATGGATGTCTAGTCGCCCATTCCTTTCGACCAGCAGGGACACCCTGGGGACTAATCGACGTCCCCCTGGCCAGAGGGTATGGTGTATCCCTCTGCCATATACACAATATGTGCAGTCCTTATTAATCACTATATATACCTGCTACCAGTGGCCAACCCTCCCTCCACATCTGTCACATCTCCTAATCCTTCATCCTCCTGCACTGTATGTCTACTTCCACCCCAACCGTTCCCACCTCCACACACGTCGTCCACATGTCTGCTTACCGCGGCTGGAGCCTATTAAGGCTACCTACAGCACACTTAGGGTATGGACTGCCCTTCAAACACCGCTAGGTCCGTCGGCACTCCTGCATCCCCGGTGTGATGGATCGGAGGTTTGCCGTTCCCATAAGCACCAGGACGCCGGCAAGAAAGGCTTATGGCGACCAGGACTGCAGATAACCACGTTAGTATCAGGAGAAACAAGATGGATGAACCCCAGGGGTAAACAGCAGCGGCCCTGTCGGTGCATAACGACGCCCGATTTGGGTATTAAAATTGAACACGGCGAGGATTCCCCACTCTTCCCCTCCTGTTGGGTCCCAATCTGAGCGCAGAGTGGGTCTGTAGGATCCCCATTGACATTGTTCTTCTGTTTTTGAGAGGGTAATTTACTTTTAATCTCGTTATGAGGTTGCTGACAGAGGTCACTTGGAATCACCTGGAACATTGATTAAAAAGAAAACTAAATAACAGGCCTTTGAATATACCAGAAGTTATTTCTTCCTCTTCAAAATAATCTGTTTTGGGATTTAGGGAATGTGGCGCATGTACGTTGTGTTTCATTGGAGTCGTGGTTACAAATTCTGCTGAAAATGTGTGTGTCTCTGGAAGGAGAGGTGTTAAAGTTGCGAGGAGATACAGGGAAGGGGGTTGTTCGTGTGTTGAGGTTTGGGGGTAGAAGCGAATGACAGATGAAAGGTTTCGGTTTATTTGGGGTCCGGAGAGCCTCACTAATCTCTTCACGTCATACAGGTGGGTCATCCGTCATCCACACGATAACACCCCCTCACCCTTCCGTACCTACTCCCTTCACCCCCCCCCCCTTTCCCATGTGCTGGAACGTCCCGCATCGCTGCTTTATCAGACCATCAGGGTCCCCTCGGGATTCTAATTGTTTAAATGTTACAATGGAATACAGCCAGCAGATGTAATAACTCTCTTTGCGCCTCGTTATTGGTTTTTGCTTTGCCATTTCAAACGTGACCGGGGCTTGGTTACGTTGCCGACTGATAACATTATCACTACCAAATACAAGTTTTGATAACCGCCGCAGGAAATGAGAGGGATTTGTTTATTTTGGTTGGATGAGTGGTTGCCAGCGGTTACGACTGATATGTGAGTGCATTGAGTGGAGGAATTGGTCACAAGTAGTATATAGGGGCAGACTCAGCGCATAGGAACAGCTACTGAAATCTAGTGACCTACCTACGAACTGGAAATCACCTAGTTTTGAAGGCGGGAAATTTGAAACCCCGGGCTTTGATTGGTTGAGAGACCGGAAGTGACGTCATGACCTAGTTTCTTGAGCTCTGATTGGCTGAGAGATGGTCTAGTTTAAAAGGCTGAAAGTTTGAAATTTTGGAATTGAAGGTGTGAGAGACGGTTGCCATGGAACAACAAAACATAAACAAATGTGTTGTTGTCATGGAACAATGATGTGATCTTGACCTGACACCTAGCAGATAATATTATTATTGAAACTGCTTTTAGTGAGTGAGTAATAGCTGTTTAACACCATTTCGACAGCTAAGGTCATATTCATGGTGAGAACTACATTACACAATTTCACACAGGAATGTGTCAGTGCCCGCACATGTATATGTGCACCACATACATCTGTGGGGATAGGAAAGAGGAGAAACCCTTAAAACTGCTTTTAGCTGAGCCTAGTGGAGCCCCTTTGTGGTTAAAAAAAACAAAAAAAAACTAGTGGAGCCCTGACACCTAGTGGATATTATTGGAACTGCCCATAGCTGGGTTTAGTGGAGCCCCCTTGTGGTTAAAAAAAAAATAGTGACAACTTTATGCCTGACACCTAGTGGATGTTATTGGAACTACTTATAGCTGGGTTTAGTGGAGCCCCCTTGCGGTTAGGAAGTGAAGTATAATATCCATGTAACTTTTAGGGGGAGGGGAAAGTATAACCTAGTTTTTTTCAGCACTGATTGCTTGTTGGATACTTTATTCAGGATCTAATCTCTTAAGCTTTGATTGGTTGTTGACATTTGTGTAATACCCATGGAATTTTAGGGGAGACTTGATATTGATGTTCTTTGCATGATTTCAATGCTTTTGTTTGATGTAATTTAACCGTTAGGACAACCTCGACATACAAATGTGCTTTTACCATTCGCAGGTTTTGTACATATGTGACAGAAAGAGGTGTTTGCGGTCAGTGATTTTGCTTTTGTCGAATGCATTGACTTTAAGCTTTTATGCCAGGTATTAAAATAACATGTGTTTCTGATCCTAGCTATGTTTGCAATAGTAGGTTCAAACAATGCCTAAGCCAGAAAGTAGGCGGAGTTGTTTTTCACTAAAATTAAAAGCCCTGAAAGGTAGCCTTCCTTGAAATTTAGCTCGAATGAAAAATGACTTTGTACCCCAACCAAGTTTAAATCTGATAGTTCCAAGGTGCATTGTAGACAGGTGAAACATATAGTTTCACATATTTTGTCACTGTTTAGATTACTTTTACAATGGCATAACACACCCACTCTGGGATAAATTTCCAGTTCCTGAAGGTATGCTTCAAATTTTCGCATGTTGCCTAGTGTGTACCTGGTACAATGCCATGGGCATGACTCTTTAGTGTGTAATTGGTATACTCCAATACACCAATCCTTTGTCTGTAATGTAACATTGTCATATTTACAGAAGTCAATGCAAACGACAAAAGCATGCCAAAAAGCCACAGTAAAGGACTTGTGCATATTAATGCTAGTTAAACAGTGGTCAACAGTGTCTGGTTCAGCTCCTCTAAAATATTGAGTGTTGTCTACAGGAATTGCTTCCCAGAAAAAGTTTTCTACACATCCGCATAACACACTAGAAATATTATTGCCTGGAGTAATTACAGGGGCACATATAAAATTCCAAAGGAGGGTTAGACATGGGGATTGTTTATCACCCTTTTTCTAACACACACACACACACACACACACGCACACACACACACAAACACACACACACACACACACTATGTATACACATGACAGAATTTCACACAGGATAGGTGATAGAACACAACCTTAACATCATCTTTTAGTAAAATTTTACTGTTTTACACAATTATTTTTCTTTTTTGGTTACTTTTTTTTTTTATTTTCACACAGTATACACATGACAGAATACAACCTTAAACTATGTAATTTTTTATATATATATATTTTTTTAAAACTTTTTTTACACTTTTTCACACAGGATACATGATAGAACACAATTATTTTTCACACGGTATACACATGACATAATACAACCTAAAACTATGTAATTTTTCCTTTTCCCTTTTTCACTTTTTTTTTTTCCTTTTCCCTTTTTTCCAATTTTCCTTTTTTCACACAGGAAACATGATAGGACACAGTCTTTTACACACTATACATACACATGACAGAACGTATTAAACCCTTAAACAATGCAATTTTTACTTTTACATTTTACTTTTTTCAACACAGGATACATGATAGAACAAGCCCTTAACCTTAATTTTTACTAGAAATTTTTACAAAAATGTTTATACACAAGAACGCCTTGCTTAACCTTTGAATCACCTTTCAAAGTGGTAAATCTGACATTGTAAATGCTTTTGTATTGTTTTCTAAACCAGCTATAGATTTTAAAAAGTTTGCCATCATAAGTTTCCTTGAAAGAAGATTTTTTTTTCTATTTTCTCAGGCTCAAAAAGTGAATTTTGTCTATTTTCAGGCGCAAAAAAAAGTAAATTTTGTCATTTTTCATTGCGCATGCTACTCTATAGTTTCTATGCATTAAGATGATACACTATAATGCTTGTATCACATGAGCACCAGTTGTTGAACTGGTACATATATGATGCTACAATGCTATGAAATACACCAGAGGAGCTGTTTACCAGATTTAAATAAAACCCAAAAACTGTTGACTACTGACCTTTGTTCACTGGTAGAAACTCTTGTAGTTCCAGAAGTGGGCCAACACATGTTTGAAGAGTTTCCAGCATTTGAGGCGTGATGGTGTGTTCATCTCAAGATCGTTAAAACAAGACAACATTGGCTTAGATGTTCTAATTCAGGAATGGATCTGCTGACATTACCATTTGTGCTCCAGGATTTCACTCTTACCTCTAGTTCCACTTATCATAACATTCTCTTACCACAACCCCCCTTTTTGACCCCCCCTTTTCCCCCAACCAACCACACGTCTGATCAGGCGTGAATGTGTTGGATTTCACTCATTCATGATAACACTCTCTTTACCACATCGTTAAAAAAAATAAACCCCTGCATTTTGCATTTCACCATGTACAAATTAGGCATTTACACGCTGTTTACATGTTACAAGCTGTTCACGACCATCTGTTCTACATGCTCCAAAAGATCAAAAGGCAGCAGCACACCCAATGGTACCTATGTTCCAGGATCAAAGCCAGTTGTTGGATTTAACCCCCATCCTACCTTTAGTCCTACTCAATCATAAATTTTTTTTCACCACAACCTCTTTGTAATGTTAAGTCTATGGCGCATGCTGCATATTGTGCCCCTCTGTGGACTCTATAGCGACTGCTCCGTATATGTGCCATATGTTTTAGGATCAAAGGGAAACCTCCAGTCCCACTCTTCATAACATTCTCCCACCACAACTTGCTAGCATCAAGCACTGGACACTGCTCCCTACTTTTATAATAATAAACGAATTTTGCTTTCAGGTGTAAGGATCAAAAGAAAAGGCAACAAAGTTTACACCCTCCCCTACACCATAACATTCTCCCAACCACAAGGTTACAAAAATAAATGACCCTATCAACATGTTCCAATTAAACTTTTACATGCTGCACCCTACCATGACACTTGTACCCCTCATCATAACATTTTCCCCACCACCACCACCACCACCAACACCACTGCTGCAGCCTCGGTCGGCATCTATTGATACCAGTTCAATAGCCTGGGATCAGTTCTACACTCAACTGGATGTGTTGATCTAGATAAGAATCTAATTGATCTGGAATGCATATTTACTCTCCCAGCAGATGTTAAGTCACTCCCTATGTAAAGCATCTGGTGGAAAAACTAGCACGCTGCCTGGGCGATGATGCCTAGTCAGATAAAGGGACGCGGCCAGCCCGTAGTGTGTGGAGGGCTGGGGAGGGTGAGCCTGCCACCCCTAGAATAAAGGAGGCGAAGAAAAAATTAGGTAGGGTAGGTAGGTGGGTAGGTAGGTGTAAAAGGGGTAGGGTAGGGTAGGGGTAAAGTATAAGGTGGGGGGCACCCCTTAAGTAATAGGGGCAAAATGCGGGCATATCTGTAACATACACACACACCCCCTACCCTACCCTACTTTACCCTATATAACCCCTACCTACCTACCTCTACCTACCTACTCTACCTACCTACCTACCTACCCACCTACCTACCTACCTACCTACCTACCTACCTACCTACCTACCTACCTACCTAGCTTACCTACCACCACAACAAGGGCAAAAGCAAAATATCCTACAGATTTGTCACTGTTTATAATCAGTGAAATGATTGGAGACGATTGTTTGAAGGAGCTAGCACCCGCTTTAGGAATTCACATGGACACACTACACTATCTTACACATGAAGACAGTCCCCCTGAGCATTACGGAAAGCTCATGCTGTGGAAATACTTGGACACAATGCACCCTTTTGAATATGAAAAATTAAGGTCTGCTTTAGAACATATTGGTCTAGGTCGAAAATTTTACGATTTCAACTTAGTGGTGAACACCAGAGAGAAAAAGGATTTCATCAGTGTGACAGCCGCTTGCGTAGGACCACACTGGAAGGTATTGGGAAAGCAGCTTTCGTTGACTGACGCAGAACTCACTGCTTTGGCCACACCCATCTCAAAACTAGCTGATGGTCATAAACCTTTTGAAGTGTTGAGGATATGGAAATACAAAAATATATCGCTGCCGTTCATTTTAGTGGACGTCCTACATGAACTTAACTTGAAAAAGGCAAGCTGTTACGCGGAATCATTGGAAGCAGTGGAAAAGGTCGCGTACGAAAAAAGAATGGCCTATGGTGTAGTTGATTTGCTTTAAAAAAATACTGTCGCTGAGCACTGCTGCTGCTGCCGCTGGTTGAAAAAGGTTAAAAGAGGTGGTCAAGCATCACCCATTTGTTTTGAGCACAAGAATGGAAGGACTGAAGGACTGAGGAGGGGAAGATTGAACAACATACTGAACACGACACCAGGAGCGCCACCTGTGGGGGACATCCATCACCAACGACGGTAAGCCACGAGTCACCAAGTGAAGGGAGAAGTGAACTTAGCGACATAGTGAGTCAGGATTGCTTTTCAGTGCGACGAGAGAGAGAAATGCACTGGATCTTTTCTGATACCAGATCTGCCTCTCACGTCGGCGGTGAACCGGCACACAGTAACAGAGCCTGGAGCAGATGTGGCCTCATGACGGCACAGGCAGCAACAGCTGACAGCTTATGTCTCAAACACTCCTAAGGAGGATCGCAAAACAAAAGCTAAGTGTGCCACAGGGACAAGGCACACGCGTAAGAGGTTGAATGGGTTCTAAACTGCAGTCCGTAACAGATGGGGTATGGACCTCCTCGATATTTGTTGGGGTGAGGCGTGTTTATATACCCCTTGTCTATATAGAACACGCAACTAAGGTATCCAACAACGAAGTGTGAAAATAAAAAGCAAATAATCTAAACCATCTGTTATGTTTTGTCAAATTTATTCTATTGCTACAAATTTAAAGAGTTGTGATTTTCATTTTGAAACCAAAAATAGGGTCTGTGAGGCACTTTTTTTCAGTTTTTTCTTAAAAACACAAAAGTAGCGACGCTATGTGCTTAGGCTGTTGGCGTCTCTAATGTGGCCACCTGGGGAAAAGCAGGCGCACTCATGTTGTTTGTGCACAGGCAGCGGTAGCAACAGTTTACAGCTCACTGCACATCGTTGTTCCAGTGCAAAATCCTTGCGCTGCATTGCAATACAGGTGAAATTCATTACTCTGCCACCGATTTACACAAGGTTAGAGCGCTATTCACAAATAGTACTGCATAAATTTGAGAAAAGGTGGTAAGACCGCAGCTACTAGATATGTTTTTAACCACAAAAGGGGTTCACTAAGTCCAGCTATAAGCAGTTCCAATAATATCCACTAGGTGTTAGGTGTGAAGAAAACACTAGTTTTTTGTACCACAAAAAAGTGCAGGCAGCTAAAAGCAGTTCCAATAATTTCCAATAGGTGTCAGGTCAAAATGGCATTGTCAAGGTCAAGGTGACATAATGTTTTATATTTTAACATTGCCATGACAACAACACATTTGTTTATGTTTTGTTGTTGCCATGGCAACCATCTCTCACGCCTTCAAAATTTCAAATTTCCCGCCATCAAAACTATGTCACTTCCGGTTCGTAAGTAGGTCAAATTGATTTCAGTAGCTGTCCTATGCGCTGAGTTTGCCCCTATATACTACTGTCACAGTAGAGAGTAGTCAGGTAGCCCCCTGAATACTGTATGTGATGTAATATACGACTGGTAGTTGAATGAGAGACCGTGGTAGGTCCCCATCTCGCTACCAGTATGCGGACATGCATATTTTACTGGATAGATCCCCGCCACAGCCACCGCTCTTTTCCACGTGATTGTGCCATCTATGGCCAACTTGACTCATGCCCTTTTCAGCAAATGCGTATGCGGCCCCACTGTAATGAATTATAAAGGTGTTAGGGGGTGCAGGTAGTTGTGCCTGTCGCCGGCATCTAGCTGAACTTCAAGTAATGTTAGTTAGGTCGGGGAGAACATAGAGGTGCCTGGTTCAACAGTATATTTCCATATACTACTTACGCGTATACTGTAAGGGAGGTGTCATTTTTTAACAACAGGTGGGGTGGTGGGTTTGGGGGGGGGCAAAAAATTTTCAGACCCCTCTAAGGGGGGGACAAAAAAAATTGAATAAAAGGGGGGATGGAAAAATTCAGACCCCTCGAAGGGGGGGACGGAAAAAGTTTCGCCACGCGCTCGGGGAATTTCACCAACCCCTCCCCCCCGTTGTTAAAAAATGACCACTTCCTAAGTACCGTTATCTCCCGCATATAAGGTGCGTCTTATACGGGGGGTTTAGTTCTCATTGGATCCACAAGGGGGACACCAAGACATTTCTTTTGATATCTTACATGCCCCCTTGTTCATAATAGGATATAAGGGGGCCCAGGAGGGTCCGGGCTGGCCCAAGCTACACATAGGTTTTTGAATTTTGAAAATTCATTCAGTAGAACCAAAGTTATGAATTTTTCTTTTTTTTGAGAATTTTCCAAAACTCTAGGTGCGCCTTATACACGGGCTGCATCTTATATGCGGGAGATTACGGTAGTAATGGAAATAGCTCGGTAACACAGTAAAATGGCAAAGTGTAGAGTCTCTATAGCAGTGGTACACTGCACACACTAGGAAGCACGTGCGAGAACTAAATTAATATAATTGCCAAGCAGATAAGTGGTGGATAGATAGAACAGTGTTTGACACTTATTGCTGCCCTCTGTTGATTATTGAGTTAACTATTTTCTGTTTCAGTTCATGATTGAATAATTTTGTACATAGATCACAACAGGAATTTCTACATGAGGCCATTGTAATTTATGAGAATAAATTACATATGTTAAGCAATTTGTGTAAGTCCAAATGAACACTGCATGGGTGAGTGGTGTTTAGGTGGCAGGTTATGTCACCTGAGTGCTTGATAGACAGGTCATTTTCCATAAGTTACTTACCCAAATGGTTGACTTGTTCTTTTTGCATGGGGTAGAGGGTTGAAGTAATAATGAATTTAATCTATTTGCGAAATATAAATTTCACATTCTGCCAAGATCCACTTAATGGGATATCTTGACACATTGTGTTCCCCAAGGTGTGGTTGTCGGTATTACATGACACCTTTATTTCCTGGTTAGGCCTGTCTCATTGAATCACATGGCCACGTAATGATAAGATCATAGTTGAAACTGGGTAAATGTTTACATTGCAATTTTGGCCCTTTAAGATGCACGCCACATGTTGATTTTAAGAAAAGGCCATGTCACATGTCACTAACTATTCAATTCCCCATGTCTCTGTCACTAAGCTTCATGTCACATGTCAATTTTAAAGAAAGGCCATGTCACCTTGTCAATTCTAATGGTCTAGACCCATAGCAATCAAATCTCAAAAGATGGTGAACCATTTTGGTGAGTAATTTATAGAAAATGACCCATGAGTAATCTGCAGCTAGCCATGTGCTTTGAGCACCGCAGTAAGGTAAACACAGAGGTGAGTGGGGACTTTTACTGACAGGGGAGACAGGTGACTTGGGACTGACATACCCTTACTACAAGATCTATTAGAAGGTACACCACTAAGACTGCTTGGAAGTTCAAGCCTGTGCTAGGAAGTGTAGGATCGCATGAATCAGTTGAACCTTTTCATTTCGCGATGTATCTTTGTATCAATTATTTTATTCTTCATTTGATAAGCAACTTTATCACAATTAGCAAGAGTAACTCTTTGCTTTCATGAACTTAATGAGTTCGAATTCTAGAGGTCATGGTATGACAACGTCCCAGCAAATTGTCGTCATCTGTCGCCATGATTGGTCATCAATGGTGACTCCTTTTTGAGTGATAACTCATTCCGTCATCTTTCGCCAGTGTGTGTTAGACTCACAATTGCTATTCCTGGTGATCTTGTGCTATAACGACGTTGTGTTCCATCTAGCGACATGTGTGAGCCACTTCACACAGGTTGACGAGGACTCACGACAATTTGCTGGGGTATTTCTTTCACTCTGATCTTATCAGCTTCATCTCGATCTATCAAAATACTAGGAAGTTTAGCCAGGTTAGAAATAGGCATACATACTATCAGGTACATCCCTTGCTCAACTACCCCCTTGCCCTACTATGATACTGGGATACTTTTCACCCGCCTGCCACAAAGCACAATATCCCTATACTTCTCACGGTGTTAACCCTATTACTGGCAGTAGATGTAGCTTAAAGTAATAACAGTACACCCCGTTACCATGTGCCCAAGAGATTCACCTATATAATATAGGAACAATTCAGTAGGTATATCTTATCTCTGATCTAATAGTGCGGTTTTACGAAGGCTTAATAAAAACAGTATGAAGAACTTGTGGCAAAATATCGACTTCGCAAGAACCCAAGGACATATCTGTATTGGTACATTTCCATAGGAAACGCCTACTTTGTTGTCACCTCCCCTTTTACAGAGATGGTAGTGACCTGTAAGGCTATACAACTGTCCTCACGTTGATTCATCATCCGGCAGCCTTTATTCCTGAGTCCATATAGTCTGGATTAACGAGACAACCATCCATATGCATTAGTCACCAATTGGACATACTGCCAACATGAGCACGATAGAGACAGACATAGGAGCAGCCAAGCCCACGGTCACACTCCAATGATTCTCTATATCAGTGAACACAGTGACCACTGAAAAAAAAAATGGTCACCCGCTAATGCCTGTGGAGTCCAGCGTTTGAACGGGTCACGAATGGCACCGCTTCCGCTGGCCACAACTCTTACCCCATTTTGGTCAACGGGCGAGCTCATTTGCATACATCCCTGTGGCGGAATGCGCGCGCAGGTTGGGGGAGGAAGCGTCTGTATGTGAGCTGGGGCCGCAAACGTGGTGATTTATCACGACCTAACGAGTGTTAACCGCGCAGGGGCCGGACAGCAGCTAGAGTCGTTGATCATTCACACCCCGCGGCCGCTCGATGCCGATTGGCATTCGGGCTATCAATCTGCATTAGGCGTTCGCAAGGTTCAATAATCTAACTAATGGATCTTCTATGTGGTTGGGTGGGGGAGTGGGTGATCTCGGTAGGTTCTGGTCTCGGATTAAAGCTGGGACGACATGGAATCTGAAAGGGATTGGATCAATTGCAGGAATCGGTGTTTGAACCAATGGCATGAGCTCAGTTCAATCGATGGTCCTTCGCTCTACAGGTGTAGCCCCCCCCCCCCCACACTCAGGCCAATCGCTAGCGCAACAGGAATTTGACATGTAGAAAAAAAAACGCTTTAGAGTTTAGTGATCTTGGAATAGGGTTTTAACCGTATATATGGCAATTTTGCTAATCCGATTAGTTTTGATAAATGCAAGAGTATAGAAAAAAATCGGTCGGATTAGCGAGGTTTCGGCCGACCGACGGCAGTGGAAAAGCAAGTGCTGGTTCCACTGCGTCGGTTGGGTCCATTTTTTTTTGCTAATCCGACGATTCTTCCCCCATAAATTTACTATATGCAAATTGGTCGGATTGGCAGAAAATGGACCTGACCAAACTTGCATTGTGTTGCATATATACGTAGGCATGAACCTATATGCAAAACACTTTAATGGTCCATCACTGAAGTAAAGAGGTGGTGCTAGAATAATACATTTGGTCGATAGTTTACTTTGATTTCAGCATAAGGAACACGGGACAATACTCCCTAAGTTCTTAATACCTTTCACAGTCTTATATCCGACAAACACATTGGACAGATTAAACTTTAGGGAATGGTGTCTAACTTCAAAGAAGTTCAATAGTTCACCAGCTATCGTGACAGGATGACTGCACATCCGAAGTGAGTGGAGCCTGCCTTGGCGTGATCTATCAGTCCAAGCAACGAAAATGAAAAGCCCCAGAGCACATGCCTTCACTTCACTTGGAGGCCAAGCGGAGGAGACCAAATAGGACTAAGATGGTAATCCTCGGCCAATTTGTCAAATTTCCCTCGAGTGGGACGCACACAATGGGCAGTCTCTCCTCCTGCCTCCTAGTCCTTACCATGCCCACTCCTCCGGTGGTTACAGCCCCAGACTCTGGAGGTCACACGACCCCTGTGACCCTGGGACGCCGTCAAGAGAACCAATCACGTAGAAGGGTGCTGTGCTTAGGTCGCAGAGGAGACGTGTAAGGTGGGAGTGGGCGTAGAGGGCAAGCAGGCTGGGCCAGTGGGGGTTGGAGATAGATCCCCGACGCCACCCGCGGAATACTCTGGCTACACGGTGCATCAGACGGGGATCCCGTCCTGGAGCCCCCGACACCGCCAGGTAATCAAGCCGCGAGCTGCTCAAGCCATCCGAGTTGCTCATCCGCAGGTGTAGCTGTAGATAGAGCATACCATGGGGATTGACTGCTCAGATCCATAGACTTCACGCCAGAGTGAATTGCCATGTCTGCCTTATTTCTATCCATAGAGCTCACTCCTGATTAATTACCTCAAAACTTTGTCTGCCGTTCCTGGTGGAAGCGAGGGGTTTATTCTACGAATTTGGGTGTATGGGAGGTGTATGTTGGAAACACACCTTGGTCCTTTACTAGCCTCGAGATAAACAAGGCTTTCTGACAATTTTCATTAGAACGTTGTCAATGAGATCAGGGATTGGGAGAAAGTGTGCGTGTGTGTGTGTGTGTGTGTGTGTGTGTGTGTGTGTGTGTGTGCGTGTGCGTGTGTGTGTGTTGGTGAGAGAGAGAGAGAGAGAGAGAGAGAGAGAGAGAGAGAGAGAGAGGGAGAGAGAGACACACACACACACACACACAGACAAACACAGAGAGAAAGAGACAGACAGACAGAGAGACAGGGACAGACAGAGAGACAGGGACAGACAGAGAGACAGTCAGAGAGAAGGACAGAGAGAAAGACAGTAAGATAGAGAGAGAGAGAAAGAGAGACTGAAAGAGACAGAGACAGATAGAGAAAGAGAACCCCTTATTTAATCGTGATTTCCTAAGGATTAGTACAGATAAATGCAGATACAAATGTATATGCTCGTACTGCTCCGAACTAATTATAAGGGTTGTTTGTCTTTGTTTTCTTGAAATAACATTAGTTTGAAGCAATCCCTGCTGACCTCTGTGCACAATTACACACAATGTCACAAATATCCTGTGGCCATTATACGGACCTACTACTTTTTTAAAAATTAAAGTGACCAGTTGACAACTTTGTAGGAGGTTATATCCATCAGACAACAGAGTTGGGCAGCCAGCTGTAAAATCAACAACCTAGGGGAGATCCATGTGAATATAGACTAGTCCCAATTCATTTCATTTAGGTCTCCCCAGGGGGTTTCTATGCGTGGTAGTGTACACTTTGTATAGACGCAGTGGACCAGGCTAGATCAGGATGTGTGTGACCGAAATAAGGCAATGGTATGGGAGCTTCGTGGAGCACTTTTAATTAACTTCTTTTACCTTTCTTTCACAATGACATCAGCGCCATTGATTTGTAGAGGTTTGCATTCGGTGTGTACACAACAAAATTAGGCAGCTAACACATAGGCAGTAACGGGGGTGATTGACCGGTATAGATCTCTGCACACGGGACATACATGTAAAACTGAGTGAGTCATACAACCCGTGTGTCGTGCCGGGGTGCCATTTAGATTGTGGAATATTTCATGTGGACAAATGGTTAGGTGATGTAGGGCTAATCTGTATGACCTGGCATTATCTGATAGTTCATATATCGGAATTTTATGGTGATGTATGTTGCATGTAACAAACTTTAGATCCACTCGTATCTCTCGGTGATGCAAACACGATAGTAAAATAACTTTCTCTGTTTCATCTGCAGCGGAGGATAACTTTTCACGGGGAATACATGTACCTCTAGATATATAAAGAGCATTCATAATATGTGACAGTCATTCCTGTCACATGTTCTATTACGATGTCCCATACGCAGTGCGCCTCCATTGTCAGTATATTTATAGCCCACCTAGAGAGACATGGATGCAATATTTATAAAATTATATACGATTTATCCACTATTAGGGGACATTATAGTTCTCAATAAACTCCATGACAATGCTTATTCTGAAAAGAGTATTTTATCCAGTGCTATCTGTCAGTCTGCACTTCGTAAAGCATTAGTTTCTACCACGATAAAATAGCCCAGCGTGGGCCCGACTGTGAGTGGTGTATACAAAGTGAGACTAGTATCGGGCTATTCCGCGCACCATAGTGATGGAGACTATTAGAAGCAACATGGGTGTTTTACACTACCCGCTGTCCCCAAACAAGCAACAACAGGCTGACCAGAGACACAATGCTGTCAGAAAGACTGATAGGAGTTCAGCTCTTACTCATGGCCTTATTATGTTTTCTCTTTTATTGATGATTAGTTCTATTGTCAGTGTTTGGCGGACTATTGGATCGAAATGCCATTGATACTCGTCCTGGGACCGACATGGGAAAACACGTCATTACAGTGCCAAATGGGGTGTGTTGACTCTTGGGAAGTTGTGACTGTCTCACTAGCCCCACCAGCATATGGCGAGCTGTCAGCAGATGTCAATGGGTGTCGGGCCGAGAAAGGGAAAGGTTATATCAACCAATGCATGTGGCAGGGGATCCAGGGAATCAAAACACTACCGTGTTTGTGCCGGGCGCTGATGAGAAGTGCCACTGGTCCCAAAGCAACGTATTACTTCGAGTAGGTGGCCCTAGGGCATATGGGTGAGATGATTGGAATAGGAGGGGAAGGCTTTAAGTGTGTTACTTTGTGAGGGGGAAGGGTTGTGTGTGCGCGGGATGAGGAGCAGGAGGTTAGGGTCGCAGTGGCCGGGTCGCGTCAGCTTGATGTGACTTGCACTTTGATAGGTGTATGATTGGCGTTATGGCAGGCTATGTGATGGGATGAGGGAGGGAGAGGGAGTGGCGGCTGGTGGGGCAGCCACATGGCAGAGACCCTTATCTGTCATATCTGTAACCCAGAGACCTGGGGTCACCCTGGGTCCTGCATTACCATCCCCCTATCGGTCAACCAGCGCCATAACACCAAGCTGTGACACATTCACTGAATGTTAGTGCAACAGTCATATGCAAATACCAGTAAAATACACCGATACCAACGATTAACTATCATCTTGGGAGAATAAAAATGTGGAGTAATTAACCCTGGGAGGCACATACCAATAAAGGTCATGAACATCTGTGGCATTTGGCTCTAAATTTGGATGATTGTGGTATAGATATACATTGATAAACCATAACACTTGCGTTATCTGCATATACAGCTTTACTGTTTCAGAAACCTATACTACTGCAAGCAAGGCATGTTTGTGGGAAACAAGTTCCGTAGCACCTGGGGAATAAGGCGCACTCGGAGTTTATGGATATGCCGCAAAAAATAAGAATGAAAAATTCTAGTATACTTGATTATTACTCAAAATGTATAAGGCCAAGTATAACCATCTAGGACCCCCGGAACCTCACCCCCCCCCCTGCTAGGGGGAGTGATTATAATATGTCTTGATGCCCCCTTGTACATTCCAAATAGAACTAAATACTCGTGAATAGGCCGCGCGTATATACGTGGGGTATTATGCCCATGTCTACAAGACTTTTAGGGAATGAGAAAGGTTTTGCCATAAGTACAATGGTGCCAATACTGCCAATAGCAATTCCTGTAATTGCACTTTGGGTTCCAACCGTTTAACCTTGTCGTCAAGGGGGCAATGCCCGCGTTAGACCCCCACCTGGCAATACGACTGTACTGCATGCTGTTCGACACCCCCCCCCCCCACAGCCCCCTCTCCCATTCAGGATGGGTGGGTCGGGGGATGGCTGTAATCCCCAATAATTGGGGGCTGACCCACTTTTGGATGGTGCCGTGGAGAGGGTTTGCATTAATAGACCCCCAGCCCCAAGCCCAACCTGACCACTGGCGCCTCCTGGGGACTCTTATTACAACCGGACACTGCCTGCCCCCAGAGGGCGTTGTGCGGGAGATGGTATCCAGGGCTCAGGCGCGAGTCTATCTCTACCACCGGCCTGCTGATAGCGTGGCGAATGGGGCCGGCGTCAGTGTCGGGAGGTGATATTTTGGCAATAGGCCGAAATGAGATCAGAGCCGCGGGGATCGGCGCCCGGTCATCCGTGTCATCGACAGCGCCATAGCCCCGCCTAGCGGACGACGCCTAATTTATGGTGCCCGAAACGGTACATGCAAATGAGGACTGTCGCCATCTCCCTGGAGGGAATATGGTCGGCCATAGAGGGAGGTGTAGGCAGAGGTCATCCTTTCACCCCCAGCCCTGATCCCTCTGTGTTTTCCCAAAGTAGGCACCATAGAGAGTTAGCGATGGTAGCGCCACATGGTGAGACGGTCATTTCCGGCATTAGTCTTGCACGGTGGGACACAGCGCAACCATCAGCGCCACCTATACACAAAAATGAGGTGCCACTGCGCATGCGTGCCGCGGCCACCATTGTTTCGGTGCGTGCGCAGTAGACACGGCATGTCTGGTTATTGTTCCTTTTTTTTTATCCTCATCTGCCGAAAACCACGCATCAATAGTCGCCATAAACCTGTTCTGTGATCAACCACACGTTAGGGTACTAGTTAAGAAGCCAGGCTGAAAAAAACTAGCTAACACAAAATATTGTGTGTTCCTCTCAAAATATCAATGTAAAATAACAACGACAAGGACTCTGCACTGGCTGACAGACCAAGTCTCGCGTGGCAATTTCCCCATCGGGACGGACCACTCATTACTGCTGTCTCATGTCCATTGGTAATCAGGGTAAATATTAATGAGTAATTAGCGGTATTTAGCCGAATTACAGAGTTTAATTGTGTCACCATTAAGTGACTCAAATATTTGAGGGCTGCCTTTGTGGGGTGCCTCACTAAACATCACGCAAAGCCGACTAACACCCAAGCCTAACTGCACTTCAACATACGACCAGGGCTTAAACAAAAGCTATGAAACAAAACGCTTTACTTCAATTGATGCAATTATTTCAATTTTACCTTATGTTGTCATGTACTTCATGCGTTGGTGTGATTAGTCGTAAACGTGATGATGAGAGAAGAATTCATTGTCTGAGTGGCTATAACTTAGGAAATTGTCCTACACAATTACGTATTCCGCACAGATTGAGCTGTGTCCATATGATAGGAATATAAATATTAAAAAATAATTGTGCTAATTATAAGTATATAATAAAATGATTCACCCATCACCCAAGCTTTAAAAGTACGCGATTCCGAGGTATTACTGTTGCTATATTGAACAAATATCACCCAATCTCAACAGTATTTATATGACGCTAGTTTGTTGGGATACCACACACGACACATGTGCTATTTTGTGTGATGATGAAATGACCAGAGGTGATAAAAAATGGCAAGGATTCAGGGAAAAGGGGAACCCATTCACTATGAGCCACTATGACACTAAGCTGCAGAGTACTTAAATGGCTATGTGCAATTATTCTCCAGCTTCAAGGTAGTACGTCAACAAATTTTAACATCTCATGTCCCACCATGGTAGAGTTCCTTTGTCACTTCCGCACCTACACTCACTCCATTATCTCGTCCGATCTCGCGATATCTAATAAAGACTCGCGAGAATTTAGAGCCCTGGTCTCACGGGATTGGCTTTAGTAGGGGCCTGCAACTAGTTCCACTCTACGCTGAGGACAGGGGTGAAAATCCTCCGGCGGGTTTTAATGCATTTTGGCGATTGAAGTATTCCCCAGCTATAGGGGTCTGCACAGGACGATCCAGCAATTTGCAGGGAGGGCTGTGCTCTGTTGGGGGAGGCTGGAGTGGTCTGGAACTCATCCAACTCGGGTGTAGGGAGACCTAATGATAACCGATGTCCTCAATAGAGTTAGCCTGACGCCATGGGCCCATCGCACTCCAAAGAGCAGCTCGATGCGTTTTAAAAATAGCCCAGTTAATGCACCAAGCGTTGGAGGTGTGGGACGGTGCGCCTTTTCGCGGTGGTTTTTGACCGTGGAACTAAAATGCCGCTCTAGGTGGGATGGAGTGAAGCTGGCAAGGGGACAGTGGAATGAGGGATCGACCGTTAGACGGGAAGAGGCCGTGCAAGCCTCCTCCAAGAGGCGAACCTAACGTGGTTAACTTGTTGGCAGCACGGCCTCCCAATTTCACACACCGGCGCGTCTAGCAGGGCACCAGCTGCATCAGAGTATCAGGGGGTGTGGTGGTAGAGGTAGATATCACCTTGAGCAAGAGTGTATGGTAGAGTAGAGGTTAAAGATATAGTATATCGTGTATGGTGTGACTCACTGATATGCAGCTGTACGTGATATGAATTCCTCCTTTATCAATGCTGACAGTATTGGCTGGTAGGCAATTGTAAGGGATCGCAATAGCAAAACAAGTTAAGAATAAAATGATATGTTGATATGAGATAGAACAGGCTATGCCTGAAATGCTTAAGGTGAGATGGAATAGCCATGACCCTATGGAATGGGATAGTATGGGATGGTATATTGAAGGGAACGGACTGGATAAGTGTGGAATACAGCTAGATGGTGTGGCAAAGTGGATGAAGCAAACTCTGGTTGTCGTCTAGAGATCGACTTTCGCTGTGTGGGAGGGCTGCATAGTCGATCCCACGGCATTTGCTGGTAGAGACAGGGCTAGACTCTGGATGGGTCTCCAGGGGAAGGGTTAGGGGGTGGACGTCCCCTTCTACCCCCAATCCTCTTTCATAGAATGGGTGTCCAGGGGGCCGACTGACAACTACCTCTAATAACATTAAGACATACGATTCTCAAACGCTTCCCCAGCATTGTATCTGCACAGTGGCATGGCGCCATTTTTATACAATTTATGGTTTGGCTGTACAGCAGGCCAGCAGCCGCACAAAGCGTGAGGTAAATTCTAGTAGCAAGGATAACATTTAGAGAGTATGATTCATATGGCACACCATATCATACAACCTATGGCTTGGCTTCAACAGACCAGCAGCATCACAAAACGTGAGATAGTAGCAAGTATAACGTTTCGTACGTGTGATTCCCATGTCTCATGGGACTGCGCACTAGAAAAACCCAACATTACATCGAGAGTCCACTTGGCCTCTATCGCAGCAATTTACATAGGAAATGTATGGCTCATTCGCCGGCGAAAAACCAAGTGGACTATGGGTCTAACACATTATAATGAGTAAACTATACTGACTGTCGATTTCATATTTTCCTGTGCACCGTATATGGGCTATTGCTAACACCATTACATCGATATTTTCAAGAATGCCCATCCATATGGAGGATTTCCTGGCAGGTATCAGTTGTTCATATAAACCATATGACCTAACCTTTAACCTCTTACATCCATCGTCCACTAGGCCTCATTCGTCAGATTTCATATAGGGTTTGTATGGCTCATTCACGCGAATAGGGCCTAGTGGACTATGGGTATTACAGTTCCTTTGCCTCCGACAACCACATACCTTCTACTCCTACACTAACGCCATCCCCTCTCTTGGTCCTGCCATTCTGTTATCTCATCCTCAACCTCATCCCTACACTCTAAAAAATGTGTTTTGTTTTTAAACACTTTTACCTGTATTTAAAACACTTTCTTGTAACACTTTGTTAAACACTTTTTTGGGCAAAACACAAAACACTTTTCAAAAAGTGTTTAAAAATTCAAGTGTTTTGATTAAAATGTGTTTTAGATAAAAAAGTGTTTAAGTGATTCTGAGAATAAAGTGTTTAGGTCCAGAGAGTGTTTAAAATGAGCTTCAGGCAAATTTATGTCCTTGCTATTATTTTGTTTTCCTTATAAACCCATTGTCCCAGTTTTAGGATTGGTAAGTCCTTCCTACTGCATATTGCTCTCTCTCTGCAGGTAGAGAATATTGAAGTTATGTTGATAGCAAGTTGATGAATGTTGATCATCCAGTTATCAACATTGATTCTCAGAATCTGTGCTAATCAGGCTTGGCCTACAGTCAAGATGAGTTCAAACACATTGATGCACATAGTTAGTCAGAGAGTTTAGGACTGGGATGTATGTATTAATCCTGAATGTTACAAAATGGGTGTTTATCATGGGTTACATTGGAATCAAGGTATTGAGAAGGTAATTTTTATATATTTCTTTTACAAATCCATTCTAAAATAAAGTGTCAATGTTACGTTCTATCAAGAAGCTGTGTATTATTATCATTTATACTTAAATTCAGACATCTGTGTCCATATGAATGTTACAATACTACCATCATAGGTGGCCCCTGCCACCTGGTGAGTTGGAGTGGAACCAAGTATTAAAACACTTTTATAAACCTAAACACTTTTGCAGGAAAAGTGTAAAGTGTTTTAGGAAAAGTGTTTAGATGATGACAATGTGTTTTACCAAAAAGTGTTTTGGTAAAATATGTTTTAGTTAAAACACATTTTTTAGAGTGTAGTAGAATTCCCGCATGGTCTGCCCGATTCCATTCTCCTTCTCTGAGCTCTCAATCACAGGGATTGGTCTCCAAAAACATCTTATTCTATGCTGCCTATTATAAATTAAGACTTAAAGAAATCAAAATCCTCTGAGGTACCTTGGAATTGATCCTAAAGAGTTACATAAATCTGCTTCATGCGTCAGTGCTAATCACGAAGAGGCACCGATTACGTATTGAACGACTTGGGGTTTCTTTGTTCTCTGTCGAAGACTGGCTGACGGGTAGCGATCCGCTGTTCCGGCCCAGTTGAGTTGCTCCCCTTCACTCGGCCCGCGAGCTGCTCGCGGCGTTCACGTTGAATTGCTCTCAGCTCGGGATCCGGCTCTACCTTGGCTGGCATGATCGAATAACGATGGGGTCAGTCGTTTGAAAGGCAATTTTAGAGCACCCCGCTGAGAGAAAAGGTTTCCCAATTTGATCTGCTATCAGTGGCCTTTAAAGTGAGCAACTCTACGGAACTGGAGCCGTTCGCCAAGCAAACCTCAGGAAAAAAGTGACAACACCCACCCCTCCTTACACAGATAATTTATCATAGAAAGGTATAAACAAGTGGTGTATGGGCGGTGCAGTCTGTGTATCTATACATATGTAGCTTTGAAGCCATATAGACCCTCTGAAGTATTTTTTCTCCACAATATGATATTGAAAGCCAAAGCCACGCCTAAAATGAATATGTGGCCCAACAGGGAAGAACGTGCCTCCGGGGGGGGGGGGATTTTTAGTACTGGTTTTGGCCACCAGGGGGCAGAATATGGGTAAAACACTGACAAATATGCTAAAAAAAGCTTTGGACCAATTTTTTATAAGGAATCCAGTGGTATGCTTAAAATCGTTCCATCTCCATTGAAAATGTTCCATTTTTGGAATGTTGGTTGCCATGGAAACATAGAAAATTGGTAGATAAGGCAAATTCTGGTTGCCATGGAAACCACTCCCCAATTCCAATTTTGAATTTTTGCCACAAACTCATTTTGAAATTCCTTCAGGAACCCAGAACCGAAAACAGAACTAAAAAATTCCCACTAGAACCAATTTTATGACAAAAACATCACATTTCTTTAGTTATTTTCCCACAAAACTGTATTTCTTTGCATTTTTAGTGTTTATGATAGGATATAATGCATTTAGAGCTTATTTCCTATTTTCATTTGTACACACAAACCTATGTTTGACAAGCAATTACAGCAAAACTACCGGGGATATTTTAGCTCAAGATATCTCATTTTAAAGCCCATGACTTAAACCTTAAAAAGCCATTTCCCCCCAGGAGGCATGTTTTCCCTCACCTGGTCACATATCCTCTCTGGATTTATGATAGTGGGTTTTGTTGGTTTTGCGCAGACTAATGCAACAAGGCGGCAGTATCATCAATTGGACTGTGAAACCCCCTAAACCCCCTCACACAACCCTTCTCAGCTTAATGGCGCGTGACATAATGTGATCCCGATGCTCTTTAATTAAGAATTTAACGGTGCAATCCAGTCACCAGGCCAGTGTCCACGTGGCGCCTATGATTCATTTACCCCCTTCATTATGAGTTGTCGCGCCGAATGCAGAGTCGGTCCAACTGATATGGACCTGGCAAACACTGTCCTGGATATTGCTCGTTGCCGTTAATATTCCCCACCCGCTGTTCCTATCTGGGTTAGTATCGGTCAGATAGGGTGTGGAGGGATCCGATGCCCCCTATTACTCCATTAACCCCAGGATGGTTCTGAATATGATCCCCAGGGTACATTGTGTTCAGGGTGGTATCACACAGACACCCCGGCCCCCCTTCATCATACCCTCCCACATTGTTGAGATAACATCAGCGTTGTGGGGTCTCTATAATGTGCCCATCCCTCACCTCCACCCCAACCCTACCCCCTAATGATAGCACTGACAAAGGAAATGTTAACACATAGGGCATATATGCACAGGTAACAGTGTGCAATAATTCATCGGTGATTCTGTACTTTTATTACCTGTGCCGCCATCTACAGCCACCTGGCTCTAAGCTGTTATAGCTTTAATTGGATCCAAGTATCCCATCACCAACAACCCCAACCCATTAACCATCTGACCTCCCATCTCCATATTTGATATTGACGCGAGGGGGGGGGACGTGGGCTACTTTGTCTCTTCAAACACACCATGTATGCCTTTGGAATATGACATGGTGAATAGATCTCATGGACAGTGGTAAAAGGTGCATTAGAGGACAGTTATCAAAGGCTGACAGTAGCTTCTATACCCATACTGCACACATTCCCTCTCTCTCCTCAGTGCCTTTGTCTCCACGGATACTGGTTACAATTGGATACTGAAATAAAACGTAGACATGGACAAATAATGTCATTTGTTAATGTAGTCCAGACAGAGGGGCTTACTGCTACAACAGTTGTTCTCCAAAATTGTTTTCAGTGATTCATGGTGTACATTGTGCGGGTCTCTATATGTGACACGATCCGCGAAAAGGGGTCTTAGTGCAGGGGGCAATAAGACCCCCTTTCCCAGTACATGTCACATATGAATATATAACAATTAATATGTAAATGTGATAATTTTCATTTGAATACTGCATTAAGCCACAGTAGTGATCCTTTGCAGTATACTCTGTCAGGCCAAAAAGAAATAAAAGGTGTGTTTCCAGTAGCATAGGTCAAAGAGCTAGGGTCAGTAGGTCGGATTTTTTTTTTTTAATTTTTTTACATTTATATAGGAAATGTTAAGGCACATATCAATGGAGGTATCAAATTCTTTGATTTCATTGTAAAATAATGATGGGAAAATAACAACTGTGAGAGAGGGGAAGAACACGGAAAGGATACAGGAAAAATCCTCAAAAAGTAATGAAGATTTTCTTTTAAATATGAAAAAAATGAGACAAAATTCTTCATAATCACAAAAAAAAGTTTTTTATTGTCCCAGTTTTGCTAGGGTCCGTTGGGTTACTGGACACAAACCTTTTTTTTTTATTTGGCCTCATACAATCTCCATATAATTAGGCAAGGGAACATCAAACACTCCATCAATTCATCTCGAATCTTTGTCAGTTCTACACGTACACGGCAAACCTTACTAGGGCGTTCACATCCGATATAGAAAGTCTAACCTGTTACATGTATTTGCCCTACCACATGCAGGAGGGAATTCTGCCGCTTTGATATATGGGATAGACCCGTGTCTGTGTATGGGAACATCTTACCATATATATGTTAGGCAGTGGCAAAAAGGCAATTATTGTGTCTGCAGCATGTACTGGAAATAACCAAAGGGGGCAAACATATCCAAATACCCCCGTCTGATATATGTGGTGCGGATTCTATCTGCAGGCCCATTTATAAATGTGTCGGTGGTTAGAGGTCACTATGCTGTATATGGAGCAATATTTGTCCATTAGACAACATCTAGGAAATATGGTAAAAACATATATATTTAAGTATATATGTGCTCTGATGTCGAATTAATCTCAGAAAGAGCCCTCTATAAAGGAGTGTAAGGCATTTTCGAGTAGAAGTGTTCTGAGTGTTGGACTAGGGTAATTTGGGTATGATAAATATAAATCTGCCAGATGACATTTGATATTTTCACTTTTTACCTCCGAAATTGTAAAAACAAAATGACTGCAATTTTTGCCTTAAAATTTTCAGATATGAGTAGATGTAAGGTAATGTACACTGCTGCATTTGGTGATATAAGACTGAAAATGAATATGCTGAGTACTCAGAGGTCAATTTACATGTCTGTGTTATTAGACCTTTAAAATCCAAGATGGCTGCCATTTTTTTCTTCACCTAACTTGATCCTGGGGTCAATTTCTATCTTTCCAGGCCTGCTGAGGCTGATTGTGTAGCTAAGATTCCCCTGTCTGATAGGTTGCAAATTTTGTTTGTCAGGGTTGTCAGTTGCAGACCTCAAAGTTGAGCCTCAAAGCATCAAATTCATAGCCAGCTGACTATAGTAGTATTCCAGCTGATTTGACTAAGTCCAGATAGTAATCATTGACTAAAGCAAGTATATTTGTGAGAGACATCGTCACTTGACTATAGAAACCTAGTCCATACTGACTAACAATTCCAGTTTATGAGTGTTGGTTTGGATAAACCAAACTAATTAATGTTACTACATGTGGGTATACTCAGACTTTGTAATTAATAATCCCTTTCTTGCTGCCCCACTGAATAGCCATTTCTTGCAACATATGGTACATTAGTTCGACAGTGTTCGATTTCCTTCGCAAATGATCCATTCACACTGCTTCCTATTGAAGAAATCTTGAATATTACATGCAAGCAAATTGAATGTCCATAATATATTATCTATTTAGCTTATTTTAGTTTTTAGGTTTGGTTACTTGTAAACCGTAAACTGTCTTATTATATTTAGCAAACTACAAAAAATCACATTTCATTTGTATTGTTAGGAAATGATGACACTAGCAATCAAAATCATAGATACCAATTTAGTCAGGGCCAGTTTTCAGAAAATCAACCTTTGTAAGGTATTTCTACCCCCGTAATTGCAAAAACAAAATGGCTGCCATTTTGCCGTAAGATTTTCAGATATGAGCAGATTAAGGTAATGTCAATATAGTCCAGGCAACTGAGTGGTAAATGAGGGTCAACCCAAGACAAATTGCAATAGTTTCGTACCAAGTTTTTTCTGAGTCCTTAGGCATATAGAAATGACATAATAAAAATCTACATGAATCTAAAGAGGGTCAGACTGTTTTTTTAGGTGTATTACATATCACCCATTGAAAACAGTAGAAATGACAAAAAAAAAAAACAACATAATGACTCATGGTCACTTTACCCTAATGTGCAATTAACTCCGCTCTATACCAAAGTCCCCTAGGAGGTCATATAGCTATGTTCTAATTAGTTAGAAAGGTGGAAAATTAGAGGTTGCAGCCAAAATATGCTTAGTGATTACTCTCCAACCTTGATATCTCCAAGTTTTGCTAGCAAAAATGTAGTGAATGATCCGTGGTAAATTCATTCCTGAACTCAACTCATTTTGTAAAAACAGGTCATCTACGATAGTCTTATCAAGGTAGTGTCTGAATGCAGAGATATTGAGTGACCAATTAAAGTCATAGTGCCTTCAGTTTGAAGTATTTGGCAAAGTGGGTTTTCAAAGAACAAAGATCTTACAAACAGTCATGCAGGCAACTTCCAACTCATATGTGACCCGTCAAAACCGGTCACATATGTTAGATAGTCTATGATAACCTTTTGATGGTAGTGCCTTAAAGAAGGTAACAAAGATATTTTTGGCTGAATACAGACTATTGCAATTTGTCCTGGGTATATCCATAGTTTGCCTGGACTAATGCTGCACTTGGTGATATAAGCCTGACAAGGAATGAGCTGAGTCCTCAGAGGTCACTTCTCATGTCTGACTTTTGAAATCCAAGATGGTGGTCATTTTTCAAGATGGCTGCCCAAATAAGAAGTCAAAACTTTTTACTTGGATAACAATCAATTAACTAGATCCTGGGGTCAATTTCTATGTTTCCAAGTCTTTTGTTTACTCTGGTCTGCTAGCCTATATATACAATTTATCTGTATATGATAACTAAAGAAATAGTTACAAAAGCTGAAGATTTATCAATCAAATCTGAGAATGTTTCCTTTGAGGGCTGGAGAATGCAAGGGCAACAATAATAAGAAGAATGTAACATTAAAACATTGAATAAAGAAGATGAGGTGCCTACCTGATGTCAATTTAGCATCCATATTTGAATCCGAACTGGTTACTGTGATCTCAACTCTGTGATATCATCACTTCAAGTGCGCAAAACATAGTCATTAGTGACGACATCAATGACTAATATGTGACTAATGCATATAGTCATCCGACTACCAGGGTCAAAATAATTATGCTGGTATAGTAACTGCTGAGTATCTAGGTTTTAGATACTCCTGTACTATACATATATCAAACTCTCAGCGAATCCCTCAAGATATTCGAACATAACGGAGGAAACCCTTTCTGGTAGACTACTAGAAGGCCTTTAACCTGAAATACGCATGAACAGCATGTACCAAAAAAAAAAAACACAAGAAAACAAAACAGACGCCTGCATGCTTAGAAGATGTTGTACATACATGTATAGCCATACTAGTTGCCTTTCTGCCCAAGGCATCGCCATCAGTGTAGGTTTATTGGCGGCTTCTCTACAAACCTGCTAATCGTGTGACAGATTGCCTTATCTCTACAACAGGCCTCTCTAATCCGCACCAAATTCCATTACCAAAAAGACCCTCATCACGTTAGGCCCGCCAACTGGCAGCCACTGATAGGTTCACGCCGGAAGTACGAGACAGCGGACGGACATGACGAGAGGTGTAGTCAAGAGGAAGGGCCTAACACCTGGTGTTGGAACTTTTTTCTGGGGATGAAATAATAAAGAAAAACACATCCAAACATATTTACTGCATATGGAGCAAATTTAGAAGAAAGGGGCTAGATGACATTTGAGATTTTTGTCTTTATGAATCTGGATGATAAAACCACAAGATCTGGGGTTGTATTGCTATGTGTAGGAGTGAATAACTATTCAGGATGCAACGTAAAATACACACATGTATATGGCCCTATGATTTGAGAAGAGGATTCAGAACCATGGCGGCATGTGTTCAAACCGTACTCCCATCTGAAAGGCTGTGATACGAGAAAAAAAAAAAAAAAACAACCCTGGACTAACTTAGGGGGTCGAGGAAGGGTTGAGGAGGTATGGTGATAGGGTCAAAGGGGGACCTGCCAGCTTAGAGCAACATGGGATGGGGATGAGTAGCTCAGCCTGAGAAGCAACCTGTTTGTATCATCCATCGTGGGTTGAGCTAAATAGGGCTAGGGCCCGGACAGCGAGGCAGACAGGCATGAGGAGGAGAGAGTGAGGGAGAGGGTGGAGGGGGATCCGCACAAAATCCACTTAGCGAGCGGGTCAGACAATTGCGATGCGAGTCGCTCACTATGAGATAAATACCTCTAATGGGGTTTGCTTTTCAGAGCATGGCAGTTTATGGCTATTGCGCGCACCGTGATTTGTTGATTCAAGTTGATGGGCGACCGGCGGCGTGGACAATGACACAGCCATAGATCCAGCGTTGGTGGTCTTTGTGGGCGGCGATGACTCGGGGAGTTCAGCGTTATCGGGGTTTATCACGGGAGGGTAAGCCGTTGGGATGGGCGACCCTTTAACCAGGCATGTTCATCATTCTCTAAGGTCGCGACTCCACCATGTTAGTGAAAACAAGTAAGGCCATTTGACAAGTATTCTTCTGATTCTTCATAAATGCCAATGCAGTCTGCTCACATGCGTCTGACAGAATCACCCACAAGAAAAGAGGATGGGTATCTGTCCCTATGGAAATCCTTGGAATGATTCAGGGGCTGCAGACTATCAAAAAGTATATTTCTTTCAATAAGGACTTCCAGAAACTATACAAAAAGTATAAGATCTTGTAAACGCATATACAGGAACTCGAGTCATTGAGTGGCAGGTCTGTCTTTCTTCTTCACAATTCCCCTTTGACCATGAAAGAAAAACATAAAAGATCCAGATGCCTTGAGAGGCTGGATCCTTTCAGCCGTTGCCTGTCAGAGGTGATGCGAACTCAGCCAGCTAGGCCAGGTCCAGGCGGACGGACCAAATGTAATAACAGTTACCCCACCCGGGGTTTACCTAAACGAAGCTGCACACTGCCTGGCTACCCGTCCGCACGACCAATATGCAGCAGACATTTCATTGACCTTCGACCCATGACCTCACCACCGGGGGAGCAACCCCAGCCCCCTAGTGGTGCTGGGTGGGCGACGATTGAGATCCGAAATGACTAATGTAGATATGAACTTAATATCGGGGGTCCCCGGCCGAGCAGGCGGCCTCGGTCTCTGGGGTGGCGGCCGATTACCCCATGGAAAATTGTTCCGCTCGGCCCTATTTGTCTAGGTTGCTTTGGAAAGGTTTCATTCTAGGGCTGCAGACTCAGTAGGAGCCCCCTGCCATTTCTTCTCCACTTCTAGTTCTCGTTTCCGCCCAGGTCATTGCTACTTCTGCACCCCCAGCCTGGTCTGCACAACATTTATACTTCATCCCAGCCAGGAGATAAGTGTCCAAAGTCTTTATAGAGGAGGAGGCAGCAAGGGCTCGATGATTTCTCTTGGTCAAAGTTGCTGTTAAAGAACATTTTTCTGAAACCAGTCGATAGGGGCAAAGCAGTTGGACTGTCATTATGGTCTGTTGGGTGCCTCCTGAAAATTACCAAATTGTTGTTCGCCCAGTAGTCTTCACACGTCGATCTTGAGCACCCCGCAGCTTAAATACTGCCATTAAGGACCTATTTGCACAAAGCCATCCGATGGAAATTGTCAGGAGTTGTGAAAGTTTTGTAAAGCTCCCAATCCAGGCATATACTGTGAAAATCATAGATTCACATGGCAAAAGGTCAATTTGCGTTTACCCTCAAGTTCTGATTTTGTCCAAGAACACCATGAATGTGTAAAAGAATGAGGCAATTCTCTAGGTTTATAGTTACTAGCAAATGCATGCACAATGTAATCTATGAATAAAATATTGCCGGCTATAATTATTGTGCAGAGAAGTGTACTAATATTGACCCCAATAATCAAGTATTGATTGCCTGGTAATTAGGGGGCATTTGGACGAGTCAGCGTCGTTCAGGTCTGGGTCAGGGTAATACCAGGTACCAGCAGGCTGTTGCAAAAAGATTTGGAAACGATTTTGTCGGAGGTGGTATTCCCAAAATGGAACTGACTGACCTCAGGGAATCAATTCCCTGTTGGGTTGCCAAAAGATAATTGGTCATAGAAGTAGTTTAGGAGTGGTCAGGAACTGGTGAATGCTTCCTAATCGAGAACCAATTCCCAGCCAGTTCCTTTCTCTAATACCCTGGCCTTTCGACTATGGGAAGCATTCAGGTGGAATTAATCATGGAACCAGTTCCTTAACTTTTTGCAATGCAGTCTAATTCAGAGTAAGTCAATTCCATTACAGTATAAGGTGGGAATTGGTCTCCCTGGGTGGAGAATCGGGAGGAACTGGAAGATGCATTAGTTACAGTGAGAATTGAATTCCAAATCTTTTCGCAACAGCCTCCTGGAGAAGCAAAACATTGCTTCATGTGTAAACCACTGAGGGGAGTAATATCTAGCATGTCTTATTTCTATAACCTATTTCACAACTATTAGTTAAAAGCATGTTTCATAGTTCGAGCCAGTGAAAATCTACCTTCAGAATATAGAAAGAAATCTGTAATACTCAGACGGCCACGATCATCTTTAGTGCCCATATCCAGAATTACATTATTTTTTGTAATAATTATTTGCATTTCAAAAGTGAAGGAAAGTTCAATGTTTATGGTTAAGTTTGTCCATAGTAGAACTATGATCATAGGGACATTTGGAACAAATTATTAAATTTGCTCCATATCAACCACAGCCCCTTTTCAATGATTTCAAAAGCTGCTTTTACTGTTATACTGGTTCGATTATGAAAGGGGATGTGAGAGAAAGTGTAAACCTTGAATTAGTTGATAATATAGCAGGTTTAATTATGCTTTGAAATTACCAAAATCACCTGCTATAACTACATTTTCATAATATAAGACATAATAAATCAAGATCCCACATCCAGATCATGATTATAATATTATTTCATTAACATGAAGTCTATACACTTCCTTACAGTGTAAAAGAAGAAAGTATATCAGTTAAGGTGACAGTTTCCCACAGTGATCAATTGACTGAAATGTGAATTATTCAGAAGATGCTTTACTTTTGTGAGTAATTTTAACTATATCAATTCATCTTGCACAGGTAAAATCTGGGATTAGTTCATGCCTATGACATATATAATGTGATGGATGAGTATACTGTGTTTAGAATACAGTCAACATCACTCTAGAAATAACCAAATTAGTACTCTCCCACTGCCAGACTGCTGGTGGCTGCCTGTGGTATGGCGGTAGCAAGACACTCTCGACCCTTTAAGCTTGTTGAACATTTGCACGGTTTCTTTTTGATACCACACTTATAGACAAAGTTACTCTGTGTGTTCCTTTAAAATACCACAGAAACCAGTATAATAACGTGTAGCTTATTTGAGAAATCAATACCCTGTAAATCTATGTGCAATATCTGTGATTATGGGATTCGTTATATTTGAGTGTAAAACAACTTTGTAGCTACCTACCCTCTACCTACCCTCTACTGCCATGATAATGCTTGAATATCAACCTCTATTTTACACCTCTTTTTTTGGGGGAGGGGGGGGGTAGGGATGACAGTATGTATTTCTCCCTGCAGAATAGCTGCACAATGTAGGATTTCCCAAAATGTGCAACTTTAGCCATGGCCCATTCCGGAATTGCGCAAACTCCTATATTACACGTGACATATCTCTATTGCCTTTTTAATATCTATAGTTTTATTCGACTTGAAAGCTTTTTAAAGAAAAACAAATGGAAGAATGATTCACTTTGTCTATTCTGTAAGTGTAGATGCCTCACTAAACTAGGCCCATCTCAAAGAACTACAGCCACCAGACACAAAAAGTCAGGTGGAACACCGGAAAACCTGTCAAGATACATTTTATCTGATGCGAAATCCTTTGGGGCGTGAAATTAGGTCGTATATGAATGCCCTTGTAGATAGTAATCATACAGACAGCATCTAGAGGTCACACAATTGAAGCACTCCCTCTTAAAACTTTCTCCTCATCTGTGTAAATTGAAAAACGTCGCCACGGGACTGTCCACCTGTTCGGGACGCGGGTCTCATCGCCTTTATTTGTGCGGGTCAATGCGTGCCCCTGGGGGCCTTATCTTCACATGGAATCTTGATCTTGAGAGAGGTCCAACAGACTAGGTATAAAGGATGCTTACAATGCCCCTTATCTACGTGCAATCTGAGCCGGCCCAACGCCCTCTATGCAGTGCTAAGCCATTGAGAGGGTTTGCCACACAATGACCTGAGACTTTCAGAATTATTCCCCTCCTCTCTAGTCGAGGCCCGGGAGTCGAGGACTCTAATAGCACCTTCATCCGATGTGCTTGTCCGGAGGGTAATGCCTGCTTTGGCTTGTCACAATCGCGTGAACAGCTGAAAAAATAAAGGCTGGAAAAACCATGTGTTGTGTCCATCATCTGGTGGAATTCGAAAAAAAAATGATGATGAAGGGAAGCTTATGGGTGATGGAATTGGCAGGTGATGTGTTAGCTTTGATATTGTGAGGACGTGAAAGGCAACATTATTCAAATCCTCACATGGCCGTATGCATATGATTAAATTTATCGGCGCTTTGGTTGTTAAAAGACAGGCTACACGTCAAAACGTTCCCTGTCATTGCCTGGAAAAGAGCAGACGACATTCGAAGTTGGGCCTATTTCTGGCGGGAAAAGCTGACAGCATTTGTGTAGAAATGCCACCCATGCAGTGCCTGATTGCCACGTAAAGGTTCCCTTGGCTGGCGGCCGAGTGTTAAATACAGCTTACTTTTGTTGATGTTGTCCTGAAATAGAGGCGGAAAGCGGCCTACTGGGCGCCCTGGGAAAGTGGATGATTACATAATGGCACGTCGTTATCTTTTACGTGGCGGTCGCGGCATGATGATGCGGCCCCCATTGGTCGGAAGCACCCGGTTCGTTTTGGCCGGGTCTTTGACAATGTAATCATCAAGCCCACAGCAAAACAGCCCACGAACAGAGAAAAAAGATGCCATCTATAAACAATTATCTAAATAACACTGGATCTGTTTTATAGAAATGAGAGCAGGTTGTCTTGGACAGCGATAAATGTCCATTATATCGTGGTAGTGAATACGAAGTATGCCACATTGGGCGCTGATGGTTGGTTGTTGTTTGAGCCCATGCTGCCAGGGGGCAGTGATGGGGCAAAAGGGGTTGTTAGGTCCTCTGCATTTATAACGACCTTTTGGGACCTTCCTCTCGATTGCTATTCAGGCCATATTGCTCTCAGCCAATACAAATATAATACGATCATTCCTGATACCCTTAAACGGCCATGTTTGTGGTCTGGTCCAGACTCTATGGTGGCATGGTGTGCTTTAGGTAGTCTGAGCATTAAATAACATGATCCTGTTTTGAGTTAATAATCGGTGTAGATGATCTCGCTGGCAGGCATCGTTTTAGAAATTGGCCGATCCCAGTTGACCCAGGCCCATGTTAACAATACCTCTTTACACAAGAACAAGTTGCCTGTCGGGGAGCATCACTTACGAGACGTGGAGGGTGTTGCTCCTATTGTAAAAAGAGATGTGAGTATGTGCCCTCTTTTCTAAACAAGTCGTGCACTGCTTCACCAAAGTACTTGCACTCACCACATCAGTCTGAAAAGTCACCTGCCTTGTTTGAAACAGAGAGAACTGCACTATCAGGTACCTACTCATGTCACACGCTCTATAGTATATTATACTGACTGACTTCTCCCAACTAGGTACCTACTCAAATCCCCCTTTTTTTAGCACCATATTTGAATGACCACTTGTGAGCAACAAACGGGACAAGTTATAGCTACATGAAAAGAAAGGACTGGAAACAAGGGCATTTTTAGCCAGCTCTTCCTTTTACTTTATGAGTAACACCCTCCAGGAGGGTGTTGCTCCTATTGTAAAAAGAGCTGAGAGTATGTGCCCTCTTTTCTAAACAAGTTGTGCACTGCTTCACCATTCAACTTGCACTCACCACATTAGTCTGAAAAGTCACCTGCCTTGTTTAAAATAGAGAGAGCTGCACTACCAGGTACCTACTCATGTCACACGCTCTATAGTTTATTATACTGACTGATTCTCCCAACTAGGTACCTACTCAAATCCCCCTTTTTTAGCACCGTACTTGAATGACCACTTGTGAGGAACAAAAGGGTAAAGTTATAGCTACATGAAAAGAAAGGACTGGAAACGAGGGCATTTTTAGCCAGCTCTTCCTTTTACTATAGGAGCAACACCCTCCAGGCCTTTTAAGCTCATTTCACAGAGCTGGGAAGAGAGAAAGAAATTGGTAAAGAACACACATCAGCAAAAAGAGGGTTAAAAAATCTTTTGGTGCAGGTGCACAATAAATGCGTCTGCCTCGACACAAGACAACCGAAAAAGGAAATAGGACTTTCAGTTGGGGTGTAGTATTCAAATCTGTTGTCCGTGGAGCTGGAAGGGTGGGGCAACGGTGATTATATTGCACATGTGAAATTTTTGAATATAGACTCTTAGCCTGATACAAACGTATACAGTATAATTCCTAGCCTTCTCGAACCCACCATCAAGATGGTAGTTTCATCTGGTACTACAAATAGTGTCATTCTGACTGCAGGCTCCCTGTCACTCCTTTTCCTATCCGCCCCTGTTCATAGTTCACTACTGTTGATATTCCTTTATTCATTAGAGTTGTTATTTTCAAGGTATAAACATAATATGGTGATACATAATATGCCACCATTGCCTGAGCGAAGTCTAGCAGCTAGGTCCGATGGGGCTAACGAAGCAGGTCGAGGTACGACGAACAGGCCTCAACGGCCATATCTGTCTACTTAAGCCCCGGCTCAGCAGCCTACAATAAGAGGGCACACAGAAAGCATAGGCCCTGATAAGGGCTTATAAATTGGACCTGTGGGCGTGAGGGATGGTGTGAGTCACGCCCAGGGAGGGACCAAAGGCTGGCTTGTGGGGTGGCGGTCGCCGTACACGGGTCGTTTCAGACATCTCCGTGTTCCGTAACGGATGACCCAGCGCCATGACTGGGATGGGTGCAGGGCCATTGTGAGGCTGGGTGAATCTCCTTCTCCTCCGCCGACTTTTTTTTATAAGGCGTCTAGGTTATTGGGTGAATTAAAGAGGACTGCTGATACTATCACGATAAGAGTGACCAATCACTTTCCTTGTAGCCGTATCGAGTAGGGAGGGATATGTAGCGGCCACAGTTTGCCGATAGCGGATCGCTCAGCCAATGGACCTCTTTTTTACATACGGATGTGGAGTTTGATGGGCCATGGTCTAATCATGAGGCCACGGTCACACAGGCCCCCACTGTATAATCACATGGTAATCTGAACACGGCTAAATGCACTGTACATTGACTGATTACATGCTTCATATGGTAAGCTTGAGTAACTGGCCGTGGCATGCGTGAAGTCTGAGAGAGGAGCATTAAAATGGTCATTCCGGAACTAAATATTAGATCAGGAACACAGGACATCAGGCCTATAAGAGATTACCCTTGCTGTCCCAAATAAACACCGAGATCGGTTACATGCACACGAGCTGCAGGCTGCTCATTTATTTTGCATGAAGGTAGAACACTGCTTTGCAATATATACCGACCAGGCATTCAGAATGTTATCCTGCATAAATAAATCCATTTCCCAGGTATTTGTAAAAAGAAAATTGATAGTGCATGGTTCATAATTTGTATCTGCATGTACATGGTAAAGTGACTGTGAGTCATCCACTTGATCCCTGTGCAACGTATGAGCTGGTCAAGGATCTGTGCTATAGTAACTAACATGCAGTGTAGGGGTATCTACAGATGCATATTAAAATTGTCGTTATTCCACAAGGCCTTTTAAGACTACATTATATCTAAGCAATGTGATTTATTCTTTATCAGTCAGCCACTGTAGTACAATGTGCCAGCCACATCATACCATGAGTCGACTACCACATAGCAGGCCTAGTGTGTCTCTCATTGGATCCAAATAAAAGGAAAGGGCATATTTCCAGCTCACTCATGTTGGACATGAGTCTGAACGTGATGCATTTACCAATTTTAGTCTAGGCTGTCTCTGTTCCTTCATCAATAGCACATTATTACAAAGGTACCTAATTGATTTCAGAATGGCTGGAATATTATCAAGACGCATCTCTTAATACACTAAATACAACATAAAAACTTTATACCACTGCTAGTGGAAGCTGCTAGACTCACACCCCCGAACATGGAATCATAACAAGTACTGCATCTCTGTATGCTCTAAAAATGTGAATGATGATGATCGGTGCAAATTAAATTTTGGTCCCAAAACCAAGCAAATTGACCAAGGTATATACTATAGACGACTCTAAGACCCTGCTATGGGTGCAATCATTACTTTATGGATGTCAAACGTATATTATGTCGTTTGTCATATAGGAGGCTGTGTGTGAAACCTAACCATTCAACGACTTCAGTATAAACTAACGTAGCATATTATATACCATTCAATTTATAACACTGTCACAACATCAAAGTCCATTCACCCAGTTACCATGGAGCCAATTGCCCCGAATCCCACTTGTCCTGCGCCAATCATACAAGAGATTGTTCATCACAGGACCTGCTCACCAACTAACCACTAGATGCAGAACATCACTGACATATCCTTCTCATGGAGATATTGAATCTGAATCCCTTTCTTTTCCTATGGAGATCACCTACAAAACGTAGGAGCCTACCGCAGGGACATCCAAATGTTGTATGTCCACTGACCCTCCTATAGAGTCAGACTGCCAGAGCTCACATGTGCGCGTCGAAGGGTCTCCTCTTTCTTTTGAGACCCAAATGTTGTATTATATGGAATATATCTTATATTACTCACTCTCACCGGCTTTATGGCATTCAAACAACATGGTGTTGGAGCTGACTGGGAGGTAACGCCAATCATTCTGCCTGACATGTCCTGGCCAATTTTGTCAGTAGGCTTTGGATCTGGGAAATATTGTCCTGTGGATCCGGTCCATGCTTGGGCGTCTTAGATGTCGGCATCGCCAGCTGTCGGAGGTGTGGGAGTGTATGTGGGAATGGGTTGGGAGGAGGGGTCCTCAAGAGGCTGGGTGTAGGCAGTGGGGTACTATCGGCGCGCGCTGCACCTTAAACATTAGTAACTATGTTAGGGCCATCGCAATTAGATTAAATGGCGAGAACCTTATATTTAGCGCAATCCGAGCAGCTCGGACAGACGTCCATGCGATGAGCAGCTCACGCCAGCACTGTCCTGAATAGGCTCCTCCCTATTCTGCTTTAACTCTTGAAAAGGTGCGGGTGCATAAACCCATTTGTAGACGCAGCCCAAGGGTAGTTACTTCGACGTTGGCCTCCTGGAAAACGGAGGGAGGAAAATAAAATGATTGAGCAAATTCGCTGCGACTCACCAAATAAGATTTGGCAGGCGTGCCTATTTGAACACTCCTCACGTCTGCGATAAACCTGATCAAGTCAGGGATAGTCGCCATGTTTTGTAGCACAGCCTTATGATTCGGGAAGGATAAAAAGGGGGAACTATTGCATTAGATACTGAACGCTGATTTGATTTCGCTGACGACTACTCCATGCTTGTGCATTGGCAAACTTTATTGTCGCCCACTCCAGTTCCCTTCCTCAGGGTAAGGTTGTATACGGGATTTGAAATTCAAACGTGCAACAGGAGTTAGAGGAATGTCAGGCTTGGGGTCTTGGTTCTTCTACCTGCTTGGGGCGTGTTTTAATCCAGGCCTGTCACATGCCCCGGGTCAAGTGAATGGGGTCAGCGGCCTATTGTGGGTGGCACCAGAGAGGAGCTGCTCACAGAGCAACTCTTGCACGGTGACAACTCAGCAGTCAGCCCCTACTAACATCTCAGCAGGGTGCTTTCACCAGTAACTCACTCTTCTATTGAGCCACTCACGGGCGCAGAGCAATGGTGAAATAATCCCTCTCCATCCCCCACCAAACCTAGTCGAAGAGCAGCTTCCAACACCGCAAGTTTTTCGCTCAAATAGATGCTTGCACGCTTCAGTTGCTCACGCGCTGATTCGATTTAAAGCGGTGGCTCATTGGACGTTTGATTATTGCGGATATTGAGTGAGCGGATTCTGAAGGCAGCATGTCAGTGGCCGAACAATAGAATCCATACTGAATTGGTATGGCATTATTGGGGAGTTGCAGAGAGCCCGGGCTTGGGAAAGCATTGCCCCAGGGCTTTGTTTTAATTCGCTCTTGTCTGGTGGACTGCTCACCACTATAATCACTATAGTGGAAGGCAATGCAACGTCAAGGGTATGGGTGGGAAAGAAGACTTGTTCAACCAAAGCAATAGGCCATGTCCTGGCATGAACTGTGATCTATACTTCACCGAATGGGCAAGGCTGCTCTCCATCTAAAGTTCCTCATACAATTTAAACAATCAGCAGCCAATATATTTTTCCATATGGCGGAAGGGGGATTATCCAATAGGAACCTGATGAATGGAGAAAATGATAGCAGTCAGCATATTGGACAGCACGGTCGGACGAGGAGCCAGTGGGGCCCGGTGCTTTAACAATACCATACTTAATCTCCATGGGAAATAAACAGCAACTTGCTCGGGATAGATTGCATGGGTACCCCCTGATATGAGAAAAATCGACTGTCATTCTTTGGCGACATTCCTGCCTCAAATACCCAGGTGTGGAGTCAGTGGGGTTGTTTTTTCCCACCCCTGCTTTGCTAGCAAATGTGCGTCAGCCCTCTCTTTGCGATAATGGATACAAATATGGATTTAATGAGAAGATGGGAGCTAGAAGCTCAGTGGGCACTTGCCATCTTATTGTGTTTCTTATATTTAGTTGAACCCCCTACCCTACCCTCACTCACCCCCCTCCCGTCCTTCCCATCACCGTCTTTTCTCGGGTCGGTGGTCTGAAAAGGCCGACAGAGCTTTGCCACAGACAAATCCAGATTCTCCAACCCGTGCGTCATGCCACAAAAGGAGCGCGCTCGTCACATCCGTGCCAGGATCTAACCCACCAGGGGGAATTGTTGTTTAGTCCGGTGACGTCACAAACGCACGCGGCCAATAAAAAGATGGAGGATTGGCGTTTGTGGCACGAAAATGCAGTCTACAGCGCCGCCTATGATCGGCAGGCGTGACCCGCTCTTCGAGTTCCTTAATTGCATCGATCACAGCCTCCACCGACTGTGCGGTTGCTATATCAATGTTGCCATTTTAGGTAATCAGCTTCGTCGAAAGCATAAGCTCGGTGATGAGTAATCCAGCGTTGATTCTGCATGACTTAGCAAGTCAATCACAGAGATTAAGAACCTAGGGTAGGCTTCAACCAAGGTAGCTTAGACTCCGGGCTTTCACTATTGAACATGGCCATCCATAAAAACAAGCACAAGAAAATTCTGCTCATTGATTGGATCTAACCAGTGAAATGATTCACGTTAGGAATACGGGGTAGGACAGGGATGGGAAAATAACCTATTGCTGCTCAAATCTACAACAGCTATATAGGCTACTCAAGCCTTGGAAAGTTCCTCTGTTTACTGTAAGGCTTGTCTTGGTTAAATCCAGAGGCATTTGTCGAGAAGCATCCTTTCATCGATTATTAAATCTTATGCAAGCAAAGAAGAAAGCAAGAAGCGCTCACGAGCAAAAAACTCAAATAAATCACATTAAAGCATGTTTAATGCAAGAATCACTCCATCTTTTTGAGGAGCGATTTGGGGCCTGGTTCTACGGACAATGCTCGGTAGAATTGATTGGCGATTCTCCTGTGGTGTGTTTTATTGCCTTTTGACAGAGAAACATGGAGTCAAACGTTGTAAGAAGCATCACGTCAGCATGTAGCTTCACGGGCTGCTCGCGTGCGTGGCCTGAGCTGCTCACCCCCTTTGCCGAGTGACTCAAGGGTTCCAGAGTTACACGCCCACTTATTCCTCTGGTATTTCCTCCTCACCACCCTGTAGTCCCTAAATATAGATTCTCCCTTGAGTTCTTTGTGTAATGCTATTGATTTGGATGGTGATCTCTGGGCCTGCCTTGGGGCTGGTACATGTAGCAGTGTTGTTAGAGGGAGTATTGGGGGGCGGGACTCTGTCGACAAGGCCTGGTCCTCAAATTAGAGACTACCAATTCCGGCGGACATGACCCACTGACCACTGTCCAGCCACGCGCACATGACACGCGCAGGAACCGGAAATCACGTCATAAGCTTGACGCTCTTGGGGGCGCCATCTGTCGTCAGATCCGGGGACAGAGCTGGCTGGATTAAAAAGCGTCGAGGGCTGTGACTGAGGGATTTCCCGCAGCTATGGTAGTTTTCTACCAGAGAAGTTCATTGTGGGAGCACGCCCGAGTCTCTTTTACCCTGTGTGATGAAGGGTCGCGTCGGCTGCCTTCCTCCAGGGCATTACCCAATGAATGTGAGCTGCTCACGATAGGAGTAAAAGGGAAAAGGGCGGGGCCGCTATCAAAGCTATATCACCGGCTCAATTTACACAGTTATTGGGTTTGCGGTTCCCGAAGTGAGATCGCAGCCCCTGTGGAGTGTAGGGGCCACTGTATCATAATTGCTACTGGTTAGACAATTCATACAGAGACAGAAACCCCCGCCCCTTCCTAGCCTCGATACCAAATGTAATCGCAGTCAGCAATCCAACTGCCGCTCCTGGGCGTTCCCCCTCCAGCCCAGAGTTATCACAACTGCCCGATGCAATGAATAAGGCCGCGCCGGTGTGTGATTTAATATTAATTGGAATGTAATGCATCAGTTCTTCCGCCCACCACCGGGGGCTGCAGAGAAAGGCTTTTTGTGTGTTGTTGGCTCGGAATACATGAATGTGGATAGGTTACAGTGAGTAGAGGATGCACGACACTGTTCTCACTGGATCTACTCCCATAATTGTATTCATTCAACAAGTACCATGCTTACCGGGCTATCTTGATGGACCGCTAGCCAAGCGGCACAGCAATCGCGGCTCATCCCTCAATTAGTTCATCCGGGTATTAATTGGGAAATGTGACGACAACATGGCGTCTTACACCAAAGCAATCGACCCACTTCTCCACTGGACCACGCCTAACATATCAAAGTTTCTGAAAGCAGCGATATTAATGGCTTTTTGACCGTCTGCTTTAGACGCCCCTAATCCCATAGTGATTGATAGCTCCCACAGTTTGGCATAGCCTGATAGCTCGAGATATGTGAGAAGCTCTGTGAGCAGCTCAGTCAATCTTATCGGAGGCAAATCCGAAATGAGTCAGCCAGAGTGGCAACCACATCTATCTCTCTCCTTCCTGACATCAGCATGCTGTTTTGCTACTTAATTAAGAAACTAATGTATAAATGGAAAGATAAGACCAGCAGTGGTTAAAAAGGTAACTGGTTTGCAGTCATATTTTTCCTCTTATCAACTCCACGGCACTAGATTGATTTAAGATCACTTTAATTGAGTTTTGTTGGTACAGCATAGAAATTAAGATTGAATCGCAGTTTTGCATATGTATAATTAGATAGGATTGGTTTATCCTTGGACGATTGACTATACCCGACATTGATGATAGGACTAGGGCGCCGACATTTAAAGAAAACCCATGCCTCTGCTGTAATTCACCTGGAGGGTGTTGCTCCTATAGTAAAAGGAAGAACTGGGTAAAAATGCCCTTGTTTCCAGTCCTTTCTTTTCATGTAGCTATAACTTGTCCCTTTTGTTGCTCACAAGTGGTCATTCAAGTACAGTGCTAAAAAAGGGGGATTTGAGTAGGTACCTAGTTGGGAGAAGCCAGTCAGTATATTATACTATAGAGTGTGTGACATGAGTAGGTACCTGATAGTGCAGCTCTTTCTGTTTTAAACAAGGCAGGTGACTTTTCAGACTAATGTGGTGAGTGCAAGTTGAATGGTGAAGCAGAGCGTTACTTCTTTTGAAAAGAGGGTACCTACTGACAGCTCTTTTTACCATAGGAGCAACACGCTCCAGGTGGACACAGGTATATATATATGAGGAGATTAAGTCCTGGCTGTCCTTGGTACTTCTCAAGTACTCACCACTCTGTATGGGTACAGAGAGGACTGACTGACCATGCAACTCAAGCAGTCCTGGCTTGGCCCTTAGGGCCGTTTTCCACCACCCGATATGGCCCCTCTATCGGCCGCTAGACCCGTAGTAGTGCTATTTTCGGCCGACAGAGACCATGCCCTACCATTGAACCATATATGGCAGCCCCCTCGGCCAAGGTGGTTGTGTGGGGCAGCTATCGGCCGATAGAGTGAGTGAGTGAGTAATAGATGTTTAACGCCATTTCGACAGCTAAGGTCATATTCATGGCGAGAACTACATTACACAATTTCAAAGAGGAATGTGTCAGTGCCCGCGCATATGTGCACCACACACATCCTGAGGGGATAGGAAAGGAGAGAAGTAGACCCTTTTAAGTGGGCTAGGGAAGCCCGATCGGCCGATAGAGCACTCATATCGGGTGGTGGAAAATGGCCCTAAGGGCCATTTTCCACCACCCGATATGTCCCCTCTGTCGGCCGCTAGACCCATAGTAGATGCTATTTTCGGCCGACAGAGACCATGGCCCACCATTGAACCCTATGGCGGCCCTGTCGGCCGAGGTGGTTGAGTGTGGCATCTGTCGGCCGAAAGAGGTACCCTGTCGGATGGTGGAAAACGGCCCTAAGCGCCATGAGTAGAAATTTATATGCAAGATAGACAATTTTCTACTACGTTGAGCTCTTATATGAATACAGGCATAAATGGCATAAGGTTTCAAATGAACTATGTCCCAATACTCTGTATCATACAAAGTAGGGACTAGAGGATGCAGGGCTAATGGTTGGCTTATCACACATATATACTTCACAGACCCCAACGGTCACTGTACCACCGCTATAATCCAGGTCCCTAAATCCCCGTCCTCACCCACGCATACAGCTCAGCCTCTACGGGGAATAATTATCTGCTCGCGACGCCATGGTTGTCCGTCAGGCCTTATGCCGGATGCAGGCGACGACCCACGCTCCCAACACAGCATAAATCTCGAGAACAACACGAAACACAAATTAAACGGTGTGGCTGAGCAGTGATCCAGACCGGCAGCAGAGAGACGGCGCCGTGCCGTCTGGATGCACACAATGGGAACAACATAGGGGGTGCGTCCAGGTACATTATACACTGATCCCAAATCCTGGTCAGTCACAGAGCACAAGAGTTGTATGTGTGAGCCACTGGCTAGAACTGTGTATAGCTGCCTAGGGTCTTCTACAAGCCATGTACAATAATATTATACGAATGTCCATTTTTCTTATTGTTTATGTGCTGCATTGCTGTTGATTGATGGAGGCTTCTCAAATTTATGACGAGATAATATGGTGATTGCCCAGCGTGTGGTTCTATGTGGCATATTGTAGATATACATGCCCATGTAGCAAGCCCACTCGGGGCCAAATTGGTTTAACCAGGGATAAGGTGGTTCAAAGTGGGCAGCATTCGGTACATGGGTTTTAGGTTCGGCAGATGCTGGGTTTCCAGTCAGGGCCACACAGGGCAGCCCAAATTGGGCAAACCGACTTGAGCCTGTTGGGCTCCCAACGGGTTTTGTCCTCAGCATATGGTCTGGGCCACATTGGGCTGACCGGTTTGGGCACTGGTCAGCTTTAAAATGGGCAACCACATTGGGCCCAGGATGCTTTCAAAATGGGCATCCCAAGATGGGTGCTTAGCTGCATAAAGTCTTCTCAGTCTGGGGTGAGGGTGGGTTTGGACAGGGCAGCCTCATATTCTGGACTGTTCTGAACTCTGTGATGAGTGTTCCCCCTCCCTCTCCCTCTTTTCTTTGCCCTCCCAACCCATCCCCTACCCCTTCCATCTCCTTCTCATTCCCCTCAACCTGCCCTACCCTTTCCCCCTCACCTTCTCTCGCCCTGCTCTCCCCTGCCCTGTCCTCTCCTCCCCTGCCCTCCCTTACCCTGCCCTGCCCTGCCTTGCCCTCCTCTCACCCTGCCCTGCCCTCCCTTGCCCTCCTCTCACCCTGCCCTGCCAACCCCTGCCATCCCCTGCCCTCCTCTCACCCTGCCCTGCCATCCCTTGCCCTCTTCTCACCCTGCCCTGCCATCCCTTGCCCTCTTCTCACCCTGCCCTGCCATCCCCTGCCCTCCTCTCACCCTGCCCTGCCATCCCCTGCCATCCCCTGTCCTCATCTGCCCTGTCCTGCTCTCACCCCACCCTGCCCTGTCCTGCCCTGCCCTCACACTGCCCTGCCCTCATCCTACCCTGCCCTGGCCTCCTCTCACCCTACCCTGCCTTGCCCTGCCCCCCTCCCCTCCGTCCACCACTGCTGTAGGAGATAGGTAGTCCCCCTTTCTCTATATCATTAATACACAGGTAGGTTCATAGTAGGGATCATGTAAAATGCAACACTGACTAGTCTTGGAAATAACAGCTTCATGTCTTTCTTTATACTAGTAGGCTTGCAAGGTGTATTTGTGGTGTGGGGGCAAACAGGTCCCACACCTGGCCAGGGTATAAGAGGACTATATATAGAGGCAATTGAGAAACCAAAAATATCCCCTGCCCCTGTAGGCCAGTCCATGGCAGACTCACAACAAAGTGGTTTCACAGCACTCCAGGCAGAATTCTACCACCCATACAAAACTTATTTCTTTTAGACATAGGACAACTGGAATAGACTACTATATCAGATATGAAGTAATAATGTGCAGACTTTCTCATAGTCTGGAAATACTTAGATGTCTCTAGTCAAAAGTGCAAATCAAGGTCATCTGAGTAGTAGTGGAATGGCAACACCATTTCCATTGCACTGAACTTGGAACAAGAGCAGATATGCAGAGGTACAGTCATTATGAACTTGAAGGCTCTCTTCTCTACTCCTACATAGGGAAGTAGTGGGGAAAGATTGAGGCCAGAATGTCACTTTAATGAATCAAAGTGCCTTGTGTTGGCTGAATGAGTTTGATTCAAATGGATGGTTCTGCTCTGGCTTTCCACTCAGGTAGATATTGCATTTACTGCTTTGGTGATTGGGGGGGGGGGGGGTTGAGATTAGCTCAAGGATTTGTTGTTCATTGACTTTTGGAAAAAAAAAAGAATAAATATTGGATAAATTTTTCAAAAAGAATTTTTACCATGTAACCACTAATTTTTCGTCAAATCGGGCAGCCCACTTTGGGCCACACCAAAAACCCATGTTAAACTCCTTTTAAGCCCAAATCGGTGAGCCCACTTTCAAACAGATCTGTGCCCAAATCGGTTAGCCCAGTGTGGCCCAGACCATTTGCTGAGGACAAAACCCATCGGGCGCCCACTGTGTTAACCCAGTGTGGCCCACATCAGGAGCCCGCTATGGCCCAGACTTGGGCCACACCATGTTTGCTACCTGGGTGACTTGGTTACCTGTATGCATGCTAAATTATGTGTACATTCCTAAATCCCCCATTTTAAAGATAAACTTCACACATTTGAATTCTCAAGTAAAATGGCTCCTTGGTGTGGCGCGCAGTGTGTGGGGAAGTGGGCGCAAAAAGCAGATGGGACACCAAAGTGGCATACTATCGTTCTACTACTCCAATTCGCAGTGGTCTTAACAGACACGTGATAATCATGATTGTTTTCATAATTCTAGCACATGGTTTCGGGCCTGGAGTTTGAGTATGATAAGGAACAAACCGCCATAGGAACAAGCCAAGCACTGATCCTGGGCCCTGATCCTATTCCTGCCATAACAAGGGGACAGTGGGCGGTGAAGGTGGGAGTGACATCTAAGAACAGAGGAGAGTGCAACAGTGGAGGGGAGTTTATTAATGAAGCCCCAGGGACCGTGGAGGAGGCCGGCGTCGTCTGTGGGAAGTCGGTGACGTGACGGGACTCGGTGAAGGAGGTCCCAGGAGAACGACACCGCGACACGCCGCCCCAACACCAACTACGCCACCTAGCGGGCAGCAAGTTGGAGACGCGATTACCCTATGCGTGAGAAGGCGACGTCTACAACCAATCACCAACCAGTGGAGCCGCGCCTTGCTGGACGAGCAACACGACAACGGTCATTAGCAATCAGAGACAATGGTATGCAGTGTAGGATGTTATGTGATTTACACATTCATATGTCCTAAGGCCAAAAAAAGTAACATAATTCAATGACCTACGGCATAGAAATGTATGGACAGATCTTTTCAATTCTTTTGTTTCACGATAAGAGCATGAAAAACATATGACCAATGTGACAATTATGCAACAGGTATGGCTAATTAGGCTATTGAGTGTAGACCAAAATATTATATTCATGAAAACTCGATGAAAAAAAATATGACTAATACGAAAAACTTAAAAATTAGCTAAAATGCTCATGAATTAAAAAAGGTCTAGGGACGGCCCTAATTTGCTAGGGTCTGCTGGTGACTGGAAACAAAACTTTAATTATTTGGCCTAATAGAGAACCTATAAATGTACTGCGAAGTCCTTGTTATAAGAGACCTATTTTTTATACTCCTTAAATAGCGTGAAAGCATTGATACCGCAAAAGTTGCAAGAGGGAATCTTGCCTTGAACCATACATGGTTCTAAGTAGTATATGAAACTGGACGTTTAGATCAGGAGACACAGACAGCTTACATCGGTTATCATGCTGCAGTTTCCAACTCTATCCGCCACCACTGCTAGTTAATGTAAATATTGTCATATTATGCGCAGATACATATTGTACGCGTATACCACTATATTATTCGGATATTTTCCATTTAAAACCAGGTGTCCAATTAATTTCAGCGTTTATCCGATGTATTGTCTCATCTTAATGATCATGACATGCTCTCATTCTTTTTCCTTTCGTCTTTCAATTTATAAAGCGAGAGCTTTCTATCATTCATATTATCATCTAATTTTGCCCTTTCAGTGTTGTGATATCCACGAGGACCCCTTAAGAATGTGATTTATCATGCATGACATAATAAGTGTATTTCCATGACCAACATTTACGTGCAACACAATGACTGCCACAGCTCAATGATCTATTGGCAAACATCATGTTTCACATGGTAGTTTTTATTTTCTCCTGTATACAACTTTAGGATACAGACGTTGTGGACCCTTTCAATGCCATGCGAAGTAGTCAGATATGCGGATGCTAATGGGACAGCATTTATTTAGAGCGCACAACATGTATCTAGTTGGAACTTTCTTTCTGTAACAGTAACACAATAGAAATATCTGCATAGGAATCAAGCAGTAGGCCATGGGAAAGGAAATGTTGGCTTTGAAAGGAAATGACAAATCTGAAGGAAAAATAAAGGTCGAACCCGTTACTATGCATGGCACGCTCATAACAGACCATCCTCATCACTCAGAGATCTAAACACTCACTCTCTGATGGTGAACAATGCGTCTTGATTACCATGAAGTTTTTCTATTGGTTCTCAACGGCTGGAGCCAGCCTGGTAAGATGGATGTGGTATTTGTATTGGAGATAGCATGCTGTGTCGCCGCCCTCTGTGTGCCCTGCTGCCTATGCCTCCAACCTGCTCACCACAAATGTGAGAGTGACTTAGATATTTTGCCCTCATTGGAGGAGTGATGTAGAGGAGGCAATATGACCTTTGTCAGGCTCTGATGACACCGTGACACGTAAGGTTGGGCTGGGCCGTGCGTCGATCAGATATAATAACACAGTCGTGTTCTAAGCGCTTCATTGAAATGAAATATTCATGATGCGGCCTGGGGTGAGGGACAGAGAGTTGGCTATGATGGGACCATAAAATCTGACCGTAAGGGGTGGGCGACAGGCTACATAAACCATAATGGTTCGACCCGATACTTGTTCAGAGTGCTCTCGGCCACCTGTTAATGGCTATATTCCCACAGACTGGTCGGAGAGGAGATTTTATATTGCCTTGACTTCAGAAAAGAAGGCTAAGTAACTGCATGGGGACAGATTGATCATCTCCGCGATATTGGTGGCCAGACAGTCACTATAGGTCCCTAGATGCATATACATATAGTGATATGGGATGCATACCACAGAACAGAAATACGCTTTGGTATAAGAACAAAGCATAATGTATGGATATGTGCATACGGGATTTAGAGATGAACATATGGCTTTGGGAATGGATTCTTTTTTTCAACAACTCCATTGACAATACCATACCAACTATATGATTTTCCAAGCCTTAGACTTGTACCCCAAAAATAAACATTGATTTTGGTTACCAAAAACCTTTAGCACAATGTTGATTATCTACGTCTTGAGAATTGAGACGTATCCCATAATCTTTGAATAAAGTTGATTTATGCAGAGTCGTCTCTCTGCTCGTGTTTCCCCATTCTACGGGAACCTCATAACAGTATCTAGATTCAAACTACATTCTTTCATATACATTTCAAACCGAATCTCATTACCTTAGTCATTGCCAGATAATAACCATTTCAGGACTACATGGTGATGTTAAGACTATTGGTCGACCTGGTGCATGGCTGCAGTTCTTAAGAGTCACGGCTGTATTTTGGCATCACATCTATGGGGCTGTCAATTATGGGAGGGTCGGCATGATACAACATAGTGGCATATACTGGTGGATTGCTCGTAAATACTGCACTTGTGTATGACGACATATCAGATAGGAGGGGTCATGTGGCCCTTAAGGGGCAACTTCTATTTAATACATAAGTTAAGATCCTCCTGTAAGTGGTTAGACGCTGTACGGAGGAGCTATCTGTTTTGAGAGAGACGTCAAAAACAGTAGCTGAAAAATCATTACATCAGGGAGGGCCGACTGAAAAATTCATATCCAGTCTTCGTCAGTTTTCCCAATTGGAGAATTGAAATCCGCCTAATTAGTGTGACTGATAATTGGTCGCAGTGTTGCCGCGCTGCTGCTGCTGCCAACATGGCGTCTCCGTTGTCGTCTACCACGTCTGATCAATCGTCATCCTCCACTCGTCGTGCCCATCCGGGTGTCGCACGTTCTGCGCGCGCAATCACAATCGTCTTTTCCGGTTGCGTGGTCGCGCCTCGTGCGACGATAGCTACAAATAAGGGGCAAAGTAATGCGCGTTAGGCGAAAGACCCGCCCGCCGCAGCGGCCTCAGCTAGAGCTCACCACTTGTCCTGGAAGTCAGTAGGAGCTGTCGACAATGGTGATGGGCGGGGTATTAGGAGGCTGATCAGCTTGAGGGACTCGGGGAAGAATAGGAGGGGACGGTCGATACGGAAATTATCACGCCCGTACAGGCACGAGTATCATTCAATATATTAGCCAGGAGCCAGTCAGGCTTGCTATAATCAGATTGCCAGTAACATAATTTAACCTGGCTAGTCTAGCGGCTGACGCGGCTTCACTCTATCCCTGACAGTCTTGAGTAAATACCATCACTCTACCCTCTTGTCACACGTTTACGTAGGGAAAAGTATTCACCACGACATATAATTAATCTAACTCCCTATGGATAGGGAGAAGAAAAAAGAGGAATGTTGCAGAGGGGGTATTGCTCATGTGGAGTCAACCGTGTGTCTTTGGTAGTAAGGGATCTTATTTTATGCAAATCCACAACCGACTTTAATTAAGTTTTCAACTCGATATCAATTACACGGGATGTTATTTCCCTCCATGGATTACCATGATAAACGGACCTGGGCCGACTTCAGGCCAGGCATAAATCATTTGAGATAAATAAAGCAATAAGTGCAGAAGAAAAGTACAGAAATCTGAATGGGATCTTATGTTACCCCGATTTTCTTCTCCAGTGAGGCTTAACATCCAATCGTCAAAATTTATTTAATTGTTCAACAGGACCTTGACGCAGTTTTTAAGCAGGCTTAAACTCAATTTGCGATCAATAAACTTGACAATCGGGACTTCCAACTGGTTAATGTCTCTGCACAAGCAGAGTTAGGACAAAAAGGGGAAAACACTGTCCACCCCAAGAATTATTTCACTGAACAAACTACTACCCTGGAGTTCTTTTCCCTCCTAAAGGTAACACTGTTATACGATTTGGGAAAGCCTAACACAGTGGCCATTTAATCTGGTAATCTTTTTAACTGCAAATCTACTGGCGGTAAATCCATAATCCCTTCTTAATTAGGTAGGCATACCAAGTGACATTTATGGTATTACATTCTACTTACATACAAAGAACCCACGCAAACTGCTATAACACAATAGAAATCGTTGTAAGCCTCCCCACACTCATCCTTAAGTCTAAGTTGATACCCCCTCCTTTCCCGAGACCTTTCATCCGTCAGTGTCATTGTCTTGGTTTCCATGACACCCAGTCAACCAACCCTCAACAAGGATGTCATTATGCGGGCATTCTTAGAAGAAGGCCAGGGCTTGAGTTTGGGTGGGAGGGTGTGGGAGGGCTTGCAAACGAGACTGTTATGAGTTAGCGGGAAAGGTGTTCATTAAGGTCCCCTTTGCATGCAAGGATTAAATAACACCACTCCACCAGCTGACCACCCCCAAAATAGAGTTATCTAAAGCAGCCCTCAAGCTGCAGCCTCAAGGCATTCGCCCCTAAGGATCTAAATTCAGTTCTCCTCTCCACGGGCTAATGACGCTCCAATTAGCCATCTCTCATTGGACGCTCTCCCTCTGGCGTTAACGCTTCTTTTAGCCTGGGAATTGATCGACAAAGAATGGAGGTCTAGCCTGGGCCGTGCAAACAAACGCCTCGTCGACGAAGCGCCCACCACACGTGTTCTGTCTCCTGCGCTGGTAGGCTCTGAAAAGGGCTTTCTTGTTGCCCCCGGTATACCGAGGGGGACGCCGTCTACCGGGCCAATTTGTTTCCACTTCCGACAACGGCGCCTGCGCCGCGACACGGCGCGACCATTTTGTAATGGAGGCAATTTCCCGGCACAAACATGAAATGTAAAACTGAATCAGTACTTATGCCACATTATGGGACATTTCCATTCGCAGCCTGGAGTGGACACTGGGCGATTCATATCTCCAGGCATGTCTGTTAATCGGTCATTTGTGGCTGCTTGCATTCGAAGGCAAACAGTTGGAGTGGTGACCATGAATACTAACAAGCCCAGCCCGGGTCCTCCTCAGGATCGACGTGGCTTATTTTCCCCTGGTGGCTTGGTTGCCTAGCTGGTTACGAAGCGCGTATAGCCGTTGTCAATGTTTGTTTTCCTTTTGTTCTTTCTTAGATCAAACATTGTTTCTATGAGGTCCACTGCAGAGGGATGTCGCCACCAGTCTGTCTCTGACAAGGAAAGGCTTTCTGCAGTGCCTAATAACCTGCAGGCAAGGATGGAACTTGATTAAAATCAGCGACGGTAGTGCTAAGTAAACAGACAGCTCGAATGGCAATGAACCTTAATTGATTCCATTCTTTCAGTTCCGGCTGTTTGATTTTTCTCTCTAGAGCCATTGTAACAACTGGGCCCACTAGCTCCCTGTGGAACAAATGAACTTGTACACACCAACTGCATAAAATGCTATATTATATGAGGATAGCTATCCCCTGTCATCATGAAGATGGCAAACCATTACTTGATATTAATACTGAGCTCAACGATACTTTGTATGATAATGTAAACCCGGAGAAATATGAATTCTGCTGTGATAGAAGTGACAGATGATAAGCAAAACATAACTTTCATCGATGTCCAATCTCGCACAAACTGTTTTCTGATATCCCTTTAATATAGGAAGAGTGCTTGCACTGAAATCCTTTATACGGGGTTATTCACTGGAGTCTTTGTGGTACTATGCATACAAATCCATGCATGTAATTCGCATATATGCCAGGTATTAATGTTCTGGGTTGTAGATTACTATTGAATGATCCATGTACTCTCTATTATCGCCCATTATAGCCGAGATTACCCGTATGTGGCTGTGGTGGGTGTCAAACACATTGTTCCCTCTCATAGACCTTTCTATGTGAACACCATCACCAGGCGGCGACACGTGTACCTCTGATACACATCTCTGATCAAAGCGCATGCGCAATAGGTCCCCGGCCATTTGCATAATTAAACGCCAGACCGTATGTCATCCATGTCAGCACGTCTGACGTGCCACTTAAAGTCACTCATGGTTCGTCCGTGTGAGCAATGGTCCATGAGGAAGGGCGTGCCAAGGTGAACCACCCCGTATCCCCATACCCTGACAATGGAAAACTCTCCCCAGGTGAGAGATCAAACCCCCTGGGGGCAGCTAGAAGCACCCCATGCCCATCACCGCTGTTACCTGATCCCTGATGTGGACACCTCATCACATACCCCTTAAAACACCCTGGAGGCACCACTTTAATGGTCTTCCCAAACATATGGTGCAGGTACCACCTGATCATTATGTAACACGTTTTTATACACATTTCCCCAGTGAAGGGATGGTTGCTTTCTTGGTGGCAGCTGGCCTTCTGGAGACAGCGCCCAAGGGGAAGGTGCCCAGTTTGGAGCCAGTATTGCCTGTTCCATAGAGATATGCCATTTGGGACAATCGAGGTCCCTGGACATGTTTCTCTTTGTGTAGGGATGGCTGATATGGGCGTGGTCAGTCAACCGTCTCCCACCTGTATCTGGCCATTTTCTTGGCCTTCACCGAGGCGTGAAACAGGAGGGGACAGGAGGTAGTTGCATCGTTGGATGACCTGTCGCCATTGTTGTTGTGTAATGCCAGGTGCACAGTAGGTTGTTTATGACGACTGTGGTGGTACACATGGCAGCTTATTGTACACATCAACATATTTAGTATTAAAAACTAGACTATTGACATAGGCCAACGTGTCCTGTATCTAATGGTCCTAAATAAAACGTTGGCATGAAAAATGTCTTTTAGCGTATTCTGGCCATGAAGTATGCATTCTCCAGAAAGAATAATTTACATAAGGGTGCAAGCCGGGGGTGCAAGATACCCTGTGGGACTTTGTAGTTTCTACCATCCTCTTTTCTACATCATGGAGAATCAATAATTCATTATGGATATATGAAATATATATATATATATATATATATATATATATATATATATATATATATATATATATATATGTGGACAGGTGAGGGGAAAGGGTCCTCCGAGGTAAATTGTGATATTTAAAATTGAAGTCATTGGCTTTAAAATGAGGTATAACACTTGCAGATAACCCCTCTGGTCTCTGAGATATTGCTTCATGAAAATGGAATGACATAACTATACCGATACAGCCAATAAGCTCTATTATTCCTTGTTTTGATCAAATCAGGCATCTAATTAGCATAAAGATTTAAATAACCAATTGAAAAATAGCCAACCCTTTCCATACATTTGGGCATAACTTTTGATCTAGAAATGGTATCTCAATGCTTTTTTCAGCATACGAATCTACATGAATCATTCTATCAATTGACATTAATATTTTTTTATTTGGAATATTATTTTGGTTACCATGGCAACCCATATCTTTGAGAATGTTTATTTAGGCCTTGTTTTGGATTCAGAACGTTATATTTACACTCCAAGTACACAGGAAGTGCCAGAAAATAGAATGTTTTTGAGAAAACCATCTTTTTCTGTATAAAAAATTACATAATAGCAATTTTTGGTCTATTTTTAATGTTTTTAGCCTCTGTAGCTCCCCTGATGGCCAAATCCAGTACTAAAACCCCACAGGGAGGGCCCTTTCTCCTCATTTGCACACACACACACACACACACACACACACACACATATATATATATATATATATATATATATATATATATATATATATATATATATATATATATATATATATCAAGGTGAAACAGATACAACGGTTTGAAAACAGTCATGCGATTGTCCCTCGCCGATTATTGTCCTTTTGATCGCTGTATCCACTACCCTCTTCTGATGACATTGAATGATCAATCAAATACCAATGAATATTAAAATTTTGTATTGTTAGACTTTCTACATCTGACATAATATTATAGCGCACAGTTTTCTTTCAAGGAGTTCATTGATTTAAAATCTCCTGTGTACCATAGAATGACTAAATATATGGTCCAGTGCATTCAGTCTCACAACAGAATTGGGTTATATGAGGTGAATTGTGTAATATAACTTTAATAGTTTATGCCATCGTTCAATACACCTATCATGAACTGAATTTGCGGTTAATACTACTACATTCAAACATTCCATTTAGGTGTCAGCATGAGGAATTCGCGTTGGCATAAAAAAGCCCCCGTCATTGGCATTTTCTGACACTAAATAAAAAAAAAGATTCTCCCCTACTTCAAAGCCTTCAGCTTGAATTTGAGCCACAAACAGACGGCAACAATGGAATATACTCTTTGATCTCTTGATCCTTTTAGGTCTCTCCTAAACCCATTAAAGCTATAATAAATAGCCTTTGCAATAATATCAGAGCTGGATTCACACTGTCAGTGCTGGCCGTCATGGTGGGGGAGCTAAACACGGTGACATTTAAATGGGCTGCCATGGAAGGGAGCTATGAGATGATGCCTAAAGTGCGTAAGTGATTATAACGTCCTGGTTGGGGTGCAGAAGGGGTGAGGCATTACCCACGGTGCACTCTGACGGGTTAATGACACTCTCATCTGGCCTCAGCTATTGATCACCCTCCCATGATCCATCTGGCGCACGTGGTGATCCGTCCCAATGATCGACACACGGTCGTCTTCACGGGATAATTATCAAAATTACACTTTTAGCATTTGAGAACCGCGTCATAACAATCAGCATGGACCAGTGGGGAGCCAGTCTGCCATGGAAAGAAATAGGTTATGTAAACTTTCACTGACGACCGCTTCAAAGCTGCCGCATTGTGGTTAAGTTTGTGTTCCAGCCTGGGGTTAATCCGATAATTTAATAAGCAATCGAACAACAGGGGGGATATTGTATCGCCTATGAAAAAAGGAAAATATTATTGTTGAAATGGTAAACTAAACAACTGAGTCGGTATCTGTTTTTAGAACAGTGTCCATGGATGCAGTCCTTGCTGAATCATCAGAACCGAGCAGAAAGACAACAAACAAGGGGAATCTCTTTTCGGCCGTATGTCCATTGATCTAGCTATAGGACTCAGTATGGAGGCCTAGTGGAGCGCCATCTTTAATTTCGCTGGTTGAGCTAAAACCCACTGATATGACATACCATGATGGGCACCTTGTCCCTGGGTAACACCCACTTCCAGGGACATGCTGGTCCCATCTTTAAATATCAGTTCTTATCAATGTTGTCGCCAGGAACCAGCTCCAGACCAGCTAGTGGCCAATACTACAACGAAACAGCACGTTAGCGCTGGTGATCACTTCCCCTGTGGGGGGTAGCTGTGCCTTAAAATGATCATTGTGATGAAATTGCTACTTTGCGGTTCACTTAAAGGATATGTGTTGATTTACAGCATATCAATACTCATTGCTACCTCATTGTTTAGTCCATATATATGATTTAAAGAAATTCCAGGGTATTTTCATCACCGGTATGTGTTCTCCCCTACACCTGTCCACTGTATGTATGGCAGCTTTGGTAGGTGTTTAACAATTATCAGCCCTCCCTTGACACTTCAATTATGTCATGTCTGATATGGTAGGGTAATCAATGCCTAGTACTCTGATCTAGGACTGAATAACTACCCTCTTCTAATCTTAACCACTTGTACCAAAACACCCCAAAATGGCAGGTCATGATGAGGGAATACACACAGTCTGAACAGGAAATGATCCAAGATTATAGTTTGTGTAGCATATACAGAAGTACGAACACCCTGCAGGGGGACATATTTATGGTAGGAATGTGACAACCGTATTTTGTTGACCATACCCCATGCCATATTGTCACAATGATCGTTTCTTTTCTCAGCTACCTCTGAGAGTGCAAGGTAAATGTCGGCTCTCAAACGCTAGTGTAGGGGCCGAGCATTGGCTACCATTGATCCTTTATTATTGTAATCGAGAGTCAGTTGAAGTTCACTTTGCTATGATCCGCTGAGCGCACAATACACCCAACTTACTTCACTACTGAAATATTCAGTAGTTGACAGCCATGTGATTTTTGGTGCAACGGTACTCCCTTGGAACTAGAGGAAATACTACACATTGGTAAATCGATACATGGCGATTTCCTATTGCGTGCCTTTTGGCTGTTTCACTATGGGATGGCCCTTACTCAAAGGTCAAGACTTCTATGAAATTGAAATTGTGCTTCATCGAACCCTGCAAGTCAAGGGGTCTAGCTATATAAGTATTAGCGAATCGTTCAGAAACCACACATCCTGTTCATTTCATGCTCGCTTAAACCTCGACTCAATGTACCCTAAATGGAAAAGCTCTAAGGTTCCCTTTTGCCCTCCACTTAGCCTATAAAGCGACCTGCACATTTGTAATGCAGGAAGTGAACATTATTGATCGTTAAAATGTGGTAGGCCTTGGTTATTGGTCGCTAGCATGGCATGCCATCGGTATTAACATGTGCATGTTCGTGCCAAGCGCCCATATCCAACAGGCTGAATTTACTACATGGAAAGGTTTAATTCCAACAATGCCGGTACATTGCTGCATAAAATTTACATCCGACTCTGAGTATCAGTCACGTGAAATGCCCAATGTTTTAGTATGTTATCCATTGGTCCATGTTGCACTATTTGAATAATATCGATTTAAGCCATATGGAGAAAATTGTGTAGCAATCAGTAGTGGATCTAGAGTGTGTCCCCCTCTAGATCCCCTAAAATGGGTTTAGGTATCAGGGGCGTAGGAGAAGAGGAGGGGGGCTGCCCCCCCCCCGAATCATAAAGGAGGTGGGGCCTGAGTATGCCTGGGCCTCCCAAAATTTGCCAAGAATAATAATGAATGGGACAAGAGCTAAAACTTTGCATCTCAAATAAGATTGATATAGTAATGAGATAGAGAAAATGGGGGCCTGGGCCTCAAATCAGATCTAAAATTCATCAAAAATTATTTTTCTATACAAATTTTATATAGGTATGTGTAGGCGCTATTGCACTTGAGCCGACAATTCCAGGTGGTCAAGGTGGGGCCCCCACTTGCCCCCCTCCCCCCAATGAAGATTTGCTTCCTACACCTATGGGTATGACTCTTTACTATAGTCAAATGTGGCCCTGTCTATTTACCTCCCCTGGACAAAATCCTCCTGGTAGCCCCTGAGAAAAGAAACGCGTCTTTCATGGTTTGGAGTTGATTTATAAAGAGCAAGGTAAGATCATAGTGTATTTGAAAATTAGCAGTACACTGACTTCCTAGTCCATCTTGTCATTCCTGCTACATGTATCTAGGAGGTATATCATGTCATTTTAACATGTCCCTGCCTCGGACTGTGAGCCCTTCAGTTTTGTGTGACAAGTACTTCACATGTCAGTCATCTGCCCACCCTTGTGCACATTGATTTGACCCTTGACGTGACCGGTTCAAAAGGGGAGGGCGTGCCTCTTAGAGCGGACTACAAGTCCAATGACTATGATAAGGGTCACAGTGCCATGCCAGAGGACAATGATCACCAGTGGACAACGTCCCAGAAACAAACAAGTGACAGGAAAATTGCAGGTTGTCCGTTGTTAGTCCGAATTAGCCTGAATTAGCCTGACTATTGGACATGGATGGTGAGGCCAGAAGGGTTCATTATCACACGTGTACGGGTCAGTGCCCAGCGGGCTTTGTTCACCCCTCCAGGCGCCAGGGATGGGGGTCAGGGTGAGACCATCAGGGGGAAGGTCATCAGTTAAGGTGTGGTGTCCTCAGAAGCATGAATTAAGATTGGGGAGGGGCTGATGGAGCTATAGGGGGCTTTAGAGGGCAGAGGTGGTGACATAGAGACGAGGTGACGGCTGATGTACGTTTATAAATATGCCGGCTTCGTGTCAGGGGGTGAAAGAGTCCACTATCAGTGCCTGATAAAGTGCAGATTGCCATTGGGTGGTAAGCTAGGCAAAGCCGATAATAGGCTCCACTTTACACTTACCACCATAGAGACACCTGGATGGCCATGGGGAACTTAACCCCTGCCTCTATAGTCATGTAGCAGTGGAGCACTGGCGAGTGACTCGCTTGCAGTGCATTGCTGCATTTATATACTGATCCTAGGGCAGAAATATCAGCCCTGTTGGGCAGACATGACTTATGTAGGCTTACCTTCCCCTGGTTAGATACCTGGTATTGTCTGTATTATAGGCTTGAAAACAAAAGCGCATATGATGCATTAAACACAAATGCTTCCCTCAAAGGGTTGAAATCCATCAAAAAGGTGATCGCGGCTACAAAAAACAGATTCTGGCAGTGACAATGTGCCTGCAGCTCACTCAGACATGGGTGATGTAGACTCCACATTTATACACATTCAATACATCTCTCTGAACACTCAGACCTTTTTTTATGTGCGAACCAGTGAATAATCAACTAGACAGCTGCTTCTATAGGAAGCTCCTTTAGAGTCATGCCACATTTAGCACCAGAGTCTATGACCTGTTTCGGGATATGCCTTTGTTGAAGGAGACAGTCGCACTCGAATTCGTCTGGAAATGTGCCCAGTTACCCTCAATGGGCCTCCAGCTTTATCCAAGGACCAGCACCCACTTCCCCACCCACTGTGCACTCCATCAAGGAGCCATTTGACTTGAGAATTCAAATGTGTGAAGTTTATCTTTAAAATGGGGCGGTTAGGAATGTACACACCTTTTTATTTATACATACAGGTAACCGAGTCACGTATGGCCACAATATGCCTCGTAGAACCACACGCTGGGCAATCACCATATTATCTTGTCATAAATTTGAGAAGCCTCCATCAAGTTGATTGCTGCTAAACTGTACACCAGCTCAAAAGGTACCATCTGCCCTGAGGCGGTTGCTGCCCCCCAGCATGACACTGCATGGCGTGTGGAGTTGGCATTGGGGGTATAATACACCAGTTGGTCTTTCTCCCAGGTAAAACTCACCTGCACCTCACCAAATTACAACTGCTGCGGTCAGCTTCCATCGGTCATCTTTTGTGATGGTGACAATAGTCTTTATCTGGAAGTCTACCTAGTTATGCGACCTATAACCACAATTTGGCAATCAAGGTGCCTGCTTGTTGATAATTAGAGGATATTTTGGAGGTTATGTTGGAAAACGATAGAGCTTTAGAGCGATAAAAGCACCACTGATGGTTTTAAGAGAGATTATTATGATAAAGTAGTACATGCAATAATACAAATGCAAATGATAAAAGCAGGAGCTGTGCGCTCTCTATGCCTCTGTATGTCATTCAAAAAGTTCTATAAAAGTCCAAATGGGTACCAAATTTGGGATACATTGTATTTAAAAGGGAATGTCCAAAAGTACCTCCACAAATTATAACATTTGAATACCGCCATAGTTCACCTTTTCGCTTCATCTTGTTTTTATAAGAGATCCTTCTTGGCAGTTGCAATAGACTGATTTCCTCCCCAAAATTCAGTAGCATCTGAAAGATTTTATTTCTGAACAAACATGATTGGTACGAAGCCGTTAAACCAATTCAGCATCAATGATTCCAGACAGGATATACTGATGGGCCCACTTTCATGCACAAAGGTCCAACTGATATGCAAGGATAGATAGGTTAGTCTGAGTTCTCAGACGGTTTACCCGCTGATCCAATGGAATGCCAGTCCATATTTTGAGCATGGGGCGCTAGAGACATGGACGGATAAGCAGTCGAAAAGCGCCAAAGCCAGCCCGTCGCGGCCTTGTGCACCCACCGTGATCCGCATTCAGTCGTACTTTGCTGGGTGTCAGGGTAATGTTATCTACCGCACCAGATGACTGTAGCCTCCGCGCGCGTCTTAGAAACAGACTTTCCAATTTCCGCGTCTTTGTGGATCTTATCGCAGTGTCCGCTTTCATTTGCAGATTGCGAAAATCGAGGGTGCACACAGAAGCAAAGACTGCCGGGGTATTAGTGCTGAAACGGTGTGCTCTGGGTTTGGGCGTCTGGGGTTTTGGAAGGTGACTTAGACACAGGAGGATGGGTGGGAGGGTTGTGTTTTAGTGGATAGGAGGACGATTAAGTGAACCCTGGATGGGTGTGAAATATTGTTGGTTGTGGTCGCGAGGGTCGTCCACAAAGGGACCGTGTGTCTATCGGCGGCACCGTACAGTCAATGTCGATCCCCAAACGACCACCACACACGGGATCATGGTGGATGAACTTTGCCTGGCGGATCAGAAGCCTCATGTCTGGGGCTGATCTATTCGTCACCCGAAAGGTGACGCCGTTTTTCAGACTAAAAAGCTGCCGACGATTGGTCGCCCGTCGCCGGAAGTGGAGCGCTGCGTCTCTTAGCACGACAAGAGTGGCCCCTAAGGCCCATTTTCCACCAACCGATATGGGCCCTGTATCGGCCGACGGTAGCGTTCACTGTGGGTCTGTTGGCTATGCCTCTTCATTGAAACCTATGGCAGCCCTGTCGGCCGAGGTGGTACTTTGGTGCAGCTGTCGGCCGACAGAGGGACCATATCGGATGGTGGAAAACGGCCCTTATGGACGGTGGAGACAACGCATAGACCGTCCTATGCTGGACTGACACTTAATCCTGGGACCTGCATGCGCGCATAATGCACGAAGAACACGCTGAGCGCGGACTGAGGCTCTTAGCGCGAGCTTTCCCACACAGTTACCGATGTGTACATACGCATTTTATACCTTCTGGTGAAACTGATAGGAGATTCATCCTTTTATAGCTTCTATCATCTGCATAATCATATATTTGCATTTCTCTTGAAATCGCGCCACATTAATATAATAGAAATACATTATCAAAACTGCTTTTATCATAAGAAATGTTGGAGACCAGACATAACTTTTGTTATGAATAATTATGTTTTTGGGCATAATAATCCATGTAAAGCTAAATACAGTTTGCAGGTTATTTGGAGGAACCAAATTTATACTTTAATAGACTGATAAAAATAGGGTGATATATCTTAGTCAGTAGTGACTAACTTAAGATAGTCAAATGATAGTGCGATTTATGGCTATCCCTCCATAGTCTCCTGTGACTAACTTAAGTTAGTCATATAGTCAACATATAGTCATGCCTTTAATGTATAGAAAAAGTCCTTGGTCAGGTGACTATCATTTTGTTGCTAAGCAACATTTAGTTAGTTAGTATGACTAATATGTACAGTCAGTTCTGACTATACCTGCAAGCAAACATTCACACAACCCAACATGTCTGCCTATACCTTCCTATTGGTGAACAGTTTGAATCCAAAATAACTATTGTTATACTGTAATGGCCAAAAATATCACAACAAATACTTACCTATCCACCTTTATATGGCCAGACATATTGATATTCCATGGATGGACAGGTTAAGATGATGATTTGGCCTGATTATTATTGTCTCCTCCTAGTCCAGGCAACCATAAATATAATTATGTGCTCTTTCTGGGTGACGTTTTTTTGTGCACAGAAACCTGTGACATCATCAATCTGTGAGCTCTACATATAGTCAGAAAGATAGTGTGACTAAGGTATATAGTCATCTGATGGGGCTCAGAATATGTGGGTATAGTCACTACTGACTATAGGTTTTATTATCAGTGTATACAGACTATGTGATGTCGATGAGCGAGGGAAAGGAAGATGTTGGGGCGGGCATGCGTTGTTGAGTGCGACGCCTGGCGGTCATGTCGGCACTGCTGTCGGCGCTGTTGGAGAAGGGAACTTGTGACACTTCTTAATCAAATCGAAGGGAACTGACACCTTCGTCTCACCTCAATTACGTTATGCAAATGTCACATCTTATACGTGCTGGCGGCGCTCGATAAGGCATAAACTGGTGGAAGGCATGGTTGTACGTCATACACTACTAGGGGAAAGGTGCTTGTACGTCAGACATGTACGCCACACGCGTGTGTGTATCAGGAAGGCGGGATCCACTGGCGATCTTGATTGTGGGGGAGGGTAGGTGGGTGGGAGATATATGCCCCGAGGATGCGTGTGAATCACCGTACAATTAAGCATCCAGACTCCCAGGCCTACCTCGCTGATGTAAACTGGTTAGACGGAAGCTAGTGTCGAACAAAAGCATCCTTGTCAATATAAGCCACATTCCTCTCACATTCACTCAGATCTTTTTAAATTTGAAGTCATGTTTAATACATCATCTCCTACATATCAGCCAAGGACCCTTTTATTAAAAACTGGTATGAGATGAAGGTCATAGCAGGCAAGGACATTTCCAAGCGTCCTTGCCCGGGTGTAATTCAAGTATTGAGCTGGTGCTGGTTGGGATGTGATGCTCAGCAGTGCCAATATACAAAGACTGCACGTTTGATGGACAGTCCCACAGTGGCTATCTCTGCTGGCCTATACATTAACTGTCACATATAGAAAGAGTGTGGGATAACTAATACAGGAGCCACTATATTTAATGAGATCGATTTGGCGGGGTGCTTTTGCGCTCTACTGACCAATACTTTGTATATAGCTCACATAGCCATTATCAGCTGGGGGCCGCCATTAGACCCCGACGGCACTATGACTAACACCTTCAGCCCCCGACTCCGCAGTATATGCCAGGGATGCCTCCCATTGGTCAATAATACAATAGCCATGTGCCGTATAGGCATCTCACACAATCTTCGTTTGGAGCTCAAATGTCAAGGGTCATGTATAGATATGGAGGAGATGTATACCCCTTGAATATAGAGACTTAAGTGTATGCATTGAATGATGAACCCATCCCTTCATCTACCACCTCAGATCCAACCCAACTGGCATTTTCACCAACGTTTCGCTGTATAATTCGGACCAGGCCAATTCAAGGAGATCTAAAGGGTTAAATAAACCACCAAAAGCTCTCTGAACTGTTCAAATGTTTCATATTCATAACCAATATTCACAGACAAGAGGTGGGTGGTTTGAGCAGACAACATTGGCATTGGTGGGGTCTGTGTGTAGTGCGGGGGAAAGGGGGGGGGGCATGTTGAAGTGCGCTATTAGTCAGAGATAAGATTTACGAGGACATTGTAATAAGTCCTATCCCCTGTGACGCGGGTTATTGGCTATGGCTCCCTCGGCAAGAGCGTCTTGAAGAAGGCCCAGTGGACCACTAGCTCCCTACATTAGATTGTTCCGTTTAATAACAAAAGCACACTTCTAAGAGAAGATTAAGCCAATCGATGTGCATAAGAACGGGGCGGCACTTCCGCGGCTGAATTGTAACATTGGTGTCCCACCTGTGCAAGGTTGTGGGGCTGCGACACTCCGAGGGATAATTTGAAGGGGGAAATCAATTGGAAGATGGGCGCGTTTTTAATCATCTTTTCTTGCTGTGGAATTATATCGATGACGGGCGGGGAAGCGTGACCGAGGAATGTGGCGGTCCCCCAAGTTCCCCGACTACCCATGCTCCCTACCTCTCCCCTTCCCCATCCGTCTTTCCCTCGTTGCCTGCAGCCCCCACCCTGTCTCCCCGACACTTTTTCTTTCCATTTCTGGGCGGCGAAGCGAAACAAATGAATTAGCGAAGAAAACGCAAAGTTGACAGAACGTGACAGGAGTGTATCGAGTGACTGGGGATCCGCCCCGAGGCAGGATTTCTACTTGGGGATAGCAACGAGGCCGATGAGCTAGCAGAGACAGCAGGGACCAGGCAGTTGGCCCCTCAGGTCGCCATCCGGTGGTGGGTGCTCCTAAGAGAGTTGAATTGTCTCCGGAGGAGTAGGAGGAAGGGATGGGGATGTTTAAGGCACGCGTTCTTCGCGTGATCTTCGTCTTAATCAGCAAATCACTAGCGTGTTGGGAAGCAAACAAATCCATGCGTCCTTAAGTCAGTGTACATCTTCCCTTTTCCTACCAATCTTTGCATACTGCTTTCTTTTGCCAAGATCGCAAGTTCCACTTTCGCCATTTTGGATTCGGTGTTTTAATGGATAACAAATGGAGTTCTATCTGAATTATTCACCCTTTGAATTGCTGTATACTAGAGACGGAGCGTGAAATCGCCAGAATTTATCAGTGTGTATATTTAGGCTAAAACAGGGTTCTCGACGGACAAAAGTGATAGTGGCGTTAGGAGCTCAGCGGTAATGGCCAACCCATCGAATTAGTGCCACTGACTTGGTTTGAATCGTAGTTGGGAACTTTGGGCTGTGGATTCTAGAGCCTACGCCTTGCCAAGAGGTCAACGGGCTTAGGTCCACTAGGATCCATTTGGGAGATCCAGACGCAGCAGGACCCAACACAGATGGGGCCACTCCCCTGACAATACCTGAATGCACTTAGTCTCCTGGTGCATACACCTACATACATCCCTGCACACATACACAACACCCCTTCTCTCACTCCCATCACCTGGAGTCTTGCACTTAAGCAGTAACCAGAATAACACAGTCTAAAACAGTCTATACACAAAGAGCCATCGCCCAGTGCCTGCATAATGACCTATTGTTCTGTGGACATATCAGCACCCCATTGGAAGTTATTCGACCGACCATTGGGGGTTCCCTATTTGTATATGTATTACGGAGGCTTTTGTATAGACATTGCTGTGCCTGGAGCTAGACGACCTATTGGTGTCGGCGTCACCATCTCCTTCACCTCACTATATCTGTCCCCTCCTGTATAGTGTGGCGTGGGCAGCTTCAGCAGTCCTGGGGAAATGCCGGGTTAAAGGAGGAGCCCGGGGGTGGCTAGCGACCCCTTTGGAATCGATGCCCTCCGCCGTGGAGACTGCTTTGTGGGCAGTGGGGGGAGTTGGGGGGGGGCGGGAGAGGGGGTTGTGGACTGAGGGGGGAGGATCTAAAAAGGGGCAGATCCGTGATCGCTGGGTGGGCGTTGGGGATCAGTTTACCCAGGCGCCGCGGGCTCCGTTATGTCGGCGCCTGATAGGTTAGACCTGGGGTGACAAAGGCATTTCCAGACGCCTCGACGAGACGCTGCTCTGCTGCCCTCACCTCCCGCTTCCTCCTTCCCGACCGATCGTCAGCGAACTTCAGGTCGCGATGATCCCAACTTACCAGCAACTGCACAGCGGAGATAGGAGCATGCGGAAAACTACATTCGCCACCAGACAATGTCTACATATAACACATACCACTGGGTATCAGTTATACATGTAGTAAACCTCTCATGGCCGACTTTTCCTACTTGCTCACAACATCCCCAGGAGGGTGTTGCTCCTATTGTAAAAAGAGCTGTGAGTATGTGCCCTCTTTTCTAAACAAGTCGTGCACTGCTTCACCAAAGTACTTGCACTCACCACATCAGTGTGAAAAGTCACCTGCCTTGTTTAAAACAGAGAGAGCTGCACTATCAGGTACCTACTCATGTCACATGCTCTATAGTATATTATACTGACTGACTTCTCCCAACTAGGTACCTACTCAAATCCCTTTTTTAGCACCATACTTGAATGACCACTTGTGAGCAACAAAAGGGACAAGTTATAGCTACATGAAAAGAAAGGACTGGAAACAAGGGCATTTTTAGCCAGCTCTTCCTTTTACAATAGGAGCAAAACCCTCCAGTATAAGTAAGGTGAGCCACAGCCGATAAACATAGAAAAGCACAGAGGCACTCGTTCGAAGTTGGCTCAGAAAAAAAACAATTCATTTTGGTAATTTTTCTGTCCCGCAGGGCGTGAGAACAAGGTATCTTTGCAGATAAATCATGGGAACTCAGCAGGACCCTTGAAATGGCATGTGGCGAACCATTCTGACCCAGTCAGCCGTGTCTGACCACCGGCAAGGAGGCGCTGACCTTTAGTGAATGTCACACACTGACCACCCCTGATATTGGCGGTCACAATGGACGCCTCCCACACCCACAGCTACAACTTGAATACCCAGCTCTTGACTTGGTGTCGATGACCCTCCCCGCCCCCTAGTCTTATTTTTCTGAGCCCCGGGTGAACTTCAAAATGTCGTGACAAGTCTGGAGTTTGCATGTATGCAAGCCACGCCGATGAGCCCAGAGGGTAAGGGAGACGACAGGGCTTGCTGCTGATAACTGGGGAGGGAAATTTCTAGTTGGTATGTCCCTGCATCTGTATGTGTTTAAAGTGGATGTGAATTGAGAGCGACAGACCTAAGACTAGTTAGCCTTAAGCTGACTTTGACTGTTTGCAGACCTCATGAAACTTGTAAATGGGGTGGTGGGGCATGGCTGACAATTATGGAGCCACTCACGAGCAGGTCAACTGTAAGGCCACCCTACTCACTATAGGACAGGGAGGTGACCAAGTGTTTATCTCGTAGTTGTAGACAGTCTTTTCATTTAACCCAATCACGATTAGCTATAGTGTAAATGTTTTTTTTTTCTATAATATAACATAAAACGTCTCTCCGCATTTTCATTTATCGCATATTTGCTGTTAATTCTCGCATTGTAAAATATAAAGCATTTTCTCGGCGGTTAACAGAGAGCTATGAGCTACTGACAATATTGGGAATCATATATGCAGATTTGGTCCTTGTGGGGGCTTGATCCTATTGACGGGTTGAAGCCTTGCCCCTGTCCCCAGGGGCTCCCGGATACATGCACGTCAATATGGTGAGGTGAGAAATTCACAAGTTCAAAGAAACGCTGCCCCTCCCTCCAAGAGTTGGGACCCGCCTTATTGATTGATGGGGATAAGGAGGTTCGGCTGGAGGCGCTCTGGAGAGGGTGAGGCACCGATCGAATGTCCCTTGGGGGCCAGATAAGGCACCTCCAGGGCTGAGAGGGATTTAAAGGGTGGTAGTAGAGTAGGGGGTTGGTGGGGGTGACTGTCCGAAATGGGCTCTAAAAGAAGTCGCCAGGTAAGAGACTTCCCCACAGGGCAGGTATATTTATGTGATGACTTCCTGTATTGATGACACCTTCAAGGGAAGAGAATGAGGGGGCGGAGTTAAAGGAAAACGTAAGTAGTAGTTTGAAGTACTCAGTTTCCCATTTAAAACACTTACACTCTACTTGGGGGGGGGGGGGTGGGTGTGAGACTGTAGATACATACCTAATACACCTGAGGTGTAGGACTGCTGAGGCCTGAAGGTAACTGAATTAAATCTGGCCCAAGAGGAAAACATTATAACAACATCACTCTGAAATGAATGAAGGTTATTTTCGGCTTGTCCCGGAACCCTAGACGATGGCATATTGGGCTCCAATATAAACCTGGCGGTATATGAGGCTACGCCTGACAGCGTCCTTTGTCATATATGTATTGCTTAGGTAAAGAGTATACCTAGCACAATGCACATCACTCACCCTTTCACCAAGTTCCTTTCACTATCCAGGGGTCATATATATTGGTAAACCCTCTTGAACAAATGGTATATACATGCTAGCAATAAAAACACAAGGAATCCACATCACTAGAAATTGAACTATTTTGAGGCAGTCTGTCACTTCATGAGAAGTTAAATGCCATTTCTCCATGAAAACTTCCTAAAAGTAACAAAAGTATACGTCACCGAAGGGCTAGTCATTGAAGCTTAGCATGACGTAATAGCAGTGAGTGGTGACGAAATGGTAAAGGACCACACATTGAGGGAAGTTAATCCCGTTTGAAAATTGACCATCGATGGTCTAACACCTCTAACAATGACAGCACAAACCATTTGGACTAGCTAGATCAATTCGGGACAAGGACACAACGTCCCTAGGGATTTCAGTTGACTCCAATTTGGATGAGGTCAGTCCTACAAGGGAACAAACGTGTGTACAATTGTCGGAGTGGTTGGAGAAGGGACAGAAAGGTTGGAGTGGTTGCTTGGAGGACTAGTTAAAGAAAGCCGAGGTGACAAGGGTCTGAATAGGAATCGTCATGTAGATAGAATGTCCTATACTCACAGTAGGGGATCCACTGAGCTAGGTATACGATGACTTCTTGCAATATCAACATGACCCCCAGAGTCACCTCTGTACACCCCCCTAGAGACAAGAAGAAATGCCATTCAGGTACATTTGTATACTCGTTTTGCATGCACCTCCATATTGTCACACAGACCACGGCTCTGTGTGTGTTGTGGGTGAGTTGCCTTGGTATGGCAAGATGGTTGTTTTGTTTGAGAGACTAACTTTACAATATATACTATATCCACTCCTAATAAAGTGCAAACCTGTTGGTTTCTTCACGTCCATGGAGAAAGTACAAAGTTAAATGCATGAATTAAGCTAGTAGAAAGTAATGAGGCTCAAGTGAAGGAATGCAGCAGTTAAAGATTGTCTCTTTGAATTCGGTTTTATGAACAATGCCAATCGTTACTGACGGTTGTATAGGTTTGATTGGAATATTAACAGAAGGCAGGGTACACTGCATGACCACGGTTCGTACTCAATATGCTTTGGTTTAGAAGGGGTTTAACTATACCAAATACCTAGTCTGGGAAGTGGTGACATAGCCAGATGAAATTGGATTGACCTGCAAGCTTGCCAGGGTAGGTTGTAAAGTGGTGTTCAGGTGTATGTAATCCGACTGATTCCCGAGACTATTTGTAGATGAGGACAAGTATTTGTAGTCAGACAAGTGGCTTTGGCCACCACTCCTCTCTTACCCTGGGGGTGATAGGTTAAAGGCTAAAGTCCCCATCCCTACCATCCCACCCACACAGTATCAGGAGGCGGCCTTTCATTTAGAGGCCCAGTATAGGTGATTGTCCAGACTTGTAACACTATACCTGTAGTCCACCCTCTCTCCTCCCGACACCTCACCTATCCAGGTGACTCAACTGGTGTTTAGCTTTAGCCAGAGGGTGTATCAGGTGATGGAAATGGTCACCTGATGAATTATAGAGGGTGAGATCACAGGTAGGGGGGGGGTGTCTGACATTAAAGGGACTGCATCCCCCAAACCACGCCTATCCCATGCAGATAGAAGGTGTAGGTAAACCTTTGGACCTAGCACCGAAAGGTTAACTTCCAGAGGACTGCCTGGTACTGAAGCCATTGGCCCCTGGGAGTATTGAGGGTGTTTGGTCAGGCAAACTTTAATGCACACAGCATATTCCATTAGGGAATGAATCTGTCTAGTGGATATCATAGGGCGATGATCAAAGTTTAATTGGGAGCCACAAGTGTATTCCCATACCATACCAATCTGGTAAATTGGAATGTACACCATAGGCTTTGAAATAGAGGAGTCGCCATGCAGTCCTCCACCGACATACTAACAGCAACAACGAATGTAATGTACCATAACTATTGGTTGGTCATTTAGGTAAAGGACCCGAACTGGATCTTTAGAAATGGGGTAGGGGTTGAGGCTATATATAGTACAGGGTAGGTCACTCTCAAAGCCGCCATACTGGTACAGACTGCTTGACAGTAGGCTCAAAGCAGACATGGAACATTGCACTCACAGTGCAAACCCTATTGGCTCAAAGCAGACATGGGACTGCAGTGACTGACACTCTCCTACCCTCAACAACCTCTGCATGGAGATTGACTCAAGGTGGTGCGCATGCTGGCTTCAGTATGCCTGCCCATCCATGCGTCTCCAAAATACCGGTAGTAATGTAGACAATACTTACATCATATGTACATATAGTAATATGAGGGAGTGAGGACCTCAGTATTGTGTATAATTATTTTAAGATTTGTTAGGTTTAAACCAGATGTTAGCTTCTTTCACAGACTTTGTTCGAGTGGAGGACAGGTTCTATATGGGTTGGCCGTCTAGGGGATTTGAGCTGGAAAGTGGGAGGATGGATAAGGGAATGAGAATGAGGGAAGGTCATCTGATCCCCCATCATGCCGAGTCCTCAGACCCATTTGCCAATTACCCTGGACAACAGGTTGTTTTATGAAGCCGCTACAAAGCGGTGGTAATTTAGCTGCAAGGCCTGTGATCAGCGGCCCTGACCGGCATCACTGAAGCTCCAGCGTACAGCCCCGTACGGGCCCGAAGTGTGACATTCAATCGACCAATGGCCACAGCCAGGCTGGCCAAATGGTGGCTAGCATGCTATGTGGCCTGCCTACCATGGCCAATGTGTACCCTGTGCCCACTCCCGAGGTGCTGAAATGGAAATTCGGGCAGGCTGAGTCTGTACTTACTTATTTACTGGGCTGTGGCTGGCGGCGGCCGCTCTGTGTGCTGAAGGAGCCGCTACCAGCTAATCCCATCCACAATAGGTAGCCATCCCACCAACCATCAAACTTTCATATTTCCCCCTACCTACACTAGCTACACAGTCACCGTGGTAAGTAGTGGGGAAATTGCTAGGCAGCCAGACTTGATCCCCCAACATGTAGACAAAAACTATATAACCAAGGCATGGAAAAGAGAACTATCGTTGAGATGCAAAATAGAGTATACTGCATGGAATAACTGTAGTAAAAATATGCATTCTCCACAATCAAGCCTCATGAGAATCACTCTAATCGAGAGAGCGAGGCGTGTTTCGTATAATTCTCCTTGTAAATTCCATCAAATTGTAATACTAGAGGGCAAGGTTCTGAATTATTGCCTGGTGTCGAGTAGAACAGCCATTACGTCGTGGTTCTTATCAGAATTTGTCATTCATCTAACTTTCTTTGAATTCCAATGGGGCCAGAATGAATTACTTTTGAGAAAATCCAGAACGAAATGAGTCATATCTCTTCCTTGGTTAATCCAAGCCAGGTCGCTTATCTAATCTAATCAAAACGTATTTGAACGGAAATCCCAAGAGGCGCTGTGGGGACTGGAATATTTAATCTGAATATTAATGAATTTAAATGCCCGCAATATTTGCATTTTGTTTTAGTGGTGAAACGTAATCATAGTGTGTCGGAATAGGGATGAATGTGTAGGCCTGGTATTACCACAGGGGGAGTTAAGGTATTAACTTGTCACAGGTCTCAGCCCATTCCACATTTCAGTCAGCATCCCGCCGATTCGGCTTAGGCCATTTTGCTTCAAGGGAGTCGGTCTTTTCATTCAGCGTATGATGGAGGAACAGAGAAGCATTCTCTAAAGACTTGATATTACATAAATGCCAATCATCCCGATCGTTATGGTTCTATAGCCATACCACTGCTGTACCACTAGAGACAGCAGCGCAGCCACCAATGTCAGACATGAGATGACTTCCTCTTTTTTTGTAGAAATAATAATCATAATGTAAAAGATGAAAAAGACCATGCCTCCTGGGGCATGAATCTAAATCATAACATCAATACTTTAGATTGTTCTAAGAGTTTAAAAAAAGCACTATTATAGTTGCCTTCCGACACATCCTACGGAAGAATACACACGGGTATTTAGTCAGCAATCATCCTTGATGAATCGATATGTGAGTAATTAATTGCGCCGACGCTTCCTGCCCCAGGCTAGGATTAGGCCTTAATAAGCAACAGCCCCGTTACATAAGCCCCTTGCCGGTGAGGTGTTGCTAATGGGTGGACTGCTCAGCCAAAGTGTGACGGACTTTTTTCCCCACGTTGGCTCGTCTTATAAGGATCCAACGGCCTGTATCGGAGCATCGTCACGCTAAGAATCCAATAACAAAGGACAGCCTTTCACATTCGTCCCCCACATCGCCACGGCCAGCGGCCCATAGACCTCCTCCCTGCCTCCCTCCCTGGTGTTTCGAAGCAGCCAACTGGTAAAGAATTGAAGACGTTTTCCTGGGGCAATCAAATTAAAATGGGGTTTTAAATGTGGCGAGTTGCCAGCTTTGACACAAGCCGGAAGGTCTTCATTAGGATTTATTGATGCTCACCTGGGGCGTGTCCCCGCAGCGCTGTCCGCCTGCATGCCAACCCACTCGGGCGCCACTCCCCCGAGCGCCGTGGAGACGCTTGTAAGTAGTATATAAAAATGACAGTTTGCACCAGGTAGCGTTCCAATCGCCAGGTCTACTATGCCATTGGCATCAGACCGCTGCTAGGGCTAAACGGTACTTGCCAAATTCGCCCATATATTACATGCAAGGCCAAAAATGAACTTCAGTCAAGGATTACTCAGTCCCTATCCCACCCAGCATTGTTTTCCCGTCCAGCTGGCCCACCACTAAAGGGGACACTTGAGTGGTCTAATTGTGACGGCGGCTACGGTCTACTGCAGGAAAAGACAGGTCCTGTCATCAACTCTGAAGTATGCTCATGCGTCCACAATGGCAGCTAATAGAAGCTGTTGTTCCTGGGGACTGGCCTGCAACACATCAAAGCCTCACCGTGGAGAGTCCCTGCTGGTGGATGGCCGCTGTGAACAAAGTGATCAAACAGATCCATGCTCATTACATAGTGTATACCACACCAGGGGGTATCCCTCGGTGGGAGGGGTCCTACGGAGGCTGGCCCACCCATGGGGGTAGGCTGGTTTTGGAAGGCTGGGCACGCATACACTTGCTGTCCACACTGACATGTTGCCCCCCCCCCCTCTAACTTGATGACAAAGCAGACAGTAGTCAATTTCAATTCATTAGATAGCAGTGCTCCCAGGGTTATCCATCATGAGGCTGGGGTATTTGCTTATTTATTCATTTATTAGCTCGAGCCCATTAGGGCAACGAATACCCAGCCCTCTATCCTTTACCCTCACCGACCCGCTGCCCCCATTTCCATCCAAGGGCACGTTTACAAATTATGTCGGCAATTTCGGAGCCTTTCTGTTGGAAGACTCATCCCTGTCACAATTCCGCTTTGAATTTATTCATATTGTATAGCCCCGGTGAAATTGGTTGCAGCGATTAGTTACGATGTACAAGACACAACTCCCCCTATTGTCAAATCCCTTCAAACTCCATCACTTAGCTGGTACATGTATAGCCATTTTGTGAAAGTTCTCCTATCCCGATTAATCGGAATATCTCTGTGTTAATACTTCTCCTTCCAGCTCTGAAGCTCCCTGTGTGTATTTTTTTTCACTGAATACACACGGGAACCATGACAAATGACACTCATGTGGGAAGCGTCCCCTTAAAGACTTGCTTTTTAGGTCGAGCAGATATGGTAATGATAAAGGTCTCTAAGGACAGTTTTCAATTTCCATATTATATGATTGAAAAGGTTATGAGGCCTGCACAGGGTACAACTCAGAATCACAATCCTTTCAACACAGTATTCAAGCTACCTCTGAATCAGCCATACATAGAGAAGGTTTAGGAATAGATTAATTCATTACCATATTATCATGCTGTTTTATGAAATTACAACATTACATCACGGTATTGTAAAACGCAATAATAAATGTGGCACTATCTGGAAAAGGAGTCTTAGTGTAGAGTGTAAAAAGGCCACTTTCCCTGTCATGTAATATATTGTAGACTGTAACCTAGCTTATACATTGTATACACATAGCATATGCCATTGCAAAAGAGTCTAGATCCCCCTTCCAGGCTTTATTTTCCCATCTAATACCTGTCCACTCTTACCAAACGAGCAGGATAGCTCATTTGGCCGGAGTTGGTCCTTTTCAAAAGTGCCATTTTGGAAGACGCAGAAGCCATGACAAATAACCTGGCTCATGGTCCATAGGGGTAGATTAGCCTAAAAACGGGCACATACCGTGAGACGGCCACCCCACAAATTTGCCATGAAAAATAGATTTAGCCCTGGATCAACATTGCGAAATTGTTGATGAGAATTGAATATAACAGTAACACTGTTAGTAATGTTGATTCAGTAACAAACCCAATGGCTATTCAGGGGGGGGGGGGTTGGACATATCAAGGTATGTGGCTGTTGGATCGTTTTCGTGTGCTTCTTATGATAATCGCATGGTTCTTTGGAGAATGACAACATGACATGGCTGTCCTAACTCCCCCTCTCATCCCACTCCCACCCTTTGGTCGCGTCACTGCCATGTTGAACAAGAGTGGCAGTGGCAGGCCGTCGCTCAACGGGACCCAAACACAAACTGGCGGCATTACGTAGCTTCTGACACGCGATGGGTGCCCACCAAGCGAAGGAGAACTGATAGGCTAATTGACTAGCTGACTCGCTGTCATAAATGGCATGTTAACAAATCGTGAATCAGGGCAGACTGTCAGGAATGGGAGGCAGAAGTCTGCACACGCGCACTACACTGCCGCATACATCACACTTGGGGCTTGTTGGTAGACATAGACTAGAGAGATATATCTGCTTCGTATCTGCAGACTATACTCTATAGTGTATTCAAGACCCAAACTGAATGCCTACACTATTTAAGTGTGCATAATCATTACCTTACCATTATTCTTCAACGTTTTGAACAACCATTACTTATTCAAATCCTCTTCTTGATTACTTTTATTTCGGTTACAATGATGTTCAAATATCTTCGATTTGCTACTTTGGTTAAGATCTTACACTTTACTATTATCACTCCTTTATTAGGATTTTTTATGTCCATAGATACTCTGTACACTGCAATGGACTTTCTGTACTGCTGACCATCGAGAGCCCACCCCCTCCTGCTGGAGTGGGTTGAGCAACTTCTCACCACCACTACACAAAAACACTGAGGATCAATTACACATAACTATGCACTAAATTGGTTCAATGCTGTTCCAGTAATCTACATTCCTATTTATACACACACTAATCTATAAAAGTTACTTTGAAAAACCCAGTAATCTGTATTCTGATTAGATGTAATATAGCAATTGTTCCAACTTCTCTTATATTCTATTAGAGTTACTAGGCTCTCAGATCATTATTGTAAAGGGTTACAGTGTCTTTGAAAGTAAGGGGCTAGTATAGGGACCAAATGCTTCACTGTAAATGTGAATTTGGGTACCGGCATGGGGTTGGAGAGGTTGCAGAGGAAGGAGTGACTTTCCACATTGGAAAAAAAAACTTTTTTTTGTCCTCTCAGCTTTTTCTTATATTCAGCCATTAAAAGAATTAGTTTCCTTACTCAAGGTGGCCATCTTGAGTTTCAAAAGTGGTCAGATTATTGTTGTATGTTTTTATATTTCACCTGCGAGTCGCCCATGAAATGATATGAGAATTTAGGGTAAAAATGGGATGACCTTGGCTCTTCCCCACTTTCAGACTCAGGGAAGCTTCAGGGCTTCTTAATCCTAAATAAGAAGGCATGTACACACTCACTACTTTAAGGGATAGTATAGTGGAGGGGGGGGGGTTATGCACTGGTATTGAAGTTGCAATGAAACCATGCCCAACTGTGAAGTTGCAATGAAGCCATGTCCTTCATGATGAAGCAAGCAGAGATTATATGTAAGAATGTAAAGCAATTACAAGGAAATTTCATGACGCTGTGTCAATTATTGGTTTTTAATTTACCCCAATATATTTTGTTCGGCATGTACCAAAAATAATAACTGTCCTAAATTCAGAGGAATGAAAGGCCCTCCCTTTTTATTTACTGGAGACAGGGGTTAATGGCTTCATTGGATGCCAATACCTATGCTTTGACTTTGACCTGTAAATCTTTCAAATCGACGCATGATTATCGGTCACATCCATTGATAGTGAAACCATAAGCTTCAACCATGTTCATTTGTATTTCATAAAGTAATCATGGCAGACTACAACATGAAAGAGGATAGTGGCAGTCCATGTTAGCCGGGCGATTGTGGGAAACTGAAGTGGTCAGGGAACACTTATAGTTACATGCGGCAGCTGGATGGGTATAAATTCAGTGTTTTCATCTTATCTAATGACATCTCCCTCTGTGGTCTATACCACAGCCTGACAGCCTATCCATCACTACCCCGACCCACCGACCATGCGGCTCTATTTGGAATGCAGTGTCATCAAGCGCTGCAGATACGCAATCATCTATTTTTCAGAGGACCCCCTCCCCCTACTCCATTCCCCTCAACCATACTGCATCCCCCATCCCTATTTGATGCGTACTCTGATTGCCCAATTCCAATACGAATTACAACAGTACCAAAGAGCTACAATCCACTGTGGCCTAATCCCACAAAGCTAGGCCGACGTTAGAGCTTCATTGCCGCGCCAGTCCACCACCATTGAGGCTATCTATATGGCGACAGTCCGTGGGCGACCCCGGGCAGAGCCAAGCGGGCCCCAATATCAGCAAAGCGACAAATTTGCGGGCCATTGTGGCGCTCACCATTAATCAGAGGGCTGATGATGCGTTGAACAAAGGCTGTGCCAGGTATGGTCGTGTTAACGGACCCTGGAGGCGTCCTCCAGGCGGACGGATGGGCAGAAAGTCTGGGTTAGGGCACACTGCAGGCGAGGGGCTGGCAGGAGGGGGTGATATAGAGGGGGAAAGAGATGGAATAAAAGGGAATAGATAGGGCCAGGTTGGTGGATGGTTTAATCAGGCAATGCATTTAAAGACTGAGGGGTAAGTTATTCAGAGACTTTCAGACTGAGAGCTAGAAGGATGGCTGAGAGGTTGTTCATGTAGATGAGTGAATTAGAGTGAACTATAGGGAATGGACGCGCAGGTACAAATTTCCATCTGGACAGGACTGGGAATACAATGAATGAAAGTAGCTAGAACGTTAACGATAGAATAAGAAAAGATGGGTTAACAATTACATGTAGATCAGACAGACAATGAAAATGACTGCACATTTGTACAAACACTATCTGGGTAAACGACCGCTATCTGAAGTACTGCACAACGCGGCTGACCAGCCAACCACTATCTGTGTAAAAATTACCACTATCTCTGTAAATCAATACTCTCTGCAAAAACCTTTCCATCATCATATTCAGGCACATAAACAATGTTGATACACTTATGTAAGGTTGAATGTGATTTGTCTTTTATCCTGATACCAGACTTTTGGTACACTGAACTTGATACACAGATAGAGGGTGGGTGGTCAACCTCTAACTGTAGCACTACAGATAGTGGCTCTTTACACAGATAGTGGTTGTACAGCATCAATGTTCTGAGGGAGTTTGATATAGTAGTAGTGGTGGTAGTGGTAGTAGAACATGTTTTATTTCATGTGAATAATAACTCTCCATAGACTTAACGTTTAAGGGCAGATCGCCACAACCCCAGTGGCATAACATGTCTGGATCGCCACTGCTGGTCACATGACAGATTTAGATACTAAAATAGGTTAACTTAAGCAATTTAAAATCGAAATAACATGAAATAAATAGAGAACTAAACTCCCTGGTGTACAAGATGGCTGATCCACCCCGAGGGGGTGTCTCCCCCGAGGGCGTAGCCCTCAGGGTGGATCGGCCACCTTGTACACCACGGTCGTTTAGTTCTCTCTATGTACCTTGTAGATTTTGTATGGGAGTTAACATAATAACTATATACATGTACATATACAAACAGGGTAAATGTAGGACTTGCTGGATTCTCTATCCATACTCAAGTATATTTCGCTAAAATGATACTTATTTCAGAGTCAGACGGACCCTGCATGTAAATCAGCAATCGACCATAGTCAGATTCCCTCCTCAGAGAGAACATGACATAAATGTAGTATGCACCAGAGCAATAGTAGGCCCATCTAGCATTGCATGGGGGTTAAGTCAAAACATCCTACCATCAGCCCCCCAGCGATGGTAAGAATTTCCAGTAGGGGGGAGCTTAGCGCAAAGTTTTTGCGGTACTCAGCCTAAAAGATGGTACTCATCGTGAGAAACAAGAATCTGAGCTTCTATTTGATTTTGAGACCTCTAACCCCCCGTACGTGCCCTCTGAAGATAAAAAGTTGGAAAATATTTAATTAATTCAATTTTAATTACATTTTTTAATTCTACAGGGTCTAAATCATATGAAACACACATGAAAACACCCAGAGGTGTCGCCCTAGGGCAAAAATAATACCTTTAGGCCTGTTACATGGAATAAAAAATAATCACCTATCAAATACACACAGGGAACACTTTGAAATGGTATCTAATGCTAATATAAGCACCAAGGAAAGGTATTTTTGATACTTCTGACCCATCCAAAATGACCACCATAGGCAGAAAAAAACATTTCTATGCCTATAACATGGATTCAAACATCACTAGAGATTAAGACCACACATAAAATACTTTGACAGGGTATTTAAAGTTGGTCAAAGAAACAATGTTTTCAATGCTTTTGAAATCCAAGATGGCCACCGTTAGTTATGATATTGAATACCATAGCCAAGTAAAGAAATCCATGGCTTCACCTTTGAGTGATATGTAAAAGTTGTCTATACCGAGCAGACTTAAGCTCACTGTTTCAAACAATTCAAGATGGCTGTCATAAGGCTGCCTAAAGCCATATGTATCATGGTATCAAATGAAAGGAAATTACATACAGATTTTAAATCTTTTAATACATTTAACAAACATTTTGTTAGAGGAGCGGTTATAATACATACAGTTAGTCACAATCTACTGTTGATTTCTTTTTCTACCACCACTAGTGGTGGTACGGTTGGAAAATCAATAGTGAATAATCCACAGGACTTGCTGTGTGCAACTGGGATACCACCAGTAAAATAGATATATGGTAGAATGACTAGGTCCTATAAAATCCGCAATCTGACTAAAATGGAATCTCATTACAAATGGTGTTAGGCAGTGCCTGAGTTTCTCATAGTGGTGATTACACCCTCCCCGCTGGTGTACCGCACACTCCTATCTGATTTAGAATCTCTAATACAACTAGGGTCAGATTTTGGTAGCATAACTATACAATAGGTGGTTTTCGTGCCTTCTAAGCCTTGCACACTTAATTATGAAAAGAAAACGTCTGTACCAAGATATTGGTCTTTTTCTTAAAGAAAACACCCTAACACCCATAGTCAACTAGGCCTCTTTCCCATGAACTTTTTTTCCATAAAGTTTATTCAACAGTAATGTTTGATTCACACATTACAACGTACAGCAATATTGGTTTAAGCACTGAATTCATTCTATTAAAATGAGTGACAAGGGCTGCCAACCTATCAAGTATTACCCAGCAAATTGTCGTTATCTGTCGCCATGATTGGTCATCAATGGTGACTCCTTTTTGAGTGATAACTCACTGCGTCATGTTTCGCTACTGTGTGTCAGTCGCACATGGCATGGCAATTTAGTACAACAGTCGCCAACATGATCTCACTCACTGCGTGAGTATGTGCCACCCCTTGTCATCCCTCACAAAGCATGGTGACTTATCACCACCATCGCCAACATGGATCTAACTTACTGCGTGAGTATGCGCCACTCCCAGTCAACTCTTACTCAGAATGGCAGCTTATCACCTGCATTGCCACATGGCTCTCACTCACTGTGTGAGTTTGTGTCCCTCCTAGTTAATCTTCTCTCAAAATGGTGACTTATCACCACCATCGCTGACATGGATGTCACTCGCTGTGTGAGTGTGTGCCACTGTCATCAATTCTCACACAAAATGGTGACTTATCACCACCATTGCCAACATTGGTCTCACTCAATGCGTGAATTTGTGTCATTCCAAGTCAATGCTCTTTGAGGATTGCATCATCTGTCACTCACTCTCATTCAGAATGGCAACTTATCACCACCATTGCCAAAGTTGTTGAGACAGCACCACTGTTCAAGATGTAGCCTATCTAGGAAGTGTGGGCATGAAGTATAAGTCCCATATGTATCAAATGTACTTTGTTTCATGATGATTATCATGTAATACTTCAGAGTTGAATCAAACAAGATTACATGGAGAAAATATCAATTTAATTTAGATAGAGGTATCTCTAAAATGAAAGCAACTTTCCTTAAACACTTTTTTTCTGGTTACAGTAAAAATACATAGGGAAATATCTACATGAACACCTTGTCTGTGGTTATAGGGAAGATACATATGGCAATACCTTCTCTGGCAAAACACACTTTGATCTGGCAGATGTGAGGCTGCATGATTACCAATGTCAATGATCATGAGCTTTTCATCTAACAAGGTGAGTGATCACCAGCGTCGCCATCACTGGTGAGTCTGAGTGATCTCCACTTTCGCCATCCATGGTGAACCTGTGCTATGACATGGTGAGCGTTTCATCTAGCGAGGTGAGTGATCAAAGGCCTTGCCATCCCTGGTGAATGTGAGTCATCACGATCCTCGCCAATCGTGGTGAACATGCGCTATGGCATGGTGTGCATTTCATCTAGCGAGGTCAGTGATCACTCGTGTCGCCATCCCTGGTGAGTGTGGGTGATCAAGATCCTCACCATCTGGGATGAACCTGTGCTATCACGAGGTACGAGTTTCATCTAGCAAGGTGAGTGATAACCCAAGTGACCATCCCCCGTGAGTGTGAGTTATCACAATCCTTGCCATCCATGGTGAACGTGCGTTATGACGTGGTGTGCGTCTCATCTAGCAAAGTGAGTGATCACTCATGTCGCCATCCCTGGTGAGGATGAGTGATCACTCATGTTGCCATCCCTGGTGAGGATGAGTGATCACGATCCCCGCGATCCCTAGTGAACATGTGCTATGACGAGGTGCATGTTTCATCTAGCGAGGTGAGTGATCACCCGTGTCGCCATCCCTGGTGAGTCTGAGTGATCACCATCCTCGCCATCTGAGGTGAGGCCATGTGATCACCACCATTGCTATTCCTGGTGATCTTGTGCTATAGCGATGTCGTGTTCCATCTAGCGACATGTGTGAGCCACTTCACACAGGTTGACGAGGAGTCACGACAATTTGCTGGGTACATTGGTCTCCGCCTGGTAGCAAACATGAACACCACAAAGGAGGTTCATGCGCTGTCCAGAGTCTGACATTACCTGATCCCCACGTTAAAGTTTGGTATTGTACTTGAATATCATTCAAGATTCAAGCTGGTTGCCATGACTCAATCCCTTTCTATAAACTACATGGATAAGGTAAGCGAGACCGTTGCGAAAAGACTGGGAGTTAAATTCTCACTGTAGCTAACGCACCTTCCAGTTCTCCCTAATTCTCCACCCAGAGAGACCACTTCCCACCTAATACTGTAATGGAATTGAGTTGCTCTAAATTAGACCACATTGCAAAAAGTTGGGGGAACTGATTCCATGATTGAACTGAATGCTTCCCATAGTAGAGAATTGAGGCCAGAGAATTGAGGAAGAAACTAGTTGGGGATTGGTTCTCAATTGGGAAGCATTCACCAATTCCTGACCACCCCTAATTCACTTTTATGACCAATTATCTATTGGCAATACAACAGGGAATTGATTCCCTAATGTCAGTCAGTTACATTTTGGGAATAGCCCCTCCGACAGAACTATTTCCCAATCTTTTCGCAACAGCCTCCTGACTCTGACTTGCCACGATAGTCCTGGTGTCCCTACAATAAGAGACAATCAATGACAGACAATTTTGTCCCTCAGTGAATTAGAGAAACTTTAGAATAAGGAGGAAAAATGGAGAGTAGGGCATTAGAAACATATACAACAGGGTAAGGAGGGTAAAGAAGTAGATATAAGGAAACGTATACCCTTATCATCCAACTCTTATCATCTCCCCTCAATATACCCATAGAGCACTTAGACTGGATATATAACCCCTGAGAGGCACCACGACCCCATCTCCTCTAGTCTCCAAGCGGTCACTCCAGTGTTAAATACCCTCCTCCTGGGTGGCTACACCACTGTAAGGAGCTCCCCACATGTACCAGCAGTCATTTTATCCCACTCCAGGGACTTCATTCTAGGTTGAAGTGGGGAAAAGGATACTCAAGAAGGAGGTGACAAAAAAGTGTCCACCCACTGTGTACAATCTAAACACGTACATGTATACAGTGGGAAGGGTGCTCTGTGGATATTCTGAAGGGTTGTGCCTTGTGGTCCTTTCCCTCTATGTATGGTAGAACACAGGAAATAGAGCGAAGAAGGATATGTGTGACCTTGTCACAACATTGTAAAATGGTATGGATTTATTCATATCCGCTGACCTTTATGCACATTTGGCTCACAACCCATAGAATCTATGTTATGGGACCCTATTTCACGGCTCAGTAGCGTTGAACAAATATAAAAGTAACAGGAAATGGTCGTATAAAGAATGACTCCCCTTCGCAGTAGGCTTCTCCCACGCCCTTGTCAGCGTCTGAGTATATACAATAATCGATATGACCATCTAGCCATTTGTAATGAAATAGCTCTTCTTTTACATAGCATTATAGATATAGCCTCTAAGACCGTTACTGTTTATGTGAATGTATAAATTGCGTTTGTTAAAAATTCCTGATAGACACTGTTGATAAACAATGAAACTAAAAGAACCTTGCAACAATATGCTCATTTATAACCTATGGCCTCTTTTGACCTATATGTCTACTTATTCTTTCCATAATATTGTACGAACATGGATGGGTAGAACCACAATGACTCATCATTCATTTTCATGGAGAGTAGCGCATTATGTACCCATATATATATATATATATATATATATATATATATATATATATATATATATATATATATATATATATATATAATGTATGCCATCAGACAATCCATATTAACTTCTCAATCAGAAAAGCGTGGGATGATGTCATAAGGGGATATCGTGCACCAGCCCTAGAAGTGTCCGACCGCCCAACATGGTGGACCCTCGCCCCAAGCATTTAAATCATATGATCCACAGGGGGACAATTACCTCCCATGGCCAATATTGTATTCTTCCTGTTGTGCCTTTTTTTGCCAGTGGGGTCTGGGGTGGTCCCAGAGGCCGGATATTAAACACTGGGTGATCCTCGTGTATACGCACAACGATACTTATCTCAATTAATGGGCCCACTCAAAATTTCCATCTCTGGCCTATGGGTAGAGTAAAAGTTGTGAAGCTAAATGCCCATGAGACTGTTGCAGAATGACGCAAATTATCAATATACTGTACCAGAACCCTGAGCTGCCAACGTCATGCAGGCCACTCCCGTGAGCAGCTCTCTTTTGCTGATAGATGGCATCTTTATTGGGAACTCAACAGTCGCAACAGATCTGTATAATTATGCCCGCCCTTCACTCCCACAGTCCCTTGGTGCCATCCCCCTTTGCCTCCCATTCCATATTTCCATCCTCCCACTCCCTGCTCCTCCAGTGACCATCCCTCATCCTCCCACCCAACAGCTGTGTCTGCCTGGAGAAGTCGTCAGCCGCCATGGGGGGAGGTAAGGGGAGTAGTTCCCCCATGTGTGGAGAGGAGGGGGGGTACGTGGGTTAGGCTCTAGGGATGATCCTCCCGTGGGCCAGCAAGGGGTTACGCAGATTAGGCTCACAGGGCCCAACAGGAACCTGGTGCACCACATCCGTGCCCACAGGGAGTCACCAGGATGACCATGTTTCAGACTGGCAAGGTTCCAATGGGAGGCATACGTTCTGTTCATGTCTGTGTTCTTACCAATGTCCGGCAAGTGGGCACTGACCCCATCAGCAAAAGGAGGTCAACAGAATTCAATAACCTCATGGACAGGACTCGTTGAGACCTGGCGGATATAACAATATTACAACTATCATGGGCCTGGAGCACATTGTAATAATAGGTCACATACCTTACTTCTATTTTTTGTCTCGGTATCTACATATTTCCTATATAGATCTACTCACCAATGAGCGTTGACTCAAGCTAACATGCAATTGCACTATATAAATTGATTTACAATGAATTGTTGTAAATGTTTGTCAATTAAACTTAACTTCATTACACTCCGTGCTACTTGACGTATTTCTAATATGTACTTGAGTAGTGGAAACCTTAATTGGACAGGGGAGTTGAGCTCAAATCAGATCAAACTAAGTAAATCTCTTGCTTGCGTCTCCAGGGAACCCTGATTACTTACCCCGAGGGTAAAATGTCTCACGAGGCCTTGTGGACTGGGTTCATTCTATACTCTATAGTACATATAACAGACATGATGGTCGGGCATTAGCTACATACTAGTTATTCAATACTCTCGTCAAGTATGTCACTTCAAGCTCTGCTAACCAATAACCACGAGGAGCCCATCCCTCTCCAGTTTTAAAACATTTGCAAATTCCATGTCCAAGTATTTGTGTTCTTCAGTAAGCATTGGTCATTTATCTACAACCTGCAGTCGTCGGTTTAATAATGTATGGTATTTTGTCAATGTCTGCAGGAAGACATTTAGTACTGTCTGTGCATAGGAAAGCATTGTATTACATAGGGAATTCGTGGTTTGGCCAGAAAGATAGAAATTTAATGTTATTAGCTTTATGGTTTGACCGTGGTCTGATCTGGAGCCCACAGTCCTGAGTGTTCTTGTCATGAAATCATCTTGTGAGACACACCGTCACTACCTACCATCCATCTTATCAGAAGGAAAGTTGCATTTAGTTTCTTTCAAGCTATTTCATGTATAGTCGACTAGTCTTGTAAAAGGGGATATGCCAATTTGCCTGTATAGTCATGGTTCTACATGAAAAGACCTGAGAGCAATCTTTACAATAATGTTACAACACTGTGAAATACTATGCCGAATAATGTCTGGACAGCATAATTCTTACATGTACAATACGTGCCAGGAACTAAAGGCAGGAGGGTGTTGCTCCTATGGTAAGTAGAGCTGTCAGTATATGTGCCCTCTTTTCAAAACAAGTCACGCTCTGCTTCACCATTCAACTTGCACTCACCACATTAGTCTGAAAAGTCACCTACCTTGTTTAAAATAGAGAGAGAGCTGCACTATCAGGTACCTACTCATGTCACACACTCTATACTATACATACTACACTGACTGACTTCTCCCGACTAGGTTTCTACTCAAATCACCCTTTTCTAGCACCGCACTAGCATGACCACTTGTTAGCAACACAAGTGCAAGGTTATCACTACCTGGAAAGTCAGTTCTGCAGAAGAGACACTTCTTAGCCTGTACTACATTTTCCCATAGGAGCAACACCCTCCAGAACACATGCAATTGGGATAAAATCTAGGCATGCATGGTAATTAGTGGTGTGAAGATGTCCTTCCAAGCGTCTACCCCAACCACCCTCACTATACCCAGCCCCTGAGACGTCGCCACCATTGACGAAATCAAATGTTCCAATAAAAATTCGGGAGAGAGGACGTTATCGTCGGAGGCGCTTATTCCGGTGGCCTGGGGTCGGCGGTTGGAGGTGCTGGGCGGGTGGAGGTAGCCTATCGTCGGTAATAGCAGGGGTCCAGCACCCTCAAGGGAGCCTACCTACGGCGGTCTGGGGAAATAAAGGAGATGGCGATTCGCGCTTAATTCCGGTCTAAATCCGCAACGGCTGCTGAGGCGAGATTGGCGATCGCTGGAGCCGCGCATGATCCCTCTAGACGTGGTTTGGGGTGGTAGGGTGGGTGATGGGAGAAAGGAATCTGAGGGCCGGTATGAGGGTGGGGAGGGGGGCAATATATATGGTGGTGGGTCCTCTTCTGTGGTCAGACATTGTTGGGTGGCAGTTGATTGAGAAGGGGCTGCTTTTTAAGGTTTACAAAGACATGTTTGGGTCTGGATGCGGGTATGGCCCTGCCACCTGAAGAACCCCCATGATTAACAATTACAATTAATGCAGAGGATGAAGAGGGAAAGCAGGGGAAAATAAGGGTAATATAGGGGTTAGTGAGTGCTTGAAAGACAAGGCAGGGTCAAACCGTTTGGCCCAGGCAGCTCTGGGCTGTCCGATGTCTAGCAATGTTTGCATTGCTGTGCGGGGTTGGCCGGTGTCAGCCACATCTAACTACTCTTACACATGCAGGCAGAGATAGAGAAGGAGGCTGGGGGAGAGGAAGCAGAGGACGCAGTGTATGGTGGCACCGTCCGAGCCAGCTGGCAGACCGCCTATAGTAGGTAGTAAGGCTATGGTCGCGTGCATTGCGAGTCCTTGCGAGTCTGCCGTCCTTCCAGCGTCTGCCATGCACACCATCCAGTGCCATTCAGCAGGAGTAGTACAAACAGCAGCAGCAGCATTGGCAGCAGAGCTGGTAGTACTAGTAGTGGTCGTAGTAGCATAAGCCACATCGGTCGGCAGCAGGCGCTACCAACAACAACAGGGGGACGGATGCATGTGAGGGTGACGCTTGTAGCTGTACCATCATACACCACCATCCCACACCCATCCCTCCCACCAGTCTGGTTAGAACAGAGAGTCCCTCCTCCTGTCCTGCCCCGCATACAGCGCCATCTCGTGAACGCTCAGTGAGTTGCCATTCTGGTTGGATTCAGCGGCGTGTAACCATTGACGCAGCAGCGACGCACGACGAAGCAACTGAGTGAGTGAGTGACTGGCGGACGGCCACAGACGGGGCTCACTCCAGTGGCCCGGTGAATGGCTGGGTAGGGGAACTATTGCAGTCCCAGCCAGCAATAGGGGGAGCCGCAGCAGCCATCGGGCCAGCAACCAACCCACCAACCAACCAACCAGCCGACCCAACGGGGGTGCGACGCAGGGGGCGATGACGGCCTAAAAGCCAGGCGACCTGCACACGGTGGGCCAGTCGAGTCATGACTGGGGCGTCCATAACAACAACAGCAGCAGCAACTCTACCGCCGCCAGTGGCAAGGGAAATATCCAAATAACATACACACAATTGTGAGACACCTTGCCATCAGGTCACATCAACTTTTGGTAGTGAGTGTTTAGGTGGAGCTAACATATTCAAACCACCTATTCAGTGGATGTGGACTACTACCTTGTCAATAATCATAGAGTGAAGGAAAAAAAGTCTGCGGGAGTGCACCTAGTTTTCCTAGACCACACACATAGGTACACTACACAATAGAGACTGGGTCGATATGAACCAATACCTGGCAAGTTACTGATCTGTCAGCCTGGTACTATAACGACCACATCCACTGGCGAAACCCATGTGAGCCATGCTACCGCTACCACTGGAGGACAACCCAGGAGGAGTAGGGGACTGCTGGAGTAAGAGAAGAGCATAATCCACGTTGCACCGTCCCGGGACCTTCACCAACCTTCATCATCTATATACTACTGACGTGGGAAGGGGCACGGAGCGGCACCCTCGGTCACGGTTGCCTTGTAATGGCCCCTACTTTTATGGCCATCAACATGTGAAGCTTGTCATTGTTAAGAAGCAGAGGCAAACAGTATTCCTTACAAGCTAACGGTACATAGGCCGTTCACACACGGATCCCTTTACCTTAATCGATGCTGGTGCACTGTGAGGGTACTTTAACTGCCTTTGGACAGTCACCAATGTGGATGAGCAAACTGACTCAAGTCTTACCATCAGTTTGAAATACGGTGTGGAGTATAGCCTAATTCACCATGGATCCCTCTGTGATATACGTCCAGATATGGACCATACTAACTGTGCTGCTTACTATATGTTATGCAGGTGAGTATTTATAGTATGAAAGGTTATTCATCCAGTAGGTGATTCATCACTTATCCATGTAGCCACTCTATAACCTCATTCAGGATATACTTTGCCCTGCTGAAGTGATAGCCACCAATGTTATAACCCCTAACCCAATGGGGCACAATCAACATACATATTCAGGCTGTTATCCTGTCAGGGCATACACACAGAAATAGAAACCATCCATTTTGTATGACAGCCTGCCCAGGTCCTCATTCATGTTGTATGTAAGAGAAGCATGTGGGTTAAAGGAGCTTCTGTGGATTAAACACCCTCCAATAGAGACCCTTGAGTGTACCATTGCTCCTCTCACACCCCACTGCGCCGGGCAAGTAAACACCTGAGAATAGGATACAGGTGTTCTGTGCGTCCACTGGAGGAGATTATGCCCCTGGGGAATACATTAACATGGACTTATAAGTCTGGTCTGACTGCTAAAGCCGGTATAGACAAATAGAAAAAGTTGTCCCTCTTCACCTGAGTGCCCACAGAGGTGAGAGTTCGGGCCCAGTTGGGGGGAGCTAATCCTGCATATGATCCGGTGTAATCCGAAGAGTGCTGGTAATCCGGTATGAGGGATGTCCGGATGGAGAAGCCCTCGGGTCGTGTTACTTGGGGATGTGTCTGGGGAGGGTCCTCTCCTGTCGTGGACATAACCTATGTAAAATGAGTGACTGCCAGACTGGACTCTGCTGTTGAACTAAATATGTCCCATTTTCCACCAACCGATATGGCCCCTCTAATACCCATAGTCCACTAGGCCTCTGTCGCCAGATTTTATATATGATTTGTATGGTTCATTTTGCTGACAGAGGCCTAGTGGACTATGGTTTACTGTATATAATACCATAGTCGACTTGGCCTCCTTCGCACAAATGAGCCATACAAACTCTATATAGAATCTGGTGTTAAAGGCCTACTGGACTATGGGTACTATACCCATAGTCCACTAGGCCTCTGTTGCCAGATTTCATAAAGGATTTGTTTGACTCAATCGGGGGACAAAGGCCTAGTGGACTATGTGCTTAAGGAAGGTATTTCCGAGGAAAAGCGAGGAAATGCTTGAGGAAATAATAGACCATCCAGCAAGTGAAAGAAGGGGCAGGTGATGTGAATAAAGCGCACACAAGAGAGGGAAGCATAAAGGGTAGAATTGGAGTGAAGGTAGGTGGAGCAGTTATTAAAAGTCCCAGTGCTCACAGATTGAGGACGTAAAGAGAAGGGTGTTTGCTTCGGAAGGTATTGACAAATTGACATTGACACATGCCACCTATAGTCTACTATGGGTATAAAACCCATAGTCCCCTTGGCTTCTATTGCGCGAATGAGCCATGCAAAGCCTATATAAAGTCTGGCAACAGAGGCCTAGTGGACTATGGGTATTAGACCCATAGTCCACTTGGCTTTTTCGCCGGCAAATGAGTCATACGTTTCCTATGTAAATTGCTGGGATAGAGGCCAAGTGGACTCTCGATGTTAGAAAAGATAAATGTAGACATACACTCATACAGTCAAAATCAGTGATGAACAAATGAAGTGAGAGGGAGAGAGATAGAGAGGCAGGAACACAGAGGTGCATAGGAAGAGACAGATATTCATACTAGCAGTTTCGGATGAAGGGAAGTAATTGTGATTATTTAGTCAGAATAATAAGAAGGAAACATTGTGAGAAGGGTATATTAATTAGTTTGGCCTAGGAACATACAGAACAAATAGACACAGGTTTAAACTATTAAGTCACTAATGACATCGTATAATATTATAGCTATGAAGCTTTTTGGTGTGCTCTGTAGTTTTAATAATACCCATAGTCCACAGGGCCATTGTCGGCCGATCCTAGGGCAGATAATGCATAATCGGCAGAAAAGGGGGAGAAAGAATTTTCTGTGGACTTTGAAATGTGATAGCTGCTACAGATAATGATTATCTGAAGGAGAGATAATATCAAATTCAGATGTAAATTGCCCAACAATAATTAAGAATCTCCCGACAAAATATCCCCGACTTTGTTTATCCCCTCCCTTTGTCGCCCTTCCTCTGTGGACTATGGCTATAACTAAAACAACATCCTGAGGTCCTTTTCATCGGATGTACTTTATATTTGCAAGAGGGAGACAGGAAGGGAAGTCGGTGTCAAGAGTTGATATAAGAGAACTGGTATTGGATGGTACATGAGGTGGAAATAGAACACGAGGGTATGGGAAGCGAATACAACATTGGGTAGGGGCATTGCTGTGGTGAAGGAGTAGATTTTGTCATGCAGGGTGGGAGGGTGACAGTTTGTCTGCAAGTCACCTCACGCCCCAACAGCAGTGTCATCTTCCACTGGAGCGCGACAGTCATTGGGAAGATATCAGTGCAGGGCTATGCATGCAGGTGGGCAGCTCTCACGGCCCTCCAGGTCGTTCTCCCACAACGCCTGACTGCCTCCTAGACTGGCTGATGGCATAGAGAGCCTGGAGGAGCACGATACCATTAACAATGGCATAATCCCCAATGCTGAGTTATACTTTATCTGCTCCATTTATATCATATCCCCACGTGTAGGTCCCCCTCATGGGGATTAGGATGAGAGTGCCCAATGTATCGGGTGGCGTGTCAACTACTGCAGGTCCCGCCCACACCGCCTGGTGCCACGAATACGCAGTTGGACGCCGCCTGCCAGAAAGCTTGCGAGCAAAGAACAGCAGCCATTGCTCTGCAGTCTGCAACGCCTACTGCCCAATGGCACCAACTTATATACCAGTTACTAGCGCAGTTGGCAGGGCCGGCCACCCAGTCACTACATTGCCAGTTAATACCTTTCTATGCCCTAGCACCATTTCGTGCTCTCTGCTCTTGCCTGTTGGCCGCCCCCCTCGTCCCGATGAGATTAAGAGGTTGGCTGACGGGTTGCCTTGATCGAGTTTCCTTTTTCATGTTTGCCAAATGAAGGCAGGGTCGGCGTGGGCCGACTGAGTGGTTAAGAGATATCGGTGGATCTCGGGACGGCGTCCGTTCAATTCGCCGACGTCTCCGATCCAGGCGGGGGCCGCGCTGTTAGCGTCGCGGCCCATGACACGCTCTAACCGGCCCTGACACGGCCACATCCCACCGTTTGACAGCACCCAAACGCATGTTATTGATAGCATCCACACCTGTCAGCGCCTCAAATTGTGCCCTGGCCGACAGAGGCCACTGACATAGCCAGAGCCGCCTCTTCCACTATTAGGGGCAGGTCGGTCGTGTACAAATAACATTACTGATGGCCTGGAAGGGCATGACAACTTCCTACCCCGCTGGTGTAGGCAACACCATCCGTCACGTCAAGATACGTCATGAAAAGTAGTCCCCACGACTACCCACTACATTAACTCAGCCTTAAGGCGGGTAGACCTCACATAGCATTACTTTAAATACATACAAGGTGTGGAGACTTAAGCTCTGTTTATACATATATAGCATTATACTGGATAGAAATGCAGGACGTCAATTAAAGGCACCATCAAAGATGCAGGCCCCAACCAGCGTTATCTTCGTGTTGTATTGGCTAAGGGGCGCAAAGTCGCATTCAAAATACATGTGACTACGTGGAAAGTCGATGAATATTTCACAACATACTGACGGCTCTGAAACGCGTCGCGTAAAGAACACATTACCCAGAGGCCAAGGCCAGAGACTGGCCACAGTGCCTTGTTGACCAAGTTTTATGGCAGGCGTGGGTGAGGGAGAGGGGTTGGGTGAATGGCTGATCCCTACCTATACAGGCCTACATTTATAAGTTATTCCAGCCCCCATTACCACTGCATACAGGTCCGGCCATGGCATGTGCCATTCACAGTGAAATACTGGTAATTGAATTCGCCCATTATGTTGCCACTCGCCCGCAATTGCCTACCTCTGTCCTCATTTCATGCACCATGAATAAAACATCAAGATGTATTATTCCTTCAACAGGGTATTTGCAAAACACCCAGGACCTATCACCAGACGTATTAGGGGCGCCTGTGTTGAGTGGAGCCGGCTAAAACACCAAGACAGACTATTGGGTTTTTTGGCCTCTTTGTATCATTTAGTGTCAGTAGAGCACTTGGCCCAGCGAGCTGTTCCACCATAATAGTGACATGAGTCGGTCCCAATTGTTCCCGTTGTTTAATGTATGGTGGACATGATGGCCTCAATTGTGTATAGTCCTGGTCACTCAGCCACAAAGCATGATGATTACTTCATGCAATATTTATCCAACCCTCGCTTATGTTATGTAGACAAGATTTCTTTTCTCTTCGCTTGGCATGGAACCACACTACATGCATTAAACACACGACTTATACTCCCTCTATCGCCTCTACGTAAAGGACCTTTTAGTCTAATGGCCATCATTATGCTATATCCTTGTCGAGGGTGCAGCTTATGGCTTAAGGGGGCCTAAGTGTTATTAGATTCAAAATGGGTATCTAAGCATGAAGGTCGTGCATCGATTTCAGCTTGGGCATATGGCCATCCCATGGCCATTGACCAGCTGACTGGGCATACAGGCTTGAATGGTTTGGGACCAGGTGGCCTCGCATCTCATAGAGCACTGTTGTAACACCCCAGCTGTGATCACCCCTGGACACCAGCTCTGAGCACCACTTCCCCAGTTACAAACCCCATCCACATGCACCTCTAGATTGCCACCCTACCTAGTAATGGGGATACATATGTATAGCAACAATCATCATATTATACCACAATTTGGGAACTGGGACTGGGTAAACAGATGTATGCCAGTGGAATTGATTATCGTATATTGGATTCTGGTGCAGAGATACTTGTTTCAATTAATGTCTAGCCGGTCCTAGTTTTTTTTTATGATACAATGTATCTCATGTTGCTGCCTGTAGTCATTTATATGCTGCTCTGCAAATGCCAAATTCTGTAGAGAATGGAATAATAAGCATTGCAATGTTCCTTCAGCACGTCATGATACTTTATCTGGATCAACATCAGTAGTACAACACACTAAAAGGACAGGGTATATTAGACACTGTGTAAATGAGACATCATTTCTTTTATATCATGGTTGCATCCAATGTTAGTACATCTCTACCAAAAGCACAATGCTATATGATAGACCCACATTCATCACAATCGTGTATGGAATAATAGCTTGGAATCCATTACATAATCATTTACCTGGTACATTTATCATCTGAATATACTACCGGGTAGAGATTACTATTGACCACAGCCCAGGCAATTTCTTAGCCCAGTGATCCTATGAACGTAACATACAGATCAATATTGACCTATTTTGAGGCGAGCTATTATCAGTCTCTAGTGGAAACAATACTCCACCCCTCCACACTTACCGACTCGCTCCATCGATCCTGTCTAACAACCCATTGTAACGCGAGCTCTTTACTGATCAAGTCGAGGCTGGCTCGTAATTTAGATGGCGTTTGTATGGTATTGATCATGTATGATAACCGTCCATAACAAATACAAAGTAATATATCGCCTGGTCGCAGTGATGGAGTGGACCGATCGGGCTGCTATATCATACAGTGGGCGGGTCCAGGCCGATCTCACCCTTGGGGATCAGCCAAAGTCTACTGACTGATTACTCACCATTACCCCGACCACCCAAGCCGCCCATTGCGTCATAGAAAATGAAGGTTATGAGAAAATAAATGTGTAATTGTATATTAGGCAGCAGGCAGATGGTGGCGGAGGCGCCTGGGGAGGACAGCTGGTGGCACTGTAACCCATCCTGTAGTTATGCATGTTGTTAGAGGGACATGCTGACATAGGGCCAGGGACTATGTAGCTGGACCTGTACTACTACCTGTGGGTATTCGGCCTACATGTAGACTGGACTTGGTGCACATGTTGGTCTGGATGTGTACAGGTGATGAGTAAGGCTGACTGGTATAAAGGATGGGGGCATGTGGGTACTCTTAGTGGAGCATAATGAACTCTATGGTACAAAATGTGTTTATCATGAACACTATCAGTGATTGTATCATCCATAGCACCACGCTTGTATGGGTGGAACACTGCTGTATTGGTACTGGGAAGTTAGAAGCCATTACCAACACATGTGTACCAGTACTTTTTAGGTATTTCCTGAGTAAATCACCAGAGAAAGGGTGTGCCTCATTGTAGAAGCAATAGAAGCATCGATTGCAACCAAAATGGTTATTCTTTATTTCGTTTGCAAAACCATGAGCAGATGGCCGGTGATCATCATGGTTTTTAGAGGTATAAAATATCAAATGGGACAGGGGGTCTCCTTCGCTAAAATACAAAGAGGAGAAGCACACACTTCCTCATTTGCAAGTCAGCCCGTTCGATACAGCAGGTAAGGTGAAACTGAATAGGTAAAGTGGGTGAAGTGCATGGTGAAGTGTGAAGTTGAAGTTGCAGTGTGAAGTGGTTATAGGAGAGGGTGGTGATGGGGTTTAGTGATGAGGGAACGCCCAGCCCCCATCACCTCCCATTCACCAAGGCAGACGCTGACCTGACTCAGCAGGGAATTTAATATTTCACTGGGACCGCTAACAAAAACGCTACTCCTCCTCTATGTCCCACCAACAATATCCGACAACAATGTCTCTTTCGACGGACCTCCCTGGCCTGATAGTCACTCTGACCAGCCCCCTGAAGGGGTGGCCATTTGTTAAAAACTGGTGGGTTCGGTGGAATTTTGCCCCCCCCCCCTTCCCCTCAGAATTTACCCCGTACCCCAAAAGCACGCTAGCCCTTTCTGTTTTCACTGAAAATTGTCGATATTCCATTCCAAGAGGATTCGACCCCCCGCCCGAATCGAAGAGGGAAAATCCCTCGTCCCCGCTGCTGAATTGAAAAATAAAATGGTCAGCCCCGTAGCACTTCCCTACGCAGAGGGACTGGACACTGGGCCATGAATTACATTATTAACCGGCCCTTTATGTCTGTCCCACCCCATCTGTTGCACGGAGCAATGTACATCAAAAGCTAGCTATCTGGATGTAGGTTCATTTAAATGTGATCTGAGGTGATAGATTGGGGTCGAACGCCTTGGGGAAAGTAGCTTTTGTCTGATGTGACAGTGTCTTTTAAAGGAAGTTCATCCAAGAGGAGCTGTCTGTGGTTATAGGCATTGACAGTACGGGTCTTGTTTGGGCTTAGTTAGGCATTCGGGTGAGACCTAAAGCTAAATGACGAGCGACAGTTGCCGCTACGACCAGATAATGAGGAGGTCGCACCCTGCGACCTAAACGCCAGCAGTCAACTCGGCAATGTTGTCCTGATTGCTGATTGCAGTTTGTCATCTCTCTACCCCTGCTTTGTGTTATCCCCGGGAGGTCCCCAACCCCGTCCTCTGTGCGCCCCACCCCCCTGGAGCAACCACTGACGCAACAATAGAGGAAACGTCGCCGACGCCGTGGACGTCGCTGGCAAACCGCACATGTCATCTAGCACCCGCGAGCGCTTTAAGGGTTGGATAAATGACACCTCTGGTGAGAATTAGCCAATTAATGCTTGGCCAAAGGGGCCTACACTAACGGCGCTGACAATTATTTAATACAGGGTTGGGGAGTCGACCATTTGTCCCTGTCCCCCCATGGCCAGGGCCTGATGTGGGGGTGGGATCTAATGGGGAAGCCTAATGCAGCGTCTGGGGATTTGCCACCTGTGCTCTGCGAGGCCAGGGACGAGGACAAATGTAGGTTTAATTCGATCAAGCCGGACGCGACGTCCAACACAAAGAGGAGCATACAGACGCAAACTCAGGGGTTATTATGATCAATAACAGTTAGCAGAGAGGGTTATTGACATGCACCCATCCCACTGTGTGGCCAAGGAGGTAACTGTAGACCAGACATTGGCCAAGGGACCTGCAAAGCCTTTCTGAGGCCCCTTAACCCAACCCTATGGCAGGGCCTGAGGCCCAGGGTTTACACACAAGTCAGGTGAATAGCCTGCGTATCCTCTTACCCTCTCTTCTTGACATCTGCGGTTTGGCTTGGGAATGGCTAGTGATCCAAACCACAGCACACTATTTTCTTCCAGTCCCAATTTAAAAGAAGAAGCAAAAAAAAAAAAAACCTTCTCGTACACCATAACTATATATACTTTGGCATCTCGCCTTCTGTATGGAGGAAATTGGAGGATCTGTGCTCGGCGGGGTTGTTTTTGGTACGGCTTTACAGAGTGGGGCGAATGCCACTTGGTTATTGGCAGAATGCTCAGCCTTGGCAGCACCCCCTCTTTTACAGATGTCTGAAAGTGATCAGGCAGTTTTTAGGAAGATATGGGATCCAACAGGTAAACACCAGCTTCTAAAGGCCGCCAGGGAAATGACATCATGTCAAATATAATGAGAGTGTGGGACTGAATGGGCACTGTTATACCTTTCGGTTGTGGTGGGGAGAGACTGGAGGGAATACCTGTGTGCAAATACCAGGAGTACCCTGAGAATCTGCGGTCGGCCTAAGCGTTCTCCCCCAGATAACAGGCAATTAGTTGGTCAGTGAATGTCAAGGTCGTGAAGAGATTAATCTCTGATGCAGATAAAAGTTTGTGTGTAGTTAGATGTGTATTGGAATCAATTAAGGGATTACTCTTTGATGCAGATAAGAGCTTCTGTGTAGTTGGATGTGTATTGACCCCCTCCCACCCCTCCTACTTCACCCCTCCTCCTCCCACCTCCTTCTCCTTAGTATATAATACATATCGCGGGGACGTGCATCCACTGACTGACACTCCCACCTCCATTGACCAATGAGCATTAGGTCCGGTCATCCTACTAAGCCCCCGGTCATATATGGCCGACTATGCAGAAGCTGATCTCTGTGTGTAGTGTAGGGACAAACACGGGCAGCTAGTCAGCCTAATACCAGGAGGTGCAGGTATAAGTTTGCAGGTACCTTTGGGTCCCACTGACAGGTACTAGTTTATAAAGATGGTGGCCATCATACAAGGCAAGGAGCCGTAACTGGCATTGGCTTGGGGGTAGATCAGATGACAAGGCATGCACACAGGAGGACGAACCAGGCCATGGCCATCTGAGACCCACTATTTGCCGAGGGTGGCCTGCAATGAGGCAGGCCCATGCAAAAAGGGCGAATGAGTCTTGCCTTCCTCATCGGTAGTCTTTCAGAGTACTGTCAATAGACCTAACTTGCCCCCACCTCTAGATGCCGATACACAAGCTTACGTGATTACATAGTCCTCTTCCCATATTAATTTCAACTAGAGGGTATCCCACGCTGCTGTAGGGATGAGCTTTTAGATTGCCAGAGTCCTAATACCAGCCTCCGCATGGGTTGCTGTACTAGGTCCTGGCAACCAACCCCGACCCCCAGTGTCCTTACAGACAGTGCATGAGTTACAAAAGGCGCAAGCTGACGCCATGCCTAGCACAGGGTGGTATGCTAATAACAAGGGCACCCTATAATATAGGGTAGGGCTAACGACTGAATTCCCCTCTCTAAATCTATCTCTCAAAGGGACCCTGCTGCTAGTTCCCTAAACCCTCCATTAGCACTACCTTTACCTGGGAAACAGCAATTCAGGAAGAGCAGACTACCTGTTGGGAGTTTGGAATGGGAATAGGCCCACCTACAGTGTAATTAACTTTACACAGGGAGTGCCCAGGGTCTGGTTAACAAACGCCATGGATGAACGCCTGAGACTACAACTTTTGTAGTGCCAATATGAGGGTACTTGGTGCAGACTCATTCATATACCACTAAAACCTATATGGATGCTGAGCTTAAAGGCATTTAGCAAATAAAAGAATGACCATAAAGCAGGATATATTGCATCTCGTATATGTATATACCAGGATTTTCCAGGGAAATATTGAGTTTTATATTTGATAAAGGTGCTCTGTTCTGCATGGCCATGACTCACACCTGGCCACATTTCATCTGTTCATGTGGCTGTGCTTGAGATAGAGCAGACCCTACCGTGAAGGTGACATATGCCAGTTGGTGGCAGTGTAAACCGACACGGCCAAAGGCGGTCGTGGATTCCTGTCTTGACACCCATCTATCAAAGCTGCCCCTCCTGGTCGCTAAGGAGGCTCTCTACAGTCAGAGCCTACTATTCCCTGCTTCTCTATATTCAGACCACTTCCTGGCCTCACTCGGTTTCCTAGACTTATTCTATATACAGTCAACACACCACACTTAGTGGAGATGAACACATAGGTACCTTCCCCTCTCCCTTGTAACTTGTTGTTGTACACCTTGCCTGAGGTGTGTAAAGGCAGACATGCCCCCTTATCCAAATACTCCAGGTCAGCTCATATATGTCTATGCAAAACTGTAGAGCTACCCATAACCACTACTAACCTATCCAGAGATTACCACCTAATTTTGTGAATATTATGTGTATTCAATAATGATCATAATTATCCTAGATGACTCGTAAACCCATCGTTCAAAGTCATTTATATGCTAGTAGGTCTATACTTATGAAGTACATTACCTCCAGACATTAATACCATCGGTTTACAGCTGCAGGTTTATAAGGTTAGCAGCTGCTCCCCCTATCTAGCCAACCAGTAAGAACAATGTGGAAGATATCTAGTTAACATCAATTCATAAATCACAGCACATGACAGCAGCTAGGCTTAGATGCAGGTGATGACTAAATCCTTCACTCTTTCCAATCGTTGGTCTCTATCTCAGTATAACCACGCCAAAATGCCCAGCAGGCCAACACACAGTAAAAACAGCGTTCTGTCACATTTCAGCACGCACATGATGGCATTACTTTTGGGGAGGCATTTTCTTCCCCAGGCAAGCTGAACAAACATAACGGCTGATTTGCTGGCTGTATGGGTCGGTTTACTTTTGGGAGTGTCCACTTGAGCGACGGAGGTGGCGGCCAGGTCATGACTCTCCAGGGTGGATGAGGGGCTGGAAGGTTGTTGCCTGGTAGAAGTTTCAAAAAGGGAAAAAGAAGGTCGAGGCCGAGGACCGACATCTGCAGGGGGTAGATTAGCAGAGGGGACATGGGACATTGTGTCAGGACAAGTATCCAAACCTCTCCAGAGACGGGGCCCACAGGGGTGCATAATGAGACGCCACTGAGCAGTAAGGGCGTGCGTGCATCCAAAGCACGCCCAATTACCAGTTACAACGAAGGGGCACCGTCAACACCAGAGGGCACCACTGAGGTTGTGCCCCATGGGTATAACGTGCACGCCACTCGTGCTGGCGACACAGCAAAATTAATCAATCTTCTGCCATGCTGTCTAAGCAGTCGCCAGACCGATTCATATTGATCAGAAATTGAATTGATTATGGCATAGTGGGTTTGTTTGGCATCAAGGGACTATGACCTCAGGGGAGCTGGGTGGGTGGGGCTGAGGATTTTTGAGATTTAAGATTTGATGAAAAGTTACAATAGTCCAGCTCTTATCTGTGCGCTGCGGGTTTAACAAAGTGTTCTTCGTGTGGCATTGGGTGTCTAACGAAGCGTGTAGTGGTTGGCAATAGTTACAGAGCGTTCAAGCGTTCTCTTAGACTTCTATACATGCACAAACAAACACGGGGATAAAAAAGAACATCCTGTCGAGGACAGATAGATCGGGGGACTGGGCCGAATCACCTAGGCCTACAAAGATCGATACCATCCTGGCCCTAACCACACAGAATCGATATAACTTCCCATTATGCATGCTCTACTTATTATTGCTTTGAATATTATCACTCTATTGATCAAGACGTCTAAAAGTCAGGCAAGCGAAACTGGCTCTTTTTGACATTCACGCCAAAGCGAGCCCACACAATGGGAGCCCATCGTCACATTGGCCGTGGATCAATGAGAGCGCTCGTTGTCATAACGCCTGCTAACACTTGTAAGAGGAGGCCATTGTGCGCCTCGGTTATTATGGAATGCATGCAAGTTTAATCCACGCCCAATCTACTGTATTCCCAAGACATGGGTTGTGTAGACGAACCAGCGCCATGCTCATCATAGACAGGCAGAGATGGTGATGCTAGGCCCTTGGTGCTCTGCCCCTTAGCCTACATTTCGCAGTGATATCATGACCTGGCCTGGTTCCGCCTTTATCTCGTTTGCTTCTCCTGTATTGCATTGCCTGTATCCGGTCTGCCCCTGAGGCCTGGCCTTCCCTCCATCAACACGCATTCCTCTGCACAACCTCAACTCTGGTTTACGCCTTTTAAGGCACTTCATGGTGGACATTGCCTCTTAACGCCCATGAATCTTACTCTACTGCTTATAGTGGAGATGGCTAGCTATAACAGCAAACCTCTGAACGTACAAATCATAGAAACTGGAAATTGTGTAAGCCATTCTTTCCATACATTTCCAATGGTATTGTTATGCATTCTTAGCGTAATGTGTAGACTTTGTACATGTTCTGCAAGAATAATGATTAAGTACATCTCGGAATCTTTGTCTATCTCGGAATCTCTACATGGACGCTTGGCTGTCAAACCGATAAATAATTGTTGGCCCTGTAACTTTACAATGTTGCATAGTATGGGAAGTGGTGTGATAACATATGTGCTGACATTTCTGTTTCTACCTCTTGTAGCCTCCTTTGCCAGAACTGCCTCCCACATTGCCTCCCACATTGCGTGTACCACTAGGGAACGTGTAACAGAAGGGATAAGGGGACAGGCCCTTTTTGGTTACCAGTTTCTCCGGGGCTCCAAACTCATTCCCGATCAAGCTGGGATCGCCCCATCTGGATAGGGGCGACACCGTTCCGTGCAGCAATCACGTGGAGGGGCCCACCCAATAAACAATAAAGATGCCATGGATAGAATTCCCACAAGACCTTCACCCACCTCCTCCCTACCAGCCTTGTCCGTAAAACCCATCCAGCACGTATCTCCTATTTCCTTCGTGCTCCAGAACCACCTAAATTACCATTCACCGTTATCAGATAATAAAGGAGATAGCAATTCAGGAGCCCTAGCCATGATCCTTCAGGGAAGACCAGACCACCAGAGATAAAGGTGTGCTATCTTTCCTGATGAATAAGCATTCGGTATTAACGTCCTGGACTAACAATTAATGTGCTATGTACATGCAAGGTATAGCGCCGCGTCCACGTCCTGGCACAGGGGACGGCCCCAATTCCTGGTTGTCCTCTAATCAATAGGGACAGGGAGAATTGCATCAGAAAAGCGGTCCAAAGCTATTATACCAAGGACGGCTGGGACGCCTCGTGTCTGCTCCTCTATCTCGGCCATCATATTGCACCAGCAGCCTCTCTGATATCCCCACTATGGCGAGCGGTGTCCGAGATAATCCTAATCAGAATATCAACTTAATGGATTATCTCTATTCTGTGTTTCTCCACAGATTACAGTAATTCCACGCGGGATATTAGCGCAAACAGAAATCTCGCTTCCAGCTTTCTGATCCACAACCATTACTAGTTTCCCCTCCTCCCATCCCAGAAGCTCCTTTGTTTACTTTTTAGGATAGTGCCATTACCTTCCCACTGTCGCATGGACTCAAAATAACAATAGTTGTAGGCTCTATATAGATTTCCGGGCAAGAAAAAACGGGAACGCGTAGCAGATAGGCTAGGGTCGATGGCAGGGTAGGGCTTTTGATAGTGTTTCGTTCATGGCTGTATGAATTGTCCGGCTCCCTATTATAGGACCGGGGCCTTGTCGATGTATTGATTTGTACCAGTAGATGAGGAATACAGCCGAGGGGTGGGAGGGTGGTTGGGGTGGATGGGCGTCTTCTCCAGGGTGCTCCCTCCCCATATTCGACCTAGGAGGGATACTGCCAAATGCACAGTGCAGTTGTGGGTAGAAAATGCAGAACCGTGCTTGATATGTTGCATCGTTGGAATTATGAAAAAGAAACGATATTGGACACATTCTCATCAATCCCATTCTACACATTTGAACTGAAAAAGCTTCGAGAAGACATTGTTGTGCCTGGTTGTATACCTAAGGTTGCTTGGGATGTCTCAAGCCTTCCACAACTGGGTCAGACACATTTATGGATCTCTGGACCCATCACCCCCCCCCCCCGCCCGAACCATCACACCTTCCCCAAAGGCACAGACCCATCATCTTTACCTTATTCACCAACCAGCCCACCTCCCCACAAACAACCTCCAATGAACTCGCACATGCCTTTGTCACTTTACTCTAAATGATGGGCAAAATATTACCCACTCTGTTTTATAAAATGATTAGGACGGCCCACGCATTTAAAGGTTGAACCTTATTTGTTAGATCTGAGCGGCGTGGACGTAAAAGGATGGTCTGCTACAATTCGGATCTTTGGCTGACCTCTCCTCTCATGGCGATGTCCTTATTAGCTAAATTAAATTCGGTGCAGGCTTCCGGGTGCTTATTGAATGCCCTCTCAGTAGACCTCCTATTAATTCTGCCTGGCTTGCTCTCTCTGCTAACATTAATTTTGCAGGATGTCAGCTAACGCGGTGAGCCGGTAAAGCAAATAGACCCAACGATACATATGGTCAGCAGCAGGGCTGGAGATTATACACACTGACCCACATTATTCTCAGCTGTGTCATGAATCACACAGTATGTAGATGTCTCGCTGATGAAATACCATATCGTTTTTGATGCTATAGGTACGTGTATCTGATCATATGGCTCTGGGGTGAGTAAAGGACACATGCCTGTGCTGCACATGGATATTGGATCCTTGGTATTATCCCAGAAACTGAGACAATGGCTTATCTACATTGGTATCAAGTGGCAGAATTCCTTGAATATTCTCCCCTATCTAAGGAGGATTAGAATAACAATTCCCAACGTCCTCTAAAGCTGGATGGCCACCCTGAAAGGCATTCATCACCAAGAAGCAGAAACCTGAACCTCCCCACTCCACTTTGAAGGTTTTTAGGACGGCAGACAACACTGTACTCTTTAGGGATGTAGGTCTATATCTGAAGTCTGTAGGAGGCCAAGAGATAGAGATCTAGAAAGGCAAACCCTGAGAGGAATTAACCACCCTAAAGCACCTCCTAGACACCATCCTGTCTGACAGGGGAGTTTAAGTTAAGCTATACGACAGTCGATCTCCATAAATCGAGCCATTTGATAGGACTCTCAACAGCCCCCTGGCCTCTTTCCATTGAAAGCATAATGCACAGATTCCATACAGCCACCCCACAACCACTTGCCGGCCACTCAGCCGTTACAAACACCTGTTTATGGATGAAGACAGGCTACCCTCAGAGGTAAAAAGTTTTTCATTGAAGTTGGACAACATTATATAGAATACACACCTGTATTATGTCAGGTGTTGGTTGCTAACGTGTAATTTTATAGGTGAATTACATATCTCTGTGATCGTCAGTCGCTCCCCATGGAAGGAAACCCATACTTAACCTTGATATATTAAATATACAGACAGCCCCAGAAAGGTATTTGGCTCTGAGCAACCTCCCACCATGCTCCTGTCTGTGTGTATAATATATGACTTCGTTTTTCTTAAGTGCTCACTTAAAACGACTGTTTCATCCACATCCATAAATGACCATTTGTTAGACGGCTCTTTTGTCCAAGGTACTTTTCTTGGAGTAATGGGCTATCCATAGACTACACATTGCTTTTTACAAGGGCTGGGAAGGGAGAGAAATCGAAGAGCAATTTAGGCTTCCATTGGGTGTTACCGACCCAACGCTGGAGGGCCTACTCTGGTCAGGTTGACTCCACAAATTAGTTTTGCCGCCAGCGGATAAACTGATTTGCTTAAATCAAGGTGCTTCTAAGGTGAGTGCTGACTCAGAATATGTTGGTTAATCCGAGCACAGTGGAGCTTGCCTGATCGCCAAAGCAGGGTATACAAACCATCTTGTTGAGTGCAATTAAAGCTGAAAGGAAAGAGTGGTCAACAGCCTCTATCAGAGCACCATGGCATTACGCCAGACCACATAGATTTTTCAGTAGATGCCGTAAATGTCCATTGATCTACAATATATACTGAGACATAGGGAATACAAAGTACCTCTTGACTGGAAGAGTGTGTGCTTTACAGGGGATTCTACAATACGTTCATTAAACATTGCTTGAAATGTCCACGTTCATTAAACATTATTATGGAATGTCCCTGAACTGTTTTTGGACCTCAGTGTAATATTGGATATACATCGGTGCACATGTACAATATTCCACAGGTAATATAAAAAAAGTATGTGTCGCTAATGTAGACTCTCTCTTGATATATTCCAAGCTCCAGCTGCTCCCATCAAGGGAGTCGCCTAAACAGGCATTAATGTGCAAATGGAGATGTGGTAGCTCTACTTGATTAAAAGAGCAGTAGTACTGGATTTTAACATAACGTTATCGTGATTACAAGCGACATGTCCATTAACACCAGCGACTGGACTAATGGGGCGCAAGTAGTACATGAAACGTCGATTTGACCCCGTAGCCTTTTGTGGCAAAATGTCAGCAAGTACACGTAACGCGCGTCTAGCATAATCAATGGACGAGCACTTCGCCAACAGCATATTGATGGGTATGGGTAACGATGTGTTTGTATTGTTTACTAGAATGCAACATATAGTGAAGTAAGAAAGGTATGAAAGTCTATGGGACAACATCCATGGAAGTAAAGTCTGACACTTTAATGGATTATCATAATGCAGTAATAGATCTCTTGTCAATGACCAAGAGCATTGAAGTCTTTTTCCCAACTCTTTACAGTCTATGCATAAAGTCATTTTCACAACTAGATTAGAGCAATCTCCTTAGTTTGCAACTGAGTGCTCCGGATGTTTTTACCATGCATTTCGCATATTTGTGAGTCTATATATCTGGTCACGTCCATTTAATGCATATGCAGTGATTGAGGTACCGGCGTAATACTATCAATATTGTGAATTACCCTTGGTCTGCAATCTAACTGGATGCAATGCACTAAGTCACATTTCGCCATGTCTCATCCAGGACATTTGGCCTAGCTTAACCGAGCACTCTAGACCCACCCACCCTCCCGCCAATACCCATCATCTGCGTTAATTGTATCAGGCCGTTTTTCGCAGGGTTGGTGAGGATAATGGCAGCACCCAATGGGTTAATCTGGGTCCTCACCACACCACATGACCACAACGTTTTGTGTACGGCGTCCCCCAAGTGCACATCCCTCCTACCCCCATTGTCACCACGTCATCCCCACACCCCTCCCTCTCTGACTCTGGGCACATTTCTGGTCTGATTACCCATTCTTTGTTTACTTACTCCACGCCTGGCAGGAAGCAAGAGTGCCTTAGATCAGGACGACAGACGGTGGAAGGTTTCTGGCTTTCTAAAGATGATTGATTCTATAAAGTTTCGCCGTGCTAATATCCTCCGACGTGTGCCAGTACTTTCCGACGCGATTGGACTGTTTATGGCTAATTACATTTTGCTCATTAGTTCTAAACAAACATAAAAGCGCCAGGTGCACGTGGATTACGGAGACACGTGACTGGGCGCCGACACCTGCTGTGGAGGACCCCCACCTGGTCGTTTTGGGCGGGAAATTATCAAATAGAACGATATAGAAATATCGTCTGCTTTGACTAGGGTACGTCACATGGTCGGTATCAGCCAATTAGCGCGTGACAATCGGGTACTGCACGCATGAACAATCTTCCTACATGACCTCAATCATGTCAGCCAATGCCATCTACTCACGAATATCTCAAGTAGTCTCACTGCTTTGTGTATTCCAGAGTCATGGGTTTTGGAGCACTAAAAGCTCAAAAAGCTCTCACATGATCCGTACCAGGTTTTTCTCCCTTTTTAGTGTTTCAACAATATCCAATTCAAAGGATTTAAATCTGTCCCTAATGGTGTCATTTGACGGCAGTTATTCCGCGATAATTTTAGAATTCCAAATTCTATGGTGGCATGCAATTTTACAGAGATGGCAAAACGTTGGTGGATTATTATGGGTTAATTCGTAATGTTTGCCCTACCTGCACTCGACTAGCTTTCATCACATTAAGTGACATAATGAAACAACATCGGCCATTAGTCAGCCTACAGGTGTTAGCTTATTAAGTATGCAAAACACGTGATCCGGCTAGCCAGCCGCTGCAACACCCGTGCCGCACCGCCCGGTGACTTCCATGTGAAACGCGATGTACTAATCATGCCTAAAGCAAATGTCACACTGACTTGTTTTGCCGCTCGTTTTATACCCCCACGTGCGATGTGCGCCTCACTCTTTTACCCAACTGCCTCAGAGTCTGGGAGGCGATTCTCACGAGGGGCACCACAGCCGTGGGCGTGCACACGAGGCCGTGTATTTAAGCGGGATGCAAGAGTCTGCAGCGCACAACGGAAACAAATCTCCGTGTTGAATTACATTGGAAATCAATCAGGTGGTGCGGCGCGTGGAATAAGATGATCGTTATTTTCGGAGAGGTCCAGAAACTCTGCACGCTCCTGGATGGATGTCTGTGCAAAAATAATAACTGGATGCACGGAGGGAAGAGGGCAGGAGATAGGGGATGGAGGGGAGTCAGGAGACGCCTCCATCAATCAGTGGACGGGTGTGGGAATTGGTCAGTGCGTGTGGGTGGAGATATAGAGTGTGAGACGCCTGGGACTGTTTCAAAATACATGCAAAGCAAAAACCCAAACAAACTATGTAACAGGGCGTTGTTCATAGTGGTTTGTACTCAACATACATTGTACCACTGTGGGCGAACTAAACAGCAGAATTAACCTCTCGTGAGATGCGCTTGTGCCAAATTAAAAATATGATTCCATGTTCATAGAGTTCATCTCACAAGGCAAGGTCGATGAAGAGTTTGAGTACTTTATGTTACAGCTTCTTTTGTCCACCCCCTCCTACTCCTGGGACATGCTCATGCATCGTTGTGGCTGGAGTGCATGCAGATGTGGGCTGGGACGATAACTGCATCATGTGTGTCGAACAGTGATAGAAATCGGGGGAGGGTGTGTCTGACGGAACCTTGCCATATGTCATCCTGACTCAATAGGACGGTAGCGTGTCGGAGCAGGCCACGTGGGGCTTGGGGATGCAATGCATGATGCCACAGGGTGGGATGGGTGGATTATTTTTTCTTTCTATTTTTTAATCTTAAAAAAAGGTGAAATGATAGCGAAGGTGAGGCGCAGTGGAGGGGTCGCGTCTGTTGGTTTAGCGGCGCACACACAATTGCTCACATGCGATAAGGATCTTTATACGTAACATCCGTGCATCAAACTTTCACTCCACCTCCATCCCTTTCCCCTGTCCAAATCTAAAGCTGCTATTCATAACGGTGTCATAGTTTTTTCTCTCCTCCCACATCCTCTTTTGTCCACGCTCGATTGGTTCTTGTGATAACATTATAACAGTACCCTGTAAGGTGTGAGTGGGGGTTATCAGGCTGGGTACAGGTGACGTGTGAACCGTATCGCCTGGGGGGTCAGGCCGGGCGCCGGCCCGTGTCAGACCAGGCTACAATTATCTACACTAATGCCATTGTTCACAAACCTTACCATACACGAGCACACTCCATGCACGACTGGCACGACACCCCCAGAACGATATCATGGTAGGAACCATGCCCAAGAGGCAGGCCACACTTTTGATACATACCCAGGTGAAGAATTCAACCAGGGTATCAGGATTTAGGCCAAGTGATGAAGATTCCCATGGTGAGAAATGATAACTGAAATAAAAATGCATGCAGAAACAGAAAATATTTGCCATGAAGCAAATGGCAATGAGTCTAAAGATGAAATAAATAACTGCTTGAAGGGTGAAGTATACTGTGGGGCTGGGCTGATGACACTGGTATGTTGGGGATTTTGTTATGTGAAAATCATCATATATATAAGCTACACCTTGAGCTTAGGGTTATTCTCTTCCCACACCTATTGGGTTTGATCTGGTCTACATACAGGGTGCGGCTTGTACGTGAGGCCTTACATGAGTAAAATAGTATCTTTATGAGTTAAATCCAGAACATCTGAATCAATAGATCGTGATTATGGAACGCGTGCGGAATATAACGGATATAGGTCAGTCAGGTATAGGCATTGATCAATAGATTGTGCATATTTGCTGGGTCAATAATTCCAAATCCTATTACCGGTATACAGATTTGTCAATTGGGAGTCACTCCCGAGTCATTGTAAATTAATCCACATTTATCAAATAGACATGTGAAATATGACCATAATTCATTATTTCTAACTGACCAAGTAGCCTTTGATAATATGTAATGTCCATGATTGGATTGTTCTGTGATTGCTTAGAATTTGCAAGATCTTTTCTCACTGATGATTAACTATGGTGTAGACATTGTTAAGAATTCTGTTCGTATATGGGAAAATTAGTGTCTAGGGATCTACTTGCCTTCATAACACAACAAATCAGTAGTACACTGTATAGAAAACACAACAAAACAGCAGTACACTTTATAGAAAACACAACAAAACAGTAGGACACTGTATAGAAAACACAACAAGACAGTAGTACACTGTGGAGAATCTAGAATGCTTAATGCTTATATAACCTTTATTTTGTATGAACAAGAAGGACCATCGACAAGGCAAGTTGCACAGTTGGCCGACCATGATAATAACAACCCAATAAAAGGTGCAATATATATATTCCTTTTACGTTTAAGTGTGCCTGCAGCCGGATTACATTAAATTAGTTCCCTGACATTAATGGAACCACTCATAGGTTCTCTACCCATATAGGTGCCACATATCAGATTGAAAGACCTATAGAAATGTTGGTGTTAAATAATTCCACAGCTGATCCTGGGCTAGTTAGTGGCTTCGTTGATTATGCGCAGCCTAGGGATGATTTGAATGAAAACACCCTACAGCAGCTGCTCGTATACAAAGTTGGCCATACACGTAGGCCGCTAGACTAGCTCTCATTTGATATTCTTGGTCGATGTCCGGACGGTTTGTTCTCTGGAAAGAGGAAACACGCAGTCGGAACTGACTGTGAGTAAAACGTACTCACGGAGGTGGTGTGAGTCTGCTCGTGCATGCACCGACCCACACACACCCTCACTCCATGGGAGAAGTCAACCGAATTGGATCAAAGTGTAACACGCCCCTCGCCGTGCTTTCTTATCCGCACCAGCCATGTTTAATTTAATGAAACGTGTTCCTGAAGGCCAGAGAGCCCTGCAGACAATTAGGAACGGTGCGGTAGGATAGCCTGCAGGCGGCTTGTCGGTTCGACACGTTCGTACTGTAGGCGAGTAATCAGAAAGCATTGTCTGCAGGAACCTTGCCTGCAGAAACATTCATAGTAATACCTCCAGGGGTTGATGGGATGGGGAAGGAATCGGAGCCAACTTTCCCCCGTTATCGCCCAGCGGTTATAGGCAATGGTAATGACTCGGCAAGTGGGTGTGGGGATTGTTATGGGAGTAGCTCCAGCATATGTTGTATGTTTGAAAAGTCACTTGATGTGGGTTCGAAGGGATAAGGAGAAATTAAAGATGATGTGGGGCCTCTAGGGAACAGGCATGCACAAGAGTGCCGAAATGTGCCATTACAGGATTATTTTCAGGTTGAACGAACCACCGATGGAAGATTGGATATTTTGTCATTTTTGTCCGTTCTTTCCCCAAAAAAAAACCTTTAGAGGGCTGGGGGAGGGGGGGGGGCAATTGTCCACCATCCCTGTGCATGTAGATAAAACGCCAAGCATGCCAGGAGATTATCTCACCATAACTGACGATACCCCCCCCCCCACCCCTGAAATCCACAGAAATTCTGACATCCTTCCCTACAAGTAATTTCGGTGCTACGACTGCTCTACTAAATCCTATGTGGGATTGCATATTTACACGTATGGGACCCAATCTTAGGGATGATTCTCTGACATGCTCTAAGGTCATTAAAGCTTCAGTCAGCTTTGAAATAAGTTCCAGAAGTGAGTGCATGGGTTCAGAACCCAGCAGATGGTCCAGGTTATTACACGCAATGCACTAAACCCATAACGTTCAACCTACCATCCCTCCCATCCCCTCGCCTCTGCCCTACGTTCAGATTGACATTTCGAAATGGCACGCACCTTGTCTGTAAAGTACTTTGTTTTAAACCGATTCAATTTAGTGGAAAAACTCCAGAGAAACAAGAACTTTGTGGATATTAATTCCAATCTGCGGTGCCTGCCTTTTCACTGAAATCGGCTTCGAAGTAGAAAAAATATCAAGTGATGAAAAAGCGATTAACAACTCCACACACAACACAGCGGTGGGGAATCTATTTGGATTAGTGACGATTTACCGACTTGAAAGGCGATCACAACTTCATGGTTCCACTATGAGAGCAATCCATTTCCCTCGCCCAGCCCACACACCACATACCACGATAAAGCACCACAAAACCTTCCAGTGTGCAGTCCCCAACTTTGCTCTTGCTTTCAGATAATGCATGCTGGTTTGAATTTCGTCCTTAACAGTCCAAGCCCGCGGGTATTCTTGGATTATCCTCTTATCTCATAAGCCTTTGCTGGGAGCGGCTTACAACCAATGGCTTTACCGAACGCCAAATACAATACTGAAAACGGCGGGAGCAGAGACAACACACTGTGCTGTATATGGATGCAAATGCATGCACTACCCGGGTGGGCAGGGGCTTGTCACATGCATGTCTCATTCCGCTCTGGTTGTGAGCATTTACCGCTAGGTGGCCAAGCGCATGCGCGGACGGGTCTGGGTATTATTAGTCACGTGGGATATTGCGGCTATGCAGGACTATGGCCGGCAGATTAAATTAGCCCGTTTATGATACAGAGGCATTAGGAAAGGGTAGGGATCCCTGCGGGGTGACCTCGTTGTATTATTGACAATTACGTCCTGTGGCCAGCGACTCGGCCATGTACCCTTATTAGTTAGTGTGGTCCAATCAGTTGTCCAAGGACACATTATAGCCCATCATTTGTATATAAGCGCAAATACAGTTTAACCTGGCTCTACCACCCGACCCCTATTCAAGACCCGAGCAAAATCTAATTCAATGCTCTTGTACCCTTCACTGTTAAAATAATGTCAAAATAACGGCGGGATCTTTGTCCCATTGACAGTTGCCATAGATCCGCCGTTATTTTTCAGAGATTTCTTGTACCACCATACTGTCACCTGGGGCTTCTTGTAAAAACTACACTGGTTCACTTCGAAATGATTACAGTGGTTCGCTGTTCAGTTTTACGAGGATCCCTGGTAGATTCATCCTTTATTTTTCACAGTGTTGGCAGTGCTCATTCAAAGATCCGTCGCTTGTATAGCCATCCGATACGGTATATGGAAAGGATACAACTTGACAGATCCATCTGTAAGAAACGTTGGACTTTGGGTGATAGGAGAACTATATCTATGGGTTATATGGATGAACCACTGGTGTGCTTACTTCATACTAAGGCATCAAACCATCGCTGTACGCTGAATGTGTTCGGCTGTATGCTATGACAGATGGACTCAGTTCCCCTTAGTCATGGATGTATTCAGGTCTTATGAAATGACCTTCCTGATGTGCTCTCTATACGTTCCTTCCACGAGGTACACAATTTTGATAGCGTCACTCAAGATTTAAAGCAAGGCAATAATGCAATGATTTGATGTAACTGAATTGTAGATTAATGGCTGCTGCCTAGTCTTCTATTCTTATGCCCATTGATATCATATGTCCCAACTGGACACCCCTTCACCGCTCGTTATTTCCCCACACACCGGGCTGATCTAACAGGAGCTGTAAGGTGTTAGTGGTTATGTATCAAGCTACAGGAAAATAGCCCCATTGTTTTATCATATAACACCCACGGAGTGCCGTTTGTTATTTTGATGGTACCTCAAGAAGCAGATGTAGACGCATGTTAAATTTGAATTAGTGATGGGGATAGCTCGTTTGTCTGTCTCAGAAGGAAAGGAAAAAGCGGTTGCTTGGCTCCTTTTTATCTCTCCGCATTGCTCTTCATACAAACACCCCATCCTCTGTTCCACGTAGTAAAATAAGCCTGCAGGTCTCAGAAACACATGGCTCCCACGCTGGCAATATATTAATGCCAAACATATTGTTATCGGGCCTGACGTGCATCATGTGTCTTTTAATGTGCGTAGAAGCCTCCATCACGAAATGTGACAAGCCTTATTCAATAGGGTAAATAGCTGTGTGGGTCTTTGTCGCTGGCCTATCCGTCTGACACGCTATACCCCAATATAGGAGAATACCAAGCGGCAGCCGTGACCGATTTGATAAACATGTTCTATTGGAAGCCATTAGCCTGTGGCGATTATCGTTGGGTGGGTATTCCCCAGACGTGGGGGCTTGATGGATGTATTGAAAACCCAGGGAAATAAAGCAATCATGCATTATGCAATGGGTGTATGTAAATGGTCGGTGCCATTCCATAGCCATTGGTTGCAGAGGTCAATGCATTTGCAAACCTATTGCCCAAGTAGTACAATGAGAAGGTTTGCAGCTGTACCCCATATCTGTGGTATATTTAACATCGTGGAAAAAATAATCCTCATTGTGGTTCATTGTTCGCCATTTCACGTAATTTAGGATAATTGGTGTTATGACTCTCACATTGATTTTGGCAAAATTTTGATACTGCAGAATTTCAGACAATATCATATGAAACCCAATACATCTTCACAGTATGTACCCTCAGCATTAGGCTACCTTCTTATAAATGATGGAATGAAGCTTAACTCCCCTGTATAATTAGATGAGGGGTTGTACTGTGAATCTCCTTGAGGTGTTCTACGAGCACTGCAGTCCCCTTGGAGCATCAATTATTGCTATAATGATACAGCGGCCGTTGGTCATTGGATTAGATTATTTCTATTTGGCTGGATGACACTCACTGCTGGAGAGAAACCCTTAAAGAGCAGCGAATGCTGCAATTATAGGATTGCATCTGCACTAAGCTTTTGATAGCGAATATCCTGAGAGGCGTCTCTATCTATTAGAGAGCCAATTTACTTGTGATCAAATTAAACATTTTAGGCCTGGTGCCATAATGAAAACTCTAAAGGCCACCTGGCGGATTACGCCCATACTAGGCTTCTGCTGAAATGGGTCACAGGCCGTTGCTTGACACAGGGCTTCCTGGCTTCGCCAAGATAATCCCATTTCACAACAGACCGATCCCGTTTAGCTTATTTGTCTAATTATCCTAGATCAATTTCCTAATTAGATCATCCTTGCCTTGCGAGAGGCCCCGGTCAATTGGGCGATTGGGGCGGAACGGGGTGTGGAGGGCTCGGGCTGTCTTATTGATGCTGCTGGAAGTTTGAAGCCATTGCTGTTAGAATGGGACTGTGTGTGTTGGGTGGGATATATACCTTGTCGCACATAACCTGGCAAGGCCAACAAATAGCCCAATAAATTAGTTCCATCATAGAAGAACCATAACAATGATTACAATCCAGTGCAGTATAATGCAATTTACCTAGCCCCACTTTTCGTATACTTCTTACTTCATCGCGTACCCCGTCTTCCGCATATGTAGTGTGCATCCAGGAAACCATGGTGTGATGCGTTATGACTCGGAGTGATACAAGTTTGATGGGATTCACCTCCTTCTTTGGCACTAAATGCTATGATTTACAGGTCATTTTATAACTTTATTGACTGGTTTGGGGCTCACCATGACGTGGTAGGCAATGTATACTGGTGGACTGCAGGGGTTAGGTGGGGGTGCTGGTAGTTGGGTGCTGTAGGGGACAGCTAGTTGGCGCTTTCTATAGGGTAGAAGATGTACTTTGTGCTAATGATGCCCACAGCCCCGTGTGTAAATCAGGTTAGACGTGTCAGCACAGATCCACTACCCAGTCCTAATGTGATGACCCCGGTCAGACCCCACGTCTCATCATGTTTGTCCCGACCGGCCTCTCCGCAAATACCCGCCCCACATTTATCGGCCCTTCGACCCGGCCCCGGCCCCCCTAAACCCAGCCCCGATCTCCACTGGCCCCAGTCCAGACTTCATTTGTCTCGTTGGCGCATAATACATGGCTAGGAGGGTTAGGGGGTGTTTTCATTAGGATTGGTGTTCGGGCAGTTTTGGATGAGGCTGATGGCTTGCGTAAATCTCCCGGGCCGAGCTGGGAGTCAGCCTGGCTTCGCTGTGTGGCTTCCAGACTGACCTAGCCCCATTCACGCTCTGGTCATGTCGTTATAAAGCATCGTTTGTACACTGGTAAATTGGTTGATGTGTTTAGGAGGGACATACCTAGTGGACTGCTTTGTCAATGTACTTCCCTTTGTAGTAGTCCACTTGTCAGGGACCGGATGGGAAGCCAGTGGGGAATTGAGAGAGTATGGGGAGGTTAGGCGTGATTAAAAGGGGCTTCCCCTGTCTATCCATACATCCCATACAAAGCAATGGTCATGCTATTGGGAAGGATTCCGTGTATGTAAGCCTACTCTTTGCATGATTTGTACGCATTGCACTGCGTAGGCGTGACACAAACCTTTAGTTGCTATAGTACGGTGAGTCAAGGGTCAGGCATCCTGGGAGGCAGAGGCTGGTTATTTGAAGGGGCATGGAGGTAGGGGGCTGTGGTCAGATGGATCTGTGTTTGACCTCTGTATAGACACATAACAGATGCAGGCACACTCTGTTAGATATACGACTGCTGCTGCCACCAGCAGCACGCCGGCCATACTGGTGGTGGCGCTTACTGGAGGTCATCAATTTGGGCACTGCAGTGGGTTGGCTATCTATGTGTGTGTGGTGAGCTGGGCCTGGAGGGGCCACAGGAGATGTGGGGGATGGTAGATGGAAGGCGCCTCCTGGCAGTGGCCAGTAGTGGTCAGCAGGCGGTTTAAAGCAGTGACTGTCCCCTGGTCGTATTGATCGCCGGTGAACGCCCCACTTGACCCGGCATGTTTGGGGGTCCGTCCGAGGCCCCGAGGCCCCCGCCCAGCTTAGATCAGGCCGAACAATGACAGAGCACTTCCTTGTCCGCCAGAGGTGTCATCACGTGACCGCTACAGGGCTGCGCGCGCAAGCGAAACATCAAAACTGCACCTCTGGCAAAATGTACTCTGATCTAGGGCCCCCGGGGCACCATCCACCGCAATAACAGGCTTGCAAGCTGGAGTCACAGACTACAAGTAGTTGTTAGATGGCAAAGTGTATATATAGGGAGCTGGAACAGGGGAGGGCAAGTGTTATACACATATACATAGATTCCTATAAGATATAAAATATTATAGAAAGAACTATTACTACAGATCATGGGCGGACCCAGAGGGGGGGGGGCAACCAGGAGAATTTGTCCGAGGGAATGTCAGGGTCCCGTGCCATATTTTCTTTAGTTACGAGTCATTCCAAATCCCATTTTGAGGGTTTGGTGAGGGCCCTCACCCCTGGTCACCACTTGGACCCGTCACCGCAATCACATATAGTGCGCATCCATGTATGTCTATTCTGTGCAGGTCTATGATATTTGCTTTTGCACGGGAACCTGTTGAACCACAAAGATATTCACAATTCTGCATGAATGGTTATGTTTGATGTATTTCTTCTTTCTCAACACTTTGAACGTACCCTAAATTGACGACAGGACTGACAGTAAAGAGAATCTTCGGTAGTTTCTGCAGGCATTAGAAGAGAAGTAAGATACAAGTTATAAGAATCATCCTATTTTATTGTTGATAAGGTGGTTTCATATGCTATTCTCTTTTCTTTTGCAGACTCTAAATGTAAGTTCCCCAAGGAATGGAAGGGAAAGTGGCACCAAAGCGGCCTGGGAGAAATAAACATCAGACAAAATAGTATAACTCAGAAAGGAATATGCTGGGAACACCATAGAGACTATTACCTTGTCAAGAACAGGTGAGGACATCACATTTTCTACCTGTTAGGTTTGTGTTATTTCCTGTCAGGCGATCCCCTAGTTACCACATTGTCAGATCAATAAGAGTCACACTCTATTGCACTCTACAGAAAACTGATAGGCAAAAATCTCACTTAAAATGCTCATATAAATGTCTACATTTTCGCACCTATTGTTCGTGAGTGACCTAGATGATGATGCCATTATATGAGACACTTCAATGTGCACTAAAACCTAGGTTCTACTTTTGTATGCAGTGTATTGTGCACATACAGGTGTAATGCTAAATCAAGTAATGTGATTTTAGGGCTTGCGATAGATAAACCCAAACCTTATCTCAATGATTTCTTACCATGTCTAAGCATAATAATGCAATGCTTTATGTGTATTACAAACAAGGAAGTTGAAATGTATCCATTTTCGGTAGAAAAAGAAGTTTCATGAAATTCACTGGCTCAACTTTTGCCTGCAATACCTATGGTATCTTAATAGCATAGCTACAGTATCTCATCATCGAGGCAGAAACGCCGCCAGCATACCCTATTTGCATCGCAGATGGCCTTAAGAAAACCCGACCTCCCCTAGCAAACATATTTCTTTTACACAGCAAAGAAGAGATCGAATTTTTATTCAAAACAGGCAAACAGATCCCCTTGAAACAGCTGCAGGGTAAAATAGCCAGGGTCCTATAAAAACAGCAAGCAGCTGATGGGCAAGTTGAAGTTGATAAGCTAAGATTGCTATATGAGAGGTGCACTCCATGTTGTTTCCAAAAGACGCTACCAGGAGACGTGTGCCATGAATATGTCTGTATGCGGAAGGATACTAAGCAAACTCGAGGTGCTCCCAGTCCGTCTTCTAATTATGCACCGAGCAGCCCCTAGTTTGCCAACTGATAATACCCTCTAGAACCAGCAACTCATCCACTACCATGTTACCTACGGCCAGCCCAGCACCTAATTGCGTTCAGAAGTATGATTGACTGAATTCATGAAGCAGTTGCAGCTTTTGATGAAGTGTGCAGCAATGGTAATGTCACCTTTCAGAGGAAGGTTAATAAAGAGGGAGTAGAGTATACAATAGACTTGTTTGGATAGGCCAATGCGAATGATCCAAGTGGATCCGCCATATTTCCATGCCATAAAGAACCCTGTTTAGTATTCCATGTACGTGCTGTCTATGTGAAAAGGCAATTGGGGATGACACACATAAACCCTGGGAACATAAATTACTTTAATGAGCACATGACCCTCAATCGTAAGGACATTCACTGCCTTGAGTGGGGTTTACCAACTAATTAAAGGGTCTGTAGAAAGATCGGTCAATATTCATGAAGGAGTTGAAATTGACAAAAGAATATCCCATATCACTTTGTGACTGTGAGGTAAACCAATGTATCCCATGTGACAGCGGTCTTCTCATCCTTTCATAACATAGTTTGTATTCATGACAATGGATCCTAGAAAGGAGAACTAAAAGCCCTTTTTACGAAGACATCCTGACAACTGAAGGCCCCACCGATTGTTGCCAGGCAATGCTCGAGGTGTCTTGCCGTGCTTGGCGACAGCTCGTGTTTTAGTTCAGGCACAATGCTTTGAAATATTGATTTGGCAGTCACGACCGAGTTTACTCGCGCTCTCCTTATTGTCGCCCAGCGCCTGGTAAAAAGGAAGTGAGTTTGCATGTGGTATGAACACATTCATAGTAAATCAGTGGGAGGTCAAATACGTTTGTTTGATGAGGCCTCACTCCCCCATAGTATTACTTCAAAGTCCGTCTGGCCGTCATCTTTCATCAATGAGCAGATTGCGTTGTGCTCACGATTGAGCTGCTCTCTTCTCTCCCTGTGTCCCACCCTCTCCCTGCCGCACACTTCACTCATGGGACCTCTGCTAACCTCCCTATCTGAGACCTGGCATTCCCACCTGTGTCTCGTGTTTAATATCTATTTGCCGCATCGGCAGGGAGGCATCCTCCCATAAACGGATCCACTCGTGCATTGTCAAGTTGGAGGAGCAGCTCAGACCACTTCTGAGCGGCAACGAGCTGCTCACAGAGCAGAACACGGCTAGTTTGGGAATCTTCTTGGGCTGTCTTAACTCACCCACACTCCCTCCTTCCTCTACCATCTTCCCTCTCCCCCACATGCCCCCATCCTCTTAGATCTCGGTGCGGTCCCATTCTGTCGTATCCAGGCGTCGGTGGCGTATAATGGGCTCCTAGCCTTATCACACACCCTGTTTTATTTTGATTGAATCGATTGAGCCTGGCACTGGCGCCCAAAGACCAGGCTAATGAAACATCTTAGTGGTGCTGTTGCCGGCGCCGAGCAGTGAATAGACAGCCCCCGGCTAGGATCCGCTATATTTGTCATCATCTCACTTTGCGCTCGCCAAAGGCAGACAACAGGAAATCACAAGCGTGAGCAACCTTTTCGTTTACCCGCTCCAAGGCACCGGTCCTTTTCTTTACCTCCCCCCACCCAGTCTCAACGCCCCACTACACCCATCCCGACCACACAACCCTTCAACATACGTCTATCTACCTCCCCCACACGGCGCTGCACGGAACACTATTCCATCTATCGGCAAGTCACCGTTTAATACGATCCTTGGCTGACAGAAAGAGGCCATTCTGTTCCACTTTTGAATAAAAAAGGGACTGAAGTACTTTCTCCCGCAAAGCACAGTCGGAGTGAGTCGATTGATTGCTTGCCCGGCCAGCATCTATTTCACATTCACCTATTTAATGACAACCAAAAGGAAAGGGAAAAGATGGGTCACTGCAGTGGCAAACGATGTCTGCTGTGCATGGCTTCGCAAGTGGCTTCTATCATTTCTAATCATATTATATAAATTTCACATACAGCAAAGTGAACCTGCATCTATAGCTAGTATTGGTTGGATGGATACCTTATCACCTATTCTTTCTAGATAATTCAAACTGTGCATTATTGAATTGACTCATTTTAAGTTGTCTTGTTTCAAAGCATCTGCTGAAGTAACCAAGTATTAAAAACAATGAGTGGAAAAGACGGATGCCTACGGAGCCCCTAAAAGGACATACCACAAATAATTTTTCCCCTGAAAAATATTCTTGCGGGTACTGAAGAATTCTTGTGGATACTGACGAATTCTTTCAGATACTGAAGAATTCTTGCAGGCACAGGAATAATTTTCTTTTGGGGTAGAGGAACATACTAAAAAGATATTTTTTTCATGCAAAATATATTCCTGCATGTACAGGAGAATTTTTCTCAGAATTCTTGTGGGTACTGAAGAAATCTTGCGGATACTGACACATTCTTGCGGGTACTGATGAATTCTTGCAGATACTAACGAGTTCTTGCACATACTGACGAATTCTTGCGGATACTGAAGAATTCTTGCAGATACTGAAGAATTCTTGTGGGTACTGAAGAATTCTTGCAGATACTGACAAATTCTTGCAGGTACTGAAGAATTCTTGCGGATACTGAAGAATTCTTGTGGGTACTGAAGAACTCTTGTGGGTACTGAACAATTCTTGCAGATACTGAACAATTCTTGTGGGCACAGGAATAATTTTCTTTTGGGGTAGAGGAACATACTAAAAAGATTTCTTTTTCATGCAAAAACATATTCCTTCATGTACAGGAGAATTCTTTGGACACAGTAGCATTCTTAAATTTTGATAGTTTAAAACATGTAAAAAATATTTTTTTCTCAGTAACAACTATTCTTGTGGGTAGAAAAATATATTTGCAGGTACAGAAACTATTCCTGCAGGTACAGAAACATTTATGTTGGGGCTTGAGGAGTTTATCATCATTCAGTTTCCACAAGAACAGTTTAGTATCCGCAAGAATTGTTCAGTTTCCGCAAGAAATGCTTAGTTTCCACAAGAATTGTTCAGTATCCACAAGAACTTTTTTTTGTGGAAATTTTATTTTTTAGTATGTCCTATTAGGTGCTCTGTAGTACTTGCCTAATGCAGAGACTTGGCCTGGGGGTATTTTTTTTTTATTCATCTAGAAAATAGTACTGTATATGTAAGAATGTCCCTGTACCCGCAAGAATATCCCTTTACCCGCAAGAACTGTTTAGTATCTGCAAAAATTGTTCAGTACCCGCAAGAATTGTTTCTGTACCCGCAAGAATCGTTCAGTACTCACAAGAATTATTTCTGTACCCGCAAGAAGTGTTCAGTACCCGCAAGAATATTTTTTCTGGTGAAAAAATTATTTTTGGTATGTCCTATTAGGGGCTCCGTAGATTACGGAGCCCCTAAGAGGACATGCCAAAAAGAATTGTTCAGTATCCGCAAGAATATCCCAGTACCCGCAAGAATATCCCAGTACCCGCAAGAATATCCCAGTACCCGCAAGAATACCCCAGTACCCGCAAGAATAATTTTTTAGAAAAATAATTATTTTTGGTATGTCCTATTAGGGGCTCCGTAGTACATGCCTCATCATCTCTCTGATAGTCTCTGTTTTATTCCTTGGTAAACAATGTTTAAAAAAGTAAATAAATCCCCTCGGCATATTGTTGCTGCACTGCATGATGGCTTAGTCCACATGATGGATAGGCACGTGGGGTACCGTGCTATGTGTGCTGGGAGAGCCCCTCGAGGAAGCCTTTATACGAGAAGCCACTCCTCATCAGCTACTCACGAGTTTACTCTCCCTCCTGATTCCAGAACCGCTCCAAGGCCATTGCCTCCAAACCCAATGCAACTAAAAATGTAAAAGGGTGGTATCAAAGTGGTCAGTGAAGATATCCCATTTAGGTATCACCGATACAGGGTTGTCACACGGGGAAGTCATTCGTTGTATGTAGGGACCTTCGTGTGGTGATAAGGCACACTTATGATGAATGCTTAAACGATTGTTGCCAGTCTCCAACCCCTCCTTCCCCTTCCTGCGGAGGACGATTTTGGGCGGGTCTACGCTCGCAGCTATCTACCTAATTGGAGTGGATAGGCTACAGTTGTTCAGCACCGAGCGGTAGGCCGCACAACAAATTACTTCAATTTGGTTTTACGCATGTCGGCCGCCGAGGTGACTAATGATACATGGGATCGTTGGCTCCGACTGATGGTTGGCTAATGTGGGCAGCCAGCTCTGCCGCCAGCATAAAAGAATGTCCCGCTAAAAGTCCATTATACAGCCACTTATTATGAGACATGTTTGCAAAACACAAAATACCAAATGAATGGGGCTTTAAATCGGATCAAGCAGCGCTGGGTGGACACGCCAGTCCATCACCAGCGATAAGAGAGACCTGCCGGAAGAAATATTGACACTTGAGTGGGTTGAAATACGTCCGACGGAGTGCTTTCTACAGCGGGCTGTATTTGAAATTAAAATTAAGCTCAATAAAATTGATATCATGTGACGCCGCGGTCTAGAGTTGAGAAAAGGAAAGGAGAGAAGCCAAGATCCCACTAAATGCAGCATGTATACTACTATATATACAGTAGATGTACGGGAAATTGAGCGTGTGATGTGTCTAGGATAAGAACCTTGCCTCTACAACCTGTACCATGTACAATATTACGATCCACCACATCCAATTAGAATACCAATTAGAACGTATCATATATCCTATATCCCCAGTTTCACATTACTCATTGTGTACAAATTGATTTTAATTACCAGGGATTAAGGCAATTAAACTCGACGACCGTTTTAATAGGAATATCTCAATAGGTGAACACGCTTTGCTGAACGCTACCGACTCATGAGAAGTCATTAATCTCATTATGATACTGTCGTCGGACACAAACCCTAGGGTGGTTTTAAGTGCTTCATTCATATCAGTCTGACGACAGGGACAGTTATTTCACCGCTTATACACTAATTTGATGATTGGCTAATTATTTACATGCCTGGGATGAAAAATAAAGATTAAGGCGCTCCCAGTGGTCCAGTCCAAGAATATAAGGACACTTGCAGAAGGCCCGATGACACATTTGTCACTGGAAGTGACATCTGCGCATGCAGTCACGTCTATGGTGGGGCATTGAGCCTGCGTAACATGAATATTCATGAGTGTAGGGGGTTGTAACTGGAACAGGCTCTCCGGCAGAGAATGACGGCTAGAGACAGCAGAATGAACTCTGGCAGGGAAGGGTTTGTGTAGTTTTCTTCTTTTTTTTACAAGGCCGATTCGTTAGGGCGTCATTGAGACAGTAATGGTGTGACAAACCAACTGATTATAACGCACCCGACAGATGTGGAGACAGATGCGTCAGTGACATTCGACGTCTACGGTGGACGGGGTAGGCAGGCAGGAATATAACAGGGGTGGGTGGGTGTTGGTAGATGGCTGGCACTGATAAGACAATATGCTGGTCCGCCTCGATCTCGACCGGAATAAGCCAATAACGCAGGGCTCGGTGTGGATCACATCTAGTGGCCGGGGATCCTCTTTGTCTCCAGCCCCATGCAGCCGTTGTATATAAGCGTTGATTCCACCAAAACCGATAATGTTCAGTATTTTTGTCGGCCCGATCAGGGGCCGATAGTGGTATTTTGGACCAGGGCCCGTTTAGGTAAAAAACCAAAAACGTTTATGAAAGTCCTGCCCAAACAGAGCTCTTCCACCAAACAGGTAGAACTGTCGGGTACTGTCGGGCACCATTCACTATGTAGTGGCCGCTTTTTTCTAACTGATTAGGAAAACCGGGCACCTGTCGGGTCCGTCCCGACGTCTTTCCGACGGTTCCCAACGGTTTCCGATGCTTAAAATAGAGCTGTTCCACAGAACCCAATTTGAGCCCGATTGTTGCCTGACAGTTGTCCAATAGTGCCCGATAGCTGGCCGATAGTACCCGACGGTTCCCGATGTGGCCCGACGCAAGCAGATGACAAAATCGGACAACAATCGGCTTTGGTGGAATCAACGCTTATAGCGACAGGCCTTGTCACCCATGCCAAATGGCACCCAGGGCAACATGTTTGGATGTGGTCTACACACCCATGCCTCCCCTCTCCTCCTGTGTCCTTTATTACTTATGGTAATTACCTCTGTTTGCGTGAACGCCCTGGAAGGGCCGGTGTACATACTACATGTAGTGCCCCGGTAGCATGGGGAGGGAGGGGGTGAGCCTGGTACTAGCCGATGGTGTCGTTTTCCATCAGGCGACAGCGTAACGAGATCGTCCCAGTCAGATCAGCCTCCAGGAGGCAGGTGAATCCTGACCCTCCCCCGCGGCGTTCTCCATGGTCTGGCCTTACGCAGCTAGCTCCTGGAGGACATCCCGCTTACGTTCGTGCCAGGCTTCTCCAGTGCCATGTAGACTGGAAACATCACCCGCCGTACCCTATGCCGCAGCGGACCCGGCAATTGTCACATTAGTAAAATGATCAAAATTAATGCGTCCCCAGTGACGGGCGCCGCCTTCCCACGGCCACCACAGGGGGATAGTTTTCTGCAGCAGTTGCCGGGCACACCCTGCCATGGGAGACAGTCCCTACCAAAGGCTAAGCTAATAAAGAAATATGGAACACTGTCAGCCCCCCCCCATCTACACCCCATCACAATCCTATCCTTTACCCCCACCCAACCCCTCTCACCACCGTCGGCACAGGCCGGAGATCCGAAGCGTGACTCTGCACATCCCTCCAGGGCGCCAAGAGAGTCGCGTATCACATCGAAACTGTCTGTTCTGATGCAGAAAAAGTGGTCAGGAGGTGTAAGAAAATTAATTCCAAAAAGTCACAGAAAAGCCTTAATGGCCGACACTAGAGTTTCTCTCTTTTTTTTTGTCCACACTAGCTGGTGTGTCTTTAGGTGTTCATCATTGGCATGTGGGGCATTGCAAGGGGGGGGGGGGGTAGGCCCTTGGGTGTAGTTTTTTTACGTAGGCAGTAAAGCAATGAGAGGACTTATCATTTCTTAGAAATTTAAAGTACAAGGAATGTTTCTAGATCTTGAACTCTCAGATCCATGTAGATCTAAACCATGCAGGCCACATAGAGCTAATTCAAAATGTCTATTGGTACAACCTTGTTGCCTCTGAGCAACAGCAACCTGATCACACAGCCCTGGCTCTACACATCACCAGGGACATGTAGCATGGCAAATTATTACAAACTTATAAAAGGCGTGGCCAATATGTCATCTGTCTGTTTACACTTGATATTGTATGGTTTTGACCAAAAGCGAATGAAGTAAGGGAAAAGATGGGTATAGACTATTCCGCTAACATCCATTCACATGCTGACTGAGAGTCAAGCAGGGCCCTATAGCTATGTGTGAGGTGCTGGTCATCACGATGGCAGATTTATGTGTGACTATCATGTGACGGGTCACCATTACCCTATAGAATATACCATGGCCGTGCCTGGTTGCCGCGTGATGACAATGGTTTAGTCTGACTCGGGCATCCAGTGGGACCGTGCAGATCCAGTGAGGAGTGGGATTTTGCATGTCAAGGGAGCAGGTAGTCATTGCCAAATGGTGGATTTACGACAATGGGTTGAACACACAGTACGTGTTTAGGGGTCTTGGGGGTTCCTATAAGGGGATAATGCCGTTGCTGTAGTGTGTTAGCCAAGAAGGAAATAACTCGTTCCCTGCTCCCAGGTAAGTTTATCAATGAGTCTGTCCCTCTCCTGCAGCCCCATGATATACCCTTCAGCAACCACATTGGTGGTCATGGACTCCTTCTTTTGAATCAGACCCAGCCAGACAGACAGGAATGCCGACTGTGTTAAAAACCCCTGTTGACTTACACACACAGTTGGAGTTTTTCGGTTGGCCACCTTTTTGAAATGCCACCGCTCCCTACATCGAGGTTAAACGGTTTCACCTGACCAACACCCCCACCCCAATAATAGCACAGGATGACTTATAGGACGTGAGGGGCGTGGGGGCGTGGCCAGACCCCTGTGCTGATGACCTGAAAGCTGTCATTACGTCCACTGGCGCCCAAATACCAAATTGGCTGAGCGGCTGGGCGCCCTGCCTTTTAAGTATTAATTTCTGCACGCTCGCCGAGCACGCCGACTGAATGTTAAATGGCGCGACTTTTGTCCGGCTCTTATTAGGGCGCAACCCAGTTTACCTATTAATAGTGGCGTGGGTGGTGGGATTTGGGTGGGTGGATAGGATGGAAACTGATCAAAGGATCTAGCGAGAATGGATTAATGCGGTGTAAAGAAAATAGTGAGTAGCCGCTTTCCTGACTCGGTCAATAGCTTATTAAGTATTACACCTGATCTAAGGGCTGATGGATGTTGGGGACCCTTTAAAATGATAATGGCTCTGCTCTAATATGTACGATATTGACTGATAGAAGTATGCTTTGGCATGAGTGGAGGACCATCGTCTGTGGAGATTAGATGGGACATCATAAAGATTACATTGCAATGTAGAAAAACTTACTAAAATTCCTGATGTCTAGATGTCAAGAGGGCTATTAATCTTGTTTTCTTCACCATTTAACTAGACCCTACCCAACTCCTACTTAGTCTGCACCTATTGCTCCTGATCATTATAGAAGATAATCTCAAGGTGGTGACAGGTTTAAATCTCCAAGTACGCTCTTTATCTGTCTAGCAATCTAAATGTGCATGGAGACCTTTAACATCTGAATAGACATGAAATATGTCAGACTGTACAGCAAAATGTCACTGAGAAAGTTGGGATTTCACTTACTGAGAGGGTACATAGTTTAGAACAGAAGGTGAAACCGCCAGAATAAGAGATGTGGGTGTATACAAGTACGTAGTTATTAATATAGCTGATGACTTGTGCTGGGTGAGGGATTTTTGTTGAATAGGTTTTGTTGAATAAGTAGCAGGGGTTGGGTCAAAGAGTGTACAGGTTTTGGGCACTAGGGCTAGTTAACGGTTAAACTTAGGGTTCTAATTAGGCAGGGGTGTATGGTATTCGGATTTAGGTGTTAGCAATGTCGAGTATAGGGATGGCAGTAGAAAAGAGTTAGGTGGCATGCATTCAAGATTTAGATATGAGTGCTATAGTTGATGGTTGAGTTGAGGGGTTGAGGTAGGAGTGGGCACCGTAGGTGGGTGGGTAAGTGGGACAGAGGTTGAATATGGATCACCGCTCGGGGCAGTGTGAGGGGGTTGTCAGTCAGTCAGTCACATATCGATCTCGTCCCGCGCCACTTGTCAAGATTTTTATTTTGTGCATGATGTATCGATAACTGATCGGCGGCGCGTGAAAGATCCCCCCCATGGCGCATCGACCTGCATGCTGATGATTTGTAGAGAGGAGGTGAAGATCCAAACTTGGGATCAAAGTCCTGAGGATCCAGATCCTGGGGATGCAAGTATGTAGCCTGGGTATTCCAAGAGATTTCAGCAGCTGAAGTACAGGACTTACAGGCATTGTAGAGATAAAAGTATTCAGTTTATATATGGCTAGTGTAAGAGGTTACTGGGACGCATGGTTCCATTCATTATGTGGCCGTATTTAGGCTGTCCATGGCATGGGCGCGATTATTCTGTTCTAATAATGCTATAAAGATAAGTGCTTTAGAAGTAGAAACAAATTAGTCTCGGAATTTAGGAGATAGTCCCGATACATGCATAATTGATTCGTGATGATGTTCTACAACTTTGCTGTAGGCCTATACCAGTTTGTATAGTTACTGCATCGGATAAAACGTTGTGTTTACTGGCAGCACTTATTTTATAAGGACTTGTTCTTAATGCATCAAAAAAATATGTCAATCCTTCTGAAGTAGGAGACAGTGGGCTACAGAGTAACAATAGAACACCTATTGAGATCACCATTCTTTCAAAATACTGTATAATATGCCTATCTTCCTCTCGTTTATACACATTCTCCTGCCCCTATTTGAATCTTAAACAGTTACTTCACTTTTAATTGGTACAATTATCTTAACTAGACCCAGTAATTTAGACATTATCCAAATAGACCCCAACAGGGCAATTCCAATTAGCTAGGCACTTAGGCACGACAGCATGGTATTAAGGTTTTGGCTAGCAAAATAGATTCTTATCACATAGATCTAGATGCACAGAATCATACATGTACAGATGTATGTGGTGATGGGCCAACAGTAGAGAGGACTCTCTCCCCAGAGAAAGGCTCTGCCAATACTACAGCCACATACACTACCAGTAATTAGTGTTAATATTTAATGGCCATGTGAGGTCCTGTAATTACGGCTTCTATAATATACACAAAGGCTTACATCATGTGTAGGCCACCATTACGCATACACGTTACTCCAACTGGATTGTAGGTTTAACTTGAATTATTCGTCGTTCACTCACAGGATTCCTATCAAGAGTGTTATGGTAATGACATTGTAGTCATAATTATATTAGCATGTACATTTGAGCACGGGGGTATGTTTCAAAGGGATTAACGATTTGGACCATTTTGGGATCGTTTACGATCACAATTGTTAGATATGTACAATTATGATTGCAGCTTTCTATTGCACAACACAAAATCGTACATATTCGTGGACAAGACCTCAGACAACTAAAGAACAAGTAGTGCTGTTGTACATTGTAAAGGACTATTTGTACTATCACCTTGTACAATTCGATTTGTACTAGATAGTTGGTGCTTGTCTAGAGGTCTAACTTCCTCATTTGGTGATCGTTAATCATTCTGAAACATACCCCAGGACACTACATGTATACATGAATCCTTCATGGTCCATACCTATTTTGAAATGTGTAGAAAGAGATTCCCAATCGCATGTTATACACTGGTTTATGTGTATACCGTAGGCCATAATTTTGTTTTATCAGCTTTCTATGCAGTTCACACGATGTCACCCTCCACTTCCGAGATAAAAGAGGCTTCAGCTGTTTTGAGGGTTCTTTCCTCCTGAAGCCATTGACTAGATAGTCATAGACATACTACCAAACAGTTGCCTTAGGCCACGGACCTTTGATTGAGGACAATAGCGTGTAGATACAAAAGACTATAGATACTTGTACAGACGCTAATTAGACAAATTCATTTTATTTCTACAAGGTGGAAGACATCACATAAAGCTATTGTATAGCCTAACACATAGATATCTGCATAATTATAGTGTTTGACACGTAGGTTTAATGACATTTAACTATGGGAGCTTAGGGCCGTTTTCCACCACACGATATGAGTGCTCTAGCGGGCGATAGCTGCCCCACACAACCACCTCGGCCGACAGGGCTGCCATAGGGTTCAATGGTGAGGCATGGTCTCTGTCGGCCGAAAATAGCATCTACTATGGGTCTAGCGGCCGTTAGAGGGTCCATATCGGGTGGTGGAAAATGGCCCTTAAGTGATGGCGTACATGGTAATTTATGTTAGTGCTCTGATAGAAAGAAGCTGTTTCCATATCGATTGGAGGCCCATTTACTGTAAAACAATTACTGTTGCTTGCGGTATAGCCACCTGGTGTTATATATGCCGCTGGGAGCTACTCGGGAGAGGCTGTCTCTATTGATTCTGAGCTGCTCATTGTGAACTAATGGAGAGTGGGTGAATTTCTGTTATCATTAACAACGTCCCAGGGGCAAACAGGGTATAAAACCTATTCAGGCTCGGCCACTGTCTGATAAAACTGGACCTCCACAGTCTAGCTTTATGGACGTGTCTTGATTTATAGACAACATTGTGTCTCACATAACGCTGGGGCTCTAACAATAGGCTTCCAGGCTGTAATTGTACTGTGTACCGAACACATGGCTATAATGTGCTGCCCACTAAACCAGTGCAGGATTCATCCATGGCAGAGATTCTGCGGCAGCGGTGGCAATTTGTTGCGAGGCACTCAATTGAGTGGTGTGCCCTGGCTGATCAAAAAGCAGCCCAATATTTTGCCCGCCGAAAAATCATGTCTATGTAAATGATTGATGTGCAGAGCTCAGCATGTTGTGCGTTAGAGGGCACTTTTGTTGGACAATGGAGGAGTAATGGATATACAGAGCACGATGCTGGGGACATCGGTGGTACAGGCAGGGAAGGGGTTAATACAGCATTCAGGATAGGGTAGTGCTGGGGTTCCTATTCGTGTATACAATATCCACCATACTCTGACCATTTTGACAAACGAGCCACCTGTTACGTCCTCTAGTCATACACTGGTCAATACGTCAATAGATGGCCTGCCGGGGCCTAGCTCCAGCAACCCGCACCTAATACCGGCAAGGTACCAGTGCCACTCAGGCAGGTACCCGTCATGATGGATCACCACCCTATCATAAAGCCTACCTGGTCTGGAGGGTTTGGATCCTGTCTGGTTGATCCACACTCACATGACATTCACAGTACATTATTTCAACATCGCATGCTCTACGGCACACACGTGATTTGAGGCCACACTGCATTATATATAACTGCCTGTTAGCAGCCAGCATGGGGCCCTCTGCTTGTCTGCATCTAGGTAATGTATCACCATCACCATTATATGGATGCAACAATTGTTACCTGCCCAATATGGCGAAAATATAAAGATATTTACCAGAACATGTTCTGTTTAGTGTTGCCATATCCATAGAGCCAAACACGCTAGCATTACAGTCAACAAATGAGGAATGAACAGAAAATACTTGATTTGTTTTTGTTTGTGTAGTGTGCAAATTTAGGCTATCATTCTTTATCATAAAAAATAAGTTTGAAGTGGTTTTAGTATTGTCACAGTATTGTTGCTATCAAGGGAGATCATCATAAGACATGAGAGTCCATAGTGCATGGTAAGTGTCCAGGGGCCCCTCGTGGCTTCATCCATGATACTTGTCTTCTCATGGCGGGATAGATATTGGACACCCTCAGCCTGGAGCCGTCGCCGTGGGAACATGTAAGGTGGTGGCCAAGATGAAACGCTAGTCTTTATAAAATGAAAGTCATGTATACTGGTGTCCCCAGTGACCGTCCGATTGATTGCAGACCGGGTGGGTCGCTCAATGACCGGAAGTATATCTAGACTGTAGGGACTATTGAGAAAAGAGGGGAAGATGGGCTAAGAGGGCCAAGCAGGACAGGTAGAGTCGGGGTAGAGTAGAGAGAAAGTTGGCGGACAGAATGTATATTTGGTTACGTAGAGTAGGGCAAACATTAGGAGACGGCGCTGCGTCTCTCCCTGATGGCCACACACGGAGTTCAATCATTGCGTCGCACGGGGTCCCGCCCAGCGTTCCTCTTACCACCAATTTACCTCCCCCTTCAGTTCTTCCACGATCCTGGGGCTATGTTTTATGGGGCTCGGACGTTGCTCTATACTAGTTCAGCAAAGGGTTGAGAACTTACACTATAGAAACTCTCCAAACGCTGCAGCCGCCAATGAACATTGGGTTAGCCCATTGATGGAGGTCCCCTCGGTGGAGCAGCGACTTCAAGAGCCACCTAACGGCAACATGGTGGTGCTCTAATCCGCTAGAGGGCGGTGGTAGGCAGTGCAGGGTGAAAAGGCCTGAGTTATCGGGTTTGAAACTGTCAGAAGAAGACGAATCGAGTTTCTTCTTATAGGTGGCGCCATTTCAAGCCTCATTTGTGCTAAATGGGACGTTGCCTGGCGAACACTGACGGGGCGGCGGGCACTGGCGCTAGCCGGACGAGGGGCTTGGGGATCCGCCGATTAGTTTCCGGCCCGTCCCAGGGATCACCCTGCTCGGGTGATCTTTTTAGAGGGCAGTCAGCAAAGCCCAAGTTCCGGCGCCATGCGGCCAGTTAAAACGTGTCCTCCGACTTTGAATGGGTGATTTGGTAGCGCTTTAGCTTCTGCTGCTTGGCCTGGCAATCCATCCGGACACCGCAGTGAGAGCGCCTCAGTGCAGATCATGCAATAACCAAAATATCAATGCGAGCAGATCGTGCAGACTCCAATTTCCAACCGTTATTTGTCCAAGGGGCACGCCAAGAAAAGAAGTCAAACAATTTAACATTAAAACTTTTAGATGATTTGATGGGAAAGTAAAACCTCTGCAAACAATGTAATTGGGACGAGGCAAATAAAAAGGATAATTGGATTGTTGCGATTCTGAGAGAGGGCGAGGGGAGTGGGATGCTATTTTAGGTTGTTACTGTCAATACGCTAATCAAATTGATTGGTATGATCAAACAAAGGACTTGATTAATCTAGGACTTATCCAGGGAACTCCTCCTCTCCACGAACCATCGACTGACCGTTCTGCCTTGCACGCCATGGGAGGGGAGATGATTTCAAGTTCATCCACTAGATCCTGCTATTTGGGGATGGGCGGGCACATCCAGCATCTTATGGTATGTCATGCCTGGGGCTCCAGTGTCCTTTTTTCATCAGGGCAATTTTGGCCAAGTAATACAACTAAGTTGGTAGAGACATGCAGACTGTGTGAGTCCCTGATCCCTACGACCCTCAACTTGGGTGTGCCGCCATCTCTGACACCTAATACCGTCAAAGAAATGAGGACGTGCACTGGATATGACACTGTGCTGTTGCTGGTGTGAGAAGAGAAGTGACAAGCATAGGCTACCCGGTAGTATCAAGAACATTTGAAAAGGGGCTTCCCTCAAAAGGACAGTAGCAACGGCTGATAGATACAGATCTTGCACATACTCGATTTATATGGATAGTTGAATTGGGATACAGGATACCAGCATAAGGCGATAACTATAACAAGACCAAGAGGCACATGATAACTATTATGGGCCGTGGAACGCCTTGCGCGGGGCAGTGATGTCCGGGAGGCAAGCCTGAGCATTACGCCAGTTCTACTTGTAAGTAGTATATCGACATGTAGGTTTGGGGCGGGTCTTTAAACATTTGAAGACAAACCGGGCTGTAGGCTGCCTACGATTATATTCTAAATCACATCCATGTGATTTATAAATGATTAGAGACAATAGTACCTGATTTTGATATACTACATGTAGTACATCGGTTCCAGATCGATTGATAAATGGCATTGGTCAGGATGGCAATGTTGCAGGAAATGTGCTGTGTTGCTTGTAGGGTTTGAGAAGAGGGAGAATGTTGGTGTATAGGACAGAGTGATGTTTGAGTTGTAGTACGAGTGTTTCATGGAGGTCGTAGAGGACGCGCCCTGTCTAGGATGGACAAACACATAGGACGCCAGCACTGACACTGACCACGACCCCTATCTCAAACCAAAGGCAGTGCCTCCATCCCCCCCTTCCACTCAGCCCAAGTCTTCCTATGTCCCAATAGCCCCAGCTCCTTTCAGCCCAGACAGGGTCCGTATCAGCAGTCAGAAGGTGCGATCGGTAAAGATTCCCAGCCAGCCACTCACTGATCCCCCGGTCAAGTCGGGTTTAGCCTCATCGCCCAAACATCCCCGATTTTAGACCCAATGCAAACTGGGCGGTCATTCCGAAAGGCTCATTTAGTGGCTGACCAGCCGTGGCTGCCCCTTCTCTCCTCCCTCACTCTACCACGTGCTGGCGAGGCGGGCGGTGGTGCAATATTTCAGGAAAGGGCGCGGGGGTGAACGGGGGCGACGTTTGTTCTCCTGGCGGGCCGGAAACACAACGCACCGGGGAGGTGTTTGTTCGATAGATGGGGCACTGGATGGCGCAGGCGTCTAATCCCTGGCCGCGCCGCGTGTACACACGGACAAGGCCCCTCCCCAACCGTGCATCCATCACTACTCCAGTACCGCTGCTGGAGAACTGGGTGAGGACCAAGCCTATAAAAAATGAAAAAAAAAAAAAAACACAGGGAAAAGGAGACAACAGTGAGATAAAGGAAATGGTCCTCTCCATCTAGTCAACCAGAAGCCAACAGGTGTGCGAGTGTACCCCCAACCCTGCCCCCCCCCACCGCCCACATCATGCTGCAGAGGCTACAAATTAGGCATGCCCCTCCCACAGCCTTACTTCACCCGGAGGACCGATCGCATTCTATTTGTTCGGCTTCTTGCGTTTCGCTGGCCACTTGGCTCGCAGATAAGTGCCATACGCGGTATTGATTCATGGCTACTTGAGGCGAGCAACGTCTCAAAGCCTCGCCCACTTTCTCTTCCTTCGAGAACGCTCGTTTGGGCCCCATTCCCTTCTTTTGCTCAGAGCTGCTCGATATTGACTTCTTCCGAATGGTTGGATTCTAATGGGTACGGTGCGAATCTATCTCCGTTTTCTATGTCATAAGGGACAAGGATAGTTATGGAGCACATCTAGGTCGCCGGGACACTTGGGCAAATAGGAAAAGATCTCACCGATGTCACCGTTACTGTGGGGACATCTTCCCAGCTTTATCGATGTTGAGTTGGTTGTCATCTGTAAGCGGAGAGACCATGCATACATATTTCTCTACACACACCACTGTGTTATTCTCCTGTGCACCTGCTTATCTACCCCATTCTCATTTCCCACGCCTACGCTCTCGTTTCCCCCTGGAATGGGACGCATCTTCTCCACATGAGATATTTATCGGAAAATGTCCCGTGATATTCTCTCCAAAGAAGATCTAATAAAAGCCAAAACGATCCATCACTGTCCTTTTACCAGCATGTAATACGCATTCGGATGCACTCAGGGGGGACTTTCCATATCCAGATTTGGGTCGGGAGGGGTCGATAAAGATGATTCTAAAAGGAGAGGCTATATAGGCACATCTGACAGGTAATCTGGATTATCATAGGCCCCGAGCTGACCCTTGTGGGCAAGGAGGGTGAGGGCATAGTTCCGACCCCCGACACCAGGGCCTAGTTAGTGTGAAGTGTCGACGAGACGTAATGTGTGTGGTCACGTCATACCTCGTCACATCACAGCCCTTCCGTCGGGGATGGGGCGGGGCTGGGTCGACGACGTGCCGTCTCTACCAATACACGTCATTGCCGTAACCAAATCAAAGCTGTCCTCAGCGGACCTTCCCAATTACGGTAATATGCAATATCTGTCTTTTCTCCTTTCAGGGAAGAAGATTGTTTTAAGTGTCTGCTGATCATGCGTCGGCATCGGAACGTTCTGCAATATAAAGAAAGTAAGTCGGTTATTTCATCCCTGCTTCTCCTTCTCAGGTTCCCTAATGTAGTTTAGTCTAAAGATCTCTTTTGTGGGGGTCTTTCATTAGAATCTAGATAATGGAAAGTAATTGAATCGATTGCGATCTCTTCAGATTAGGCTGTCATCTCAGTGGTATCATGATGGTTATGAGAATATGTGAGAGAGCCAAATATATCATGATTCAATGGAGAATGAGTCTGCATTATTCCAGATCATCACTTCTTAAGCCTTCTTTCTTTGCACTTTCTCTGATAACTCAGTCTTCTATATTTGATATAAGTGTGATATATTATGCATTGCACTTCCACAAACGTACAGGAAGCCGTTTATTAAACTGACCATATGAGATACTGTATCCTGTATCTCATCTGGTGGACTAATCATAGACAGCCTTTCATGGCTAACGTTTTTGAAATTTGCGGTGTGATTTTGACTGGGAATCATCAATGGATGAAGGTAAAACGTCACTACGAGCTAATTCTTCTTGCTCTGCTTCAAAATGTCCCGGTGCACATTCCCAAGTGTATTTAAATTGATGGGCTGCACGCACATCTAGGCAAATCGCCAGAGACATTCTTACACCGCCAGTCAGAACAAAGCGGTTTAATAGAAATTCGCCAATATTTTGAATGGAACTGCTTTCAAGGCATAAGGGCAAGCATTAGAATTATCTCCTCTCTGAACTAAATGCCTAGTCATTCACCGATAAGATTAAACTTATGTGTCAATGTTTTGTACCGTGATATTATTGACACTGTCTTACCGGATTTAGAAGCACTTCCATGCGTTTATACTGTTATGCATGATAATATCATCATTTTAACTGTCTCCTCTTTTGTTTTCAGGTTACTGTGTGCCGGAGGCTCCACTTCGGAGAATATGCTTGCAAATCCGTGTGGAAGCAGTTCTATTTACTCTTGTCAGAGGTAAGATTGTCTCCTCAGTTCTGGTTTAAAAAAAGGCATACAAGTGTCACATTAATTTATATATGTATGCATTCTAAATATCAACATCACACCTTCATCTTAACGGGTTGTTTTGTGTGTCACCTCGGATATCAACTAGAGTCATCTCAACATTTTCAAGCCACATCTACTGCCCTTGGCTGTAGTGAGTTTTTAGCGATCCAATTGTGGATTCAGGATCTGCAAGTCGAAGGTCGTGACCATGGCCTAGGCAGGCACCTTAAGTTTCCTAGTGCAACCCAAGACGGCACTCCACCCCCTTCTCCTGCGTCCTCCTAGCTTATTGCTATGCGTAGAGTCGCGCTGGTGCTATCAAGCAGGAAATGCCCCAGTCGCCATTACCATGTGGCGGCTGCAGGAGGGTGGGGCTGGGCCTCGAGCCGCGGATCAAAAGGTGGTAATGATCCGAGCCCAACAAGTACTTCCTAATTTGCGACGCGGCTGCCGGCCGTCGAATAAAACGCCACGTTGGCGCTGCAATGCATCTGATTGCATTTCGATACAGGCAGAGAGGAGAACGCCATGTTGGTTTGCTGAAGTGAGGCTGTTGAGGAGTGGTTCCGGTGGTGCTGGTGGCATGTATGGAGGAGGTTTTGGTAGACGGTGGCAGTCAGTCATCACCAGGTGTTATTCAATTTGTCGCTGGCCTCCCCCACTCCTCATCGTGAAGTATAAATCGGTGGGGCAAACCGTGAAGGGGCGGCTTGGTTTTTATTGCTGGGGTGGGGCCGAATTTAACGCCTCGGTAAGGGTCAGCAGTCAGGGTGAAGGAAATGGACGCCCACAACAAAACGAATTGGTCAAGGCGCGGCCGGGGCGGGGCTCTACTTGCACGGGAGTCTCGCGTGACTTTGATAAAAACCGTAATATGAACCAAGCAGCCAAATATATGCTGACTAGACCAGCTACAGCCCACAGGAAGTGACTCGGTTCGAACTGAAATCATATCTGAGTAGTCAGGAGTTAAACGGAAACCTTTAATCAAAATTGGTGCATCTATAATGTCCAGACTCCACTGAGGTTATTTCACGATTGACTACAACATTCTGAATTTGAAGACCACAGACGCTGTCGCCTACAAAACCACAATAGAGTGGTTTGAATGAATATTCTGTAACTTGTTGCCTTGTTAAAAAAGTCTTCCATGGAAATACTAAAATCAATTAGCAACAATGGGTACCAATCTTTCTTCATTAATTTCATGATCACCATTCTTCAGAAGTCACTATAATCTTAATGGACCTTTCTAAACAGTGACTAAGTTAATATACATATTGTTTTGACTTAAATGTCGTCCTCTATTAACTTTTCATATTAATATTCAGCCTATGGTATGTCATTCTAAAATGTCACCGTAAATCCACAATGGACTATGTTATCTTTATATGGGTTGATTCCATATTCAATTCATAAGGGCATTTTAGTGCCAGAACATCATAATCGTTATGGTTTATGAGTCATTGAAAGGCAATTCAGGAATCTATGAAACTATAGTGTAGACTTGCATTTCAATGATATGGCACATAAACCAAAGTGAATACATGTACTACATTTTTCTCAGTTTAGAGTTCAGAACATTGTAGAAAGTGAGCCCCAGAGCCACCTAGTGAGTAAATGTGATACTTGGAAGTTCAAAGAGACAGAAAATCACCGTGTAACAAATAGCAGTACTTTTCTGTAGTGTTTTACACAGATTCACTGTCACATTAATGTAACAATGTTTCATTTTGAAATAATGGTGATACGCCCTGAAATTTAACAATGATTCTCTGTAAAATATACGAAAATCTTTAACACTTTAGTGAATACTGGTCCAGAAAAACATACCAGTGTCCATTAAGCATGACTCCATCCACCTTAGAACTTTGGAGAATATTCCTGAGAGCATCTTCTTGCCTATCATCCTTGATATTCATAGTGTTTCACATAAGTAATGGAGATTGTAATGTCTAAATTCCCAATGAATATTCATGACCTCTCATAGCAAGGATGTGGAATTCTGAGCTACTAATTACGAGGTGTTGGAGGAGCCCTTTTGGTATCACATGAAGACAATAACGTTAGACTGGCAGATCCACCTGCAGGCTCTAGAGATAAACCGCTCCCTGTTTGTAGGAATCAGGTGCAAATTGAGTGTTGAGGGGTCGGTGCAAAGTGGGGGTGATTAGTAGAACTGATTTGTCTGTAATTAATTACCACTTTATTTGAGGAAGACCCTCAATAGTCACGTGACTCAGTCTCATTGATCCGTGTTCTACTGGAGGATGTGTCTTGTTGGCCCCAGGTCATTTATGGGCCTCTGGAGGGTCCTGCCAAAAGAAAACGAGGATGAACCTCTGAAAATCATTTCAGAGAGTGCTCAGACAAATGTGTATGGCCTAAATCGTTTTCATTGTATTGACAAAGAAGTTGAAGCAGAATGTATGGAAAACTCTTTTTGAGATGTGAAAAAACGTGCACGTTTTCTCTAAACGATTATCCAAACAATTATTTAGTAAGACAAAAGCGTGCACGTTTTCTTTCTAGGTTCACGTTTCCTTTTTGGCAAGACCCTCCAGGTAACCCCAGACCATCCATTGGAAGTAGTACATCAGACATTACTGAAATATGCCCTGGTTTGTCATGGATGCAGTCCTGGTGAGTAACTCGCCACGAGTACGAGTACGAAGGCTGAGCATGCTGCCCAAGACGAGTGCAGATGAGTTACTCACATGAGCTGCATTGATACAGCATAATGACAGATGTTGCCTTTAGGCAACATTCCATTCTTAAAGGGTACCTTGGAAATGCAGAAGGCACACTGACCTCTAAACCCTTGGAAGAACGCAGCCGGAAATCCAGCATGTTTCTGACCCGCATAACTGGCAAGAGGTAACATTAATGCTTCCTCAAAGCCTCTCGTCAGTGGGCGCCAGGAGTGCGACAAGAAGCATGGACTACATGCTGCATTTTCACACTTAAAGGTCCCCTCCCCTTATCCTTACCCCTTTCGCCAAACGTGGAGTGGTCGTAGTACTCGGCGAGCGTCTGGGTGGGAAATGGGGAGATTTGTCGTCAGGGGTATTGCGCCTCATACCCTTTCACGACAGGATGGGTGAAGTGGGTGAGCAAGACGTAGGCTCCCTCTAATGGGAGCAATTGGCGTGTCGTTGACCTGATGTGAAACAGAAGTATTCCATTTCCATTGTGGAGCGGGGTGGCGGCAGGAGCTGGGCACCGCAGCGGTCATATACGTCACATAGCCACTCAGGGCTCTTCGACCGGGGCAAGGAACATGTTTTATAACGCTAGCAGGAGCCCAGCCGCGCCCCACTATCCATACCCAGTCCCCAATGGCTAGTTATGCTGATGGTAGAGTTGGACTAATCGCCGGTGGTCATGCGGAAATGATGTATGGCCGCGTGAACAATGCTATGGACTATCTGTTGAACATGGCAACCGCTTTAAGACCAAACAATAAATAAAAACTCAAAACACACACATGCATACCATGCATTGAATCACCTAGAGCGTTTCTCATATCCTTTATTCAGGTACTTCCTGGAAAGTACCATCTTTGTCATGTAAGTCAATCTTTTATCAGGCATTGTCATGTAACCATGCCATTACCTGTACAATGTAGTTTCATAACAGTATCACCGTCATTTCCATAGATTTAGCAACATACCACTCCATTTCATATACAACTGTTGTCGGCACTAAAACATTGCCTTTTCCCCTTTCTTTGCAGAACCGCACTATCCAGAGAAATGTCCATTTGACGACGCATACTACTTCAAGTACAATGACCTCATGAATGGGTTTTGTGATGGTTCCATCTCATACGCCAAGCCATGCGCGGGTGACTCCAAGTACCGCTTCCACTTCCAGCACTGTGTGGATACCGCTACGATGCACGGGAGTGGTGAGTACATGTACTTTGGGACAACATGGGGAGCAAAGGGTCAAAGCCATTACTTGCCGTACCAAATGAAAGTCCTCTGACAAAAGGCACCATTGATTTCCTCAGCCTTATGTTCATAGAAATGACCTCATGTGATTACAGAAGAGGTCACATGCGCTATCAATCAATGCGATTGGAAAACATTTAGCTATGAACATTCCAAAAATCTTAGAGCATAATGTAGCTGTAGAGATATTTGAAAATGGGTATTATACTTCTGGAATACGGAGTTGCATCTGGTCAAGGCGGAAAGCGGTCTGTACTGCTCAGAACCAGCATTCAAATTGTTCCAGTACAAGTCATTTTATATGTGGAGGAAGTTATTTTCCTTCCTCCCTCGTAAGCATTAGACATCTTGTTTAATGGAATTTCCCAAACGTAATAAAAGCTTAACACTACGCACCCCACCACGGATTCCCTCAGTGTGGCGCTCTACAACAGCAGTTCTGACCGTGAAGTGCCCCTCTTATTGACGTACAGCCGCCAGGGGTCGGTACTGTGAGGGAATGCCAATGGGGATGTGTAAGAGCAATATCCTGTTGTAATGAATCTGGGTCAGGTTAGGGTCACACACTCTTATGGAGAGGCGCCGACAGAACAAGGCCAGGCAAGGGGCGTCCAACGCAATCAAAGCCATTACGACAGCAGCTGCTTCCTGAATGGCTCCCCCAATAGATATAGCAGCGTCATCATTTGCTTTTAGGCATCTAGCAGTCAGAACATCAAACAGACCTTACTGTCTGAAGTCATACTGACTGATTCAGAAATAAAACTTCTGGCATAGGGCCTCGGAGAATAGCCTCAGCGGCTTATGCTATCCCGATTAGAATCTGTGTGAGCACCAGGTCCTTATGACAGGAGTCATATTTGGGGAATTGGGGTAATAGGGTTTGTCAATATTCACTGAGCTCGTTGGCCAACAGTAGGCCACTAGTGGGCGAACAGACATGCGTTGGACCACATGGGTTGGCATATATTAGATCGAGAGGCTCCTTTCCCTCGTGACCAAAGCCCATGATACAGAGGTAATGTGCTGCACATGCCGTGAAATATAGTCCTGGTGGCGTGATATAATCTTCTGGGACAGGATTAATTCACTGTTTATGTCTCATTGCCTTGGTGGGTTGTACCAGCCGTCTGGCATTCCTTAGGTAAATGGGCCACACAGTAGTTCCCCCTCATGAGGCATTACATGGGTGGCTGATCTCGCCTTCCTAAGCTGTCTCCCAACACAGGGGTCAACTGTGCAGTAGATATGGTAAACACCCCTAGCCACCCGACCTCCTGGGCTCATTCACCATAGCCTTTGTAGAACTCTGTTTGAGAGGAGGAGGCAGGCGGTTTCGTGTGCAGAAAGGCTTAGGCACAATCTCACCAGGGGCATGCATGTAACCTTGGTAGCATGTGTAAATATGACGTCTTATATCACAAGATTTCTGCCATATTTTACATGTTTATTTGGGCCTAACTGTGTACATGTTGGATTCACCATTGGTATATCCGTTACGCACATCAGACCACTCTTCCACATGCATAGTAATTCATACATGAAATGTACATCAGTTCAAAGAAGACCTATTTCACCATGAGGGAGCACGTCGGATATCTCATCTTAAACGTCATTTTAAAGCTCTTTCAGTTTCTTTAGCAGTGCTCTTGGCAATTTGTCTAGCTTGACTTAACGTTTCAGATGAGGTCAATTCCAGGCCCGTAATTGCTTTATTGAAAGAAAAACTATCAACTGAAAGCGCATAAAGAAGGCAAACAATAAACAAAGACAAAAAAGGAAGAAAATCAAAGAAGTCCTTAATCTGGATTACCCGCACGCGTCGTTAAGTATTAATTTGTGTCGAGAGCAGAGTGAATCAAACTACTGGGATTTGCTAGGAGCCGTGGCCACAGAACGCTGCCGCCACGATCCGATTTATTGCCACGACCACGGCCATGGCCGCGCCCGCCGCTTCCGTTCACGGCGAGAGATGGCGAGATTTTGCGTTATCAGTGCCGGAAGTGCTCGCCAGCCGTACCCGCCAACGCCCACCCCAAAAAAGCGACCTCCTCGACGCGCCCCTGTAATCAAAGATTAGCAAAGTGTGGCCACAAATTCGCTGCCTAAAAACATTTGTGTGGGCATTAAGGAGGACCTTTGATGTGGGTCTGAGTCGGGCTCGGGATCGATGGGCAAATCGTGCGTGTCACCCTGGATCGACACAGCGCAGTGTAGAGAGGTTCGTGGCTGGATGGTCGGTGTGAGGCTTAGTGCATGGAGGGGGGGGGGGAGAGTCGGAATCAGTGACTGCTTGCAGTAAAGGATTTAGAGTTGTTCAGATGGTGACCTTAGCGCCGTGAGCAGCTTACATACAAGTGCTCATACAAAACGACCACCCATTTAAGTATGCTTCCTTACGGGCAAGATGCCACATATAGCCTGTGGACCTTCCGCGACTTCTGTGCCACGGAGTAGATGCTAAAATGTAGGTCCCTAGTCTGCACTACTACTGTTTTTTGAACTTCGCCACCCCACAATTCACTGACAACTTTTGCTTAATATTGGATCTATTGAACTACAGAGATTGATCTCTCTTTGTTATCACTCAAATCAATAACAAAAAAATCAAGATTGTTCCGATGTTATAGTCGACCACGATATGAGATATTAATACTTCGTGCAGATGATCGGAGACAGCTAAGTTCATTTTTTGCTCATTTTACATCTACAGGTTAACGATTTTCAGTTTGTATTTTCATTGTTTGGAAAGATCAATGATAATGATCATTTATATGATTACCAATATAATGATCTCCTTTTTTAAATCATGTGAACAGCGCCGTGAGTCCAAAGTGGAACAATACAATGAAGAATGTGTCTCTCATGCGATGCTTGCCTGCGAACAAATCAATATACATTTATAACCGGATAGAATGCCGGAACAATGTTTCCATTATTTTCAACCAAGCCATTCAACACCAAAGAATTGCATTTCAAATATGCCATGCCATATATCGCTGAATTATACACTGCATTGGTGATAACTATAGGAAATAGGAGTTTCAGTCGCTGCTATGTTCCATGCATAATTCACCTCTAGTACTGGCGCCATCATACGCCATGCGCCGTGTGACATGTAGAAAACAGGCAAAATGATGACTGGCTCGACATTATAGCGGGATGAAGGCTGGGATTGGGGGGAAATATTGACTATCACCCAGGTCTGGATACTCAAAGGGATGATTTCCATTAGCCACCCGACCTCGTGCAACAGATTGGGCCCCGTCTAGGTTCACGTTGTTTGCACAGAGGTCGGCTTATTTCCCCATGGCCCACTGTTACTGTTCGGCCAGCCTTTCAGGGTTTAACACATTTATCGTTGTGGAGGTGTGAACTTTATTTATGCCAGCAGGGGTATGGAATAGGGTAGATAAGAAGAGGCGTTGCCGACGAGAAAATATTTGTTCAGTTGAAAGATTACTGCCTTCCCGTTTGTCATTGTAAATCATTGATGGGCTGTCAAGCAGCTTGGCATTGCGTGGTATAATGCAATAAAGAGACTGCGAACAGGGGAAATAAAAAAGAAAGCACAATGGAGTCAATCTGCAATTTTTGGTCCTATGTTGAAATGTAGTGCCATAAATATAAAAGTAGTCTAACGTTCGGTGGTCGGGGCCAACCAACTTTCACCTCTATAAAGCCAGTAGGGGAAGATTAATGACCCTTCGTCTCGCGAGGGGCGCTGTAGTATCATTATGGCTTGGTTGGCGACACCTGCTAATGTTCACAGATAGCGCGTGATTCCACCACCACCGCAGACAATAACGCGAGGAGCCATATCTCCCTGGTTGCATACGCGCCAGTCCCGTTAGCCTCCTTTTTATCGAAGCCTAATAGGCCTTCTGCATGACACATTGGTAATGTTGCATACATATATGGTCGTACCGGTAGGTGGTTAGGTGATAGCGAATATGGTCGGCGTGTATCAATGAGCGGAATGGGTCATCGTAATGTAGACATCCTTGGGCAAGGGTAAACGAGGGGACTCTTCCTCCTGAAGTGCCTTATCTCACGTGGCGTTGCGTGGGTGGAGTGCCTCTCACACTTAGGTATACTGAGGGACATAGCTAGCCATTTACTTGGCAATGCAGGAGGCAATGATATAAGGAGCGACCAGCAGACCACTATCTGTACCGGCAGAGCCCTCGTCCGTCTCGTTCTTGGTCAATGGCATCTTCTGTGGTTGACACAATGGATCGGACAGGGGGTCGCATGGGGAACATACAGATACTCACCTAGACAGCAGTGGGTGGCGTCTATGCTTCCTCTGTGTTCATTAATCTGTGCTGCCACTGGTCTGCCTGGTGTATGGGCACTGCCCCGCCTCAAACCAAGCGTGCTGCAGAAGCCAGCCGCGAAACCAGCTGGGAAGCCACTCGGAATGGCTATTGGCGGGATGGCTTCCACATGGCTTCCTATCGGCCACAGCGTTTATGCCTGGTGCTTATTTCGAACATATTGTGTATACTGAGTTAGTCACACCTCGCGACACTATAATGATGAGATACGGCATACTGTACACAAAATATACTCTATCTAGTTTGTAGCATATACATGTATATCGGTTCTATAATGATGAGATACGGCATACTGTACACAAAATATACTCCATCTAGTTTGTAACATATACATGTATATCGGTTCTTTAATGATGAGATACGGCATACTGTACACAAAATATACTCCATCTAGTTTGTAGCATATACATGTATATCGGTTCTAAAATGATGAGATACGGCATACTGTACACAAAAAATTATACTCCATCTAGTTTGTAGCATATACATGTATATCGGTTCTATAATGATGAGATACGGCATACTGTACACAAAATATACTGACATCTTGTTTGTGGCACATACATGTATATCGGTTGGCAGGTCATTATAAGGTACTAACAGAAAACAATGACTGTTTTTGGTGTCTGTCTTGAATACTTTGAAAAGGGATGGGGAGGAGTTGGTGATTACCATGTTAGGTTTGTAATTTGCTTTTTACACAGTTATGAAATCAAATTAATGTTAAATAGTGTCAACTTGAATCCAATTATTTACACGATTAAATCAATATGAACATTATTTCAACATTTTCTCCTTCTCCTTTGCAGATTTGGACTTTGAGTGCGTGGCCACATGGAAGGATGGGTCAGACATGTACATGTATGGGAAATTCATGGGAGTTACCATCGAGTCCAAGGATGACAGTTTTCGTTGCTTCGTAAGTACCTCAATATTACAAATATGGCATTGCTCATTTTTTTTTGCACTGGCATTCCTCTCCCAAATGAAAAGGCTATCTCTATGAAAAGACCTCATCCTTTTCTGAATAGACATACTTTCCACCTATAATGAAGCCTATTATTCTCCCATTTAGATTGGCCCATTTCCCCCAAATATGAGTGAGCTTATTCCTCCCCCTGAATGCGGTCACCTTATCAGAATCATTCGTTCAGGGGCAATAGAAATGGGCCATTTATGCCTTTGAAGTTCTGATAATCGATGAAGTGGTTATCTGACTGCTATCCGGCCTGACAGCTTTCCGATTTACTGCATTCCATTCTGGGCTATGGTAGTAGAGAGAGCGGGGCTGTAGGTTAGTTTGGTGGGTGGATGGTGGGATGATTGGTTGGGTGGTTTGGGTAAGCGAGGGTGAAGAGCTGGTGTGATTTCAATAAGGTAGTGTATCGTGTGGCTCTGGTAAACTGTGCCAGCAGGCTATGACCCCACCAGATCGGGCCATATGCACTATGCTGCGAGGAATAGAGTGGGAGCTGATCGAAGGCCAGACAAGCGCCCTGAAGTGAGCAACTCAGGCTTTGCTCGGTTGGCTTCACATTGAGCTGCTCACAGAGCTACTCGGCCTATTTATTGTATGCAGCACTTATTAGTGCCGCTTGAAGATTTATGTCGGCATCCATTGGCTGTGGGAGGATTGCAACAGATGGAACTCTCGGAAATGGAACGCATCTGAAAGCCCAACTAGGTCAAGTAAAAAAAAAGAAATAAATCAAAAACAAAAGACTGTTGGGCTGTTATCCCTCAAAGGGCTCTTAACCCTCGAACAGGTTTCCATTTGGGGGTTAGGAGCAACCGCAGGATCTTATCTCTTAAACATGGCTCTTTCTAAAGCCACTACTGCTCTCATCCCTCAAATGCCCTTCTCCCTCAAATACTCTTCTCCCTCAAATGCTCTTATCCCTAAAGCCCATTAATCCTTTAGGTCTTGTATATGAATTACTTCCTCATTGAGGCATCCTATTGTCCTACAATGAGTAAAGAATATAGAGATAGATTGGGGAGGTAAGGTACCTAGTGTAGAATAAGGGGGTATGGGAGTAGGAGGAAAGGGGAATAAGGGAATGTGTGGAAGCTGCAAGGGAGGGAGTAAAAAATGGGGAACAGAGGGAGTGTACTCAATGAGTTGGGAAGAAGGGGAATAAAGCCCTAATTCTATGCAATGTACGTTACCTGCCTCTTTCTATCTCTATATACTTCCATTATGATTATTAGGGCTATAGCATTCACATCCCGTGCCTCAATTAGGGAAGCAATTTGTGTACAGTTATCCTGAATGGGTTTGAGGGATAAGAGTGTTTCAGGGATAAGAGCATTTGAGGGATAAGAGCGGTTGAGGCTTGTATGAGACATGCTTGAGGGATAATATCTTGTGGTTGCTCTTAACTCTTAAACGGAAACAATTAATAGAACGACAGCTCTTAGAAACTATGTAGGTCACAAAGTGATATATCTTTATCAGCTATTGGAGCGCTTTATACTAAATGTCTTGAGATAGTAAAGCAGTGTAGAGACAAAATAATTAGATAAGTACAGCATCTACTCAATGGACGAATAAATGATAAGTTCGCTGTTATGCCTACTTGCATTTATAATTGCGTCCATTTTTCGTATTAACAGATGCAAGTCTTGCCACAACACCTTCGCGTTCTTTTACTATTATAAGTACAAACCTTTACCATCACAGATGAGAAGTTATCAAATACAGTGCCAATTCTTTTTCTCACATTGCCTGAGGTGCAGACAAGTAAACTGGTACTGGTTTGATTTCAGAAATATGAGTATTACGGCTCAGAGCTCTACATGTCAATGTCAGCCGACGCCACCTGCCGGGGGCTGCGCTCAACACGAGACGGCCCGCTTATCATGCAATTCACAAAAGGTAGGTCCTCTTTTTTAATCAGATTTCTGTTCCCAGGATATACATGAAGGATTCTGCCCTGCATTGTCGACAGCAGAACGGTGTCTGTACTACAATGAAAGCCATATGGCACGCCTCCATTGCTCGCCTGGGATTCACGACTGTATAGCGTTACCAGGGCTTTTGTGTATTGTCACCGCACAAACTATGGGTTGCACTTTGGATGCTACAATATGTCTGAAATAAAATAAAAAAAAAAAAACAGACTGCATAAAGAGTTAGGTTTTGGATACAGCAATATGGTAGATACAATGATATGGGGATCACATAGCTCAGGGTTGATGTTGAATAATTGATGAACTTTGTCTAAAGATCATTATTAGACAGGATTGCATTGATGGATTGGGTTCTGATGGAATTGGTAATTTCTGTTTTTGACATTATCCATTTGGTTACAATTTATCACCTAAAAGAAAATAAGTGACACTGACAAGAACAACTGTTGTAGGGGTGAAAACAAGATCTGAATTATTCAATTTAATGATGTGAGTCTGCATCTAAATGTATGCTTCTGATCATAGGTCGATCATTTTGTATGATGGAATAGTTTGTGATTAGTTTTAGAGCTGCACTATAGCTCGCCATCAAATACATCCTAACAACATGAAAATATGTATAACCTGAGAGGAGAGGAGATGGAGAGGGATGATTTTCAGTTAAAAGGTTTCTTTTGCAAAGACCGATGCAATCAGTAACAACCCTACGAAGCATACTTACAACAGTATGTATCCATCGAAGGTTCTGTGCACTGAGGGTCTTTAACCGTGATACCTATTTTTTCAAATAATTTTATTCGACTGTGATTTACAATTTGCACCCCCTCTCTTGTTTATTTAGACCGCGGGTGGCCTCAGCCGAAATGCACATTCCCAGACTGGTTTAGTGACCATAGATGGCGGGACATGAGTGGCAAGCACATCTTTACGGCTCGGGACAGGGATCGAGGGAAGTTGGAGATTATCTACAGAAAAAGGCCCGATAGCAGAGAGTCTACCAAGACGGAGCTACGGTGCATGGACATCCTACAGAGGAACGATACGAGTCGGACCTTTATGGCCGTGAGCTACTCCTCAGTAGGCTGGTGAGCAGCTCAATCCTTTCGTTGTTGCTATTGAATTGTTGATTCCTGTATCATAAGATTGCATTGATGATATCATTCTACGTAACACATACATGACATTACTGTGAGAGCCTGTCAAACATAATTCACTGGTTGATAAAGTCGTTTGATTATTTTAACCTACCTTGCTATTGGCAAACTCGTGCATACATTATCTAAGCGTCCATAGTGAATGGTCAACATATAAATATACAAAGTCTACGGTATTAATCGTGATCACCTAAGGGAGCACTGTGATGATCAAGTGAACAGTAGAACTGTGACAAGGCAGTTATCACTTGAACACTAATTTCTAGTAAATTCTTCTCTCATGCTGGGATTTACCATCTCCTTTTCAGCGCTACAAAGCATCAATGTGTTGTGATAAAACAGAAGGTGGACGATCTACTAGAAGTATCATTGGGTAAATATAAAGCTTGTTCAAAGGATAAATACGGAAATACAGGTTGCATTTATAATGTTCCAAAAATTCTCTGAAGTTTGGACGACGAACATGGCACGTTTGAAAAAAATGCATGTTGTGTTTTGCTATGGCTTTTATGTATTCAATGACCAATACTTTTTCCATTTCCATTTCAAGGGAAACTTGTTGAGGAGGACGAGGCGAAAATGTGTGCCACTTGGGGAGAATTCCCAGAGGATTATCTCCTGATAAGTAGGTGTTTTTGCCCATCTGTTATTTCTTTTAATAAAGAATCCACTGTTAGCAAAATAAACACAAATCTTCCATCTGGCCAGATGTACAAAAGATTAGCCCTCGGGTAAACATGACTGAGTTTGATTACAAATCCCTTTTTCCTGACCTCTGAACACTTAAAGTTGCGCAGGGTTTCTTCGGTTTTAATCATTGGCTTGAAAATCTGCTCAAGTTGATTTCAATCTTTTGGTTAGTGTTTATCTAATTTTGCTCCGGGGTTGCCCTTGTGTCTGCAGGGAGTCCCACGGGTGGTATCCCGTGTCCGTTCCAGGGCCGCTACCATGTCTTGTCGGGTACAGCCAATTGCCATGAGGACATTCTTAGTGGTTGTAACTCTACAAGTCAGATGGATGTCAAATGTGAGGAGGACGTCGGAGGTAAGCATTGAAGAAGTTATCAGAGTCTAAACTTCGAACTTTTATTCGTGCCACTATCATGTATCTGTTGTCAAAACCTACTCATAACTATAGAGGTGTGTATACTTACTCCGATCCATATGAGAATTGGGAAAATGTTGCATTACAATAACAATTATTCTCTTGTTAGTTATCTATTTTTGTCAAGTAATTACATTACAATTCTAAGTGGCTCTCCACTAATTGAATCAGTTTATATAAGAGAATATCAATTGTCATTAGCAGTATTTACGCCTTTGGCTTAATTGAAATTATAATGGGAAAAAGTGGGAAAACGACTGAACCAAAGTTTTGAAGCGTTGGAAGGGCTGTATCTGAAACAGTGTATTCAAGTCCAGCCTGCATCAAACTGATGGATAAACTGTGTAGATCGGCGGCTTGGCCCGGGGGCACGATGAGAGGGCCCTATGGCTATCGCTCCTCCACCAGCCCACCACTCATAGAGCACTAAAGCACGACTTTTGCGGACAAGAGGCCAGAACCAGCAGCATCTGCTTGCCTCATTCCCGTGAGGTGGCGCCACTGGGTGAGCTGCTCTTTCAAGACGCGCCTTTTCACGTATTCTACACACTTGTGTGGAGAGTGACTCATGAGAGAAGCTACAAAGATCGGTCCCCGCGAGGCGCAAGGCCCCCGCCTAGCGCCTTTAAGTATGATCCTACCGGATAAAGCCCATCCAAATAACGTTAAGACTTTGGGCGCACCGTGACGTGCATTTCTACCCCCTGAAGCCCCAGTGTCTCGGGAGTCCCGCGGGGCTGGCCATCAAACAGACCGATGACGAATATTCGCACAACAAAAGCCTACCTAATTTCTGCTCCTCGAGGAGTCACTTGTTGTCTTTGGGAGCTAGGCATGCCATTTACCCACCACCCACTTTCTGTTCCCTCACCTCTGGAGGAGCCAGTCCTCTGATGGAATGCATAGCACCTCCCTCACCCCTCCTCCCACCACGACCACCGCTGCCGCCTGCCCACCTCCCCAAGACCTTCTATTTAGTGCTGGCGTCGGAGTTTCAGATAGAGCGAAAGATTTTCAATTTTCAACCACGGGCACGTCCCTTGCTGGGGGGTGAGCACGCGGTATCAGTGGCTTATCTGATGGTCGGGTGCTGGCCCTGGTAAAAGGCCGCCATTTACCACCACTCCCGAAGGATCTGCGGCTCCGCTGGCCGGGATTTACTGGCAGATAGCCTTTATCAGCCCCGGCGCCCCGATAAAGTGTGAAAGTCGGCGCTGGGGGTGTGTGTCTTTGGCGCGCTGGGAGCAGGGTGGGGTCCCAAGGAGGAGTGGAACGGTGGAAGGTGGGAGAGAAGCAGCGGCTATCGGCTCTCCATCAGCAATCCAAACGGCTCGATTTTCCAATTAAAGCTCTTTGTGTTAACCGTACCCTGGCCCTCCACTTTAAGCCGGTCGTATGAATCACACTAATAAAGTCCCCCAGTCTAGACGCGGCCACTGTTTTACTTTTTTCGCTACCCCTCCGGTCGGGTTTCTTTTCTCCCCTGAAGCCTTTGACTAAACAGGATTACCATGGTGTGTTTTCTCTGCCGCAGGTCTGATGCAAACTGAATGTCTATCTTCGTGGAAACAGGATAACACGACACTGGTCCTGGTGCGTCGTCTCGACTCCACCGCCAAACATGACAGGATTAGTTGTATTGTGAGTACCTCTTCCCTGTTCAGAAACTGATAATATTAGCAGCCCGTATTTTAGGAGTCCTCACAGCAATTGCTTCAATTACTAGCACACACATTCCATGGTGGCTTTGATTTTAAGATAGAATAACATATTTAACACACTCTTCATTGAAGTTTCATCAAGATAGGACTGCTGCCAGGTTAATTCACAATATGTGGGAACTGACTTTGAACTAGTTTAGTATAGCTTCCTAGTTGCCGTACACAATACACTTCACTTATAGTCACATATTTGCAAAAAAATAGGAACCAAACTTAGAATTATGCAACATTTGGTTGGGATACGTTTATAGCTTGCTGTGGTAATACCGTGGCAACACATTGCTAATTAATTGACAGATATCACTACTGCCAGCACTCAGTCCGTCTGTGTAATTATTGCAGAGTCTCACAGAGAGGAAAAACACAATAGAGTTCTCCACAGATGCGAGGTGCCACAAAGGTATCAAGGATTTAGTGGAGAAGCCTGTCGAACTAAGTCTAAGCAGAACAAAAGGTAAGTCACTCGGCTTCTCTGTGGTTTCTTAACTAAAAACGATAAACCTTGATAAGGAAGCTCCTTATGTCTTCGTCTTTCAAAAACCCATCTACTGTCTTTCATCATCTTCTCTATTATTATATCGTCTGTACTGTATCCAATCCCCACTGTTTCAAGGGGCAAGTTCAGTCCCATGCAAACACATGAAATGCTCAGTTTCCAAGATTGTGATTCAATTCCACAAAAACATGTGTCGAGATAGGCCCATGTTTAAAGCAGTAACCTTCAGGTTGTGGTGTAATAATAGTAAGGGAATGAATCTATAATTTCGTATTGTGTGTAGGATATTGGCATCAACATGTAGATCTGGCACTTTTATTATCTCATTCGGGAAAACCATGTATTTATCGGCATAATTATTTAGAAAATATACTTAGTGCGTGTATGGTCATTATAGCTACGCGGTTGGCTCAAAAGACCAGACACAAACACCATTTTCGCTATACTACTTAGACCCAAAACCAGCGCCTGCATAGAGGCCGAAACCCTGGCAGAGCTGCTATTGCACCTGGAAGACAAGCACTAATAACGGCCAGATTTATGGGGACCAGCTGTTATAATATACTCAAAACTACGTAGGATTGGTTGATAGTGTTAAACTCCTCGTATCTCACTATCAACCATGTCAAACACTGCTACCAGGTCAATTGATGAGCCACTACTTCCGAATAGGCAGAGTGGCTGACGCTGAAAAATAGTACGTTGTAATTTAAAAGGTCATGAGGTTTGAGGCTCGGAATTACTGTAGGTGATGCGAATCTTCCCTGGGAAAAGACATCCCTATAGCAGTGTATATGTCACGCGCAAAATTGGCACGATTCCGGAATTGCCCCTGTCTGAGTTGCGCAGTTTGAGAATATATAAAGCCTTACAGATGGGTGAACCCTAAAACATTATGGATAACTGTATTTAAAAGAACGATAGGTAAAGTCTACTTGGAGCAGGGCAGGTTTCTTAGCCTGTTATAGCTTCTATTCTCCTAGCTTCATTTACACCTACGATTAGATGCATTGGAAAAACCCTGTAAGGGCCATTAATCATTAGCGTTGGGGTAAACAATAAGATGAAATGTGATTATCAATTTTGTGTCGTTATATTAACTATAATCATCCATACTCAAATATTCCGAAACTGCGCAGATTCCCACATTGCGCATAACATATATACTCTACAAGTGTTCTACTATGGTCATATCCTAATTCCTAATTCTTTTCATTTGTAGCCGACTGTCAACAAGCTGAGGTCGTTCACCAAAATTCCGGCTCCTCTTATGCCAAGGTTGGCATTGACAGTAAAGGGGAGGGCTCCTACCAACACGTAGGTCGTAATAACAGAGACAAAAAGCCGCAGCAGAGCCGGGAGGTGTCCTACTCCACGGCGCCCAGTGCGGCATGGGTCTTAAGCCCTTCAAAAGCCCCTGTACTGTTATGCTTATTGACCTTGTTTGGATTGTGTTCGGTCCCGAGGTGACCACTGCAATGCTGAAAGACGCCTGGCGGACTTGCCAACAAATACATGTATTCTGTGCTACTTACTGTCCCATTTTCATCTAGAGAGGAGGAAAGAGGTTCCTCCTCTTTGTAATTAAAGAGATGATCAATAAGGCACTACGCCTCCTCGACTCCTCTCACATGATCCCAGCTTCACCCACATGTGTGAAACTAGGGGGTGTATAGGGCAATGATTGTGGTAGCTTGATGACTGCTAGCCGTTAGAGTGGAGATGGAGCTGCCAGCCTACTCATGTACTAGCAAAACATAGGGAGTCTGAGGAGAGGACAATGGTGGGATTACACATGTGCCACCGCGAGATTGTTGAGGTACGAAGTTTCCGAGGTACATATTAACTATGCAATGCCAGCTTCCAACGACACATCTGCACTAACACCAGCACCAACACTAGCCATCTACATTCATGAGGAATGGCTGGAGAGTAACACTTTTGCCATCATTTCCCTTTGAGTGTGACAAACTCTGAAGAGGCTCAGGCTGCAACGAAGGTATCTCAAGTAGCTGTTGGTCATTGGTGTGCTAGGGAATCTTCCTGGCAGGACTGACTGGCTGATTTCAAGAGAAAGGTTCAGCGAATCATCTCACGATTACTTCCACCATGTATGGATATTGATATATTATATTGCTTCCAGTGCTTCCGATGCTCTGTACAACGAGAAAGACAAAATCCAACTCAAATCCATCGCAGTGAAAAATTCTTACATATAAATGTATTGAATATTCATCGATTGAATCTGATGTTTTCCATTCCGTCGCTTGCTCATAAATATATGCTGATATATAGTCATATATGCTTCAATAGATTATAGACCTCTTGTGCTGAAAGCCTATATTTAGACTGATAAAAGAAGAGTTCCAAGTAAAAGACGATTCTGATCAATATTCAGAGAAACTAGTGTAGGTCCTATGTAAATGGTTTTTGCATACTTCATGGGTGGTGATATAATTCTATTTTCTACAATTGCGGAATCCCCAAATATGACTCAGCTTTGGTCATTTGTAAAGGCAATTGTATCATTATGCATCTAAAATGCCTTTTGGATGCGCTAGTATCTGCGCAGGAATGAGTGTCAATTGACAAAATGTCAGTATGTAATGCTGATTTAGGAAGCTTATACAGTTGAGACGGAAGGTGCATAATTAGAGGACAAGAGGCCCATGTAACCCATGGTCATAGCAAACTATAATACAGGAGCATACTATCTATAACTATAACTATTGTACATATATTATCATCTTGTGTAAAATCATTTGCCTTTCATGTCCGGTCCACCAACTTCTCAAGATAAATAATACAAAGCGTATGTGATGCGCTCATTCTGATTGAGGTAACAATGTATATTCAGATCTCTGTACATACTAAGCTGTATAATATCTTTACACTATTTATGTTATGAGCCCAAGGCTCTATGCCCTTTCTACCCTCCCCTGTATGTAAGAGAAATGAGAGGCTATGTAGGTCTTCATGTTCACGTGTTAAGCTATGGAGCGAAAAGTAATTGTGGTGCGAGGAAAATGTCCCAGTCTGTGTGTAATAGCATTATAAGGTGATATTCTGTAAAACATTTATGAGCTTGTCAAAAATGTTTAAATACCCTTGTTTCTATGCATCTCTTGTAAATAGGTGGCTTTCGTTTCAGGGAAATGCAATCGCAAGCAGATACGTTATTTTTGTTGCCACTTGACTGAAAGCTGGATGTATTATAATCTGTTATATTTTGTATATAATGTCCATGGTTTGAAAAAAACATTGTACATTCGTTTCAGAGATGGTGTCAGCTGCCATTAAGATTAACAAACATATGTAAAAGAATTAAACTTGACTAGAATAAAGATCCATTTTGGATATATGATGTCCATTGTTTGAAAAACATTGTACATTTGTTCAGATTATGGTGTCAGCTGCCGTACACATTAACACATGTATCTAATAAAAAAAAGGAATGTCATGAATAAACCTGACTTGCATAAAAATCCAATTCCGTCTAATACTTTATGTTTTCTTCACACTTCCTCTAAAAAGGAGGAATACTAAGAACGAAGAATGTTGTCACGTATCAATCTACTTAGGGCACAGATGATCAAAGTGAAATACAATTTCGCCCCAGTGATGTAAAAGAGATCATACCTATACAGACTTAGCCGGTTTAATTATCAGGCAATGAAATGACACCAACTATTTACTGTGGTCCTCTCGGGGGCCAACTGGTACCCATCTGGTAGGTGTTATCAGTAGAACTCGCTGATAACAAGCTCCAGTAAGGGCGGCGCCCATAGGACAACCTGCTAACTCGGAATAGATATTCGCTCCCAATGCCGCCATGGTGTGACCTCTATTGAATTGAAACAGGTGGGCTTTTTGTGTAGATCTACATGACATGATGATGAGACTCACACCTTGAAACCACCATGCCTATATATTGGGGAGGCAGCACTGTAGATTCCCCCCTGTGATGTTGATGAGCCCCTTCCCCTACCAGTTCAAAGGCTGACATGATATGACAGCAGTCTGTCACTGATGGTGGTATGTGTAAAGGCTGGGTGAGCAGCTCATGCACGCATCCATGGCGTGTCCAAGCATTGGGGGCAAAGTACCACTGTATCAGGTATCAATCCGCACTGGGTGTGAAATGGGATCCTTGCCTGTTTACCCGCTTGTGAGATCAGTCCGCCGCTCTTTATCCTCACACCAGATGAGTTTGACACAAGCCACCCCACACTGTGAACACCACTTCTAGTTCCCACGGCTCCCTTTCAGACTGCCTGTCTTTCTACATCCACCCCTGCCCTGGAAGGGGCGGGGGGTAACCACCTGGAGGAGCCGGTGACATATAGTATCGATCCCTAAGACAAACCAATTAACCTCCCTAAGTCGGTACCCGCCCCCAGGATGTAGGTTCTTCACACTAACAAATTGCCTGGCACCACGAGGGGGGTTCCCATTAGAGGGCTTAGCCGCCAAGCACTTGTCAATTCTGCTAGTTTGCGTCATTTATTTGAATTGTTCTCGAGACAAGCAGCGCCGAACGAGCCAGTGGCGTCGCGACCATCCCGGTCGTCCTCATTGGCCGGTAAATTAAAGGCGCCCGATAGAGGCGTCCGATCCCCGACCATTCTCCAATACACTAGCGAGTTTCCCCGGGCCGTGGACGCCGATGAAGTGTCTCCCTCCTCCAGTAGGAAATTACACTCCACGACTCAACCCTTAATGCTATTCCGAGGTAGTAGGTTGTCCCATGGGCAGGCCATTGCTGGAGCTTGTTACCAGCGAGTTCTACTGATAACACCTATCAGATGGGTACCAGTTGGCCCCCGAGAGGACTGTAGTGAATAGTTAGTGTCATTTCATTGGCTGATAATCAAACCAGGTAAGTCCGTATAGGCCTTAGTGTTGACACCTAGTGGAACAGCCATTGCTTGATCTGGCGCCTGGCTAGATAACCACTATAACAACCAGCATGATGGGTACCAGGTGTTACATAATGTACCCAAAAAATTCTGCAGTGAATACAGGGAATCATCTGATTGGTTAATGATATATCCCGGGTGAACCCTATATTTCACGCCTGAGTTTATTCGGACGATTATACACTCCTATAGTCTGCTTCACTTGCCGCCCACCCCGGACACCGGGGTTCTATGGAGATAAGTGATAACAATGGGTATACAGGAATAACAAGAAACTGAAGAAGAATGGTGATGGCAAGTGAGACCTTTGACAGTGGAGAAAAGGGAAGAATGATCACCCTGAACATTATACATAGGAAAAGATGCAATCCTGCCTGTGTGCGTAATGAAACTACTTTTCAACCACATTTATGAAAGCATTGAGAATAGTTATTAGCAATGACTAAAATCAGTGATTCATAGTAAGTACATCTATAGTAAATACCATGCAAATCTACAATTGAAGAATTATGCAAAATAGTTCACTGTCATAGCACTTTGCCTATGTCTTAATTTGACCATGATATTCACTTGACGTCAGAGTACCACTGATGAGTAGTCAGGTACGTTCGGCATTGATGTCTGACTTATCAGTAATCAAGAATATACATTATTTAGTCCTGAGTTTTGGTGTCAATGGGAGATAGTGAGATAGTGGTAGCAGTACAATTATATTTAATGATCGTTCGAAAGATAATAACCAATGGTGGGCACCTCTAAGGGGGGGGGGCTAGATTCGTCCACATGACGTGATCAATGCAGATAAAACCTGAAAGTTAACTGCCATGAAATAAATGAAAGGTCCATGTCAAAGGATTTTTCATAAAGGTTAGAGCAGTAAGTGTCATGTGGACATCAAGGTACTAATAACGAGATGGACATGAAGGTGGATGGACAAACTGAATCATTATATAATAGTTTGTCTTTCAATGGCATTACAGAAGGGGCGAGTCGCATGACGAGTAAATTGTCTTGAGGATGCTCACATCTAAAAGAGTCAGTTACAAATGGACATGGTATACCTGTGATGTATAGTACTGGAGAGATAGGAGCGTGACGCTAGTAGTAGTCACTGACTAGAGGGATTGGATGCGCTAGCAATATGGACAGGAGTGTGTTGAGAGAGAAGAAGCAGCTTATTGTGGGTGGAAGGCACTCTTTAGCGGCGACATCTCTAAATAGGAGATTTACGGGCCTTGGAGGGGGATGGCTGTGGGGCGGAGTGGGAGCCGTCCATGCACCATCCCACGATCCACAATTCATGTTGGCACACTCCAAATTGTCAGCTATAATACCATCCGTGATCAGAGTAAGAATGGTGGCATCAGGCGCCGTGCACGTCCCTAATAAGCCACCACCCCAATGTTCCTCCATCCCCAATCCCCCAGTACCCCTCCTACTACCCTGCCTCCAGTAGGTCTTAATGAATTGACCAATTTAGCCGAGCTTCTCATTCCACGACCTGCTCCCGTATGACTTTGATCCTATCCAGCCCTGATTACGTGAATGGTGGGATCCACTGTTATACATTGTGTAAGCTATGCATTCTTGACCACACACCATACTGTTCTCCTGTATATGGTAATCTGATATAAATAGAACTTCAGAGCACCATGTGCTTCCCTAAAATTTGAGAGGTTATTTATGAGCTTTGATTTATGAACACTTATCTGAAGCCAATTCGGGCATATCATGAACGTATACGACACATACTTTAGACAGGAATGCTTAACTGCGGGTTCTAGTATGCCCTATGTGGCAGCAACGAATCTGTGCAACCATTGCAAGGTCGATATTTAGAGTACCTAGTTAATCATGAATATTATAAAAATGTCACAATAAATCCTACGATTTGGAACAAAAATAAAGTCATGCATCAGATTCAGGGCTAATTACCACTAGAATGGCGTCATGAATGACATTAGCATCAGAGATAACGAGGCAATGATGCGCTCTAAAAGAACCCATGCTCTCGGAACAGCAGAAAAGTGTGCATAATTGCAAAGGTATACAACGCCTTTTTCCTTAGACAGTCCTAATTCAGCTAATTAATCTCTTGTCGGTCTTCAGTCAGCCTTTGCTAAAACATAGAATCTTACTAATGGGGTCTATACATAATATAACAGCAATTTGTATAGTGCTGAGCCGTTCCCATTTAAGTCTGCCCACCTAATTAACTCACTTTCATTTGAGTTGCTAAAGGTGGGCTGCTCTTCTTTGGAGGAAAACCTAAATCGTTCATTGACACTGAAAACCTATCATAGAGAATCGAATTCTGAGGAATCTGCGTGGGCAATAATTAGGGGAGGTGTAAAGACATGAAGGCAGCTAATCGTTCCGCCAAATTTAGCCCGAGTACATTTTAATTGCATCATTTGCCACTTAGGGCTGTGCGTTCAATAGAAGCTGGCGTAACTGGGGTCCCTCTTTTATATTATCAAGCCTCAGGGCACGTCCCTTCAGCTGGGCTCCAAGAAACTCATTTCGATCTAGGTGAAGGCCACAATCATATTTCTTTAGGAATGCATTCGATCCCGTCCTTTCGGCAATCCTGATGGGCGTGGTGACCTACATCTGTGGAATTCCTTTCACATATTAATCATGGCATGGTGGTGGGAAAAAGACGCTTGAACCAGGGGATGGTCATAGAAAAATGTTGCCAATGTGGTATTGGGTAACTGGACTTTTCCCAACACCAATAAGCACAAAAAGGTGGCCTGTGTTTTAGGACGGCTTTATCAAGGCCCACGACAGGTTGAGTTAGGTGAGAGAAAAAAAGAATACACAAAAACAGAGGTAGTCCTTGACAGCAGGCCTGACAAGGAATACAGTCAACAGCTTGCAGGAAATCCTTGGGGCACTTACAGCGAATGATGTTGAATCGAACGCACCCAGCGCCACCTATACATGTGTATCCACTGCGGATGGCCACTTCTGGGGTTAACATATGCGCCCTACACGCTTCCGCCGTGCATTAATATACCGCGATAACAACCACGCAGCGATATGCACCGAGGGTCACTAAGAGGGCTACTGGAGCTTATCAGCGGCAGGGGGTTGTGGGGAATGGGGCTAGACCGTGGAGAGGGTGAGGGCAAGGGTGCTAGTGGTGGGTGTGCTCTCTACCTGTTGTGCAGGATCATAACTTGGTCATTGTCGGCGAGGCTATTCAGTCAGCAGCCTGATGAAACGGCGGCGCGGGAACATTGTGCTTTAATGCACATTGAAGAGAATTTATTAAGGCATTGTGTGACTGGAATCGTTTGCATTAATGATGCGATTGTGCGCTAAGGGCGTGCATTAGGGATGAGGGCGTTCTATGGCACCATGGATGAAAGTAGATAACGAGAGATGATATATAAGGCCGGCCTGAGAGGGATGGTGGGAAGGCATGGAGGGGATGTTTGGTGTTTGTTGCTGCTGTGTGGGGACTGCCTAGCATGCACTGGGATAGGGTAATACTATTTACAGCAATAGCAATCTAGCTTAATCCCAGCTACCCAGTGCCTAAGCACAAATCCCACCGCCATCGTGACAAATTTAATATCCAACTTATCAATAACCATGCGACACTAATAGTTTTATACAGACTGTACCAAAAAGTTTAGAGGTGTGAAAACTTAAAGTGTTTATCGATCATTAGAGACGGCGGCTAAAAAGCTTTCTCATTGCGTATTCATTAAAGTCCTTGTTGTGACTCACTCCGCATGGTTGACCAAGCGGAACTGTCACACCGGGCGGTGCCCATTCCTCCACCTGCCACCAACATTATCCCTTGGATGACTGCCACTGCTAACACTTCAATCATATTTGACTGGTGGCTTATGTATTAAAAGACAAAACTCTAATGTAAATTCTGGAACATTGTTCATAATTGACAGATTGGAGTACCAGTATCGATGGCGAGCGTCACGGCTATGGTCACGGAAGGACACACCAACAAGTGGTTTTGTTTGTGTTGGTGTTTCACTCCAGGTGGAGTTCAGCCGTGAGTCCATATCTAATTGAATATTTCTACCAGGAGGGGGGGGGTAGGATAGGCTTTAACGGTATAATGCTATTGTGTTGGTATTTAGTATCCCACTGCAGAATGATGTTTCCATGTACTACTTGCAATAGTGCAATGTTACTCGCCTTGGCAAAGGAACTATTTCCCTATACTACTTACTGGTGACTGTTAGATTATATCAAAAGCGTCCCTTCCCAGTAACGTTTTAAAGGATCCCATGCGCGTCAGCAACACCGTCCCATACCAAAAAGAGAAATTCAGATTTAGACAAAGTCCTAATCCAAAAAGGGGCTTACCGATAATTACAAAATAGAAATTATGTTGACAGTCCTCATAAGGTATCCAGAGATGGGTGATACAAGCTAGCGAAATATAAACGGGTACATAGCTACACTCTTTAAATGCCAATAGGAAATATACATATATATATATATATATATATATATATATATATATATATATATATATATATATATATATATATATATATATAATCCAGGACAGTCTTTGCTTAACGATGCCTAGTCTCTACATTTCCATAACGATCCTTCAATAGACATGCTCTACATTCCCTCTGCGTCAAATAGAAGCTATAGTTTTTGATCTTTGCAGGCCTTCCTAACTCGTATTCATTGAGATTCGACCGACTATTACACGACTACCACAGCGCTATCCTGTGGCGCCCAATGTAACTAATGATATAGGGTGCTGGCACTTTTCCCCATTTCCTACTTTTTCTCCATCGCCCTTAGCTTACCGGTGTGGCAAGCATCAAGGGTAATGTACCGGTAGCTTTGAGTCAGCGTCGCCACAGCTAGACATAACCATGCATTATTCATCAAGCGTTGCTATAGTTTTGTGCGATTTTTGGCAAAGAGGTGATTATCCTATTAGTAATTACCTGCCGAGTTGCCTGTCTTAATGGCCTTGAATAAACGATGATGACTCAGACAAGTGCGTCGGTAATTTGCCTATGCTTCTACACAACCTACCATTCAGGCGTGCTTCATTTTGTAGATGGTCAGCAGTACTGGAAATTATAGAGGGAGGGAGGATAGGGGAGGACAACGGAGATAGATAGATAGATAGATAAATAGATAGATAAATAGATAGATAGGAGAGAGAGACAGAGAGAGACAGAGACACCTCCACGCTGTGAAAAAAATATCCCATAAGGAATGTGCAGTGATTACATTAACTAGGGATGCAAGCATGACGAATATCATGTAAATGAATGTCTGTTTGTATACAAATAAAAAAAAAGAGACAGAGACAGACAGACAAATACAGAGAGACAGACAGGGACAGACAATATTCCTCTCCAGCCCATGAAACTGTTGTGTGGTGTTCGTTAAAAACGGCAGATATGCAGGAGGGTTGCAGAAATAGATGGTCTGTAAGTTGAATAGTTGTGCTCATTTTTTCTGAAGATAAAGGGAACATCTGTGGCATCCTAATGAAGATACAAATCACAGTCTGCCTGTCTGTCTGTCTCTGTCTCTTCTTTTTTATTTGTATACAAACAGACATTCATTTAGGATCCCTTATATAGAGGCTCACAGACACTGATTTGGGAAGACCAAGATTATTTGTGGACCGGATATAAATGCCTTTACTTGCAGTGTAGGCAGATATGAATATCAAACTCTTGTATCGGTGTCAGTAGGGGTTGGTTATTATACCATATCTGTGCAAATATGGTTATTAGGAGATAAATATTTTCCCAGGGGTCTATTCAAATGATGAATGTATGATATAATTATATTGATTTGACTAGGTGTTGGTGTTATCATTTGGATTGTGACTTGTAGTTTTGCAGCAGTATTGGCAACGTTCCTGAAGAGAAATCAGGAACAATAGCCAGATTGTTTCACATCATGAAGAGCACACTGTGGGTGATAGGATTGAGTTTGGACGACCTGCCTCCCTTGGCCATTGGTCAAATGTGGTCAGTGGCCAAACAACACGCACAAGTGTCCATCTGGCGTGATTGGTTGGCCTACTATTGTTTTAGCCGCCTGGGGCAACTCCCTTTCTCCCCATCCGACCTTCACTCAAGTTGCACTTGACGTCTGATCACCCCTAAGCTGTACCCACTGGGTGCATAGACCGAGATCTGGATATTGAAATGTATTACCAACAAACAAAGTAGGGTGTTTATAGACCAGGACACACTACAAATTTCAAGTTGTACAAACAAACATATCATAAGTACAGGAATTTGCAGTTGTAGGGCTGGATGCGATCGTAGTACCTCAAGAAACGGCATCCAGAGTATAGGCTGCATGTAAATGTTTTGATAATAACAGCATACCTGGAACTCAACGTTCATGCATCGCCAAATGGCATATCCGGGTCTTTTGGATGTATACCCACTGCTGATAATATATTAATAAGCCTCGTGCGAAAAGAAAAAATAACGTTCTCGATGTTTTTATTGTTGTGTTGTACTCTGGTATGGGCACTGAAAGCTGTGACACTGTCATTGAATTTTACATTAGTATGTCCGTTCCACTAAGTGTCGGCCTGCTACTCTACCATATAAAGATTATGTCATTATAAATTTTTGTTAATCGTTTGCAAATACAATCATATATCCGTTGTTTTATATCGCGAAAACGTGAGGTGGTTTGACATTGAATCATTCCTGACTTTTTTCTTCAAATAAGATTATCATGATAGTTGGCTATTGTTAGGCAGTGATGAGTGATTTCTGCTTCATTCTATTGTCAATGGTGATTTGTGTGTCTATTTTGCTGTAACCGTCGGGCCACCCATTGGTAAGCCTGTCGGGTTATCTGTCAATGTGACACCAATACCAGAGACAACAACACAAGGAGTTTCCAAAGCTTTATTACTGAATTGAAGATAGATCACTTTTTCAATAGTAGAATACACACTTGTCGATACTATAAAGTAATACCTTATGACTCTATCTGCCTATGCATAGACAGTAGGTTTTCAATAGATATCTAAATAGTATGGAGGTGCGAGAGGTCTTAGCGCCTAAGACACACTCCCCGGACTAGGGACATGTTGTCCCTTATATAGTAGGTTAATTAACACATGACATCATTAGCATATTGATTGTTATTAGAAATGGCTGGAACCTTACAGGTAACACATGGTGAATACTAATCCTCTTATATAACAGGCTTAATGCGTAATTGGTGGCTAAACATATGTTACCGGTCGGTACTGCTAAGTACCTTTTTATAGTTATATTACTGGTCGATAAGATATATCGATAGAAAAACATGTTAATTTATAGAACAATAAGGCAGCGTGTAAGCTTGCCCGTTACATTGCCAGTGCCTCCCACTGTCGAGGGAAGTGCAGTCTGGAATATCATTATGCAGCTATAAAACAAGATAAATGTCCAAGAACTATAGTTAGAAAACTAGATATATTTTATAAGAGGATACATCACTGAATTCAGGATAAAGGATTTATGACAATACATAATAGAATGGCATTATAGGCACATTCACCATGATTCAGCATAGTGTCTAGTGTCAGTACTACATGTATGGTTGAGAAAAGTACCTTTTATCCTTGAGAACCCACAGTTGTAATGACCTTTGCGACCGGCAAGACCCAGACCAAGATCCTCCTGGGGCGGCCCATCAGCCTTCAGACTTCCCATACAGTCCTCAGTGCCCAAGATAGAGCCGGGGTAATACAGTGGAATTATACCAGGATCGATCTCCACCAACAGAGACACTGACACTAAACAACAATGTATATAATAGGGTTCAGGACTCAGTCAGCTCTGCCAATGGAATATACAGTGTATAGAGATGAATGAATAGACACAATATTTGGTGGGAGAACGGATGTGTGGTTATCAGAAAGGGGAGAGTTAATTAAGCGAGACAGTGACAAAAATAAGAGGACAGGGAACAAATGAAGAAATAATGGAAAAGAGAAATGAAGAAAGAAAGAAAGAAAGAAAGAAAGAAAGAAAGAAAGAAAGAAAGAAGGAAATAAATTAATGAACAATGGAAGGTGTGAATAGAGGGGATGAAAGACACGACATCCGCAACTGTTGGAATGAGGCTGACTTAGTCGATTTGAGATTAAGCTAGTATAGCGAGTAGAAAGACATCTCGTGAGTGAATGGCAATCTACTACGCCATTCTGTGGATTTGCTGTGGCTTCTGTCCAGGATTCCATTCCAGCCGCTAAATCCTGGTGCACATTTAAGAATTAGATCGAGGCGGCTTGGTCGGGCAGGACCTGCTGGAAGGAGGCAGGGGGTATGGGACTGAGGTGGTAGCGGTGAGTAGGTGCTTGGCCCCGGTGAAGGGACACAATGAGTATTTTAATGGAGGGAATCTTCTCGTTGGCTCCATGCATGAGAAAGTGGGAAGTGTACGTGCTGGAAAGGGCAAGAGAATGTAGGACACGGAGGATGTGGACATGGGATGACAAGAAAGACCTGCATGTGTTGGGGAAGGAGGGAGGGGCATCACGAGGCCCCAATACGCATGCGCACTGACATGACCTTCCAAAGGAACTCCGAGAACGGAGGTCACGGAGCCGAGTGACTCGGCCAGTCTGACAACTACCAGCACCATCTTTCTGCATTCTAAATCATACGCCCACCCACCATCCCACTCCCTCCCCTCAGCAAGTAAAACCCACCTCCCCTCACCCCTTGTCCCGAGTATATCCACCGTAGCCGTTGTGCAAAAGTGAAATTGAAGACGCAGTGCGGCTGGAGTCCCGGGCGTAGAGTTCATTCGGCCCAATTCCGGACTGTCAGGCCGGGCATTAGGTCCGTCGCGCCCCCCTAATGGAAGTCAGTGGACAGGGAAATGATTCAATCCTCGAATAAATCAGTTTTGCGTCGCCGAATTTCATACAGCCAGATCGCAATCTATCGATCGTGCCAGTCTCTGCATGACGATGGTGGCGGTGGTTCTCGTGGCACTGGGTCGGACTTGGGTGTATCTGAGGGGTGGGAGTAGGAGCAGGGTGGAGGTTGGGGATGTATTTGTGTTAATGGGGTGTGGTTTGAGAATAGGAAATTGCAGGGGTCGGTAGGGGAGTGGGTGGTAGATGGGTGGTCTGTTAGGGGGAGGGGCTCAATGCACACAACTAATGTAGCAAAATGTGCGCGCAGCCGATTGTCACGTAGGGCAGCTGAGGATGTGTGTGTCTGCGTGTATGTGTGTTGTGGGGGGGGGGGGGCATGCATAGACACGTGAAGAGAGTGTCGCCGTGGTGTAGGCATGGCTGCCCTTGCGGAAACCCTCCCACTGCGTACCACTCCACCAAATCCCATCATACCCTATCCCCAATGGTAGACCCCGACCACCCGTATACACGGGTCCATCCCGAGCCACCAGCCAACCACATCTAGAGCAAGAGCAAGAGGTCCCCTTGGGATGAGGCCGAGGCCAATTGTTTTCCATCCCCCATCAAAATGCTCTTGTAGCCTGGACGTTCAGACCCACCATAACAGTCAGCAAATGCAGGTCTAAGCTGCCATGCACAACAGCCCAAATGCTGATCTGAGCTACCATGCACAGCAACCCCTTCTTCTCTATGCTTATAGCATCAACTCAGAAATAAATCACCCTCACCCAATCAGGCGTGAAATCCCCCGTGTGTCTTATGCTAACATAACGGCCTGCAGGCATAAAGTGCCACTTTCTACACCACTTGGCGCCCACCTAACGGTCGATATGCCACTCATGACGCCATCACAATACTCATGCCTCACAGCTATGAGCCTTTCTTTTTTTATGTGTAATACATTTTTTTTTACCTGGGACCTTACAGTTGGATTTTTACGCCGACTTAGCGGGCTGAATTATGCGCTACCGCAAATACCCAAGGGAAACGCCAAACTGTCACTTTCTAAATCTATCGCAATTTAAGGGATCAATGCGGGAATACCCCCACTACCGCAGCGGTCTATAAGTTAACCTTTTTTTCCTACCGAGTGGCTTCATTCAGTTCCTGGTCTTTCCGTCTAGGGGCTTACGCCAAAGCCTGGCAGTAGCTTCCCAATGTACGTAGTACCAAGGCAGAGACATAGTGGTAATTGAGGTCCTACTTTTTTCCTTGCTTCGTTCGATCCCGTCCAATACAAATTGTTATTGGGGCACTTACAAAGTTCCACAATCACTAGTCCCTGGCAGATTTATAGCAGCATTCACACAGAAAAAAGAGCAAAAAGGATGCATAGTTTCAAATTGGGATCCACTTCATATACACACAGCTCATCTGCCTACTCCGTCTATATGATGGTAAATTCAATTTATAAGTGCATGGGCTCCATTGCGTATGATATCTCAATTGACAGTTTTCTGCCACGGACGTAAATTACGTAGACTGATAAGCATCGTGATTGATCAAATGGGTAATGTGCTTAACGAAGTCAGGCTACTTTTTGCGTCTGCAGACCTATCATTTATCCTCTTTAAGTAGAATATATCTTTTGAATTGCCTATCGGGAGTGGATGAAAAAAAGAGAAAGGAGTATGTGTCTGCCCCACACCATCAAATCAAGAGCTGGCCAATAGATAAGCCAGTGAGCCAATCAGAAAGGATGAGGATGAAGATCTTCTGTGGTTTAGTCTTTTCATCTGTCTTCATCTTTTATGGTAGTTACGGAACATGTCGACAATAGTAGTTCCTCCAGTAGGCTACTCTGTTGGGGTGGCACTTTTGTGACTGCTTAAGTGGAAGTGCTCAGGATGAGGTGAAATGGTGTTAGCTTTTCTGTGTCTCCCTTTTCCTCTAACCTTTACCTACTTATTTCTTGTACTTTAAGGTATAATCTATGATGATTTTGTCCGATCAATTTATGAATGTCTATACAAATTATAAAACTATTCACTCGGCTGCTTTAAATCAAAGTTTAATGAATATACTTTCAATGTCATAGATTAGTTAGTTTCTATTATAATAAAAAGAGCAGCTTATGACATAAGCTTATGACATGTATCTCGAGTATGTACAATCGGCGGATTGCAAAGACAGCTGGTGGTAGGATACAGGGGCTGGTTGATACCATGGAGGGAGGTCTTCCAGTGTAGGTTTAAGGGGTTGCTAATGTGGGTTCTACATACAAGGGGAGGGAAGCTACAGTGGGAGGGCGGTGAAGATGTCTGCTTCATTGCCTCAACACGGCGCCCAGCTATCCGGCGAGTCGGACCAGAAAATGAGAACGAGGGGCAGGGTTAGCCGCCCCCTTTCCTCTATTGTGTGTCAATCACATGTCCAAATATTGCAATTCTAGGCAGCCGCGTCGCCAGGCGTTGGCTATCTTTTGTCCGTGATGCCAGTTGTGGGAAGCTAACTGAATGCTCCGAGCCAAGGATAACTGTATCCTAGCCAAGGACTACCAGTAGGTAGTTCTGGAAGCAGTGCATGGTGTGATGATGGCTAATGGTAGATTGAAGCATCGGTATGATAGCGTTGGAAGATTGTTGTTGCTGTCCGTATAGTTGTTTTTTTAGTTGTTTGCAGGTGTTGAGACATGGCCTATGTCGCAATGTATAGGGGATACAGCGAATGCTGAATACATTGACACCGGTTTCCGTGTGTGGGAGAAAGTGGAGGCCAACAGTGGCAACGGCAAAGAACGGCACAGAGTTATGATGGTCAAATTTCACATTTTCAAAGAAACCCTGAGATTTCCCAAATAAAGCCTTCTTGTTGGCACACATTTCATAACAAAACACGAGCAAATATTCAGACAGCGTTGTCTGATGTTGCTTATCAAAGACATAGGCATAAAGTGCGGCACAGTCACGCAGTGATTTGAATATTCTTCTCGAGGGCCTCTGTCTCAGAATACTACCGGTAATCTTATTAACATTATTAACATTACTTTTGAATTGACATGTTTATTTTTCATTCTGATGGTGTCCTTTGTAACTTTGCCTATGGGAGTGACGAGGGAATCCCGGGGAACTCATGTGCTGAAAAAGGGTATTTTAAGTAAGCACCACAAAATAAATCAAAACTTGTGAAATTCCCCTCATCGGTCCTGGCACAGAAACTAGATGCTGGCATATTTAGAGCCAGTCAATTAAGAGTTTTCAGAAGAAAAAAACAACATGGATCATAACTAAAGTTGCAATTATAAACACCCTCTGCCAGTAGTGACACGTTAATAACAATGCTATCAGGCACACCAGCGGTCTGAATGGTCGTGAATGGGTCTCTAAGCCGAGCTAATATGCCGGGTTTTACAGTAGTATATGAAAATGAGGCTGTTGGTATGGTGTATTGTAACAACAAGTAGTATATAAAAATGAGATTGTGGGTATGGTTCATGGTAACAGCAAGTATACTATAAGGCTGTGAGTGTGGAATATGGTGACCAAAAGTAGTATATAAATTTAAGGTTGGGAGTAGGGTTCATGGTAACCGCTAGTACATGTAGTATGTAAAAGTGAGGCTATGAGTATGGAACATGGTAACCAGAAGTGGTATATGGAAATGAGGCTATGGGTATGGTACATTAAATAAATTACATGATAAGTAGTTCAATGAAAATGGGGCTGTGGGTATGGTACATATCTATGTCACTCATCCTGACACTAACTTGCTGGGATATCAGCTGCAAGTAGTATATAGAAATGAGGCTGTGGGTATGGTACATAGTAACTGCAAGTAGTATAGAAATGAGGCTGTGGGGATGGTACATAGTAACTGCAAGTAGTATGTAGAAATGAGGATGTGGGTATGGTACATAGTAACTGCAAGCAGTATACTGAAATGAGGCTGTCAGTATGCTACAAAGTAACCACAAGTGGAATATGGAAATGAGGCTTTTGGTAGGGTTCATAGTAACTGTAAGTAGTATATAGAAATTAGGCTGTAGGTATGGTTAGGAGTAACTGCAAGTAGTATAGTAACTGCAAGTAATATATTGAAATGAGGTCGTGGGGATGGTACATAGGAACTGCAAGTAGTATATAGAAATGACGCTGTGGGGTTATTACATAGTAACTGCAAGTAGTATATGGAAATGAGGCTGTTGGTATGGTACATAGTAACTGCAAGAAGTATATAGAAATGAGGCTGTGGGTATGGTTCGTAGTAACTGTAAGTGGTATATAGAAACGAAGATGTGCATATGGTTCATAGTAACTGCAAGTAGTATGTGGAAATGAGGCTATGGGCATGGTACATATTAACTGTAAGTAACGAGGTTGTGGGTATGGAACATAGTTACTGCAAGTAGTATATGGAAATGAGGCTGTGGGTATTGTACATAGTAACTGCAAGTAATATACGGAAGTGAGGCTGTGGGTATTTTGCGTGGGAACCCCAAGTAGTACAAATGTATGTATATATGTGGGAATGTGGAAGTACAAGTAGCTTTCAGATATAGGGACGTGATTATGGTTGCTGGTTAGCACAAGTACATGTAGTAGGTATAAATGTGGCTGTATGGTACATGGTCTACACAAGCTGTATACAGAAAGGAGGATCTTTGTATGGTCGATGGTGAGCACACATATGAATATAGAATTGCGGTTCTGAGTATTGTATACGTATTTGGCAGGACAGGAATGATAGTTGCAAAATGTTGTACAGGCATATAACGATGTGTCTATGGAAAACACTGATAACATGGAACAGTTTCTCGAGTGGACCATGACCGTTTTAAGAGGGTCAATTTTCAACAAGCTCGTATGGAATTCTAAAGATGTCAGTTGCGTTTGGACACATGAAAGACCTGTAGCAAACGATGATTCATGCCTACCATGTCAGGAATTACAGCTGCATATGCAACCTACTGGTGCTATACTCATCATCCACATGCCCCTGTATACTGAGCTTCAGTAGTGTTTATCCCTCTCAGCACCGTATCACCTACAATGCATGCATCCCATGAGCTTTGCACCACCTCCAGGGCAGCCCAGGTGTCGTCCACCAACACCATTGTTCGTGCCTGCCACTCCCCACCTCCAGTAGGATTATCCAAGTCAGCAGGCACCCAGGAGCGACCATTCTTCACAGCTGACATGGGGTGGTGGTAGGGAATCAGGAAGCAAGGGTAGGGTGAGAAGGTGGAGGTTTTACCACCTCCTCCAGGGCCAATCCCTGTTCTCTGTGTAGCGCATCTTTGACGCGTGGTAAGGACAAATTAGCCCAATCCGCCGTTGGACCGACTTGTAGGGGAGGGGCCAGGATGAAGGGTTTTACCCCCTAGGGACCCAAGTAGCCCTTCTGAGCTGCTCCTCTGATGCTCACTCCTCCAGGGGGCACCCTGGAGGTGCGACCTTCGACCGTGACCTTGACGTAGCAGCAGGTCGCAGGCGTTGACCCTTGGTCTCCTCCTGTCTCTGCAGGGGTCAGAGTAACCTGAGCGGACTGTGGTGAGGGGATCTGGAGGAGCGGTCCGGGTGTTGGCTATGGTGGGGCAGATGAAGGCGGCAGGAGAGAGGGGTTATTCTCCTGATCCCGGCCACGTGCTGGCCGTCCCTCTTCATGGCCCCAGATGGGCAGCCCTGACAGCCATTTGATCCGCCTGTAAAGATGAGGAATGCATCCTGAGGAATTGCCTTGACCGCAACCCCGACCATTGACGCTCTTCTGTATACATGCCATTCACACTTCCTCCATGTAGACTTTGTGAGTTCTTTGAGACGGAAACAAATGAAGCTCCCTTAATCTTCTTTGCCGCTGGGAACTGCCTGAGATGATAACCTGACACCCCTATAATCTACGAATTGACCTCACGTAAAGGTGTTTGAGCTACAAAACTACTGGGGACTACGTTGCAAAGGTCTAGCAGTAGTTTGACTGTGATTCGGAGTTAAAACTATGGGAACACTATGTGTGTAATGCAAAGTTTGGAATGGTAAATTCATTAATATAAGTAGTACATCTTTAAGAACAGGCGCCGGACCTTATTCACAGTAGAATTTTATGATAGTATGTTGGGATAACTCTTATTATATTATATATCATCTATATATCTCATAGGCGTGCCTCCAGTGGTTGCTGCATCAAGTACCACCCTGGAGTAACAGAACGGCTTGGTCATCTAGAGGTCATCATGCTGGACACGCTGACCAGTGTCCGGCCTCCATGTTCACGGCGCCATCCCCTATACACACCAACTCTTCACCCTCCTCCACGCCCCATCTCATTACGCAGATTAAGCCAGGTCGGACCCAGACCAAAACGGACGGCAATAACTTTTAGTGGACCGGTCAACCTTGTTACCGGCACTCGGGCCTGTCGGTCAGTGCTGTGCGGACAATGGTCAAGCACTGCCGACGCTGAGAGCGGCTAGCAATGAAATTAGGGAGGTGACCCCCATGCCAATCCCAGGGCCTTTCGTAGGTGTCTCGGCCTATCTCGCAGCATCTCGAGAAGTCTCCTGTAACCGCGCGGATTCTCGTCGAGTCTCGCGGTGTCTCTTGGGGCGTCGTCAATGTCAGTGCGGACGGACATTATCCCTCGTCGGACGCGTAAAGGAACTTAATAGTGTTTGTCTTCGTCGATTGGGGTGCAGTGGGTTCTCTCTCTGTCTCCGTTCTCATCTAGTTACAGACAGCCGGTACTCACCCAGGGGTCAACGACGACACGCCCGCCAATTACATTTGGAGACATGTTAAATTCATTAAGCCTGGGGGATGGAATTGAAGACAATGTCCGACGAGTCCGGGTTCAATTGACAAGGTCGTGTTTTTGTGCCCCCACCCCTGATCCAAGTGCAAGTAAAGAACAATACATCATTAAAGTGAGAGCCATTAAGGAATATTGCCCTTCCTTAAAGAACCCATGAACTGCATTCCACTACTGTGCTCAGAAATCCACTCAACCACCAGCTCATCGCAGTTGTAGTAAGGGAACTCACTACCCCTATGTGGATATATCCACAAAGAGGCAGTGGGTCCATACATGGATGATAGGAATATGAGTATAACAAATCATAAAATAAAATATTCAAAGGGTTGTTTTCGAAAAAAAGACATACACTTGAAATTTTCTACTCTCACTTTATTTGTGCACTAGAGTGGGCTGTAGGGGCTCTACATCTGGTTTCCCGCATCAGTGGATCGCACCTCTATCAGCCTCCCCAGATGATGGCAACAAAGTCACAGACCCAATTCCATCTAGCAGAATATATATCATTTACACCAAGGACCACATGTATCATTTGTACTGCACAGTCAGTCTACTTCGGCCGACCATACCATATCCTACAACTTAGAGTGTACCAGCCTGTCGGGGAGACAACCACCCATTAGGTGCAGGAGAAAATTGCCTTTACTACCACCCATCATGCGAATCTGAAGCAAGTGTGGGCTGGTGACAGTTGGTTCTTGATAAGGGGCGCGGACCGCAGAGAAAGCAGCCAATCAATGGTTCACGAACCTCAGAGAAAGGACCCAATCATGGCCCATTCTTGAGACGCTTATTTATCCACCCACTGGCGCATTGTTCCCGGTAGGGGACCTCATAGTAGGTGGGATTGGAACTGACAAGGCAAAACCCAGAGCCCCCCACCCATCCAACTCCTCCCTCCATCCTTCCATCATCCTTCCAGCTTTCCCCATCCCTTCCCACAACCAACACCAAAGTACCATCCTCACGTAAAGCCATCAGGCTAACTGGTGGCCCTGGTTTTACTAGCACGCAGAAGGGCCCTGGGATGTGGTGAGGGTAGAACGGAGAAGGAGCAGAAGTGATCAATTCAATTATCTCTCTACTGGTGACATTAATTTGACGCGTGCGTGATGGACACGAGTGATCTAAAGAGCGTGTCGGCGCGGCGATTGTGTCCGACGCGGGTTAATATCCTACGTGCTGTTATACGAGTCGCCGACGAACGCGCGACGCACGCGCGCGTCCATAAGTGCTACTTCCGCCGCGATGAACGATGGCGAGTCCAAGAAGCCGACAAGAAAACTCCATTAATCACAGTTTCTGCTGTTTTAACGGCGCTGGGACTCATCTTTCCACACGGCTATAAGGCCTCTACAAAGAAGGAGACAGGGTGAAGAAACCAGACTCTTCAGTATTCTACAAAAGTAGAGTTTCAAATAGCGGCCATCGGCCAAGGAGGCGAGGAAGGTGTTGCTCCTATTGTAAAAAAGAGCTGTGAGTATGTGCCCCCTTTTCTAAACAAGGCATGCACTGCTTCACCATTCAACTTGCATTCACCACATTAGTCTGAAAAGTCACCTGCCTTGTTTAAAATAGAGAGAGCTGCACTACCAGGTACCTACTCATGTCACATGCTCTATAGTTTATAATACTGACTGACTTCTCCCAACTAGGTACCTACTCAAATCCCCCTTTTTTAGCACCATACTTAAATGACCACCTGTGAGCAACAAAAGGGACAAGTTATAGCAACATGAAAAGAAAGGACTGGAAAGGAGGGCATTTTTAGCCAGCTCTTCCTTTTACTATGGGAGCAACACCCTCCAGGTGTCTCCTCTCCTCCCCTAGAAGAGGGTGTCTCATAGCCGGAGATATCTGATAAACGAAACCCAAGATAAACTGCTTATTATCGGCTTTCTAATCTGCACATGGAGACCTGTTGTGTCACAGGCGGTACTTTATAGTAGCGTCATTACTTGCTGAAGATAAGGCGCTTCGTGGTCTGCAAATCGATCTTGGCTTCAAGTCATTTCGCAGTGGCCGCGATAACTGTCCTGACGTTGCACACCCCCTGTAACATGATTGAGAACATCCTCTGGTGGCTGGCTCCCCCTCCCGTTCTACTTCTGAAACATTCATGAACACAGTGTATTAAAGTACAACCCTTGAACCGATTAGGGCAATTAGCGTCGTCAGATTTTTGCACTTCTGTCAGCAATCAAGGCGCAATTTTGTAATGCTATATAATGTCGATAAAGGCAGTCGTTCCTATAGGTAGAAGCCATTTCTCTTTTGACCGCTGTACATCTGCAATGAATGGCAATAAATAATTATGCATAGTTATAGACGGGAGCAAAAATAGCATTGTCTACATTGGGGGGGGGGGTGTTTATCCCTCAAATTGCAATTATACACTGTAATAATTATCTGTTGAATCTACAAGGGATCCTTGTAAAACTGAGGAGAGAACCACCGTAATTTTATTGCAATGAAGTAGTGAAGATAATACAATGAGGCCTGCCTGAAAAGGTGAATGGCAGCTGATAAATATTTTCAACGTGTCCTTAATAATATATTTGCAAAATTGGGATGACTTATGCAAATACAGGTAGATATGTTCTTAAAAAAAGCCCCATTTGGCAGCACGTGGTACAGGGGACTCCATGAAAATAACGATGGATCTGGCAACTTTGGGACAAGGATCTCACCGTTAGTTCAAAGACATCTTTTTACCGTGTAGATAAATCCAAAGCAGAATATTTTGATAACATGGAATTATGATGAAGTAAACTGGCCTTCACATCTCAATGCATTGCGGTTGATAGCAATTTTCTGGCAGGATAGTAAACGCAAGCACGACTATTTCAATTTAAAATCATCTGATTAACCACGCTACAGTTCATCCCTATTCTCTATGAACCACAATAAGATCATTGAGCAGTACTGGATCAAGGATAAGAGGAATGTTGATTATAAAAACCACTTAAACATCCATCTGGCTTGAAAGGGCCTTCTTGGATAACCACGAATTGCATTCGAGACTGCATACATTGCCGCACGTTAGAGGGGATAATCAAATAAAAATCAATTCATCCTTGAGTGGATACTAAACATGGTGGAGGCATTATCCAAGGGACAGATGTAGAAATAACACACGAAGCAGTGCCAACCCCCCTTTCTCGACAAGCGTCTTTGCTAAATCCTGAGAGCATTCTGAAATCATTACTTGTTTTCGCTATTTTTTCCAAGCTTGGGATTTAATACCTAGCCTGAGGCTGAGGCATATTGCTGCTCCGACAGCTGTCTGCACTCCATGCTCTCTGAGCCGTCTGCACGACATGCCCTGGGAGGCATCACAGCTGCCACCTGGTAGGGAACTAGGTGGTGAAGATTGTGAGGCACAGTGCTGCCATCATAGTGGCATTCTGAGGAACCTATCTGCTGTTTGTTTTAATCTATGTATTGGCAAATGCGTGTCAGAACGGCAATTCTGCATAGATTCCTGACATGGTGTCACTTATCTGCTCCTCAAATCTTTACTATAAAGCCCAGTAATGATTAAGGTATTAATTCGAAGCTATTGACCATGTGTATGTAACAGGCCCATCAGTTGTAACACACAGGTAAATGTCACTTTTGGCATAATAGTGTGAGTAGGTAGCATATGGCACCTATATTTGCAGTACAGGAAAAATATATGTCAAGTATTGCCAAGTATGGGGAAATCTATTGAAATATCAGTGAAATGAAATGTGCACATTGTCTTAGTCGCACAATATTTTATGACCAATAGTCACAATTCTGTGTTACTTTTATGCTAAAAAAATGGGCTTAGGTTATAAAGAGCAATGTGTGTGCTCATGCAATTCAACTACACACAATAAGTAAATGATTGCACCTATGACCATTATTATAGCTCTGTACACCTCTAGTAGCATACTTTAGGCAGAAACAGGCATATGTTATCCTTTCTTTTCTTTACCTTGGCAAACCCAGATTAATTAACAAGAATGAATTAGCAGATACATAAGGCAAATAATACATGTACTAACAGAAGTACTGTACGTCATATCATTTACACCATCAGTTTTCCCACATTCAGTAAAACCTGAAAGCCCTAAATGAAGGAGATTATTTTATTTGGCCCTGTGGCTACATGCAGTGTGATCACCCTAGGCCTGTGCTGCCTGGTTCACTCTGCACCCAAACAAGTGTCAATACCTCCATATTCGATATATAGAGCAGTGGGGACAAAATATCTTTCACTTTCTCAACTTTGAAGAGCTCTCAGTCATTCCCTATTAAAGATATCGAGGATGTTTGAACAATGATTATCACCAAACACTTTGTCTTTGATCCATTTGTGACATAGCCGCTTCAGAGTGCATTTTCCTCTAAAATTATTGACAAAAGATAGAAACAAGGGGAGGGACAACTCCAGCGATGAGGGCAGTGAAAAGAATCTCATTTTTCTTTTCATTTTTTTTCCCTTTTTGAGTAGCATAAAAACTTCAGAACCTATTTCATCCAAATACTTGACTGGAACACTCCCGTCGAGGGAGAGATTCTCACTTTACAGCCTTACATAAAAAATGCTTTTAATTTGTTGGAACCCTTCCAATGTGACAACATTGAGTAACAGCTTCTCAATTGGTAATACGGTCAGATAACGATAGGTGGCAGCACATGACTACAATGACTTGCTAGGATAGCCAACAATAATGTAGCCCTTGCACTCTGATTCCAAATGTCATCTAAATGTTATCCAAAATCCTCGAGCAATCCGAGGTCAATATCCACAATATATAAAGACCTTTAATTATGATGTCATACTCACAAACCAAATTCTCCATATACCTTTCTATACTAAACTCCCATTCACAACCATATTCGTCCTTTTGGCTACCGGGCTTCCCTAGCCCACTTAAAAGGGTCTATTTCTCCTCTTTCCTATCCCCTCAGGATGTGTGTGGTGCACATATGTGCGGGCACTGACACATTCCCCTGTGAAATTGTGTAATGTCGTTCTCGCCATGAATATGACCTTAGTTGTCGAAATGGCGTTAAACATCTATTACTCACTCACTCACTCACTCACTCACTCACTCACTCACTCACTCCCTTTGGCTACCCCCAGCCTCGATCCTCCAGGCCCACTATAGTGGGCCTGGAAGATTTCTTATTAAATCACTGCAATGTCTCATGTAAAATGATTCAGGGCCCTGGATCATTTTCTCATAAGGTAATGGCCTCACTGATCTGTGCATTCCGTTATGTGCTAATAAATATTTGTAAATGAAGCTTGTTCCCTTGTGACTGTACCTTTTGCAACTTCATTACTAGAACCAGCAGGCTCAATGCAACTACAAAACTTGGGCTTAGACTGGAATTGAATTCACAACCTCTGCATTTGGAAACCTCTGCTCTCCCAACTGAGCTAACCAGGCAATCATATTACCAGCAGCCAAGGGAATGACATATTCTCTTGGCTGTAGGTATAAGGTACCCTGTAATGAAAAGGACATGATGGCCGTTTAACAGACCAATCTACACTTGTATCTGTAGTACAGTGGTAACAAGTTGGCATGGCATGTGGAGGGTCCAGAGTTCAAGACTTCAACATGGCACACTTCTATCAATGTTTTTCATGTATTTCTCCTACAAATAGATTTTTTATTAGTAATAACTAAATGCCTGAATGTTCACATACCAAACAAAACTATTTAGTTGCCACTTTTTTCAATGTAGATATACCTGCCTTCATTAACCATACAAGAATCATATCTCATGTTTACTGGGTTAGGATACAACATAGGTAAGATTTTAACACCTGCTTCAACCTGTTGCAACGTCAGTGGATCTATAACAAGTCTTTCAGACTGTATATAGTACAGTCTGGGCACGTCTGGGACTGGGCTACCCCCGGCTCTCATCACTATGTACTCGACGTGGAAATCTTTATTCTAAGCACTTCTGCACTAGTGATAGTCTAAATTGCACAGTGCTAATTGCACAGTGCTAAGAGCTTGAGCACTAGTGATAGTCTAAATTGCACAGTGGTCTTTTGCAGAAGAAATAACGATTTAATTGCACTTTGCAACCCAATATCAAACACTACTAGTGTTTATGAAGTAATCTACAGGTAGAGCGCCTGTATTGTTGTATTCTGAAAGTGTTGGACAGCTCTGATAAAGTGTTTCCCACAGTTGATAGCTTAACATGTTTTTCTTCGAATTTGCTACGAAAAATCAGAAAAGGATTATGATGTTATCAGTACATACTAATGGGCTAGCTGATAAATTATTATTATGCAGTTAACGACATCTATATTGCATATCTTGTACCATTGTCATCTACAATGTGTCTACAATATTGTTTATTCATAGTGTAGAAATGTAAATATTTCTTAAATGCTCTGTTATATTGTCTCTATGTATCTTGCCCTCCCAGTTATAGCATCACACCTTCCAGTGATGAAACATCCTTTGCAATGGAGTTTAAAACAATGACTTGTTTGATTACCTCACGTCGTAATCCAAACAAGCGCCAGCAGAATAGACAAATGACCCTACTGACAAACCTAATTATGGGGGGGGGGGGCTCTGATCACCTTTCAAACACAATATTTCAGTTACCGGTAGTTAACGCTACTTTCAAACAATCTCAAGCTATGGTGTCATTATATTTGCTGCAACAGGGAGGAAAATATGCTACCCTTCCTTCCTTGATGTAAAGTAGCAATTGATACATGACATTAGAAATCATTTTGATCTTTTACAAGTCCCGTAGGCTCCATCATGACCCTAATGAAGAGACGTTAATCCCAGTAGGTGTCTCCACTGCGTACAAACAGTATTCTTACGACAGGTGCTGCCATCTCGGGGATCGAGATCCTTCTACTCCTCCATAAGCTCTTTTCCTGAATCAAAATCAAGAGCAATTTTCCTGGTTATTGATTAATCTTCCCCTTAAACGTGTTCCTAAGAATTCAAGATTAAATTCCATTACGTTTGCGGGATCGTTTAGAGCAAGAGCCAAGCTTGTTTATCTTCCCCTTAGGCATTAATGGCTTCTGGAGTTCGCTGATTCTCAAAGTATAAAAGCGACATCGTGTTAATGTCAGAGGCAGATGTTCCGTTTCTGAAACCCCATCCTACCACTAATGCTGATCTTACACCTGCAATAGATAGGCCATTAATATAACGGCTGGCATAGCCGGAAAACTTTTCAAGATGTTCAAGTGTAGATAGTGGGATTGAACTCATGGTACTCAAGTATTCCTGGTAGTATTCCAACTAAGGAGCTAGGAAGAGGTTCATCAGAACATATCTAGTCCTAAATAATTATAGACTCTCCACAACATCTGAACGTTAGAAAATAATTATGCTTTTAAAGAGAGGCGACCTCTTAAATGACAAAATTCTCTAGAAAATTACCACCGAACATCCGAGCATCCGAACAAGAGTTTGCTCACCCTTTATGGAAGCGCCGCTTTCTGCCGTCCTTCATTACACTCCGAAATGGAGCATAAGTACACACTGAAAATATGGGCCTCTATGAAAGTGATCAGTTTTGATGACTTGAGGTCCTCTTTCCCTGTTGATGACCTGAGGTAATCATATTGATCACCTTGGGTCATCACTTTGATGATCCAAGTTCACCTGGGGTCATCAAGGTGATCACCTTGGGTCATCACTTTCTGCCACCAGGGAACCCTAGTATACAACAATGGAAAATGCAACACCCACTCCGTTGAATATATTGATTCTTTTCTTCAATCCGCTTGATCATGGGTGTTTGGGAGATTTAAAGAATATTATCACACATGAATATTGATTGATAAAAAAGAGAAACTGTGGCATAATTATCAAAGGCATAAGCATGTTTGAAGATGGACACCTCTTTTGTCACAGAAACTATAGTAACAAGCATAGGGACTAGCTGGCATTTGTTATGCAAATATCTAATGTGCCTCATCAGGGCATACGTTTGCTGTAACTGCCCACAATAAAGGCTTGAGGGGGGCAATTATGTAATTGCTTGAAAATGATAATTAAAAAATATCAATTAATGACAGAATGATCATTTACCTGCTTCTCTTTAGTCCGGTCAGACATGGACTCTTTGGTGATCACCCAGGGTGATCACATGTGATCACTTTAAAGATCACTGGGTACTACTCCACGGGATCATCAATAAGATGACAACAAGTGATTACTACAGAGTATTTTAAGCCTTATATTTTCTGTGCAGTAAAGACACTCATGAAAGATGTTATAAAAGCATCGTTTTATGGATGCAACCTCAGTGTATGAACATAATAGATGTACATTTATGTCATGGCTGATACAAACGTCACTATATATTAGTACTAGAACAACCATATTCAATGGGGGGATTGAATACAATGTCCCTGTATTCAATGGCTGGTGGTCACATGACCTGCTGCAACAAACAGACACTGAAATTAAGTAACTCTGATAGTTTTCTTGTCTTTAAAAGCAAAATTAACCATGTAGCCATGACATAAATGCAAATGTCAACTCTCATGAGACATTTTAGCATGCTGAAATATCCCATGGTCATTGACATTTGCTTATATATTCTAAATCTACTCTCATTGGTCTCCTGTTGCAGTTTAACTTCAGAAAGCTATAGTTAATCCATCAGACACTAAGTATAGTTTAGTACCTCTTGCCTCCGCTAATTTCCCTTTGCAATTCGTCATTAATCATCTGAATATGCTCATCACTTATGATATTATCTGTCCATAAAACCAGGCACTTGTTAAAACGGCGTCCGCTGATATACTTAAGACACGAAATCCAATTAGTTCCTGTGTAGCAGAGAAAGGAATCTAATGTGGCTCACCCGTGCGGGCGGTGGCTGCACTAGCGTTGCTCCTCTGCCGCGAGGGTGTCTATGGAAGCGCCATCTTGTGCCGGAAGCCTTTTATCCCCCCCCCTCCCTGCATCTCGATATAAAGGATAGATGTGGCGTGAATAACCATGGGGGTGGATGTGTAGAACTCTGTCTATCTCTGTCTGTGTCTGGAGCAAATGTAGCAAGCTTTTCATTGATTTTTAACCGCTTTATTACCAAGGATTGTGTGGGTGGAGATTTCGGGTAGTGCCGACCCTGTTAGGGGCACTGAAACTGTAAGGCCGGCTGTACATAAGGCCCTCATTCTGATGTGAGGTTAATCAATGCTTTCGCCCTTATAAAAGTAAAACATTACTCATTTTAGAGCGATCACTAATCATTTTCTGACCCCCCGGTCAAGGGGTCAAAAAGATCCTGACCCCCCCTAAAACCTACCGCCCCCCCCCGTTTTTTTAAATGATCATTCCCTTAATGTGTGACCAGAATGTGTGACTTATAATACGCCTTGTTTCCCTGCCAACCATGCAATGTTTTCCTTAAATTGAACTTCCATCAAAATAACGATCATTAAGCCTTGCTTCTCATTATCTTGAGAACTACATTGTGTATAAGGCCTGGACTCATGAAATTCTGACATGAGACACATACATTAATAGAGTACTGTCCCTGTTTGCTTGCTTTAGGACGACCCACTTTCAGATAATTACAATCACAACTCTGTACTGAAGTAGTCAGACACAATTAAGATTGGCCTAATCTCTCAACGGGTAAACAGAATATTCTTTCAAATAAGGTTTTTGCTGTGTTGGGTACAGGTGGAGAACATTATTGGTTGAAAAGCTTGCAAAAGTGTACTAAACGCATCAGTAGTCTAAACAACCAACCAGTTCCCATGAAATTATGTAGCTAATTGATGTCTTAATTAATGTATTACTGACCATGTATTGAATTTGAACATTGACCGAAACACGTTCACTTCAACTCCATCTTCTGCAGCTGCTCTTCCTTCTTTTCTTTTGATTCATTTAATCTTGCTTCGTTAGTTTAATACCAATTCAAACGATGAGACAATTTACCATATCTGAAATACCCATCTATATTCGCCTCATAACTATCAGGCATCATGTTTAATGATTTAAATGTTCGTTAGGAGTCTGAAACCAGCTGTCTACCTACACTCAATGCTGAAGCATACTTTGTCATCTTCTCTGGTGCAATATTGAACTTATTTTTTTCTGTTGTGTTGTCCTTTTTTGCCTATGGACTAGCGGTGCATATGTGGACAGATGAGGAGAAAGGGTCCTCCGAGGTAAAATGTAGCATTTAAAATTGAAGTCATCAGCTTTAATATGAGGTATATCACTTGCAGATAGCCCTTCCTGTCCCGGAGATATGGCTTAATAAACATTGAATGACATAACCATATCAATACAGCCAATAAGCTCTGTCATTCATGGTTTTGATTAAATCCTGCATCTAATTAGCATAATGATTTTAATAATCTATTGATAAATGACCAATGCTTTCAATACATTTGGCCATAACATTGGATGTAGAAATGGTATCTATGTGCGGTTTTCAGCATTGAATATCCTGTGAATTGCTCTTTGGACTAATGTCATTTTCTTTTTCTATTTGGAATGTTCTCTTGTTGCCATGGCAACACATTTCTATGAGAACCCTTATATAGGCCTTGTTTTGGATTCAAAACGTTCCATTTACCCTCCAAATATAGAGGAAATGAGTGAAAATAGAACATTTTTGAGAAAATCATCTTTTTCTGTGTAAAAAAGTACCTGAGACCAGTTTTTGGCCTATTTCTCACATTTATAGCCTTTATATCTCCCCTAGTGGCCAAACCCAGTACTAAAAATCCCGCAGGGAGGGACCTTTCTCCTCATCTGCTCACATATATCTGCAAAGAAACACTGCACTACATTCTCAAGGGGATGCACTTGTGTGGACAACAGTTTTATATAATGGATCAAGATGCTGTTGTGAAAAGATTGAGATGTTGCTTTCCAGAGTAGGTACGTCACTTCCCACGTCCCTTCTCTACTTAACCACTCAGTGGAGGCTGTTGCGAAAAGATTGAGTTGTTTCTTTCCAGGGTAGCTACCTCACTTCCCACTTCCCTCCTCTACTTAACCACTCAGTATCACTTCCAACACTGTAGTCCAGAAGTAGTCACTTTCCCGCATATCAAATTGTGTTGCGAAAAGTGGTCACACCTGAGTGCTTCCCAGACTGCCCACAACTATATACTTATGCGACAGAGTGTAGGGAGCAACTTCCAGTTGAGGGGTTGTTAGTAACCACTTCTGGACCACTTCTGTTGGGAAGTGCCATTTGGCAATGCAATAGAGAAGAGACTACCAAAGATGAGTGCCTTCCGTTTTTGGAAGTACACCTCCAACAGAAGTGACTTCCAAGGGTTTAGCAACAGCCACCTGTTTCACTTCCAACACTGTAGTCCAGAAGTAGTCACTTTCCCACAAATCAAACTATGTTGCGAAAAGTGGTCACACCTGAGTGCTTCCCAGGCTGCCCACACCTACAATCTTATGCGACAGAGTGCAGGAAGCAACTTCCAGTTGAGGGGTTGTTAGTAACCATTTCTAGACCACTTCTGTTGGGAAGTGCCATTTGGCAATGCAATTGAGAAGAGACTACCAAAGATGAGTGCCTTCCGTTTTTGGAAGTACACCTCCGTCAGAAGTGACTTCCAAGGGTTTAGCAAAAGCCACCACATGACTGAGACTCATTTCTGTCTCTTTGCCTCTCACCCTGTCTCTGTCCGACTCTCCCTGTCTTTAGAACTGTGTTTTTCTATCTCTCTGTATGTCGGTCTCTGGTCTCTCTCTATCTGTCTCTGTCTGTATATGTATCTGTCTGCCTCTGTCTGTGTCTCTGTTCCTGTCTGTCTCTCTTTGTCTCTCTCTCCGTCCCTGTCTGTCTCTGTCTCTGTTCCTATCTGTCTATATCTGCCTGTCTGTCTCTCTGTCTCTGTCTGTCTCTCTCTGTCTCTGTCTCTCTCTGTCTCTCTGTCTCTCTCTGTCTCTCTCTCTGCATCTCTGTCTCTCTGTCTCTGTCTGTCTGTGTCTGTGTCTCTGTCCCTGTGTCTCTGTCTGTATGTGTATGTGTCTCTATCTGTCTGTCTGTCTGTCTGTCTGTCTCTGTCTCTCTCTCTCTAAGGACGCAATGTTGCTTTATTCGTCAAAAGGATGTTACACTGATAATAAAACCTATAGTCAGTAGTGACTATATACCCACATATTCTGAGCCCTATAGTCAGATGACTATATACCTTAGTTACATATTAGTCAGAAAGATAGTCATTCTGACTATAAGTAGAGCTCACAGATTGATGATGTCATAGGTTTCTGTGCACAAAAAAACGTCATCCAGAAAGAGCACATATGTATGGTTGCCTGGCCTAAGAGGAGACAATTATAATCAAGCCAAATCATCATCTTAACCTGTCCATCCATGGAAACTGAATATGTGGGGCCATTAATGGATAGGTAAGTCATCTATTTGTTGTGATATTTGTGGCCATTGCAGTATAACAATAGTTATTTTGAGTTCAAACTGTTCATCAATAGGAAGGCATATGGTGGCCATCTTTGATTGGGTGAATGGCTTAGCAACAAAATGATAGTCATCTAACTAAGGACTATTTCAATAGATTTAAGAGTCACTACTGACTAAGTTAGTCACTACTGACTAAGATATTAGACTCTATTTTTATCAGTGTATCAGTAATATTGAGGTGCATAAAGGAGCACGAATCCGCTCCTGTAATTGGGTCTGTCTAGAAGACAGACAGGTGAGATCCACCCACACCTTTGCCCTCTTCTTCACAAAGGTTTGAGTCAATAAAAATTAACCATCACTTCTCCACTCCTCCTAACCCGGTTTAAAACATTAGCGCCAATCCTCATCTTTATTTTATCCGAGCCTTCTGTGTCGCTAATACTCTCCTTGCTATTGCTCAAACGTGGGGAAGAAAGAACCATCCAGAAAGTGAACTTAAAATTACGTCAGCTCTGGGTCATTTGAACTCAGGTAACAGGATGAAATCGAGAGCTGATTAAGCTTACATAGGTTTAGTGTAAATTGAGTCGACTCCGTGGCGCTCGTGCTGTGTGGGGTCCAATTTCAGCGAATCCATTTTTTGTTAGGAGAATATAAAACAAAGGGCCCTTTGGCAACCTCAGCTAAAATACTGGTGTTATAATTAATCATTAAAAGCAAAAACTGTTGGTTCCAGCCAGTCTAGAGGCCACCCATCCAGGTGGGAGAGCGCTGTGGTATGTCTATGGGGGGTGGAGGGAGGGGTGCAGTCGATTTAGATGAAATAGAGATGGGAATAAGGGGTACGTGGGTGGAGCTTCATGTTAATTTCAGTGCTTTAATCTGGGCCTGTGTCAGTGTTAATCCAGACAGGGAAAGGACTCTCCCCTAAGGGGCTCCCCTACGTCTGGAGGAGGCACGTGTCCTGACTACTCACACGTTGAAGGGCTGGTTTGATGTGAGACCCATGCGTCAGTTCGATGTCAGCACCGGCCGCCATCCGTCATCCCCGCCAGAGGGCTCTGAGGGAGACGTCCTGCGCGCGCAACCCCCCGTTAGATTAAAATGGCGCAGCTTCCTGTGGCCCTCTACCTCGCAGAGTACTAATTAGCCCAAGCGAAGGGCACCCGTCCATGCCCTGCTTCTGTGTGTGTGTCCCTCATGGCTAGGTTATGTTTTATCTTTCATATTGTATGGCAGGGAGAAAGATTTCCATTCACAACTGGGCACACTTAACTATCGTGTCCACACGCTGTAATACCGCGCCAAGCTATTTACAGCACATTGCTTTTATTTTTAGAAAACAGCAATAAGTGTTGTACATACAAACCTAATGACTCTACAGTAAATTGCCCCGTACCCAGTACACGACAATGATTGCAGTGTCCGCGAAGTACACCTGCCACACCGGACATTTTGGGCATAAGTCAAAAATGTCCGGTGTAGGCCATTTCCACACAGGCCATTTTGGCCAGTGTTGAATTTTCCCTTATTCTACAACATAAAACCTGTACTCATTCAACTGTTAAAGAATTGATTGACTGATTCCATTTCCTTAATCAACTGCAACAGTGCCCAGTTCTAAACATACATACTACAATTTTTTATAACATTGGCTGGTGTATGGAAAAAATGTCCTGTGTAGTGGGCTTCAACACCGGCCAAATTGGCCCATGTGAGACTTTTGACTTCACGGACACTGCATTGAATGTACTGCATATTTACAATCAGAGCTCAGAGTGCAGATATTTCTTTTATTTACATCTGAATAAGGCTGAGTATTTTGAAGCTGCTTAGGATTTAAAATGGAAAAGTTGTTATGCATGTTTGGATTTCTTCCCAATGACTTATGTATTAAGGCCTTTCTACTTCAGCCAACATATAACTTTATAAATTTATCCACGCAGAAGAGATAAAAGAAGGTATGAGAGGTACCGGCCATATCAATAGAATGTAACAGGCTTTATATAGTATCCTTATTCAGTATCTTACTATCAGTACTATTATTGTACCCCGACAAAGCTATGCTTGCACAGACGCAATAAAAACAAGCGAACAATTGAAAATGGGATGGATGTAGATAGAGGGATATTTTAGCTTCAGTTTTAATACAAGACGAGCCAATTTCATGCGACTTTGTCATTTGTAATGACAGAAATTGAGGAATATTCTGCATCGTCAGATCGACCCTCGTTGTAAAAGTTTCTTCTAATTTTCACACTTTACTTGGTACAACTACATCAGTAGGAATGGCTACAACCCTTTGTCTGTTCTCTCCTACATCCTGATTATAGGGAAAAAAAAGATAAATATGACTCAGTAGCTAAACCCATGCACTGGCACTATAGGTATTTAGTACTTCATTACCTATCGCTGCTTTGTATGTAGATGAGAGGGATAATATTCCACTTATTCATTTGAACACCATGTCAACCAGCGACTTTCTTTACTAGTGTAGCATATTATGTATACCACTATAGGTTGAATCCCACATGGCCATCTCGGGCTCCAATATCTCTGCAATGTTGATCTCTTGCATTGGAGCCCTAAATCGCCATGTGGGATTCGACCTTATTAGCAGTATTCCTGCCAATACTGGCTATAGAAACACACATATGCATACTAGTCTATACTACTTTACCCTATATTTTACTCCGCGAGTAGGCGGTAAGTATTTATAATTATAAAAGGAAGAGGGGAAAAATACGAAAGCGTCGTCAGACCAATATCATCTCAATGTAAATGTCGAAGGAGTGTGTGTAGACAATGCCTATTGTGACATAATTTTATTTTGTTATTATTACGTGCATTTTTTTTTATTATTGAATTGTGAGGTGTTGCTTTTATCTTGACATTGCATTCGTTCTAATTATTCTAGTGAGACATAAGGACTTCGCTAATTGTTGTTCTCTTTACTTCAGTCTTCCCATCTGAAGCATGCCCCCCCCTTAACCTAGACATAATTAACATTTTCCGACGCTCAGACCTCACCTGTGCATAATGCGCCCACCCAAACTTCCCATTTTCCCACCGCAGGGTGGCCCGCCCTACCATCAACCTTTCTCAGACGGTGTGCCTAGAAATTGTTTATACTCACGCATTTCTCGGCAGGTTCCCTTCTGCCACCATTTCTCACCCAGTAGGCGGCCTGCAGTGCTGCCCTCTTTCAGTGGTCTGAGAGGTCAATCTCGGCGCATGCGTCCAGCTGGTCGGGCTTGGTTGGCTTTCGGTATAGGTGGCACTGCATGCGGGCGGCTGCGGTGTTGACAAATGCGACCGAGTTAATGAAACAAGGCGGCTAATTTGCGTCGTGCTTGGCAGACAGCTCGGTAGGATCCTCGCCGACCTCCCACCCTGGCACGTATACCTTTCAACAACAAATTGCCAATTCACACAGGTTTCTATAATTCATTTTCGCCATAGAGCGAATAACGAGAATTCCACCGCAATTCCACAGTGTGTAGGCTACAAGCGTATTGGGATAAATTAAGATGTAGTAAATGTGATTTATCTATACATACCACGGTCATTTCGAGGTTTGTAAATCTATTTATGTGTATGTATGTTGATGCCTTGAGTATCAATATTAAGCTGAAACGCGTTTATATCCTACTCGAAAGTTCATGGAAATATATTTAAGCTCGACGTTCACATTTCACATTTAAACCTTTAAAGAGATATGTCTTATCTGCAAAGGTGATCCATCAATTGTGTCCTACTGACAGCTATGATGAGACGGGGTGATTGCCACCGAAAACTCCTCTTGATCCCAGAAAAGGTGATTCGAGAAGGCCTATTTAGCACCATGCAGATTTTGGAAATATGGAAACTATACAGAAAATATATGGTTTAAAAAGGTACTCTGTAGTGATCACTTTTTGTCATCTTAAAGATGACGACTGGGGAGAGTACCAGGTGATCTTTGAAGTAATCACACGTGATCACCTTGGGTGATCACTACAGAGTACCTGTCTGTCCTGACCAGAGAGGAGTTTCTATTTGATTACTATGTCATTGATTAAATTTTTTAATATTTGCATGATTACCCCCTTCCTACCCCACAACCAAACATTTATTGAGGGTACATCCGCTGCCTTATGCCCTGATGTACATGTACATACATGAAGAGGTTTGTATAAGGAATATTAGCTAGTCCCCATGATTATAACGAGGGTTTGAGTGACAAAAGAGGTGTCAACTATCAAACATGCTTTTGCATTTGCTAATTTCGACCAAAAAACCTTTTTGGTCAATTAAGATCCCAGTGTGATGTTTTTTTTTTCACATCATCCATCTTTTAAATACTGATGCTCAAGAGGATTGTATACAAAAATACCTCACATGATGAGCATAGCATATCCCATTGCTGTATACTAGGGCCCCCTGCTGGCAGGAGAATATCATCAAAGTGATGCATCTAGGTGATCATCATGATTACCTTAGGTCATCAACAGGGAAAGATCACCCTAACTCATCAATAGTGATCACCTGCAAAGAAGCCTATATTTTCAGTGTAGGTAGGGATTTCCAGTTACATTTTAATCAAAAATTAATATTTAACTATGCTCTATCAAAAGAACAGGGTCAGTCACATACTGCATTGTAACATGACGTTTCTATTCACACCTTTGTCCAAGGGCTTGCACATCCCATCACCACTGCGATATTTGATTACTTTATCAAGCGATGTTGGGTTAGAAAAATTATCAAATTCATCAAGTGCTAAAATGTTAAAACATCATTAGAGAAATGTGTCTGTGATCCAAGTTGTAAAGGGAAAATAGTTGAACGAATGTTACGACATCAACCAACACGGGGTCGTAAATGAGCACATCGACTTTGAGAGAGGAAGAAAGCAGAAATTAAACATAACAGGTAATAAAAAAAAACACCCACAAAAAGCAGATTAATAACATAAAACATTACAAATAGTCGAATTGGGGTTCTCAAGTCGGGAAACTAGCCTTGCCCATGTGTGACCTGTGTACGAAGTTATTTCAGGGTATGGGGTGCTTATCATTGAAGTGGGTAAGTGAGGGGCAGAATGTAATTGTGCATGGTCAGAATTTACGGCACCTAATCTGACTATGAGAAACTGCCTGGCCTGAGTTGCTCACAAGCCGCTCACGGCCCAGCATGAGACCTTCACAAACAGAGCAGCACACCAACCCATATATCACCTGCTCAGGAAAAGATTACTCCAGCCAAGATTAAGTCTTCATATCCTCTCAGCAGCACCCATTCATTCCAAACCAGAAAAAAAAGCTGGTTATCCCTGGTGGGGAGTGCACATGTCCATATTGTGAGGTATATGAAGCCAAGCTATGGACACCATGCTTAAACATCATCGGTCTTTGGCGATGGACAATCAGTCCAACAAATCACCGCTATGGCGTGTTCGGTATCATTGATGTGAGCAATAACACTGGAAATTTCCCCCTTTTGTATTGACATTTTAAAAGTGCCTTAGTTGGGAGATGGATTCGCTGGTAACCTTGGAGCGACGAATCCGCGCACGCGGTCCTTTCAAGAAGCTAATAAATTCACCTTTATTTCATGGCCCTTTATGACAATGGCAGTTATCATCCTCCGACCCTGCTTTTTTGCAGGGCATTCTTCTTGCTGGCCGTCAGAGGAGATGGGATAATCGATAAACGCAGGGCTATTCATTGAACGATATTAACAGTGGCTGAGCCATAGAGAACACAGGCAAAGGGCCCAGTGTGGAGGTGTTTAGGTGACATGGCACAGGTTATTATCAGTAGACCAGGGTTGGAGATTGCCAGGGCAGGTCAGCACTTGGCTGTCTTATCTCTGATAGCATTCACAGCGTCCTGGTTCCTTCCCACTACGCCTTTCCACATCTAGATGCACATGGGAGATAGGACATAGCTGTGCCGCATGGCCTCATGGGTGTTAGGCATACCTCAAAGCCTTCCACTCTCAGACATGTAGATCACACACGTAAAATGTATCCAATCAGACCGTTTGACATGTCCTGAAGACTTGCTCATAAAACTCTGCAATAAATACCATCCTCCCAACATGAATGACAAGTGTATTGTGGAAACCATCACTCATGTCTAGAATGAGGAAAAAACGTTAATATCTTCATTAAACTGTTATTTAAATTACTGAAACAAACAGATCATGATATCGCTTACATGGTAAATAGAGAAGAATATAAGTTGACCATGATACGAAGGGAAATAACATTATCCTATGGGATCATAGCAATGATATATGCAGTGGATCTCTAACAATGATAGAGTCAATGACCCATAACTGTTTGACAGCGAGCAAGTTGTGTCCTGTCACAGACCACAAAAAACAATGAACATATACCTCCTCATCACCGTTGTATTTCTTTTCGACTAATAAATCCGTCCAAATATTCAACGTCCTGTCTGTCCTAGCCCTCTATGAAGAACATTGGCCTCAATTCATGAGATGCATATTGACAAGGGAAGGTTTCGGGGGCCATCTGTGCTGTCAGACCGTGGCAAGCTTTTTTACAGGAGATTACTTTTATTTTTGGAAAACAATGGTAGTTGCTGTCAGTACAAATCCAATGATCCGATATGGGTTGTACTGTATCCACTACAGTGGTCCTTATAGTCCATTTACAATTTGGGCTGAGAGTGTGTAGATGGAAGTGGATGAGTGGACCAGTCCGGAGGACCAGTACAAGCATTTTTTTATTCCAGGAAAGCATGTATAACTTGCTAAACCTAAACAAAGCCAGTACGACTCAAAACACAAAGAAGCATATAAGAATGTGTCTATGACTGCTTGACCATACTGCCGAGCAAGGTCCCTAGATGTATGGATCTCACTCATTACACGTCTTAACCTTGCAATGAAGATGGGACGTTTTCCCTCCCTACGGGAGATAACTATATATGATTATAAGAGGTGTTACAGGTCGAATCCCACATGACGATTTAGAGTTCTAATAATCTCTGTGATCTACAGCATGTTGTGATATTGAGGACTTCCTCAAATTTGCAACAGATATAACTATATGAGGGAGAATAGAACACAAGAACACTGTTGCGAATTCAGGACAGAAAATATGCGATGCACTGAGACATAAACATTGTTAAAGGCATTATCTCATAATCTGATTTAACACTAGCAGTGTGCTTGTGTTCTATACTGCTATCTATCTCGCCTACAGTTATATCTGTTGCAATTCCGACTAGACCCTATATGTAATGTTGTAAATCACAGAGATTTTACAGTTCTAAATCGCCACATGGGACTCGACCTTATGAAATAGAAACAGTGTTCTCACACTGTCACGAGAATAAATTGAGACTGTAGGTTGCTTATTGATGCACTAGATTATTTCCAAATGTACACAGGTGTTTACGTTGGTCATAGCGATTTTCAGTATAAAAACACTGAAATTCAGGTCATTGTTTGCTCCAACGCATATTGAATGGCAATAACCCATTTATTATTCAACAATTCCCAACTTCCCTTCCCACTGTGTTGTTTTAAATTTGGTTTCGCCCCGTGCAACTAGAGGCCACTGCTCTGATGTTTGGGTAGGATCCAAAATACTACGTTAGATGCCACGAATAGAGTATTTTTTTCTTTTTTCTTTTGGGCGGGGGGAGGGGGATTGCAAGGTGCCATGCTACAGACAACGTGTGGTCTCCCCCAACCAGGAAAAGGAGGGGCCTTGAGAACAGGCAATGGTGTGATTGAATCAATGGACATGTTTGTTTTCGTCTAAACTTTATTTCAGCTTTTGGATTCATTGTTAAACGCTGCTTTCAAAGATCAATAATATTTGGCTGTGGTAAACAGTAAACATCGTAGTCTATACAATATTACACAGGGTCGAATCGGTCATTTGTCAGACATGTCATATGTTTCATGATATAGCTAGTTAACATTTCACAAACATTGTTTTTGAAACATCATTTAAACCACAAACCCATATTGTTGCAGTAGGGGTTTGCATACTGCTGTATGTCTATGGATGTATCAGCACTCCTGTGATTATAACAGGGCAAATACTATGGAAAGATAATGCAGGTTTAATTTTCATCACCCAATACATGTATTGCATAAAACAGCATCATATCAGAATACAATTTACATAACGTTAGCGGGAAGGTAGAAAGGATTATTGATACTCGTAGTATTTCTTTCTTGCAGCCTGTACACACAACATCCCCGATTCAGAATATATGACTGAACATCTTGACTACAGTTTCTAAAGACTGCTGGATCTCCATAAAGCTTTACCCCTCTTTCTCTCTCTGTTATAGTTTTATATCATTCTGTATTGGTGGAAGTACAACTGGGCTGTCGGTTGGCTTTTGGACACGCAGCCCTCCTGCCCACACTGCATGCCAAAATTGACTCCGAAAAACCATGGCGATATATGAAGGCATTCCGTGCGTTCTGACGACCGGGGGCGGGCCTTCCATCGCCTGGGGCTAGAGGCAGGCCTGTCCCGGCGCCCTCATCGTTTTTTTGCGTGTTTGAGGCTGTAGGCTGGGTGTTGGTGCCTCTGTTTCCTTTACTCTATGAGCATTTAAGTAATGGTTACTTGGGGTATATTGGCCGCCCAGGAGGAGGTCAGCCCCTGGTCAGCGTATAGTTTCCAACGAGTAGTATTACATACGTGCAGTGCTCAAGAGGCATCTCTGAATAATGCCAAGTAGAATCAGAAGTGCAATCATTGTTTCCACTGCATAATACCCCCACTAATGAAAAAAATGCATTAATCCGTCAAAAGAAACGCTATAAACCTGGGAAAGATTAACAACCTATCCCCTATAGTATGCCATATCGCATAATTGCATCTCTGCAATCTTTATTATCATACACTGTGCAGCAAGGTGAAGCCATCACCTGTATTTAGTCTGACACAGATCTGACATGCCACTGTTCTTCCACTTTCCTCCAGTCAACAGCAGGAGCAGGTGCAACAAGTCCTCCAGTATAACCCTCAGCCTTCCTCTAGGTCCCAGAACTATTGTAAGGTGGATTCAGGCTGACCCGTTGCGTGGCTTGGGGAGGCTGGGTATAACAGAATACGTAATAGTATACGCCTTTCCTTAGACCTCTATGACAGGAGCTAGTCACGAATTGCTCATACAACAGATGGTCCATACCAGGGGAGCTGCTCTCATCAGGTGCTCTCCAGACCTGATGGGGCAGAGGTATCAAGTGTCTAACTCGGTGCCATATGGTTCTGGTTCAGACTCATGCCCAATCACAGAGAGTTACTGCCACTCTATATAATTCAACTATATTGGTTCATAGCAATGGGTGCGAAGGGATGCATTTAATGGGTTATCAATTCTAAAATGCATGGTTACCCTTAATTGATGGCTGGTTTAACTTTTACTTATACTGTAACTTACCTGTATTGTACTAGCGAGGTAGGCACGTATAACTATCACATTGGGTAGCAGAAAGATGCAGTGCAGTGAAAAAAAAGCAGTGCCCTAAAATCTATCCCGCCTCATTCCTGCGACCCTGTTCTTCGTTGAAAGATTCATAGAAATGGAAAAAAAGTAATTTCTTTTTGTCAATGGTGATGCAATTTAGAGCAGCCAAGACAGGGGCAACACTGGATCTATTATCGTTTAGGGACCGAGCAATGCCAAACCATTCTACATACATGCAGCCTACAGGGATACGATGTAGAGTGTGGCTAATTGGAGCTGTCCCTAAGCCAGGGGCACAATATTGATGATTGGCAGACAAAATGTCGTCTGCTACCTCTAATTAGGAGGCTACCATACGCGGCTGGCTGAGACTGTGCAGTGAGGAGCAGAGGGCAATGTAGACATATGTTGTAACAGGACAACGTGATGAAGGGAATGAAAGGAGGATCACCTGTCTTCTTGTTATATAGTCTCATAGAGACACGCACCCTTGGAAAATAGTAGGACAAAGATACCTTTGACAATCCGGTCGTTATTATATAGCCGTAAAGGTGAACGCCCACCTGTTTTGTTTGTGTAAGCTGATAACAGTTCTGCATCTACGAAGAACCCACCAGGAGGGTCTTGCCACGAGATAACGAGGAAGAAACTTTTATTCCAAACAGAACAGAACAGAAGTATGCATGGCCTAACTCGTTTTGATAGTATTGATGAAAGTAAAAAAAAAACAAAAAAAAAAACCAAAAAAAAAACCTGCATGCTTTATCTAAACGAGTTTGTGATATATGGCTATATACAAGCATGCACGTTTTATCTTGACGAAAATTTATTGTTCATCGTTAGGGAGGTTTAGACCCTCTGCCGCACGGGCATGGACTGGTTACCAGGAGGGTGTTGCTCCTATTGTAAAAAGAGCTGTGAGTATGTACCCTCTTTTCTAAACAAGTCGTGCACTGCTTCACCATTCAACTTGCACTCACCACAGTATAGTCTGAAAAGTCACCTGCCTTGTTTAAAATAGATAGAGCTGCACTACCAGGTACCTACTCATGTCACACGCTCTATAGTTTATTATACTCACTGACTTCTCCCAACTAGGTACCTACTCAAATCCCTCTTGTTTAGCACCGTACTTGAATGACCACTTGTGAGCAACAAAAGGGACAAGTTATAGTGACATGAAAAGAAAGGACTGGAAATGAGGGCATTTTTAGCCAGCTCTTTCCTTTACTATAGGAGCAACACCCTCCTGGTTTAGTCTGTGTAGCTAGGTGTTATCCATATGCTATAGAAGGGTGAGAAACTAAAGGGAACAGTGTTGCCCTCTGGTGCTTTTATTTGCTATGCACAGACCTTGATCATCATGGATGTGAGTGGTGACGCCCGTGCTCTGCCGTGTGTGCTTGGGGGGAGGGGGGTAGACCTATGTACGTCCATTGGTACTAAGGTAAACCCCGGGGGAGACACTCACCTGTTTTCTGATACATGTGTGTGGCTGGACCTATGACAACCCTTACCCTTGCTAGGGAGATTTCACCTCCAAAACTGTACCCTTCTTAGGGCACCTTTGCCCCCAAAAAACATGTTTTTAAAGAAAAATCTTACTGATAAACTTTGCTGGTGCAAATTGACCAAGAATGTTCCCTTAGATTTGAGAAAATTCCCAAAAACCTGGAAAATTGTGGCCAAAATATGGGCATTTCCATGAAATTTCTGGTATTTTGGTTAAAGTTGACCCTTGTTAGGGGGATTTTGGGCTAAAAATAGGACCCTTGTTAGGGGTTTTTTGATGAAAAACTGCCCTTGCCAGCCGCACACATGTGTCAGCAAAATATATGAAGTGTCCCCCCCGGGAGGTAAACATCTTTATTACAGACTGTATGATTTGTATGACTATATAATTATTGCATAATAATCAATATAGGCCTAGATGAAAGAAGAACGCCTACTATAGAACCAGATTTCAGCAGTCATAGTGCCAGCTGCATGGTTGGTTGGGTTTTGCACATCCCTTGATGACGTGGGACTCAAAATACCTGCGTCGGCGTCGAAACGGACAAGTTGCTTTACCTCTCTAGTGACAAATACTTGTACGTTTTATTATTTGGTTTTCCTTTTTGAGTCGTGAGTCTGAATTCTAAGGGGTTCCGTAGTGTAGTGGTCATCACGTTCGCCTAACACGCGAAAGGTCCTGGGTTCGAAACCCGGCGGAACCTGCTATCATTTTGCCTGAAAGCGGTGGCGTACCCTTATCTTTTCAGAGATATGTCACATATAAGCATGACGTTAGCGGGAAGGCATATTTAAGCCTTCCCATCTACTTTTGTAAGGGGTGGAGGATTTGAAGGTTTCTTTGGTATAATGCCTCTTTGACTTACACTGCAAAAAAGGTGTTTAAAGATACACACCAAATTTTCTCAACACCAATATTTAAACATTTAAACACTTGAAGTGTTTAGGTGTTTAACTTTTAAACACTTATTCTCAAACACCTAAACACTGAAGTGTTTAGCATTTAAACACTTGGTTAAACACTTCCTAGTTAAACGCGTTTAAAATTAAATGCGTTTAACACTTAAGAAGTGTTGAGAAAAGTGGGACAAATAAGTGTTTAATCAAGTGTTTAACTTCTAAACACTAGTGTTTAATCCCTAAACACTGTTTTTACAGTGTAGGACGTTCTGTTACTACTGACAAAAGAACAGCATGCCTAGCCCTACCCAGCTAACTGGGCCCTAGATATGTTCATTCAGAGGCCCAGCAATTGTACTCCGTAGATGCTCTGAGGGAACCTCAGAGACCAAGTGTGTCTGTTGTAGTCTGTTTGGTCAGCCAGATTGGCTGAGTGCCCAGTTCTCACAGAAGTACTTACTGTCAGGTCCAATGCTTCCACCAACACTTCCCTCAATGTATATCCAAAGATTCACACTACACAAAGCACTTGAAATACTTGTAATAATTAATAATCCATGTGATTTTCAAATCTCCCTCCCTAACTCCAAATCATTGTCGGCCATCTTGAAGCCAGGTGTAGCCACCTAGTGCCAAAAAGACTACACTATTCTTGGTTGGTTAGCCCTATGTTTCAAGTGCAGTCTAACACAAGGTAGCAGCACAAGATGTTGACAATGGAGGCCATTGAGGTAGTGATATCTAAGCTCAAGATAAACATGTCAGATTTATTGGATATATCTCATGTTTCAGTCAATATAAGCTGATGTACATGAAAACTACATGTTTGTGAATAGGAGGGACAATTTCCAGAAACTGAAAGTGAGTACTTAGTTCAGACTAGCCATGTGTTTGTACCACTATAGACTTGTATACATCTTGGATCCTGCCTGTGAGCAGGCAGGTATTTCGGCCTAAGCAATTGATGTCCACTGAAACCAAGTCCCATGGGTTTGAGGGTAGTTTGTGGCCAAATGATGCCTGTGTGCATTAATTAAAGTAGACCCCTGTCTTGTTTTGACCTTTATGAAGCTGTCCTACTTACTGTGATAATTTATAATTGTCAATATATCCTCCCTGTGTGTTGGAATTGATCACACATGTCTCAAATGTCAACAAAACATCTCATCCAACAATTTGGGCTTGAACTTCCTGTCCCTAGATGGTCCCTAGGTGGCAGGCCTTTACAGTTCATATTTTACTCACCAGAGGGACCTTGTGTCCCTCCCACCTGTCGCCTGTACCACCACAAAGACAACAGTCAGACCGACCAGGAACCAGCACTTGCCACCTTGCCCAACATGTCTGACTGAGTTCTAGATATCAGGTTACAAAAAACAATGGCATGGATATGATTTCCCAATTCAAAACAATACACAACAAGTAGGTAGGTCCTAGAGTTAAGATATCAAAGACCAACCCCACATAAGACTAGAGACCCAGTTTTCATTGGGGGCTTGGGAAACTACTCTGAAAGTTCCACCACCACAACACCAGTGCCACTGCTTACCATCGCTCCTTAAGCGATGGTTCCGTCTAGCCTAGCCCTAGGCTAACCGCCCTAGCCGGGCGCCCTAGGCCGGGGCCCTAGGCCCATTTCTATCCTGTAAGTAGTAGTAGTAGTATATGGAAAGGCATCCTGGTTCGGGCCCCTGGATCGGGCGCAAGTTGACATCATGTAGGCCTATACTCACGTGAAGGCGTCTATATCATTATTTTTCTTGGACACATGTACAACTTATTAATCTACAAAAGGGTGGCGTACAATTAAAGAAACAGTACCAAAACTATAGGGGACTATATATGATAAACAGGCAGACAGACAGACAGACATACAGCTCGGACGGACGGATGGACGGACGGACTGAAGGATATATTAAAGTGTGTAAGCTTTTTATAGACATTTTCATATGTTTTATTTTAGGAGTGGTCATTTTTAACAGGGGAGGGGTATTGATTTTTTTTGGTGGGTGCGTCAAAATATATGTTTGGCCCTCCCCCTCGGAGGGGTCAGAAAGTAATGTGCGGGCTATTTCACTAAGAAGGGGTGAAAGTTGTTTCCCCCTCCCCCCAAAAGGGGTCTGAAAACTTTTTGCCCCTTCCCCCAAAACCACCATCTCTCTCCTGTTGTTAAAAAACTGACCACTCCCTTAGCTTTATATAATTTATCCCTAGAGATGATTGGAAAGCCTGTAGGTGAAGGATTGGAGCTTGGTGAAATCCTGAAGTGATAAAGATTGCGGCTTAAGGTTTGTACCATTAACCGTGATTTATCACATCGTGGCCAGAGAAAGCATGACCTACTCCCAAAGGAGACCAGTAGCGGCATATTAAAAGCATTAACAAAATTGAATAAAATTATAACGTCTACATGGAGAAGCCACCAGCGTTATAACGTCAGCTACACAATGTGAGGCCTGGCTTCGTGTCTAATAGATAAGCGCCTATTGATCCGTTAATCATTCGGCGATTTGTGCGGCGATGGCGCTGTCAATAGGCGGGTTGATCTACTGGCAGTGCGCTATACCCTGAGGACTAAGATGGGGGCCTGAAGTGTTGACCGCCGGTCACTGATGGATCCTCAGTGGGCGCCTGCAGGGGGTGAGGTGACCATCGCCCAGACTGACCACGACGGCTAACGCTGACCACTCATCAATATATCACCCAGGGCTGCACGCTGGAGGAGTGACCGCCACGGCAGGAGAGCGCCTCCTCTCCTCTTCTGCTCCTCCACCCTCCCCTCCCCTTGTGCCCTATACTCCCCCACATTCGTGATTCGTCATGATTATGGGGTAGGGTTGGAGGATGGGGAGGATGAGGAGGAGGTCGGGTGCCAAGATCTGGGGGTTAATTATGGTCAATTATCGGGGGACTTGGTCAGCGTGTATTCCCACCAAAATGATCATGACCCCTTCCTTACCCTCCCTATCCAAATTCTTAATGTCCCTTCTCAAAACACCCACTTTCGGCTGACCCCCAGGGCCTGACCTCGCTTGGGTAAAACATTTCCTTTTAGGCCTCCCTTATAGGTGTCAAGAATAGGTTTCCATAGGATCTCTATACACCCTCGACAACAATTGTAAATGGGCTATAAATACCCCTGTAAGTAGGCAATAGAACCACATGTACCTATAGCAGAAGGTACATATGGTATATTCCGGGTAAGCGTGTTCCTTATGGGCTGACCCCTGCTGAAGCTGGTATCTTGCGAGATAAGGACTGGTAACAACCAGCTGATGGGTACCAGGTGTTATGTAATGCACCCTGAAAAGTCTGCACTGAATGAAAGTAATTTTCTCATTGGTCAATAATGTATTCCGCTAGGTAGGAATATAGGTTCATACCCACAGCAGGTACAACCGTATTGCAGCACCCCACCCGTCTGCAGTCAGCGTATCCGATACGATGACAGGGCACCCACGGTCAGCCTATCGGATACGCTGACTTTCCTGTCACTGGTCACCCATCCTGTATACAACCAATAGGGACAGTATCATTAGGGTTTAGGGCTGTTCCTCTAGTTCTATAAGAAGAGAGGGATGTTATCATGGTTTTAATTAGCCATGGTTTCTTCTTTTCAAACCATGATAACATCCCTCTCTTCTTATAGAACTAGAGGAACAACCCTAAACCCTAATGATACTGTCCCTATTGGTTGTATACAGGATTTTTAACCAATTTGGAATAGCATAGAATTAGATTAGACTATAATAAAAAATAACATAGAATTATGCCCCACAGGGCTATCAATTTAAAATTGATATTTTAGGGAATAGAATAGAATTTTGCCCCGCAGGGCTATCAATTTAAAATTGATACTTTAGGGAATAGAATAGAATTTTGCCCCGCAGGGCTATCAATATGAAATTGATGCTTTATTAAGGGTTATAATAGAAGGTTTGAATTGATAGCCCTGCGGGGCAAAATTCTATTCTATTCCCAAAAGTATCAATTTTAAGTTGATAGCCCTGCGGGGGAAAATTCTATCCTATTCCTTAAAGTATCAATTTTAAATTAATAGCCCTGCGGGGCAAGATTCTATTCTGATCCTATATTAGTAGCCCTGTGGGGCAAGATTCTTTTCTATACCTGGTCTATAGTATAGAATTCTATTCTATATATATAGGAATAGGATAGAAGCTTATATAGGAGAAACCCAGTTCCAAGCATTATATACTACACTCAGAGTAACAATCACAGAAAGGGTGTTCAAGGTTATGTGTGGTGCAATAGCATTAGATAGGCTGACAATGCTGTCACCAGTGACCAGTGACAGAAAAGTCAGCCTATCCAAAGCGCTGACTGCAGCACCTCTGTCACCGTAAAGAATACGCTGACTGTAGACGCATGGGGTGCTTGCAGAATAAAAAGCACTCAACTGTATATCCACGTTGTGGGCGGACAGTGTGGGATATACATGTACAGCCAAAAGCTAATGTGACAGATTGGAGACCACATGACCATTATCAGCTCTAGAATGTACAAGACTGGCTCCAACAACTTGGTTGTTTTGGTGAGCATCAGATTCAGGTAAGCAGCAGGAGGCTAATAAACTAAAAGGAGAAAAAGATTCACTTGTTTCGGCAGATTACAAAATGATAATTTCTTGGAATGCTTGAAAGCTCTGCAGGATTCTTTTTCTTTTTGTCAGCAGAGGATAAGGGATACCTTAGATTGACGTTGATGAGCTGTTTCTTTTACGAAACATTTCCATGAAACAATGTTCATATACTAGATCTACTGGTTGGTGCTAACTGTACAGAGGTAAACACCTTAATTCAAATCCCATTAGGCTTGTTTCTGCCCCCTCCCTGCCCGTTGGCACAAACCTCAGTCAGTGGTAAGTAGCAATTGCAGGGACCAAAGGTGTATACTACATTAAGTATGAAAAGTTATGGCTTCATGGCAATCAACCCCTCGTTAATTGATTATTGATTGACACGCCCTGTACTGCCTAAATTGCTCTGCGATATCGATCCGCAGGACATTAAGCCTTTCATCCAGGTCACCCTTTTTGAGGCTGAAATTGGAGCCATGCCCGGGTGTTTTATGACGCCGGGGCTGTAGTAGATAGAGCCTGTGCATAACATGACAGTATAGAAGTGTATCTCGTCCCTTTTTAGGTATAAAGCTTCTCAAATAATAGTAATAATAATGAAAAAAAGGAAAGGGAAGAGGCAGAAAGAGTCCACCAGTCCTCTCGGCACTTCTCTGCTATGGGACCTCGTTTGTACACCATAAAGGCACTGCTGATGGTAGAGCATTGCACCCCTCGGCCTCTTACCTCCCCAGCTGCCTGGCCCTTCATCATGCAGCTTGGCCATGTGGGTATCACTTGGTATGGGACGGGGCAGGGATGTACACAGGGGGAGAACAAAGTGAACAAAAGGCCTAGGGCGCCAAGGTGGTGGGGGGCACGCGCGGCATTGGACGCGTGGTGTTCTATCGGTCCCCCACGGCCTGCATACATCAAACCGCTGGCCGTCGCGCGATGAACTTACTGCGCGGTCTGCACGCCCACAACGACTGCCCAGGGACCGTCTTATGACAGGCAGTTGCGTTGGAACCTGGCCTGACCGCTGGCTTCAAGCCGCCATAGCAGTTTGACTGCCCCCTACTGAGCTGCTCGCAGAGCTACTCAGAGGCCAGGGCCTGTTTATAGAGCTCAATGAGTAGATGAGCTACTCATGCTAACTCATGTAGACGTGCCACGGTCCCACGTTGTATTCTGCTAATTACGATTTCATCCAGCTGTTTCTTGATGTCTTCTATTTTTCAGGGTGACGTCGTGCAGCTTGAGTAGCGTTTGCGCAGCATTGTAGTGTCCTTCGTCTAGGAGGAAAGTGCCCATTGGGTTTACTATAGAATAGTTTTGAAGAGTTCCTGAATGGAAAGTCCAGGAAAGCCATTAGTACAGAGGATTCTGACTTCAAGAGCCATCCCTGCCCCTTATATACAGAGCTACATTTAGAGACCCCTGTAAGCGCACTATATATGGAGGGGAATGTGATTGAGGGCCGCTGTGGTTTGGGGGTTACGCTATGAAGGGTAGTATGAATAAGTGCCATATAGGTGCGTCGGTATGTCAAATATGGGGTGAGGTCTACTGAGAGTGATTTAAAGTCAGTATACAGAGAGGCCGATGACAGTGGCCTGGAGTTACCACCTCCAAAAGTGAGATCGGGAGGATGGTACAGAAAATGCCTGAATCGACAGAAATTCCATAAAGGTTTAGAAACTTTCACTTCATAGTGTGAATAAGCCTTTGTGTCCATCAAATTTACCCCTTTTGAGATATAGGAACCATGTGAAGTCCCTATATGATAAAGGGCACCTATCTCATAATAAACCTTATTTAACATAGGGTCTAGCTAAGGTCCCTAAGTCAGAAATATTTTAGGTGTCCCTAAATCTCAAGAAACCATTCAAGCCTTTTGCAACCCAGGGTCTACCTGCAGTCCATAAGCCACAATTTTTATTCAGATTATCCTAAATCTCCAAATGTAATCCCCAAAATATATATGTACCTATATCTCAAAATGATGTCCCTAAAAATATAGAGTGATGTTAAACTATTCTTAGACATGATATGGAATGTACAGTACTACAAAAATAGTGGCTGCACAGGGGGATTGCAGAAGGAAACGTCATCTAACACAATGTCAGGAGTGTGGTTACATTGGAGTGAATGACCCGTTGTATACCGTTGTCATGCTCTGGCAGAACATGAGGAATACATGTTGTGTGACGACAGTCTGTAATAGTTGTGAGATAGGGCCTAATTGGACCCCGGTCCCCGCACTCCCTGTACCTCCCTGGCACCATGCTCGTTAGAAAAGAAAAACGCGAATTTAGGGTCATATTTCAGCAAGTTTGCATGTCTGCAATTTCTGAAAAATAGGCGTAATTTTCCTCATAAAATTAGCATCAGGCATAGATCAGTTCCAAAGATAATTCCCCAGACAGGGTTGAGGATGGGTTTGCACAAGGCGTACTGAGCTGGGAGTTCTGAACTTTGACACTAGATGACCCCACTATGTCTGATGTACAGCTTTCCCCCCATGTCAGTATTGATTTTCTTTAGTATGATATAATAGAAATAGGCTAATGAATCATATCAATCATAACAGTGCACACATTTTCTCAGAGTTTGGATCTATTGGCAAAATACATTTGAAATGTGCAAAGTTAGGGGATGTCAGCAGTTTTTAATGTGACTACACCATTCATGTGGTAATCATTTTATATTGAAGTATGCTACCCATTGGGAGGCACTATGAACTTAAAGGCTAGCATGCTACTGGACTAGGTCTGGTTGAGGGATAAGATGTTTTGAAAGATAGGATTTTAAAGGGATAGTAAGTATCTGAAACATAGGGACCTAACATATCCCTAACTCACAAATGATCGCAATCTCACCTTTCTCTGACATACTAACTGATTGGACCGATATTGTACCGATACTCAAAACGTTCAGAGATAGGGATTCTTTGTCGGTTAGGAACTTAAGGTGGACCCTATGTCTCAAACAGCACCTGTCCCACAATGTTTAAGGGAAGGGCCTAACAACTCACCCTATCGTGTATTGGTTTTGTATGAGCTGGAGCGAGTCGTACAAGTGGGTGTGGGAGTTGTCCCGAGTTGCTCTCAGCTACGGTGGAGGCTCCAGGGCCTGTTTTCAGTTTAATTACCAGCTGCCTTAAATGTCACAGCTCTGATGAATTGCCAAACTGTCAGAAAGAACATTCTGAGTGTTTTAAGGTCCATCGGCAGTCGTATGCTTTTAATACCACTCGACGCTGTCCTTTCAGCCCAGTGAATAGCTATCCTGGCGCCTTCAATAAATATCCCAAAAGACAACCCCTTGCTCCTTAAAGTGTCGGACTGAATTTCCATTGGCTCAATGTGAGATAGTTCGCGAGTTTTATCGATGCTCAAATCTCTATTTATGGGGTGCCCTTGTTGATCGGGGGCCCGCCAATTGTTCCTCTCCGTCTTAATTACCAAGTTAGGATAATTAGCGCCTGGTTTTGCAAACCCGAGACTTAGACCTTGGCCACAGCTGCATGAAGGATAGCTGAAAAGGCCGCCCAAAAAGACCGCGTGAAAGGAGTTCCCGTGGAGAATAGTCGACTGGGTAAGCGCGTGATGAACGACCGGTTCCAATCAGGCAAAGTGCTCATTGAGGGAGACGGGAAATATTTGAATACTAAAACACATGTTGCTTCATGTTGTTGGTTTGTGGATCCTCCCTGGGTGCCAGCTATTCACGCTAACCACCTTCCACATCCACACATAGTCTCCATCCCCACACTCTTAAAAATCTCCGTTGGTTTTACTGAGATTCTCCGTAAAATTTTACAGTGTTTCTCCGTTATTTCAATTAAGGTGTTTCGCCGTAACTATTGATCATTTCACAGTGAAGTGCTGTAATTAGGTACAGTGACACACCGTAATTTGAATAACTTGTGAAACCTTGTTAATGTTACCCTTAGTGCATTTTGTTGTATACATACACTACAAAAATGGTGTTTAGATTTTAAATATATTTAGGTCTAAACATGTTTAAAACCTATACATATATGTCAGTTAGGTGTATCATTGACCACACATTTAGGAAAATAACACTTTTATTCTAAATACATAAACATTTTTGCTAAACATGTTCAGACATTTGGAGTTTAAACAGTTGAATATTAGGTGTTCAGATTTACACATCAATATGTTTAGATACTTGGATGTCAAATCCACACCAGGTAGCAGCACTACCTCTGAATGGACTATCTGCACACAGTTATAATCAATTGTTGTGACAAATATCCCCAAACTCCTTGTTTATCATACTGTCATTTCATTAAATGTTGTGAAAATAGACACAACAATAGAAAATTAACTAAATTCAACTTAAACCACCATCATTACTATAAAATAATCAATGAGCTCCATGACTTACACTTATGTCATGTTATGTTGTAAAGTATAAAGCAATGTCCTTCCTGCCAACCTGTTGTACTTCCTCAAATCTCCTATTCTAATGCATTGTGTACATATATGTGTATATAGCTGTGGCTGACATCTTTGGAGACTTTGAAGTGTAAATACCTGCTGATGTCCTCCAGTAAATGAGAAAACAAACAAAAGATATTCCTTTATTTTTTTTAATGGATACAATGTCTGCCAACCCTTACTTGCCACCAAATCACTTAGACATCTAAACACAAAATTTCATAACATCTAAACGCAAAACTTCATTGATATCTAAACACAAATTTTGAACCTAAACACCTAGATTTCTAAACACTTGAGCTAAGCACATTGTTTGGTTAAATATGTTTAGGAAATTAATGTGATTACAAAAGACGTTGCAAGAATATGTTCAGAATTGTGTTTAGGATCTAAACACCATTTTTTGCAGTGTATATAGTAAGTTATATATTTGATTGACAGATAAACTTAGGCCCATTATGAATGTGATGCTTTCTATCATACTTCTATGAGACATTGGAGTGTGATTCTATCTTAAATTGTGATATAGGTGCATTGAATTCTTGTAAGGAATTGACTCCTTCATTTTATTACTCCAAGTCCACTTGTGTTATTAAGTGCAGGGCCTCTCAATTTCTTTGAACTATGCATATTTTCTCACATAAACAATCCTCTTAGCTGTCCCTTCACTGCCCAGCCAGTAAGCCATCCTCTGTGACCCATCCCACCACCCTCCACCCTCCTACCCACCCAACCTGTGCCTAAACATTGCAACACTAATCCCCAGAGGAGGCAGAGTGACACCAGTATCAGAGAATCAGCTTCATTGTCTCCATGGTTACCATTTTTTTTTTACATCTGACATGCAGCAAGTAGGGGTGATGGTGGGGGAATAGAGTAAAGGCAAACTTCTCTTAAAGGGAAATGGGTCAAGAGTCACCTCACGAACCCCACCCTGCTGAGCACCTCCCAGTATGATCCCATATCTACTGTTTGTGTTAATTAGTGTCATGGTTATGTAGGGTGCATTAGAGTGTGGTGGAGGGAGCAGCTATACATGCCCATGTAGCAAGCCCGCTCAGGGCCAAATTGGTTTTCCCTGGGATAAGGTGGTTCAAAGCGGGCAGTATTCAGTACATGGGTTTTAGGTTCGGCAGATGCTGGGTTTCCAGTCAGGGCCACACAGGGCAGCCCAAATCGGGCAAACCCACTTGAGCCCGTTGGGCTCCCAACGGGTTTTGTCCTCAGCATACGGTCTGGGCCACATTGGGCCACCCGATTTGGGCACTGGTCAGCTTTAAAATGGGCAACCACATTGGGCCCAGGATGGTTTCAAAATGGGCATCCCAAGATGGGTACTTAGCTGCATAAAGTCTTCCCAGTCTGGGGTGAGAGTGGGTTTGGACAGGGCAGCCTCATCTTCTGAACTGTTCTAAACTCTGTGATGAGTGTTCCCCCTCCCGCTCTCTTTTTTGTTCATCCCTCCCCTATCCATTCCCTACCCCTTCCATCTCCTCCTCATTCCCCTCAACCTGCCCTGCCCTTTCCCCCTCTCACCCCGCTCTGCCCTGCCCTTCTGTCACCCTGCCCTCCCTGGGCCTCCCTAGCCCACTTAAAAGGGTCTATTTCTCCTCTTTCCTATCCCCTCAGGATGTGTGTGGTGCACATATGCGCAGGCACTGACACATTCCTCTGTGAATTTGTGTAATGAGGATCTCCCCATGAATATGACCTTAGCTGTCGAAATGGCGTTAAACATCTATTACTCACTCACTCTCACTCCCAGCCCTCACCCTGCCTTGCCCTGCCCTGCTCTCACCCTGCCCTGCCCTGCTCTCACCCTGCCCTGCTCTCGCCCTGCCCTGCCCTACTCTCATCCTGCCCTGCCCTCCTCTCACCCTGACCTGCCCTGCTCTCACCCTTGCCCTGCCCTGCTCTCACCCTGCCCTGACCTGCTCTCGCCCTGCCATGCCCAGCTCTCACCCTGCCATTCCCTACTCTCATCCTGCACTGCCCTGGTATCTCCTTCGCTCACATGCCCTGCCCTGCCCTGCTCTCACCCTGCCCTGCCCTGCTCTTACCCTGCCCTGCTCTCACCCTGCCCTGCCCTCTCACCCTGCCCTGTCCTACTCTCACCCTGCACTGCCCTGGCATCTCCTTTGCTCACATGCCCTGCCCTGCCCTCATCTCACCCTGCCTTGCCCTCTTCTCACCCTGCCCTGCTCTCCTCTCACCCTGCCCTGCCCTCCCCCCTCCCTTCCCTCCACCACTGCTGTAGGACACTTTCCCTATACCATTAATACACAGGTAGCTTCATAGTAGGGATCCAGATATTTAATGTAAAAGGCAACACTGACTAGTCCTGGAAAGAACAGCTTCATGTCTTTCTTTGTACTAGTAGGCTTGCAAGGTGTATTTGTGGTGTGGGGGCAAACAGGTCCCACACTTGGCCAGGTGTAAGAGGACTATATATAGAGGCAATTGAGAAACCAAAAATATCCCCTGCCTCTGTAGGCCAGTCCATGGCAGACTCACTACAAAGTGGTTTCACAGCACTCCAGGCAGAATTCTACTACCCATACCAAACTTATTTCTTTTAGACATAGGACAACTGGAATAGACTACTAAATCAGATATGAAGTAATAATGTGCAGACTTTCTCATAGTCTGGAAATACTTAGATGTTTCTAGTCAAAAGTGCAAATCAAGGTAATCTGAGTAGTAGTGGAATGGCAACACCATTTCTATTGCACTGAACTTGGAACAAGAGCAGATATGCAGAGGTACAGTCATTATGAACTTGAAGGCTCTCTTCTCTACTCCTACATAGGGAATTAGTGGGGGAAGATTGAGGCCAGAATGTCACTTTAATGAATCAAAGTGCCTTGTGTTGGCTGAATGAGTTTGATTCAAATGAATGGTACTGCTCTGCCTTTCCACTTGGGTAGATATTGCATTTACTGCTTTGGTGATATGGGGGGGGGGTTAGATTATCTCAAGGATTTGTTGCTTATTGACTTTTAAAAAAAAAGAAAAGATTTTGGATAAATTTCTCAAAAAGAATTTTTAACATGTCACCACTAATTTTTCATCAAATCGGGCAGCCCACTTTAGGCCACACCAAAAACCCATGTTAAATTCACTTTGAGCCCAAATCGGTGAGCCCAATTTCAAACAGATCTGTGCCCGAATTGGTTAGCCCAGTGTGGCCCAGACCCTTTGCTGAGGACAAAACCCATCGGGCACCCACTGTGTTAACCCAGTGTGGCCCACATCAGGAGCCCACTCTGGCCCAGACTCGGGCCACACCATTTTTGCTACCTGGGTGTAAACATACACTATATGGGATTATGAGAGGGGGTGATACTAGAGGGAACAGCCACATTTCAAAATTTTGACAGTTGAGAAGAATAAGAATGTGAATATTCATCAAGATCTGTGTTAAATTCCTTGAGTATTTTTACATATTTATTGAAGATGACAAGCCCCCCCCACTGGCTGTGGGCTTTTCATCTATGGATATTCATATAAACCTAAGATATAAGACATAATCATACAGAGCTCTTACCCCAATCAGTACAGGGACCCTATGTGGAGATGCAGGCTGTTCCATCCTTTTCATACCCCCCCCTCCATTCCACAGTACCCATCCAGGAGGCCAGCACACAGGAACCTTACATCTACAACAGTGTACCAGTTAATATGGTAAGATATTCCACCATTGCTATAACCATGTAACTACTTGAGTAGCTGATAGTGAGGTTCTATTTCAGTGTTCTGCTTTATAAAATCTTTTTCTAGTTAATATTCCTTAGCAATGCAGTTTTCTTCCTGTCTTTCCAGCCAAAACAGAATTTGAGACGTGGAATAGGGATGCAAAACAAACCATACTCAACAGACATGGAGCAATAGGAAATAATTGATGATTCTAAATAAAGTGTTCTACATGGTGGGGCAAGGGAAAGACAGGGACAAAGAGGGTAGGGACAGAAGGAATGGAGGGGAAGGGAGGGAAAGAGAGGGGAGCAGGGGAAAGGGTGAGGGAGGAAAAGGGAGGGCTGAAAACAATGAATATCTGTCAAATCAACGGTGAAAGCTCCTTAAAAAATAACGGAGATGCTCTGTTGATAAAACGGTGACTGAGGAAAAATGGTGACCGTAAGATTAATGCTGAAAGTCTGGCATCCATTGTTGCCAGTGAATCACCGTTTTTTCTACAGTAGATTTCTGACAGTGCATCTCATACACATCTAGCTCAGCCTTTACCATTCTCCTCCAACAGCTTCAACTTTTCCTGTTACTCAATGACAATTAAGGTGTAGTAATAAAGGAGTTGGGGCTGTCTCAAGCAACCCCCATACATCTGGGCCTACGCCATGAGCCATAACCCACTAGATACGTACAGACAACTCAGCCTTGACCCCCTGTGCCTATTTCCCATTTATTCTATCTCATGGATATTGCACGATCAACCTCATATATATGCTCATCCTAACCTCTGAGGTGCGCTTCTATCCTCACAAAGACAAAACATACAAAAGAGAAAGAGAAGAAAGGTAGTTCGCCGGACCAAATGGCCTGTTATCTGATTACTGTACGCCAGAAGCGAACACACGGCTGCCTCCAGGGCAGAGCAGTAGCACAGCTACAACTAATAGACGCAGTATTGACACTGCCCGAGCCAGTTGCTAAAAGCCCCGACCCAATATTTTGGTCATGATGGGTCGGGGCGTCCTACTCCCCGGCAGTGAGTAAATTAAAGACTTTTTTTAGGTCGACTCTTTAACATGATTTGGCCAGCCGGACTGTGGATGCATGGAGTCATCATCGCCCAATATGGATTCCTTATCATGGCTGTTTGCCGAGGGCTCAAATCGAGGTAAACATGGCCCGGATTGATGAAGATTGATTAACTTAGCTTGTTTCTTTTAAATGGGGTATCTTTCATTCGAGGATGGTGCTGAAACGAAGTGCTCAAATTTCATGTTTGGGAAGCCGTCTATACCATTAAGAACTGGTTATATGTTGTAGGTGAAAATATCTTATTAAACTGACATTATTTCCATATCATCCACATGATTTGATTGGATTCAGAACTGAGCAAACCGGACAGTGTTGTGAATATTGATGGGAAAAAGTTGAAACTAACAGGAACGTAATATTATCAGTCAAAGTTTTGATATTAGCCGCGGAACTGCATTTATTGACAATAAAACATCCTAAGTTGTCGTTCCACTTCATAAAAGCATTCTTCCATTTAGGTAATAATACATGGCTATCCCAGCACAAGGCCCATATAGTGAACAAATAATCAATGGATAATTCATGACGCATATCTGTTAGCAAAGGATATTTCCACGAGGGTGCAGCCCGAGTGTAATTATCCTTTGCTAACACACACAAGTCATGAATTATCCACTGACTACTTATTTTATTACATGATATCAATAGATAATTAATAGAATATCGATAAATTCAAGTTGGAAACAAAAATTGTTCCCCCTCCCCGGGACTTAAAGCCTGCCATAGTGTGTGTACACAATCGGTACACACAGGGAAAAAAATGTACGCCCGGACCGGGACTCGTCCGGCCTACCTGTAGCAGCTGAGCACAATAAGCTACCCACAAGACCACCGGGTCTCACACCTCGGAGCCCCGCTTGGCTTGGATTGAACATGTCCAGCAGTCGTCTATAATTATAATGCTATTCTAACCTTGTGCATGTGAGAGTTGTTGTGGGGGGTCACAGCCATATCAATGACTTATACAGACCTGGTTCTAACCAAGCATTTCTCGTCAGACCCTGTGGCGCAATGCATAGGTAGTTGGAATTGGGATCAGGAGACTGCAGGTTCGACCCCTACCCTGGCAATCAAAATTTCGGAGGTTTTAGCATGTAACATATGACATGTATGAGATGTAAGGAGGCATGTTATCCATGGATAACATGCCTCCTTACATGGATAAGCGCACGCCTTACAAAGGTCATGATGCATGCATCATGGTGTGCAATATCAACAGGTATGTGCATGGGAATATTCAGAAAAAGCACCCAAAATCACAGAAGTCGTGTAATAATGAACAAGTAACCAATGGATAACTCATGACTCGTCCTCGTGTTATTATCTGTCGATAACCCCCACAAGTCATGAGTTATCCATTGACTACTTATTTTATACCACGAAACCAATAAAAAATCAATATTATACCAATAAATTGAAGTTGAAAACAAAAATTATTCCCCCTTCCCGGGACTCGAAGCCAGCCATGACAGTGTGTGTACACAGGTACATACACCTCGATGCTCGGCAGCGGACAGCGACAGCCCCCGTCTCGGCTAGGCTTGGCAGCGGCACACGGCAAAAAAAGATGCTTCTCGCGGTTATGTTTGTGTATAATACACCTCCTCGCCCGGCAGCGGATAGCTACAGCGCACACGGCGAAAAAAAGCTTCTCGCGGCTATGTTTGTGTATAATACACCTCGTCGCCCGGCAGCGGACAGCGACAGCGCACACCGTGTACCTCACGCGGCTGAGCGCAAAGCGCTAACTGCTAGACCACCGCGTCTCCTCCTTCAGCGGCCATCTCGGCTTGGATTGATTTGAACACGTCCTTTGGTTATGTATACAGGATCGGTACACACGCCTCGGCGCCCGGCTAGGCCTCCTTTTTTTGGTTTAGTTCTAGCCACCCACCTCTCGTCAGTCCCTGTGGCGCACTGCATAGGGAGTTGGATTTGGGATGTGAGACTGCAGGTTCGATCCCTACCCTGGCCTGGAAAATTTCGTGGGTTTTAACATGTGACATGTGACATGGGAGAGGCGTGCTGTTATCCTGGATAACAGCACGCCTTACATGGATAACAGCACGCCTTACATGGATAACAGCACGCCTTACAAAATTGATGTTACAGCCTACAGGGTGAGCAATATCGACAGATATGTGGAGGGGAATAGCCACCAAAAAGCACTGTGTAACCCAGAAATCGTGGTATAAGCACTGATAACACACCCAACCAGTTATGATACATGCACTACAGAATTCTGAATATGATATATGGGATAGTCTGTAGTGGTTTGCATAAGTCCTCTACAGTCCATAGTACACCTGGCCTCTGTCGCGTGAATGGGCCATGAAATTTCTGCGACAGAGGCCTAGTGGACTACTGATGTTAAGTGCTATTTCATCTACCATTAGGCACACCCATGTACACACCCATGTACACACTATGGGTTGAATGACATGCCATAAGCCGCAATTAGGGCTTGACTTTGAGCAGTTTGGTACTTTTATGTAGTATGATATCCTGACAAATTTGGCGCACTCTGGTGCGCCTTAACTTCAGACATTTTCTATTAGAAGCAGAAAAGGCTTATCCTGGCACTTTATAGGCAAGGTAGTAAGGAAAATGCCGTCGTAAAAAGTATTCTCACTAACTCGCTGGCTCGCCTACACATGTATCTTGTTTGTAAAAGATTATAGATAACTGTTATTTCTGCGACTTACCTTAAGGATTTAGAGAGTGTGTGCATTGACTTTGGAGTCACTCTGTACCCAGCAAATTGTCGTGACTCCTCGCCAACCTGTGTGAAGTGGCTCACACATGTCGCTAGATGGAACACGACATCGCTATAGCACAAGATCACCAGGAATAGCAATGGTGGTGATCACATGGCCTCACCTCAGATGGCGAGGATGGTGATCACTCAGGCTCACCAGGGATGGCGACGCGGGTGATCACTCACCTCGCTAGATGAAACACACACCTCGTCATAGCGCATGTTCACCAGGGATGGCGAGGATCGTGATCACTCATCCTCACCAGGGATGGCGACATGAGTGATCATTTATCCTCACCAGGGATGGCGACATGAGTGATCACTCAGTTCGCTAGAGGAGACGCACACCATGTCATAACACACATGGATGGCAAGGATTGTGATCACTCACCTCGCTAGATAAAACGCGTACCTCGTGATAGCACAGGTTCCCACGGATGGTGAGGATCTTATTCACCCACACTCACCAGGGATGGCGACACGAGTGATCACTCACGTCGCTAGATGAAACGCACACCATGCCATAGTGCAGGTTCACCATGGATGGCGAGAATGGTGATTACTCAGACTCACCAGTGATGGCGACGCTGGTGATCACTCACCTTGTTAGATGAAAAGCTCATGATCATCGACATTGGTAATCATGCAGCCTCACATCTGCCAGATCAAAGTATGTTTTGCCAGAGAAGGTATTGCCATGTATCTTCCCTCTAACCACAGACAAGGTGTTCATGTAGATATTTCCCTATGTATTTTTCCTGTAACCAGAGAAAAGGTGTTTATGGATAGTTGCTTTCATTTTAGAGATACATCTATCTAAATTCAATTGATATTCTCTCTATATAATCTTGTTTGATTCAACTCTGAAGTATAACATGGAAAGCAGTGTGAAACAAAGCACATTTGATATGTATGGGACTTCATGCCCACACTTCCTAGATAGGCTACATGTTGAACAGTGGTGCTGTCTCAACACCTTTGGCAATGGTGGTGATAAGTTGCCACTGTGGGTGAGAGTGAGTGACAGATGATGCAATCCTCAGAGAGCATTGACTTGGAGTGACACAAATTCACGCATTGAGTGAGACCAATGTTGGCAATGGTGGTGATAAGTCGCCATTTTGTGTGAGAGTTGATGACAGTGGCACACACTCACACAGTGAGTGACATCCATGTCAGCGATGGTGGTGATAAGTCGCCATTTTGAGAGAAGATTAAATAGGAGTGACACAAACTCACGCAGTGAGTGAGAGCCATGTGGCAATGCAGGTGAAAAGTTGCCATTCTGAATGAGAGTTGACAGACAGTGGCACATATTGATGGAGTGAGTGAGATCCATATTAGCGATGTTGGTGATAAGTCGCCATTCTGAGTGAGAACTGACTGGGAGTGGCACATAATCACACAATGAGTCAGATCCATGTTGGCGATGGTTGTGATAAGCCGCCATTCTGAATGAGAGTTGATAGGCAGTGGCACATACTCACGCAGTGAGTTAGATCCATGTTGGCGATGGTGGTGATAAGTCACCATGCTTTGTGAGGGATGACAAGGGGTGGCACATACTCACGCAGTGAGTGAGATCATGTTGGCGACTGTTGTGATAAATTGCCATGCCATGTGAGACTGACACACAGTGGCCAAAGATGACGCAGTGAGTTATCACTCAGAAAGGATTCACCATTGATGACCAATCATGGCGACAGATAACGACAATTTGCTGGGTAGTTGTCTATTACAGGTTTGGAAACTATTAATCATAATCCTCTGAACATCTTTCAGCAAAATGTGTTATTATGTGTCTAAATTTTCTCCTTTAAACAGAGATTAGTGCAAAGCAGCATATCTAAGAGAAATCTGGAAAATAGAAGGCCCTCCTTATAGATAAAGTATCCTTATGGGGAACATTCAATAATTATGTTTGGGCCTTTCTATTCCAGCCCCCCCCCCTTGTCACTGCTTGTCACCAAACACCACAGAATGCATCCCAATAGTGCTTGCAAAACATTGATAGGGCACAGTCAGATGATTTATGTAGCTTATTTTCTCTTATGTTCTTTTATCCATTTGACAAGTATATATACTACGGAATAATCATACAGAAGTTTCCTATACAATATCATGGTGGTGGGCACTTCACTATTCTAATTGAAGCACGGATTGTGAAAGATTCTATGCATGGATAACGCACCAGCTGATGCAATTTTGTATGACGTTATTAGGGTTATCAGGTAAGCCTGTTGCATTGCTCCATAATGATTACTATTTCACTAATTATTTCAGAATATTTTTATTGGATATAAAGGCTATCAAAATACGCTATCATGAAAATAGGGTACTGCTTTCCTTATAATATTGCTTTGCAACAGTGTGCTGCATGAATCTATCCTAGTAAGAACCTTTCATTTATCAAAACTTTACCATTGTATTCTGGTTGCATGTGAGGTTTCTTTTTGTCAATCATACAGATAGGGACTCCAGAAAAAATATCTAATTCATTATGTCTTCTATTTTCTTTTATTATAACCATAGAGCCCGCCGAACAGAGTTTAAATCTTTTGGAATTTTCTTTTTATCTTTTTTAAACCCTGAGGTATTAAATGATTTGTGTCTGGAAAATTGACAATTTTGCCCCAGTACATTCCTATTATACAGGTGTCCAGAAGTTGTGACCACTGACCACCAAAGTGGCCTTTGGTCATTGACTAAGCCACAGACCATACCCTGCCCTGCCAACATTGCTGAGGCATGACTGAGTGGCCACCACCCACCCACTGCTGTTGGGAATGCTGTATGAGTGTTTTCATTACACTGTGATAAATTTGCCTAAATTTTGTATGGAAACTCCATAAAGGTTTCCAGTGATTCACTCTAACTGAGAAAACAGTGACATCCCCTAAATTGACAGTGTTTCACCCTGAGGTGTTCCACTGACATCTCTTTATGATGCAACTTTGTAAAGTTATATAATAAGGGAGAGCCACCGGCACCCACCATTGCCAGTGATTCAATGTATTTTAAGGGATTTCATTTTTACTGTGTAGATTCAGTGCAGTGTAAAGGCTCAGTTCCTACAGTGAAAGCTGCAGAATTGGCAGTAGAACTACCTACATCTTGTGGCCTTGGAGCACTAGAGAGCATCCCCAATTGTGTTGAGGCTTTGTACACATATCAAGTACCTAATAGAGCATCTACATCCAAATTGGAAACCAACAGCAGCATGAATTTCATACTCTTCTCATGCTCTGAAAATACCCTACTCACATATACAAAAAAAAATCGAAGTATCTTAATCCTTGAGTCAGTGGTGTTTTGTATTGCTCACTGAAAACCCACCAATACTGGAAAGTCGTCATATATGACGAGTTTAGGGTCTGGCTTTTCCTACTAGTTTGGGTGTGTGCCATAAGAGGTCGCCACTATGCACTTCTATGATACAAATGATGTATACTGGGATGTATATAGGCCCATAACTACATGCATATTGATCTAATTTTATTGTCACTATAAAAGGGGAAATATAACTGAATCTTATAAAGATCTACATGTGAAAAGATGGAAATGTTTAAATGGAAATATAGAAAGGGAAATGCATCCTTCTGCTAATGACACCTCTCTTATAGGTAGGGCAGGATTATAAGTCCATAACTATTGTAGGTCTAAGACATAGTAGATGGGTGTACTCACACTGCACTACATTCTGTTCAATTGAAGCCATGATATTGGGTTTACAAAAATAGATATTGATCGATGGGTGAGGGAATAAGATATACTTTACAAAACAAAACAAAAATCAATATTATTCGTTAATTGTCAAGAACAGTAATAGGATGTATATAATTTCTGCACAGGACGATATGGCTGTAAAAGGCACCAAAATTGACGACTTTGGGTAGTCAGTGACGGCCCAACTAAGTCATCACCTATGACCTATGACGACCCCTTGACAACCTGAAGCTGTAGATTTAGGCATTGTCAACCTGACGACCTAAAGTTGTCTGTATTGACGAGTTTTGGATCTAGTAGGTTTTCAGTGCTGGAAATGCAATTCCTTTTACTGTCTAACCAGGCCATTGCCTAAAATAGGGTTGTAAAAAAACCTGCTCTTATGAGAGTTTTGACTACAGTGTCTGGAGGCCCTGGTAAACAGCCAGTGCACAAAAACAGGCTGCTCCCATGCACATCACCCAAGCAGCACACCTGGTAGATTCCGAAGTTCCTAATACAGAGGGAAAACACAACAATCATTTATTGTAAATCAAAGGACCATGCAGTTCAGAGAGACTTGGCATTGAAAGAATTACCTTCTCCAGTAGGATTTTCAAAGGAATGTGTCGGAAATGGACGATAATTGGCAAAAGTAGCTGTAAACAACTGTATTTATGTGGCATCTTTAGGTGGGTTATTCGACCAGGTCAAAGAGGATAACTAGCTCTAAAAACGCTGGCTTCTATTTTGTCCTCTAATTAGTTGGTTAAAGACGCGGAAAAAATGAGGGAATATAAAAAGGCGCACAGGGAAGGTGCAGAGATTCGGCTAGTATGGAAGACTAATTATCAAAATTAATTATGTTCTAAATATAAGAACCAAATAAGTCGGTTTTATCAGAAATTCTGTGAATGATTACCATTTAGCTCAATCACAAACAGTATTATCCCCTTTCCTGTCTTTTTTCCTAGATGATACATGGCCTTGACTTGCTCAAAGTGAGTATATCCACTAAAAGACAGATCCTAAGATTTGTAGAACCATGGCTAAAAGGCTTGTATGTAATTTTACTCTTGTACGATGCTTACGTATATTTTTCCCACCATTGAGTGCCCCAAAAATTAAATGAAGTGTCTGATCACAACACAAAGCATCTTACTGGGCAGCTCCCTGCTCAACTGAGTGTCATCTGTCGACTTCATAATTTAAGACCGGTAATTCATGCACATTATGGAGTCTCCTTATCTAGGTAATCAGACATACCTGATTTATCTGTAGGATAGTAAAGCACGATTGGATGAATATGGAGGCACAAGTGCTGTGTATCCATGGCTAAAGCCTTTAGGCATCAATGCATGGCAAGCATACACTCTCAGCCAAAATTGTAAATTGGTTATAAAGATCACTGTAGTAGGTAATGTAGAGGAGGGTGAAAATATCTAGGATCACCGGGACTTGAACCCAGATCTCTGGCATGACATTCCAGCATGCTAACCATTTCACCATGATCCCTTGCCTGATATTTCCACCTTCCAACTACACCTGGATCGGTATGATACACACTAGGGGAGCAGTGATTACCAGGTAACTGGCCCCTGAGGGTCAATTTACCAGGAACAGGGATTTCTGGTCCCCTACACTCCTCCCAACCAGCTTCAACCATGGCCAACCAGCATCAAGCATTCCTCCCAACCAGATTGGTTGGGCTTTATCAAGCAGTGTTGAGGCACTCCTGATTCCCAGTTGACCTACCAGTACATAGTACTGGCAGGGTCGAAGCGTATCTGTATCATACCGGCCCAGGCACCGAGTTCCCCCGATCCCCCTATTAAGTCGCGCGAGGACCGGCTCGGTGATCCTACCAGTGTAGAGGAGGGTGAAAATATCTAGGATCACCGGGACTTGAACCCGGATCTCTGGCATGACATTCCAGCATGCTAACCATTACACCATGATCCCTTGCCTGATATTTCCACCTTCCAACTACACCTGGATCGGTATGATACACACTAGGGGAGCAGTGATTACCAGGTAACTGGCCCCTGAGGGTCAATTTACCAGGAACAGGGATTACTGGTCCCCTACAGTAATAAAGGGTAACCGACTGTTAGGTCATTGGATTTGTGTTGACAACAACTGCCACTGTTTTCCAAAAATAGAACAAATCTACTGCAAAAAGCTTGCCCCGGTCTGACAGTGTACCTCCATAAAATTATATTATTCATCCCTTAATGCATTTATAACACGGTTTACACCTATAGGATATATCAAAATGCATTATGCATTCGCCGACATATAATTATGGTATCAATAGGGTGCCACACACGTAACTCGTCAAGGCCAACACTACTGTCTGGCTTGGTTTAGCAATGGGTAGCATGTCAGCCGTTGGATCAGTACATTACGCATTTGAGTCCCACTCGTGAACAGCTTTTACGGCTTGATCTAGACATACCTTATTTGTACAGCTAAGATGGAAGGTGCTGTCACATATAGAAAAGTAGTAGCCTTCAATACTCGACAGTGTCGGTGTTAACTCAGTGCCTTTATCCCTTGATAAATTAGTCAGCATTTGAAATCAACCAATCACGTTCCACCCAGTGTTTCGTGAACTAACCATTGGTAAGTTGATTTGTACGTGATGCACTTATACTCATCATGACATCCAAAATCCATGAACAAAATCCTCTCTGTCCAAACATGTTTTTCTCAGTAACTTCGCAACTACTGTTGTACTTAGAAAGGATACTTTGAAAAATGAAATGTGTATGGGGATAAAGATATTGCGTCCGTGGTTCAATGTGAAAACAAACTTAGGTTCAAAACGCAATAAGTAGGGGTTTCAGCGTGGTCCGAGTATCATAACCATCTTATGCTATAGGCTTTAAAGATGGTAGAAGAAATATACAGATTTTCAACTTTCTACATGTCTATCATTACAGTACCTGTTAGACTGTCCTGACAAAATCTCAATCTATTTCGTAAGTTGTAACCATGCTAAATTCAAGCATATATCTGTGTGAAAATAAAGCATTTTATTCAGTCTTGATTGCACCAACACAGTAGCTCCATCTGAAGCCATAAAATAGAGTTGTATTCCCCACTGGTGGTGACTTGGATTTGGATCTGTTGCTGGAGAGCAGACTACTCAGTGCTGCCACCCACCATCAGGCTGTGACCAGTACGAATTAACCAAGTGGTTTCCCTCCCCTCCAAAGAGCAAAGACAAGCTGAAACCTAAGGCCTGTATTGTGCATATATGGGCCAGCTCCTACCAGAATAAATGGCACCCTATTACATAGGGAAGGGTAAACAATTCTCTAAAATACATATCAGAAATGCTTAATTAGATTTTATGAAGTCCCTTGTTCTCCGTGCCCACTGTGCACGGTATAGAGATAGTATAGTTAGCACGCGCTAAGGCACCATGGAAAATTTCGATACAAGTTGTTACGTTGGCATATGCTCCAAGGGTATTCTGGCCGTCGCGCGCACTGCTTGCCAGCGGTTCTACTATGAAAATACCCCTTGGACACACGACAACATAACATTTTGTGTCCGCCCAGTCGGGTCCACTCGCCGGGGAAGATGCAGTGTTTTGATTCGAATCGGAGCTATGTCGTCGACGGAAAATGGCTAAATTGAGAAGAATAACATATCCCACCATGGATTTGACAAGACATGGACTTAAATATATGTATGGATATTGCCACCTCTTTTGTTGACAGCCCCAGGTTTGCTGTATTTACAGTGTAAATGGATTATATTTGTGCTTGTGTACCGACGACTTGGCAGAATATCAACAAGAAATCCAAAATGGCGGAGGATCGGACCGTGTCGACTCACAACAAAAATCAGTGCATTTCATGGCTTTATAAGGTAAAATAATCAATTTAATGGTTGAAACCATAGTATAAACGTCATAGTACATGGCTGAGAGTTAACACATGAATATTGACAGTGTTCTTTTTCTATTATTTCTAATATGGGACAGCAGCTATGACATAGCTTTGACAGTGGTTCAAACTGAAAAAGCTCAGCATTGCCTGGGATCGATCTAGGGACCTTCTGCTATAAAGTTCTGCATCTTATCCATTACGCCATAGGGCTGGACAACACTTTTGGGTTAGATGAGTCATATGTCGCGGACCCTATGGAAAAGTGGTTCGACTCCGTGGATAGCTAGAGCCAGACTAACGCCTTCCCCGGCCCCAGGTAGGAGCTGGGACGAGGCGAACAGTGCTGCCACCACCCCGCAGAGACCAGGGGTTTAGGAGACCTCTACAGTGTCAAAGTTGGTCGCTACTTGTTGAAAATGAGCCCACTGTGTAGGTCGCTGTGCATGTATACACATTCGTCGGAATGACATGATATTTGATATGCTCATACCTACATTAGTCCCTAAGGTACACCAAGAAATGTTGGGTAATTTTGATGAAAAATAGCCATTTTACAATAGTTTGAAATATTGCCATTTTACCCACTAGGCAATGGTCCAAATATGAAATTTCAATGATTTTTCGAGTACTTTTTTTATGATAAGGGTCTAAACCCCTAAAATCATGCGCAGGACCATAATATTGTCAAATTTATCAATATGAGAATGGTACATGTATTTATGTAAGGCATTTTCTGAGAAAGTATGAAAAAAATTCGGTTGATTTCCAATACTGTTCCCAGGCAAAAATGTTATTGAATGTCAAATAGTCCCCATTTCTTCCTAAGACAGCACACGTTTACCCAGAATGCCTTGCCATATGACTGAAAAAAAATCATTTCTATAATGATAATCTTCCATGAATAGACTGTCTACTTTTTTTTCTCTTTTTCTCATTTTAGAGAGAAAAAAATGAAATACTGCTATTTTTCAAAATGCTATATTTCAAATAGTAGCCTGGGACCCCCATTTTATTTCGCATATTTCAACTCTATATGATTTAAGGTAAAAATGAAGAAAAATTAAGGTAAAAATGAAGAAATTCTGTTGACTTTAACTAGAGAGTAGCGACACATTAGGTTCCCCCTTACTGTAAGTGTATCAACATTGTTTATGAGACTTAACATGTTGATGGAAAGTTTCTACGGATAGCGACCATTTACACAGATAATGGTTGGATGGTCAGCCTCTATGTAGAGTACTTTAATTAGCGGTCACAGATAGTGACTGTACAGTTGAACCTTAGCCTGACAATATTGTAAGGATTCACAGGAAACTGTTTCCATTGAATAAATCTTGGTATATATTGATAGGCACCACTTGTCGTCATTTGGGGTGGGAGGGGCCCCAGAATAAATATAGTAGGACATGTAAAAGTTTTTTTGTGTATATACTACAGGGATTGGACCATAACATCCATATGTTGGGGTAGGTTAAATATGAAAACTGTACTTACACTACCACAGCAAACATGGCATGTCCGAGACTGAAAAATGACAGTGGCGATTTGTGTGACGCCCTAACCTTATGCAGAGCAGACTACCCTTATAGCATATATATTACATCTAACTTTAATATTATATCATTGGTTGGTATTTGTTGGTGTTAGTATGTTGGGGCATTATAATTCCTCCCATATATATTTAGACATAAATCACACAGCCTAAGGTGTTTATAATCAAAATAAACACCTTAGGCTGTAATATGAACCATATAACATTAAGATTAACAGTGATTTTAATCATTTTCTAGTACGAGAGAAAATGTTGTGAATTTGTGCAGTAGAAAGAGGATGCTGGGCTTCTTACACCCCTACTTATCAAATACCATAGCTGCTTGTAAAATTGGCTTATATTACCATGTTTGACATGAAGAGGTTAAGGATTACCGTAGGTTCAGCCTGGCATATCATTGTTAGGGCCACCTTAAAGCATAAGACCGGGAGAGGCCCTGTACAGGGCGTCACACGAATCGCCACGATAGGCGATTCGTGTGACGCCCCAATGGTCCCTAAGCATAGGGTTTGCTAGGTATCTCCACACTATCCATTCTCTTTTCCTACCTTAGTTTTGTAGTTATTCTTCAAAATATAGACATTGGCTACTGTATAAGCTTTGGAATTATGTGATAGAAAGGAATTTGGGGCTATCTTTTCAACATATTTTCAGTTTTTTTTTACTTTGTTGGGAAAATATCAATTTCCAGCTAATATTATATCATTGGTTGGTATTTGTTGGTGTTAGTATGTTGGGGCATTATAATTCCTCCCATATATATTCAGTTTTAGCTGTACTGGTATTGTTGTTTAACTTGAAAGCTGCTGAAACAGGGCGTTACACGAATCTCCAGGTTCAGGTAAATATATAGTTAAGGCTACATAGGAGGGTTAAGACCAAAGAAATGATCAAACATGGGAGTTACAGGAATCTCTTCATACAACACTTCGAAAATAAGACATCTGACCCATAGTTGAAGAGAATAAGATTTATTAACAGGGGAAAACTTGTCATTTCATTATCATTATTATCATTATTGTTGTTATAATCATCATTGGTATTATTCCATTATCATTGTAGTCTACAATGGGTGTGTGACACCGATACTCCTCTTAATAACTAATACATGCAGTATGCCCCCCCTCCCTAACCCCAGCCAGCCCCTACTTTATACAATGGGTGTGTGACACCGGGAGTTACACGAATCTCCTCCGCTGTTGTACTACTAGGAGGGTTAAGAACACAGAAATGGCCAAGCCCCGGGAGTCACACGAATCTCCTCCGCTGTTATTCTACTATATTATAAAGGTAACAAGGACGGTTCTAACAACTGTTTTGGACCGTTCGGGCGTCACACGAATCTCCCAATATATGTACATGCATCAGACCTCTACAGCTATGGAGAAATGCTCAGGATGGATGAAAGGTAAATACACTAGTACACAAGCATCATCTACTTCTTCCGCGATGACCTGCGGAGACGTACTTGGACTTCCTTGGTGGCCTTGGTTTTGGCGGAGGTCGACTTGGTTGCCCTCAACTTGGTTGCCCTCGACTTGGCTGCCCTCGACCTAACTAGCTGAGGGAGGGGGACATCATCGTTGTCACTCTCAGCAGCAAGTCGTGCCTTCACCTCAGAAAGAGGGAGGTCATCCTCCATGTTGGCCTTGAGGTTGGCAAGAGGGGTGTCTTCCTCAGAGCTGTCCTCAGAGTTGGGAGATGGGCTAGAGGAAGCTCGTCCTCAGTGTCGTAGCCTGACTCCCCCTCAAAGTCAAACTCTGCGTCCGAGTCTTCACAGACGTCTTCCTCCTCCTTTGCCACAACCTTGGTCTTGTACCATCCGGCACACCCCGGTACAAGCTGCCCAGTGCTCATGCAGCAAGCTCTGTAGCATGAGGTGGGCCGGACATAGATGGCACCTTGGAAAGCACATGCTTGGTGCATTTCCATAAGCCCAGCCACACCTGGGCTGTCCCAGTCCTCAACCTCTTTTGTTGACTCCATCACTTCCCTGGATGTAACCTGGACAAGTTGGACCTTGGTTGCTGGTGCAACCTTCTCCACAAAGTTGTCTGCCGATTAGATTATCTGATTGGTCTTTACGATGCGGTCAGCCAGGCGCTTCATAGCTCCTCCGACCCCGTCGCAGGGGCCTTTCCCGTGCCCGGCCTCGAGCCAATTCCATGCTGCGACGAGGCTGAAGGTACTGGTAAACCTTAGAAGCATCTGAATGACGTGCCTATTACGGTACTGCGAGGAGGGACTGTCCATGCAGAAGTGTATGGATGTCACATATGAAAATGATGCCTTGATATCTTCTATCAGTTTCTGTATGAATGTGAAGGTAGTTGGAAAGGAGTGGGAGGTAACGGATGTCACACCTACGTATGTGTGAGTTATGAGGAGGCCTTCTGGTGATCGTATTTTCACCACCATAGGATGTATGGTTATCTGATCCTTCGAATAGTAGGCTGAGGTGATCTCACGCAGATAGGCACAGTTCCAGTTTTCGGAGTAGTCCATTAGTATGATAGCATGGCCCACTGGCAGATTTTCCTCCAGCCTCTTCATCTCACGGTACTGCGCCTCAACTCTGCCACAATGTGTACGGAACCCTGGCAGGGCAGCAAGGAAGGTCTTTATGAACACCTCTTTTGGTTGTGACTTGGTGACAAGTTTAGTATGATGGACTTCCTTGGTCACAATTTTCTTGTCCACTATACTCTCTATCTTCTTGGTCACCTGTTCCCATTGCTTGTAGGACACCGTCTCCTTGTTCATCTTCTCCAGCTCTACCTGTATGGCCTCATCAGTGAAGTTATTTGCCATTTGAGTGGTGCTCTTAGGTAGCGATGGTACGGCATCCATCATCAGCGACATGTTGGCATGTGCCTTACACAGGCACACACTCCGTTTGAGAAAATGATTGAGCTTAATATACCATGGCCTAGATCGCCGGAAGGTGGAATACTCAATTGTCATGCTCTCGTACTCGGAACAGTACTTCCTGTGAAGATTTATGAGAGTGTCTCCCAAAGCATACCGTTGCTGATTTTTGGTCTGATGCTTCTTATCGGGCAGCATGTAAGAATTGTCCTCTCGTTTCATAAATTCAATGATAGAAGACCTAGTTGCCTCTGTTTTGTCTATTCTTGCATGGCCTGGCTCTTTCTCCTTCCAAATGTAATCTCGGGACATCTGAACAGTCTCTGCCAGCAAGCCGAGGGTACCATGATAGTTTTTACCGGCCACAGGCTCCCAGAAAAGACCTTTCTTAATATCGATTGAGCTTGCCTTTACCTGGCTGGCAGCAATTTGTAATGTGAGCAAACTTTTCACCCTCTCATTTGTTGGACTGATGTTCAACTCCTCCATGTTTTGCATTGTTAGTGTCAATGGAGACGCAGGGGCTGGTGCTGGTTCAGCCAGGGGTGGGATCGGCTGTGGTGGTGGTTCTACCGGTGCAGGTTCCAGTTGTGGTTGGTCATCGATGCCAGGGGTGGGGATCGGCTGTGGTTGTGGCTGGACCGGTGCAGGTTCAACCGGCACAACTGGTACTTGTTCCTCAATGGGTGCAACATCCACCACGGGTGGTAGGTCATCAAACCCCGGTGGTGGAGTGGCGCCTCGGAGAGCGTGAAAGAATCGCACTGGGCGACGAGCGTTGCTTGGTGTAGTACTACCAGTAGTCGTGGCACTGGCTGTAGAAGGCTGCGGAGTACTGGCAGATGTTGACTGCCTAGGTGTACCACCAGCACGAGGTGATAATAGCTGTGTAGTGGTGACACGCGGTGTAGTGGTGACACGCGGTGTAGTGGCGACACGCGGTGTAGTGGCGACACGCGGTGTAGTGGCGACACGCGGTCTAGTGGCGACACGCGGTGTAGTGGCGACACGCGGTGTAGTGGCGACACGCGGTCTAGTGGCGACACGCGGTGTAGTGGCGACACGCGGTGTAGTGGTGACACGCAGTGAAGTGGCGGCAGTGGGAGGTCTCATTGCTGCAGAGGCTGCGGAAGCAAGCTGCTTACCCAGCAATACCACCTCATCCTGAGCACTTTTCAGCTCCTTCTTGAGTTGCCTTGCCTTACTCTGGCGTGAGAAGGGCAAGGCAACAACAAGACTGTAATTAATAAAAGAAGTGAAGCATTATAAGTTTGTTTGCTATGACTCTAAAGTGCAGGGGGTTAGACAATTCTCCATGAGAGGAGGGTTAAGGTAACCGAAACATCCAAACGTGCGGGCGTCACACGAATCTCCCATCGCTGTTCTACTACTACATCACATAGGAGGGTTAAGACCACAAAAACGGCCAAGCCCCGGGCGTCACACGAATCTCCCTCCGCAGTACACATTCTGTAAAGGCAATGATGAGAGGAAGACTGGACATGTACAAAAAGAACGACTTTTATTGTAGTTGAAAATATATTATATATATATATATATATATATATATATATATATTACTCTTTTATTACCCTTAAATATAGATAGTCTTCTTTAACAGATAAATATTATATGATAATCTTACAGTTCTACATTAATATCTTTTTCTTACATTCATGTGTAGACATACTAAGCACTCCTTTTTTGCTTTCTGATATATAAGAGAATCTTGAGTAACATAAAGCACCTGGCTGTCTGTCTGTAAATATAACATGTTAAAATATTAATTTAGTGGAATATAATTATTTCTTTTTACGAAGGGACAGCAGGCCAGCAAATCTTGTCCTGGGACTCTTTGTGGGGGATTGCGGTTTCTTCTTCTTCCGACTCACTTCCCAACCTCTGTCTGCAACCTCCTCCATTGTAGAAACAGGGTGGGGGTACGTGGGGTTAACAGGGGGAGTGATCGGGGCTCTGGAACGGGTGCTGGAATAAAAGGGAAATTACTTTGAAACAAAACATTTCCACCCAATAAAATAGCATGGAATATTTAGATAATGAATAGTTAATAAATCAAAGAAATAAAAGGAATTTTACTTACCGGCTGGAGACTCCCTTCCTTCGCTTCTCCGGCAATGCGGCTGCCTCTGCAGGCTCTTCTCCCTCTAGTCTTTTGGACCTCTTCCCTTTGCCCTTTCCTTTACCAGAGGAATCTGAGCGAGGCCCTTCGGGTGGCGCTGCGGGTGGCACTGCGGGTGGCGCTGCAGGTGGCGCTGCGGGTGGCACTGCGGGTGGCACTGCGGGTGGCGCTGCAGGTGGCGCTGCCGGTGGCGCTGCAGGTGGCGCTGCCGGTGGCACTGCGGGTGGCACTGCGGGTGGCGCTGCAGGTGGCGCTGCCGGTGGTGCTGCCGGTGGCTCTGCCGGTGGCGCTGCCGGTGGCCCCTCATCATCTTGGGCTGCCGCTGCTGCTCCTGCAGCTGAAAAAAGGAAATTAATAATAATTACTTTCAGTTAAACATGTAAAGGTATTAAAGAGGGTTAAGACTACAGAAATGGCCAAACACCTGAGCGTCACACGAATCTCCCGTCTCATTGTACTACTAAATAGCTTAGACTATTCACCTGTAGAAAACCTCATACATTGTACTTACCCTTTCCTGCTTCCTTCTCAGCTTTTTTCTTGGCTTTATACTTCCTTTTTGAAGCCCTCCTTGATTCCTGAAGGTCTGGTGGGAGCTCGGCAATGCCGGTCCTCTTGGCTGCATAATTCTGTAAATGGATGGTCAAATTAATAATTGTAAAATAACATTATTAAAATCTTAACCCGTAACAAAGACTTTAGTTGTCTATAATTTCATAGACCCTGGGACTACTATCCAAGCCAATGTATTGAGACTACTGTAAAAGGATGATATCTCTTAGCCATGTATAATGGTTATATATGGTCATTTTTACTAATATTATTATTATTATTATTAGTGATAATATCATTTCAAACTTACATCATCGCACAATTTCTTGGCAACTTTATTTTCTGGCTTGTGCTTGTTCAGGTGGTATGATCTATTGCTCCTAGCAGCCTGGTTGGCCTTGGCTGTAGGGCTTTTAGGGTCCTTGTAAGGCATCTGAAAAGGAGGAAGCGATTCGTTTGACGCCCGACACTGACAGACACCTGCATTGGTTTAACATAGAAATACCGGTTCTTCCTTCACCAGATTGACCGTGCGTAAAGATAACATCCCTATGCAGCGAGTAACGGGCCTATTTTGCACTTTTCGGTCAATATATAGCTTCTATAACATGTTTTCTACAGAATTTCTCCAAGTTTTTCCATAATAACAGGATAAAAACATATTATTTTATCTATTTCTTACCTTTTCTAACGTTTCTCCGACCGGCGAAGACGCTGACCAGCCTCTGCATACGTTGAGTTCATCAATATAACACCAGGCGGCGTGTGGGACTACTAGTACCCTTTCAAACCGCCAGGCGTCACACGGTTCGCCGGGCGTTAGACGAATCGCCCCGCATTGCTCGGGACCTTATTATAGTGATATCTATGGCTGTACTGATAATGGGTAGATACCCCTCACAGGTCTTATACCTTCCATGTGTAGGTATGTATTGATAATAGTAAGGATAGTTAAATATAAAAATCCTAGCAGTGACACACACATATATATGAAAACAGGGCGTCACACGAATCGCCCATTCACTTAGGCCTAGGACTACCCCAGCATGCTTGCACCCATGTGTACTGCTCTATGTTGGACCTAGGCTGCCAATTTTTTTATGGATATACAGGTAGAAGTTATGCTTTAAGTTGACATATTTCATTAGTCCATGTAGCATAATTATATTAGAGTTATACCAACATCTTTGGGCGTCACACGAATCGCCTCGAAAACTTGCCAAACACTTTTTTGCTTGCAGCATGAAAATAAATCAGTCTATACATGGCCAAATGGTATTAAAATATTCTTTGAATAATTCTAAACATACCTAATAATATACATCTGCCCCCCTGCTTTAAAAAAAAAAATTTTCACCTGTATATGTACATTTTTAATTTTCTCGTTAAAAAACGAGCCTTTTTGGCTAGTTTTAAGCCCCTGAATCCCAAAATATACCTCAGATACATGTAAAACCAGGGTTCCCCATGTAGCTCCAACCAAGGGCTATCAGAATAAATGATAATAACACATATAGGTTCCATTTTGAATGATTTATTAAGCATAGAAGGCAAAATGGTCAAATGACGACAAGTGGTGCCTATCGATATACTGGGGGATTTTGCGAGACAGAAAATGTAAAGACTTTATTGTCCTTATCCCACATAGACCACCGGGTTTATTTTTTGTTAATTATAAATGGACCCCCAAGGTGTCATGTTGATATAAACAGATGCATATGACATTCGGTTAGCAATAATCTGCATTTTTTTTGCCAAGAATTAATAATTGATTTTCATATACACGTAAAACAAGCATTTTATAATTGGGTGCTCTCCTACAATATGAAGAGGTACTCAAGAGTCAGAGCGATATAGAATTTCAAACAGTTGATATTACGCTCCCCGTTGAAAAGGAAATTAACCATCATTTGTTGAAAGAGCCAATGGTTGAGGTTGAATAAGATTTTAAGCGTTCTGTCTTCCTGCTTGTGCTCTATAACCAAGTATAAGTGTGAGGAGGCAAGTTAAAATGACCGTCAAGGGGGGATTAGTACTAATTCTGGCCAGCAGGGGGACACCACTATGGCCCAAGAAGGGGAAAATATACCAACAAATTGTTATATGGTCAATGGGCACGACATGTCGTGATTTGGCCGTTTCGCCGTCTGTGCTGAATGAATCATTCAAAATGTTTTATATATGTGCTATTAGTATTTATTCTGATAGCCCTGGGTTACAGCTACATGGGGAACCCTGGTTTTACATATATCTAAGGAACAGTTTTGGAGTTAGGGGCCTCAAAAGACTAGTTTTTTTTTGTGATAAAACATAAATGGGGACAAATGAAGAGGAATAAAAAGAAATAAAAAAGTTAGGAGGGGTGATATATCTTTCTTGGTATGTTTAGCATTAGTTAACAGATTTTTTAAGACCATTTGGCCATGTATAGACTGATTTATTATTTTCCTATGAGCAAAAATGTGTTTGTGTAATTTTCCAGGAGATTCATCTAACACCCAAAGATGGTGCTGTAGCTTTTATATAAATATACTACATGGGCGAATTCAAATATGGCATGTTAAGCCTTAACTTGTACCTGTATATATGAATAAAAAATTGGGAGTCTTGGTCAAACACAGAGCAGCACAGATGGGTAGAAGCATGCTGGGGTAGTTTTAGGTGGAGATCCATCTAACGCCCTCCCTGCACATAATTTTACATGTATGCACATATGACTGATAGAAGCTCCTGTGAATGGCGTTTTCCTACTATCACCTAGGCCAGAGATATATACCTATCATAATTGAAGGGAGATTCGTCTCACGCCCGGGAGATTCGTCTAACGCCCTAGCAATACTGCAAAAATCATATCATTTTCTCTTAGACTAGAAAATGAAGGAATTATGATCCAATGTACGTGTTATATGGCTCATATCATAGGGTAACATGTCCATTTTAATTACCATTCATAATATTTAAAGTAGATTTATTTTTGCATAATATAGAGGGGTGCCATACTGCACAAAGTTAGGGCGATAGACGAATCTCCCCTCCTCCTTATAGAGTCAATCTTTTGCTGCTTTGCTGTACCTTTAGTTTCCATATTTAACCTACCCCAATGCATGATTTTTATTGCTCAACTTCTGTAATATTCACCCATAAAATCTTTTGTATATGCCATTATATTTATTTTTTGGGTTAATTCAGCTCAAATCACGACAAGTTGTGCCCATTGACCATATACTACTTTTTTATGTAGATTACAAAAGTCCTAACAAGAAATTCCCATTTTTGAGGAAAACCTTCCAAATTTGGAATGTAAATAGAATGTTTTTGGGCATTTGGGGGCAAAAATCAGTGCTTTTGTTGATATTGGTTGCCATGGAAACATTATTTTCAACAAAAATTGAGGAATCAAAAAAACCTATTTGTAGCCATACCTACAAGGATCAATGTGTTGAAAAAATGATAAAAATCTGATTAGCATATCGAATTTGACGAGAAAAAGAATGTGAAGAATAGGACAATTTCCCTAATTTGCATAATTATGCTTCATTATAGATATCATCTGAGATATCTTGTGAAATATACAAGTTAGACTTTTTTGGGGATTTGGATAGGTCAGCAACCATCTAAGTTCATAGAGCTGTAACTCAAAAACTAGCTGAGATATTTTCTCATGTAATACATCATTAGAAAGTTCATGGTCTGAATTTAAAAATGGACTTTCCCCTGGGGGGCCCTTTTTGCTTGGCTATACACAAGTATACTCCAAAATTCCTTCAGTCGAAAGGCAAATATTCATCTCACAAAATGAAGTAATCTCCTCAAGTGAGGTTTACTTAAGAGACGTAGAAAGGTGTCTCATTAGATGCGACAGCACCTCGAGACAGGTGTGTCCTGGTGGGGCTTCATCCCCCCTCACCTCCTGGAGAACAGAAGGAGGATGTTGGGAGCACGTGTGTGTCGCCTTAGGGGAGAGCCTACCAGAGCGCCACTTTGATCATCAGGTGATGGGGCCGTGGGTTTTTGTAGGGATGCACCAACGTGATGGGTGCTCAACTCCAGGCTGATGTACTCTGCTACTGACATTTGCCCTAGCCACCTTACCTTATCCTCCCAGTACGCCTATGACGGTTCTCTTCTAGGGAGGCTGAGGCTTAAGGGGCAGGGTGGTAGCTTTAGGAGGGATGGGCTGGATTTGAAAGAGGCTTGCATTGAAGGAGGTGTGGTACTACACTGAAAATATAGAATAGTAGAAAAGTGATCAGTGCAGATAAGTTTAGGTGATCTTTTCCAATAGATGACCGATGGTGATCATTTTGATTACCTCATTTCTGAGACCAGGGGCCCCTACTATCCAACTATGTTATAATTATAGGAGGTATGCCCAAGGATATGTATTGATTTAAAGCTATACTGAGAGTATTGATAAATGAATAAACACACGACATTGGAAATGTTAACATGTAGAATTCATTTTACAAAATAAAAAGAGAATGAATCTGAGACAGATACATTAAGAGCTTAGACACATTTTCTGTTTCAAATGTTTCATTCAGAAATGAGAATAACCACCCATCAGTAAAATGCAAACCTATACCATATGGGGTCAATTCCAAAATTATGGATGTACTCCAATGATGTTCCTGCATGGATGGGGGGAGGAATTCAAGAATAAATCTATAACTGTATTGTTTAAGCCAACTAGTGGTAAAAGAAAAGGAAAAGTAATCAAACTGATCACCCATGTCATCATTTTGATGACTCTGTGTTTTGCTCAAAAATGTGCAAGCTAAACCAATGAATTTGATGGCCCTAAGTGATCACATGTGATCCTCCAAAGATAAAAAAAGGTGTTCCCCCCAGTCCTCGTCATATGGATCACCCTAAAGTGATCACTACTGATCACTTAATCAAATATATATTTTCTGTGTACGCTTTCACTATGATTATGCTCTGATGGCTTATATATTCTGGAGGCCGTTGCGAAAGGATTCAGAACTAGTTCTGTCAGAGGTGCTATTCCCAAAATGGAACTGACTGAATTTAGTGAATTGATTCTCTGCTGTGTTGCCAAAAGGTAATTGGTTATAGAAGTGGTTTAGGAGTGGTCATGAATTGATGAATGCTTCCCAATTGAGAACCAATTCCTGGCTAGTTCCCTACTATACTTCCATGGCCTACCTACTATGGGAAACATTCAGGTGGAACCAATCATGGAACCAGTTCTCCCAGGTTTTCACAATGCAGTCTAATTCACAGCAAGTCACATGCGTATCCTCTCCTATTATTCTGTCTGTTATATAGAGTTTGTCAGCCCCTATATTTTATCTGTATTTACTGACATATGTCGTGTCCTGTGAAGGTGTATACTACTTCTGCATTTTTGTTGAGAAAAATCAATAAACCTTGGTCTGCTCTGTAGCATTATTCAAATGAACCCAACAGTTCATTAATGCAATGAGCAAGTCCAAAAAATAGAAAGAAGTCAATTCCATTGCAGTATAAGGTGGGAATTGGTCTCATACTGGAGAATCCCTGGGAATTAGAAGGTGCGTTCGCTACAGTAAAAATCGAAATCCAATGGAAGTTAGATGTAAAATTTGAGTCTAGATTAAAAAGAACCCTTGCTCCAAAAATGTTGGATCTCTTGAGTTAACGAAGCAAATAATATGGTGTTCATTTTTAATGTGCTTAGTCATAAAATTAGACTTCTATCCTGTGCCTAGTTTTTTTTTTTACAGTGTGTGATGGAATGGTTCCATAGCTGCAATATATGATTTAATTCAAGGTTAATTACGTGACATTCAAGCACTCGATAGAATGCAACGTCAACAAATATATATAAGTGTTAGGTCGGACATGCCCATAATGCTGGATTTAATGGTAATTCCTCTTTGAGATGTCATCGGCAAAGGGCTGTAGAAATGACTGACAATGACTGAACGCTCCTCAACCCACCACAAAAGCCCCAAAAGTGGAGACGCCACGGCCTAACAATGGTTTTCAGTTTTGATGGATCCTTGCACCGCTTCAAAGTTGCCATCCTGACAAAGGCATCGAATTAAATCTGGACTTTTGATTACCTTCTAATTAAGGAGGTAATGAATAGAAGGGAGACCAATTTCCGGAGGCTTCCGGAGGACTGAGACTGGAGGCTTTATTGAACTGGCTGACCATGGAAGGGAACTATTGGTGCCATATGCGCACTGGAGGCATAACGCACGAAGTCACACTCACGTGATGGAGGAGGAAGATAAGCGGCAAGTGTCGCATCCAACTTTAATGCACCCTTCGTGTCTAGATAGAGCACTATATCGCCCTGATTTGGCCTGATATACCCAGTAGTTCTCAATCTACCAGCCCACACCCCGCTGGTGGAATCAGCCTAAATCATTAAGTATTAATCACGGCAGTTGGACGTCGTTGTAGGATTTTAGCCTGCATCCAACCTGCGGAAATGTTTCATGCTCATTGATAAAACTGTCGGGTAATTCACGTCTGAGAATATCCCCAGGATTCTATAAGGATTTAGACATATCACCTCATGGCAACTGAGTTGAAATTGAAATTGCTGCTTTGAAAATGTTTCAATGTGTTTCTGTTTTGTATTGCAGCAGTGTGAAATTGAAACAACCCAAGTCATTAAAATTATGATGGAAGAATCTGTAGATCGTGTGACATTCACACGATCCCAAATAGGTCTAAACAGTGACAAAATTGTGGCAACGGAAGGGATTGGGGTGAAAGAGGAACACCCAACCAGTTAGTACCCCCAAACCAGTCCCACGCTACTTGAAAATAATGAACCTGAATAATTGCCAACAAAATGCAGGCGTAGTGCATTGGTGGACCCGATGGAGCAATTCTACAGGCCCCAGTGGAGGCAAAACTCGGCGTTAACAAAAAGCTTCTTTTTCTCCCTTTCTGTTAATGAGCGATACGATAATTAGGAGTCGGTGGTTTTGTCACTTCTCGCTGGTTCCCCAGTGAGCGCCGCTGTAGGCGATACACGCACACAGTAACCATCGCCATGCCCATATAAGTAACACTCCCCTCATGGGTTTTTAAGACATCACCAAGCCCCCGAGCCAGGCGCTTATCGCCACATGTCAAGGCGGGTCTTTAGCGTGACGAGCCGTGCGCACCAGTCAAAGCACTATTAATCTCATGAAAGCAATTAAAGACAGGGCTGTGCGCAAGGAAGAAACGGAGACGGGTTATTGGAACGGGATCCGCTGGGAGGAGGAAGGGTTGCTGGCCCCGCGAGCCACGTCAATATCCGCCAGGCCAGCAACCGGGTGAGCTTGGGCTGGAGGGAAAGTAGAAAACGGCTGCAGGAAATCCCCTTAATCAGAATGCAATTGGCTCCAGACCAATTCTTGTGTTTAACCAGGATTCCAATGAAACCGATAATTTGCCTGGTTTTTGTTGGGCCGACAGAGGCCCGATAGGCTCAAAAAAGGTGACCAGATCACAGGCCGACAGTCTAAAGTCCCACTGCCGGTTACCCAAAACCTGCCCGATTTTAGCTCTTCCACAGAGCTGCCAGACTGTCGGATACTGTATCCCACAGTCATTGCCGATTTCTGTGAGCTCTGTGACTGTTGGTCGCGCAGGTGACTGCTGGTTTTTGGCCTTAGAGGAGCAGGAGATGGATATGCTAGAGGGTCTCAAAAGGAAACACAGTTATCATGCTGCCCCATACCTGAAGGACAGGAACAGATGAGACCCAAAGGAATACTTTTACCAAGCTCCACTGCGATCTGATAGCTGTAAGTATCTTACATAGGGCCCATCCACAAAATTAATGACATCAAGTTAGAAGGGGGAAGGGGGGGGGTCTGACAGGTATGACAGAATTAATTTCCCTTTTACCTTCAGCTAAGCAAAATTGGCTAAATACATGAAGAGGGTGGTCGAAATTTTTCATGACATATTTTATGGATGGCTCCAAAGGAAAGGGGTTAGGTCTTTGGGGATGTGGGGGGGGGGGGGTACTGACTTTTCTCAGTGGTATGTGTCGGGTAGGGGCGGCCCATGAACTTAATGGATATATACCTTGGTCACAGTCCATGAAGTTTACCATGTTCAAAATTTTTTTGCAGGTGGGAGACTATGCAGAGCTCAAGCACACACTGAGGATAGGGCCTGACTTGTATCATGAGCTGCTGGAGAAAGTGACCCCCCTCATATACAGGAGTGACACCAACTACCGCCCGTATGTGAAACCCGATGAGAGGATGGATATCACTCTACGATACCTTGCTCTGGGTAAGTTTTCCACACTTCTTCCATCACCTTGCTACAAGGCGCACTGTCTTTATCCTGAAATATCACACAGCCTGAAGATTAAATAAAAAAAAAATACAGTTCATGTTGGAAACACATGTAAAGATGTTGCCTGAACACTAAATGATTAATCTTACACTTTCATGTCATGTAATATTGTTTTATTTCCAGGGGACAGCAGCGAAACGATTCACCATGGACACCTAGAGGGTGGATCCACCGTTTTCCCTATCATCCGCGACTCCTGTGTTGCATTGACTGCTGTCTTGAGAGATGAATACATGAAGGTAAAATCATTTTTCCTTTATTTTGTGCAGCAGATTCATATACATTGCAAGGCACTAAAAAAGATTGAAAAATAAACTGACAGCGGTTCATACATGTAGCATAATCATTAAATTTCCCTGCCATAATAAATCCATGTTCGTCCCCGATTACATGTACTTTTCATGGGATTAAAATGATTATTTTTTTGGCCTGCAGGTACCTAGCACCAGAGGGGAGTGGTTAGCCATAGTAGAGCAGTATGCCGACTCCTGGCAGCTGTCACACTGTATAGGTTCAGTAGACGGCTAGCACATCAAAATCAAGAGGCCAAAGAAAAGTGGAGCAACATTTTTCAATTACAAAAAGTTTTATAGTGTCATGCTCATGGCAGTTGTGGACGCCCAGTACCAATTTATTTTTGTGGACGTCCGGTCAGAGGGAAAGGCGGGGGACTCCCGTATATGGAAGGAAGGACCTATGCACTGGGACTTGTGCAACCCTGCCAACCCACTAGATATTCCTCCAGCTTCAGCCATCAAAGGCATGAGGTATTTGCTCCCTTATTACATGGTTGGGGAGGATGCCTTTGGGCTTGCCACTAACTTGATGAAGCCCTATGGGGTCAAAGATCAGGGGACGAAGGAAGTGGCCTACAACTATGGAATGTCCAGAGGGAGAAGGTGTGTAGAGAACTCCTGGGTGACCAGGTTCAGGCTCTTCCTGCGACAACAGGACATGGAGCCGATGGGGGTCAAGAGCATCGTAATGGCGTCCCTAGCTCTACATAACTTTCTTAGGACAAGGTCACCATCAGAAAACATTCCATATGGGGCAGTTGACTATGAGGACAAAGAACACAAGCTTCATCCTGGAGAGTGGCGTGAAGATGTGGATCTGGAAGGCTACGACAGAGCTGGAGCTCCCAGGAACATGCCACAGGATGCAAAATCCATGCAACAGAACCTATGCAATTGGTTTTCAACCAGAGATGGTCGGGTCCCCTGGGAGGACCGGTACCTGCGAAAGCGTTATGGCTACCTGTTTGATTGTGAGGCAGCCTGAGGTGCAGCCCCCGATCTTATCAATGATGAAGACAGTGAGTGAGGCAGCCGACGGGTGTCCTTACATGTACGTGTGTCCTTACATGTCTATGTACTACTAAGCTGGACGATTGCATTTAACTGGTTTGATGGCTGCCAGCTCTGAACATGTGTATGATGGAAAATCATACTGCCCCATTGAGACCCTACTCTGTATATGAACAGTACAGAATGTACCTAGGACATCATTTTTTATTTATTGATAAAAAAGACAAGAGGTTGGTTTCAAATTTGTCTTTTTAATTCAAAACTTCAAAGAACCAGAACTTCAACTGTAAACTTTAGTTGAAAACGTTCAACGACAATGTTCCTGATAACTATCATATAACTTTCATTATACCTGAATGCAAATCGCTGAACCTCACATGTTCCTGAGGGAAAATCGTTCTACCTGACATGTTTCATGTCTGCATGTAAATATATGACTTCATATATAATACCTGAGTGAAAATAATTCAACCTGACATGTTTCATGTCTGCATGTAAATATGACTTTGATATAATACCTGATGGACAAATATAACCATGAGTCTACATGAAACTTCAGATTTTCACATGTCCTTTTTTATGTAAAGTCTCACCTGGCATGGTTACCCGACAGGTGCACAATGTCATAGAAATAAATATCTGAACTTTCATATAATATCTGAATAAAAAGAAAACTTTATATTTCTGTTTCATCAAAAGACACAGTCTCTTTTCTTTTACCTGCTATAAAAATCATGCCAAAAAGATGACCTAGAAGAAACAAAGTTTTGAAGTCTCTCATGACCAACTTGTGGTTAATGATAGATTCTAGGATAAATAATGATCGGCCTGCATCGGCGCCAATTTTTGCCTTTTTCTAATTAAGACAATGCTGCAAAACATAAACATGTTACAAAAAAGTTGTGTCAGTAGTATACAGTCGGGGGTAAGGTGCAGGCAACACCTTTACATTCCATCCCATTCACCGTTGACAGCCTGCATGGCTGTCTGATAGACATGAACTTTAAACTTGTCCTTCACCATTTTTGTCATACGTCCCATTTCCATCTCTAACATCTTGCACCACTGTTTGTCAGGAGATACAGTGAAACGGGGTAATAACAAACTTCCTTATAACGAAATTTGGTTATAAGGCCTATCACAAACCTATCCTATCTAACTTGGTTAGAACGAAGTTCTATTGAGAGGAACCTGTTTATATCGAAATTATTTATCACACCCCCTGACATCTCTCAGATTTCCCAGACCGCCACTGCTGCTATGGGTTCAATAGAGGCAGATAGGGATGCCCTATCACACCCCCTGACACCTCTCAGACCACCACTGCTGCTGTGGGTTCAATAGAGGCGGATAGGGATGCCTTATCATACCCCCTGACACCTCTCAGATCTATCAGACCGCCACTGCTGCTGTGGGTTCAATAGAGGCAGATAGGGATGCCCTATCACACCCCCTGACACCTCTCAGACCGCCACTGCTGCTGTGGGTTCAATAGAGGCGGATAGGGATGCCTTATCATACCCCCTGACACCTCTCAGATCTCTCAGACCGCCACTGCTGCTGTGGGTTCAATAGAGGCGGATAGGATGCCCTATCACACCCCCTGACACCTCTCAGATCTCTCAGACCGCCCATGATTGCTAAGGGTTCAATGGAGGCAGATAGGGATGCCCTATCACACCCCTTGATGCCTCAGAGATCCTCATGGGCTCCTTCTTTGAAGTCATTGTAGGGTCGGGTAATGATATAAACAATTTCAGATCAAGTGAGATTTTTTACTATGTTTTTGAGGCAATGTGATTTGCTGTACATGATAAGGGTTTTCATTGTTTGTGTGTTACCAGTGGATTCCCCCTCCTACTCTGCTGAACTTGTTACAAGCTTAAAAATTTTGTTGTAACCAAAGTTTTACTGTACCTCCTTCTCGGGGGGGGGGGGTTGGTCCTGAGCCTGAGCTCTCTGGCCAACTAAGGTGACAAGGTTATTTAAAGAATCCCCTTATGACTCATAGAATTCATCTCGTGACTGCAATATTTCTGACACAGACTTCTGTTTTTTTTCACCACCTTTAAGATGCTGAGGCTCTCTCTTGGCCAAGTACTCAGCCTTAGCAGCTTCTCTTGCCTCCGTTTTTATTGAGAGCCTCCATTTTCTTGGGGATGTTGTAGTTAATAGTCTTTTTTTCATTACTAGTTGAAGGAACAGCACCACTCTCACCAGCAGAAGTCTTACCAGACCCCTTGCCCTTACCAGGGGTAGTAGGACCAGTTCCATCACATCTTGCAGACCCCTTCCCCTTACTAGGGGGGGGTAGGACCTGCTTCGTCAGATCTTGCAGACCCACCAGTCTTCATCCTTCTGAGTGTCGTCTTGCACATCTTCCTGGGTAACGCTCTTGGCCTCCTGGGGCAGTTCCTCCTGGGCTTTGGGTTTTTGCACCTGCTGCAAGACATAAAAAATCATGTCGAAAGGATAAAGTAAATAAAGTTCAGGAAGGTGTATAAAGAATTATAATAATACTTATTAAACAGATATCCAGCTGTTCCCATGTTGACTATCTTTTACTCTGACAGAAGATAAAAAAGAATTATTTTATGTTTAACTTTGTCTGTGGATAATTGGTGTCACTCTCCATCTTCTTACACCATGGGTCTAAGAATGCACACAATCGTTTTATCAGTGCTTTCATGTAAGGCAGCTTGCCCTCTTCAGCAGATGACCCTGATTTCACTTTGCCCGACCCTATTTTCTGATAGTCCCATCGCAGGGATGTCATACGCATGTTTATGAAGAAGGCTAAAAAAATAGAGGAATTGATTAACATCGGCATGATAAAATGAAGACCAAATTAACAAGAACCAAATCAATTAGATTAACACGAGCTGGCTCCCCAACTATAAGGAGGGCCCTTCACACAGGCCTTCTTTGCAGGGGGACTAAGGAACATGAACTAGTTGTAGTCTCTCCTTGCCCCTTTTCAGTCTTTTTTGGAGGGGGGGGGGTGGAGAACGTGGTGAACATGGTGGAGGGCTACCCTCCCCCTTCTCCAAGTCGGACAGGAGGTTGCCTGGGATATTGAGTTCATCTCCGATTTTACCTAAAGTTGTCCACTTAGCGGTTGGGTCCTTATACAATGAGTGACTCTTATCATATAGGTGGGTATTTTGTTCCCACAGTTTACACAATCGTTCCAATACTTGTGGGTCTTTGAAGTACTGCCTCCCGCTTCCGGCATTAGCTCCTGAAGGTTTTTTCTCAAGTTGACCGATAGTTTTTTTAGGGGTGATCATCATGGACTGCTCTTTGGGAGGGTGTCTTCCTCCTGATCCTGGTCTCCTTGACCTTCCCCTTCTTCATCGTCCTCTTGTACCTGCTCACTCCTACCAGAAAGGGTGTAATAGCTGGGGAGCCAGGCAGCTCAAATGTCGATATTTACAAAAGTGCTGGTGTTGAGAGCAGCACAAGATATCAGAGATGGATCTTGGTATTTTGATAGTGCTGATAACGAATCTGAGGTGCGTATCTCGATATCTAGGTCGGAACAAGGTCAAATATAAGGTCAAAGGTCACAATGCAATTGTAATGCATCTCGATCACCTTAGGGCCCACCTGAATGGGAAATGTACCGTACACTAAGCAACAAAGCTCTCTCTCTGTTCTATATTAAATTCCAGATTGTGACCTTTGACCTTAAATTTGACCTTGTTCCGACTTAGATATCGAGATACGCACCACAGATTAGAAATTACCACTATCAAAATACTTAGATCCATATCTTATATCTCGTGCTGCTTTCAACACCAGCAGATGTCCATGGTCACGAACTGGCTCCCCAACTATAAGGAGGGCCCTTCACACAGGCGCTCTTTGCAGGGGGGCCTGACAAACATGAACTAGTTTTAGTCTCTCCTTGCCCCTTTTTAGTCTTTTTTGGAGGAGGGGGGAAGAGACGTGGTGAACGTGGTGGAGGGCTACCCTCCCCCTTCTCCAAGTCGGACAGGAGGTTACGCTTAGTCGCCATGTTTTTCAGAAGTCAGGGAGGGGGCCAGACGATCCTCTGGTAGCCCCCCCCCCTTTTTTGACATGGGAGTAGAAGTAAACGGTTCATCACTGTTTTTAGTCAGGTCCAGTGCACTATCCATCCCGATAATGTCTATTTCCTCCACATCATCGTCCACTACTACCTTGGTAGGCCTCTTTTTAGTTTTAGTATCGGTACCTTTTGACATGGCCAAGCGAGCTTTGTCCTTCTCCTCCTCTGTCAGATCAGGCAAGCGGGCCTTACCTCAGGCAGAGAAACATTTTGCGGGTTCCTTGGGATGATCCTTCCGCTCATTTTGTTCTTCAGAAGCCGTGAGGGGTTGAAAGGCTTACCTGCCCACCCCTGGCGTCTGGCACTTCCTTGGCCCGACATTTTGTTTGTTTACGACCAAAGCGAAGGTTACATGACTTGCACGTGTCACACCACCCGAAAGTGATGCCCCAAATGAGAGAGAGAGAGAGGGGAACTATTTTTGTCGGCCCGACAGCTGAGCAGCCCAATAGGTACGTGGTTTTTTCTAACTGTTTAGAAAAAATCGGGTAACTGTCCAGCGCTGTCGGGGACCATCAGAGATGCATCTACGACGGTGCCGGATGAACAAATTGAGCTCTTCCACCAAAGATGATTTAAGCCTGACTGTCCCCGACGGTGCCCGATGCATCCCCGACGCAACCCGATGACCCAATCGGACAACAATCGGCTCCGGTGAAATCAATGCTTTTAACTACAGGAAACAAAAGTGGTCGCAATGAATATGTATTTATAAGTTTTGGTCTGTAAGAGAGTAAAAACACCAGGAAATCAACTATGAAATGAAAATAGGGAAACTGTAAATTTAGAAGGCATTTGATAAATGATGCATGAAATAATAAAGGTAACGAGAAGGATATGACCTAAGTATCGAGGCAGTATGAAGAAATATGTGAAATAACACTTTGTAGGAACTAAATCGTGTAGAATCTTTTTAACAGTCATATAAATACCTTCAAAACATGAGAGGCAACTCAGTGAGGAAGTATTGAAAAAAAGCCCAGTGTTTGTTAAGGGAAGGTAGTGATGGGGGAGATAGGCTTACCACTCAACTGGAGAAGAGTATTATTTATAGATAGATGTGGTAGGCAGGCAACGTGGTTGGAGATAGGGGAAGGTAGTGCAAACTGTACCTGCCTCCTGCCCCTCTTTATACCTGTCTGTGGGTATGGCCCCGTGCCATGGGGCCTTGTAGCATGGCCTAATTGACGTGTGCCACGGTCACCCTGAGAGACAGATGATTGGCTCGGATGATCCACAGACTTGATCCGCGTCTGGAAGAAGGCTGCCAACTCACGAAGATAGCTAGGTCTATGCTAACATCCGCAGCACTAACACCCACACAAATACAATCAGGCAGCAGTCAGTATTACAATAGGCTAAGCCATTAGCGCCGTACACTATGACAAAGGTCATTCAACTCTTGACAAAATGGAACTAATTTCTTGCCAAAGCAATAGTACAACTGTCAGAACGCAAAATCAGATGTTTGTATGATACAGTAGAATATGGTTGTGCAACATCATTAAACGTAGTGTCTGTACATGGATCTCTCTATTCAGGAACTGCTTACACTGGGGTCTAAATGAACCATCAGTGTAAGCCATACTAGAAGAGCACCTGCTAGATGCATAATATATAGTTTCGGGAGGTGGTGTATACCATAGAACAACTACTCTTTTCCATTTTGAGTCCGAGCCATAAATAGTATGCTCTGGCTCAGGGGAGATTTTTTTTTTCTTTTTTAACGCAGAATCTGATACTCAAAACCTATTACTTCAGCTCAAGGTCTTTCAATTTCTGAGTGGCACATTGCTGGTGCACCTGGGCTGGATTATTGTGAGACCAGTCCATTTGGTGACACAGGTGCTTAAATATAGATATAATGCAGATGTTTACCTAGCTCCTGGGTGAAAATCTGAGATCCGTGCCAATTGGATGGAAAGAGTGGTCAAAAATAAAAGTCGAATTGTATGCTTATTACTCTAGAATATAATTCTACATATAATGGACAACACTATTCCGAAAGGGGACAGTGTTAAATGAATTATTTGAGAAATAGTACAATATTATGAAAAATAATCCCTATGTTAAGAGATAGGAGGACAATACGCCCTGATTTTGAACATTCTAAAGTGCATTTGGATAGGTGAGTCTTGTACAAAAGCTATTGAAGGGAGCAAAATGAGATTCACAGCTGAAATAGAGTAATAATAGTCAACTGCGATTGAGCCATACATTTCCTATATAAATTTCTGTGACAGAGGCCTAGTGGACTATGGGTGTAAGCTAAACTCGTATGCAGCACAAACATCAGAGAAACATTCCGACATGGGAATTATATCATACCCAAAATATCTTGTTAAATCTTGCTGATACTGACTATTCTCGGAGTGACTTCATTCAGTGTTATCACCGCAGTCTCCCCTCCATACCACCTGGTTGTTGGAATTTTCCATTAATGCTAAGGCTCTTGGAGACTGCCTTGAATGGATTTACACCCCTAAAACCGCATTGGTATTCTCCTAACTAGGCAGTGATCATTTGCTCAGTCATCTTGCTGCATATACATCATACAGTGATACCATAAAGACAAAAGAACATCCATCTGGGGAAGTGGTAACCACATTAGCGTAGGGCCCGACTTAATACACTAACAAGCTACAAAGCACATGCATGAAACCATCGTTTCAGGAGGCTGTTGCTTCTATAGTAAAAGGAAGAGCTGGCTAAAAATGTCCTCATTTCCAGTCCTTTCTTTTCATGTAGCTATAACTTGTCCCTTTTGTTGCTCACAAGTGGTCATTCAAGTACGGTGCTCAAAAAGGGGGATTTGAGTAGGTGCCTAGTTGGGAGAAGTCAGTCAGTACTATAAACTATAAATAAACTATAGAGCGTGTGACATGAGTAGGTACCTGGTAGTGCAGCTCTATCTATTTTAAACAAGGCAGTTGACTTTTCAGACTAATGTGGTGAGTGCAAGTACTTAGGTGAAGCAGTGCATGACTTGTTTAGAAAAGAGGGCATATACTCACAGCTCTTTTTACAATAGGAGCAACAGCCTACTGCTGTGAGACTAAATGAGAAAATGGGTTTGTAGCAGTTCATTCTATGACGATTCAGAATCTAACAGGAGAAAAATTCACTGGACGATAATAACACTTATTCAAACAAATCCAAACAATTCACACATAGTGTAGCAAACTAAGCAGCTTTGTATGAAACCCAAATCAGGCCAATACCCACGTGAGTAATCAATTCTAGCCGGGAGCTGAATACCCACATAGAAATTGCTATCCGACCAGCACCCATATAATCCATAATCCCATAAATAGTCACGGTTAACCATCGAAGGACCAGACGCTGTCGTAATGTTCAGAGATGAATGCTGATTCGCTGTCCTGATGTTAACTGTAGCAGTAATGAGCAAGTAACTGGATCTACATTGGGGCGTCATGCCCTTAGAGGTTGCCCCTGACCCTATAAGTTCATCATGCTATCATTATCGGGCTTCCTGTCAGTACTGCATTCTCGCACAATAACGATAAAGGTGGACGATGCACTAAGGGGTTCACCGTCAGTAAGCCAAGTCCTGTTCATTCAGCCAACAGGCACCCTGCCTACATAAACACTGAGAACAAACCACTAGCTGAATTTCCCATGGAAACAAATACATACACAGCTAACACTCACCCAGTTTCTCAAACAGAAGGCTACCTGGGAAAATCTTCAGAACAACTCATCTGTGATATTGAGCAAGACTGGACAACAGAAGAACCCTCAGTTGCTCATCTGAGGATAAATAGTACACACAACCATGATCCTAGATGTAAAGCTGTTAATGGTTCGAAAGATGTTTCATGGACGTGCATCATAATATAACCCTGGAAGGCATTTCTCAACATGGTATGACTGAACACAGGAGCGTGTTGCTCCTATGGTAAAAAGAGCTGCCAGTAGGTACCCTTTTTTCAAAAGAAGTCACGCTCTGCTTCGCCATTCAACTTGCACTCACCACATTAGTCTGAAAAGTCACCTGCCTTGTTTAAAACAGAGAGACCTGCACTATCAGGTACCTACTCATGTCACACACTCTATAGTATATTATATTGGCTGACTTCTCCCAACTAGGTACCTACTCAAATCCCCCTTTTTAGCACTGTACCTGAATGCCCACTTGTGAGCAACAAAAGGGACAAGTTATAGCTACATGAAAAGAAAGGACTGGAAACTAGGGCATTTTTAGCCAGTTCTTCCTTTTACTATAGGAGCAACACCCTCCAGACACTACGACTTGAAACCCCACAAATTAGAGTGGGTGGTCATAGACAATGCCCTATGATTGCTCTGCACGATCAGCACTTGATGTAGTAATTACATATAGGGTTTGGCAGGGAAGCTGTATCAGTGCAATCCTTAGTGACCACTTGATGTAGGACGGCAATAAGAGTGAAAGGGTCTAGTCGTACCATCTTGGGAAATGTCTTCATGATGATTTAGGAGGACAATCTATTGGTTGAAACGTTGCACATGGAGGATTTCCAGGCACATGGTGTCCTGTATGCACCCAATAGGTTAGTGAGGTGACCTCTGATACATGATATAGCGTGAATTGTATTAAATGTAATGGGAATACGAGTATAATTCCAAATGAACATCAAGAGGTCAGTTGGAAAATAGACTTACAAAGTAGCAGTACTTTGCTGAAAGCAGAAATATAATCATTTGCAGATAAAACGATTCAATAGGCTAAGCCGTTAGAAAAGTATGGATATGTGCTTTACTTGTTCTTATTACCTGGAGATATCTCTAAAACAGTACCCATCCACATTCATGAAACTAAGTACTTCTGAAACCTTATAAGGGATATCTCCTGTAATAGTACACCGCAGTAAAGCTCATGATGTCAATGCAGAAAACGAGCATTTCCGCATATATAGTAGAACGATCCTTTCGTTTCAGTTGTACTGTTCGGTCCTATAATGTCGAATCCCACGATGTAATTCATACAGGAAAGTTCCTGCATTTCAGCAATCTTTGCTATATCTAGAGCCCTCCCTCCGTATTGTAAAACAGCCACAGGGAGGTATAATGGCAACGAATCTCTTGCAGATTGGGAGCCAAATCAAGATCTAGATAATCAGATATTTTCTCTAGCATGATTGAAAAGTTTCTGCAATTTACCAGATCCCGTGGCCAAATCCAGAAACGTAGGTCAAATCTCAGACAAACAGCCATTAGGCCTTTACAGTCAGTCGTCAGTCGTTTCTGAAACCTCCCCAGCCGGGAGGGTGATGTGGGCAGGGACAGTGGGGCTCTAGACATCTGGGCCATAGAAAATAAGAGAGAATATTCTCAAAATCACAAAATCATTGAAAGGTTAGAAGAAAAATGAACACAGAAATCAAAAATAAATCAGGAAATTTTAAACCTTAGGATAAGTAGAAAAATACAGCCAATTTAGTAAAAGAAATAATGTCTCTAAGAAAAATAGAGAGATTTGTAACCCAGGGGTCAGAGGTAGGAGGCCTCAATTGGACCCTTATCTTATCTCTTATCTGCGATCTTCTCAAAACTACTTCCGACTGACCACTGACTGTTTAAATTCCCAACCCAAGTTCTACTAATCTAATCCTTTACCATGCACTGCAAAAGGTTTCAGTCTGCATAAATCATACACAGAGTTCAATCTTGCTTTTATTTATCTTGCATTTTCTTCTTTTTTTTTTATCTTGCATTTTCTAACATTAGTTTGCAATATCAATATCTCAATCTTACCGGTACAAGGAAAGATATTAGAGAAGATTGTACAAGGGTATATTTTGTCTGAACCTGAGAACAGTAAAATTCATTAAAGACCAATATGGTTTCAGAAAAGAACAAAGCACTAGAGAAGCAGTATTTAAATATGTGGAAGATTTATTTTTAGCCAGAGATCAAGGAGATGTAACTGCCTCCTGTTATTTTGATGTGACCAAGGCATTTAATTCAGTTAATCATTGTATACTCATAGATAAAATACGGTGCTTAGGTTTGTCAGAAAAAAATCTTTGGATGGATTGTATCATATCTCAGCTCCAGGAAACAAGGTACTGTGGCTAATGGGATGTTGTTAGAATGTCTCGAGGTACAATTTGGAGTACCATGTGGGTCGGTACTAAGCACAACGTTATTTACTATTTTTATAAATGATAAAGCAGAGGGTTTATTGCACTCTAAGGTTAAACTATATGCTGATGATCTTGTATTGTACACCTCCCACAAGGACCCTAAGATTGCGATGGAATACTTGCAAAAAGATTGTGACACCCTGTGTAGGAACTACAAAAGAGTAGGTCTTACAGTAAATGTAAATAAAACCAACTGTGTATGGTATGCCTCGAAACAAAAGCAAAAGCCATGCCCGGAACTGGAAATAGCAGTAAATTACTGTAAGGTTAAGCAGACCTATATACATCTTACCTATATCTAGGTACCACTTTGGATGAATATCTGTCAATGGAGCCTCAAGCTGAGACAGTTCAGAACAAGATAAATCAACTTGCTCGGGTAGCAATAACCATATTCAAACAAACAATATTACTACATCTAGATAACTGTTCCTACTTACTGGATATAACATCTCAAGAAACTCAGAGAAAGCTGCAAGCCTCTCAAAATAGAATGCTGAGATGTTTTATTCTAACTGGAGTACTTGTAATGGAGGAGTATATTCTCTTTGTGAAACTCCTAAACAATGTACTAGAAGGGAGGAGATGCAATGTCAAGGAGGTTGCCCCAGGTATCCACAAATCTCAGAACAAGGGGAGATCATAAAAACAATTTTCCTGTCATAAGGCCAAGATCCCAATCTTACAAAAGAGTCTATATTATAGAGGGGCTTCAATTACAGAATGGAACAAAATTTGAGTTATGCATGCACAGTAGACTGCCTCCTACATGATGATAAAAGTACCGTACATTACGTAACGTCCAGTACTTTTATCAGAATTATTTCACATAAGCTGTTCTCATATGGAGACAAATGCTGGTAGACACACAATTTCTTCACCAAAGTAGGGGATGATAGGGCCCTTCATATGGGTAATAACAAAGATTTTGAAGCTTCATTTTTTCCATGTTTTATAACCGATTTAGATTTAGGTACTGGACGTTACAAATTACAGATTTCCATTTTGAAAGACACATCATGAAAATTCTCACTTAGTAACATGTCCAATCCTCATGGAAATGATACCTATGATCAAATACAAAAAATAACTTTAGGATACTCTTTAGTGTTCTTTATTCAATGCAGGACACTTGTAAAGAATACAAAAAGTATAAAAAAGAAGAAATTTGGCTGTTTTTCACTTTGGCAGGCTATAAGTCCTGAAGTTTTTGATGGATGACCACAAATGTACATTTTTTCTGGTAGCCCTAAGTGTTCTCTATGAAATGAGTCTATGTAAGACAAGATTGGTTCACAACTTCTTTCTCCAGAGCCAAAAAAGTCCAAAATGACCCCAAAACACAAAATCTACTGCTTTCTGGCGACCTGACCCATAGAGCAGTGTCACATCCTTAACTGAAGGTCTTCACTGAGTTATAAGAATTAAGAAAATGTAATGCCGAGCCCTTATCAAGGAAGATTGAAATTACACATGGTCTTATCAACAAAATGATACAATCGTGGAACAATGTGAAATAATGTAAAATCTTCAAATAATTCTGGCCACAAAAAGGTTAAAGTATGACACCTTTTTGTGCTTAGGTACATTCGTTAAAAGTGTTATTAACAGGAAAGTATCTGCAAGCAGCAAGGGGCTATCCTACACAGGACGCAGGTGTATAAAAGGCTTTCCATCCTCCTCCCCTCAACCACGAACTCCCATGTGCTAACATATTGTAAAGATGTTATCAGGGAAACCAGGTTGAGTGCTGCGCCTATTCCGAGTTAGCAGGTTGTCCCATGGGCGCCGCCATTACTGGAGCTTGTTATCAGCGACTTCTACTTCTCCCGGGAGGACCGCAGTGAATAGTTAGTGTCATTTCATTGGCTGATAATCAAACCAACTAAGGCCGTATACTAAAATATGATACTATAAAGAGTAGAACCTATGAATATAGCCCTGAGGTTATCTGTAGCCAGTCCTGGAATAGCCTACCTGCGGATATTCGCAATATAAGGGATCATACTAAGTTCAAAGCCAATGTGAAAGAGGACTTCATAAGCAAACTTAGAGTTTGTACTTAACGGTATTAGTGTGTATCGAAATTATTTTTTTCATGATTGGGATGGCAAAGTGGGAAGGGGTTCATGTTATTATACAAGTATTAGAGTAAAAAGCTGTCGCCTGTTGCACAAGGTTTAAACCTTTTATTTTACACGATTGTTTCTCATGATGGAATGTGGTTGTTAGAATTTATATGGTACTACCATACAACAGTCTCACTGACCGGTAGTAACCATTAACTACTTAGCCGTACCGTGTATGACATTTATATCATACCGTATTTAGGGAGTTATGTATGGGCTAATGGGCACTGAATTGCATGTATCGTAGGATATCAAATGAGGGGCCTACGGCTACGGCCCCTCATTTGATATCCTACGATACAAGCAATTGTTGTGTTTTATATTGAATAACTGGCTGGGTTTAGGTTGTGTGTGAGTAATGGAAAGCATCTAAGTTGAGTTCATTAGAATAATAGAATTGGTAGCAGGAGACATTCAAGACATTGCCAATTGGCAGTGAACACTGGCATTAGACACTCCCAAACATGATTTAACTCTTAGCATAAAACAAGCTCGTGTGAGGAACTCTTCCTGGAAAGAAAATGTGTGTGTTCCTAAAAGGTTTCTTGCAAGGTCCTATCCTAACCAACCTAGTTAGAAAGAGCTCCTAGTATCATCAAATCCTGAAGTAATCGCATGCATGTAAATGTGCATTTGTGAGTAGGGCTCAGGGCTCCTCAATATCTTCTCTACGTATAGGCCTTAGGAGGCTAGGCTTGATAGGCATGCAGGAGGTATCGATTCAGTCGATAAAGCTTACATCTTGACCCAAGATTAGGACATGAATAGGCTGACTGTCAGTTTATGTGGTTACCACATGGGGGGCACTAGATCCTACATCCCCATTTACTATTGAGCCAACCTTCATCTCCAGTGGGTGCAAGTAAAGAGGACGGCCATTGTGTGTATGGATTTAGATTCTGAGCTAAAACAAGTATTATAATGTTCTTCAGGGACATTTCTGTGGTACTTAGAACTATCTATATAAGACAAGCATACAACCTTTAGGTAGATCATGCCAATTCAAAAAACGTGATAAACTGAACTTTATTTCCCCTTAGAGCTGTTTCACAACCATTCCTTATATACGATCAATCGTTCCAATGTATGAGTAAGCACATAAGATCAGTCATTTGGCAATAAATAAAAGTGTTTTTGAACAAGAAGTTGGTCACACTGGTCTGATTGGTCACAAAGCCATTAATTAAGACCAATTGTTAGATCACTCACAGGTCAATCGTCTAGCATGTAAGATCGATCACCAAGGTGCAGAATGTGGCTTTACTTCATTATTTCATGATAGCAAACAGTTTTAAACAAAGGCATTTCATTTTGATATATGCCTGACATCATGCATTAAGAAGATGAATGTAATTCCATGTATTTATATGATTTTTCATATTTATGTGTACCCTTAACCTTCCACATAAATCAGCTACTTCGTGTTGGTCCTATGTCATTCTTACATCGTAGCCTTCACTCACCATTTACTTCTGAAACACTTCCACTGGTAGCAATAGGCCAATGATTGATCTTAGGATGACCGTGCGAGTGGCATTGCTCATACACCAATATTACTCGTATGTAATGCTTGTGAAACAGCTCTCTGATCTAAAAATAGGCCAATGCCATTAAGGTTTGATACCAATAAAGAGTCCCTCCGAAAGTGAGGATTCCTTTTATAGATATCCATATACATGTATGTGACAAATTATATAACAGAAGTAGAAAATACTTCTTTTGGAAAATATAACAATTTTTAGCGATAATTATTCATAATTTTGTATCTTTCTCTCCCTCTAGTTCTCTTTACCCTGTCTTTTCTTTGACGCCCTGACTATTCTCCTTACGTTTCGCGTCCTTATCCCGAATGAAATGAATAGTACTTGCAAAAAGCCAACCACTCCCTAATTAGTATTCAACGCTATGTTATCCTTTTGTCATATTCTCTATTTGTAAATGAGAAATGTGTGGAGAATTGAGGATATTGTGTACATTGATATGGCTTGATGTACAAATGTATGCCATAAATGTGAGCAAACCTTTTGGTGGACGACTGCATGGATTGGCAGTATAATGTACGATACAGGTATACGTCACCAAGGGTATGGTAGTGTTACGATTTCTATGACAAAGCTGCCGTCTGAATAGGTGTAGCCCAAATGGTTTCCCTTCACACCCTGTTCCAAGTGCCCTTTTATATAGTTGGCTGCTGACGAAATCGTTCATATAAGCACAGGGACATAGAGCCTAATTATGAGGATCCGCCACCTTTGCTTTTCTACAGGGGTTTGAGCAAGAGGCATCAGGTTTCTATGAATCAGTGGTGATGGAGTGTTATTGGATCAGTTCAAAATTCTTAAATCTTGACATTAGATAAGGGGTATGAAGGGTTCGATATTAGCTCTCTGACGTAGATATTCTGGGTTGTTTATAAGAGGAGCATTAATTAGCTCAATAAAATAGCTCAATTGGGTTATCACTGTCCACATCAATATTCATTTCAGCTGTAGCTATACCAAAGTATTATATCTAACCCAAAGAAGGAACGATGCCCTTTCACTTTACGCCTTCATCTAGCGAAATATAACATCTATCTGAGCCACATCTCACATAAAGACCCAAAAGATCAAAGTAACAATTCCATGTATAACTAACAAGCTATAACACATATCTGGGTAACACTCAATGATGACCTAGGCAGACACAAACCCAGATGACTCATATACATGCAGCTCATCTTATCCTACTCCTTTACGTCGGGAACCATTGAAAGGCCAAAAAACATCAATTTTCTTCCAGCTTCAGGTGAACGCTTCCCCTAGTTACTACCTAAGTGTGTCACCGTTACATTATCCCTCTTGAGAGCACTACCTCCGCAGGCACCCTGTCCAAATGACATCTAAGTAATGGTAGCATAATTGCGGGGTCCTCTGCCACCAGCACCAACCATTACCATTGAGAGGTGGAGGACTTTTTTTTCAATTAGATCTGGTGTTGCCTTACTGGAACGGCTGGTAGCCGTCATCGAGGCCTGATTGCCAGAGCAGCTCACACGCTAAAAACTAGTTGGTTCTGCTCAGTGGGAAATCTGACCAAAGAGCCTATGTCAACGCGTCTGCTGTGTTCTTTGGTAAACATCTCTATACATAGTCCGTCTCCATGTTTGTATTATGCCTCTCTCATATTACTGTGATGATATAGTGATGATTCAGATAAAGCAACTACAGTAAAGGTTGCATGATCTCACCCCGCTGCCTCCATCAAACCTAGGGTTAGGGAATAGCAATCCCTTAACCTTTTCTCTTAATGTACAATGTACTGCATATATAATGCAGTGCCATATAACACCTATATGATTTAAGGGATTAGGGCTTCCCTATGATATGTAGGTCTCTTTTACCATACAGAGATCTAGCTTTTGCTTTATTCTGTGTTGCTGACAATGCACAGATGTGGCATGATGAAGCTTAATGTGCCGTTTGGGACTTATAGACAGTTAAAAAGTTGGAGCAGCCATATATGTCAAAGCTATAGAGACCTTCTATCTGCATTAACAACACGCAATGTTGTAGGTGTGTTTTTAAACCTGACTACGCCCAAGAATCATGCTTTAAGTATACCATCCTGATGTGCCTGTGGGCTTTACGGATTTTATCATGGGAATACAAATTCAACCATTGTCATATGATAATATTCCATAGAATGCGGCAATATTAGATTAAGGGCCAATATTTGTGTAAAAATGGGTCACTGTCTTGTGTGTTGCAATACCTCTGAAATTTCTTTGATCATGGATATGTCTGGCACATTGCGTGGGGCTGGCTAAAACTGATGGCTCTTTACCTATGATTTTCTCTCCCAAAGGTTTAGGGGACAAACCGGGATAAACCTACATCAGGAGGGCATTTCTCAAGATGGTACGACTAGACACAACCAGTACGACATCAAACCCTCAATATCAGAGTGGGTGATTGTAGGTAACACACTGCGACTACCCTGTACGATCAGCACATAAGGTAGTAATTACATAGGGTTTGGTAGGGCAGTCATACTAGTGCAATCATTAGCGACTACTAGATGCAGGGCTGTAATAACATTTAACTGAGGGACCTCACTACGACTTAAAGGGGGTCTAGTCATTTTATTACAGAGCCAATTGATAGTGCATCTGGGTCCATGGAGTATCCTCTCTGCTTACCTATTCACAATAGTATTGACTTGCCAGACCTTCTAATTTAGATCAGCTTTGTTCCCTTGTAGTATGCGTTTAGACTTGCGATGATGAATTAAGGGGGGTACTTAAGTATAGGTATTTATTGTGTCAGTATAGTCAAACATCTCATTTAACTGAGAGTACTCTGAGTGCCCGGTAACACACATGTTGGCTTACTCCGTTGCCCGTTCAATCCCCTTACGACTCTTTAGTCCATAAATCATCACCCATTTCCCGATTGCTCCTTGAACACGACAATTCAATTAACAGAATATATGATCAGGAATGCAGAAGCAGTCTCACACGCAGGTCAGGCCTCACTTCCGCACACGCAACTCATGACGACGCCGCGTGGGCTGGAGCGCAGATGGCTGGGGAATTTTGGTACAAAAAAATAATTGGGCATCGCCAATGACAGCTTGTTGTTATAAGTAGTGATTGAACGATGCCAGGGCTGCTCCATAACCTTTTCCCCATAATCTGAGTGACGACAGGAGAAAAAAATGATGCCGGTCAACAGTATTCAAGAGAAGATCCATCGGCTTGGGTAGCACGTGCAAAAGTGAGCTGCTCTCGTAGTTGAAATATTGCTATGCATGAACACACGGGAGGGCTGCATCCTCTCTGGTGGGTTGTTATTGGTTGAGTTATCGGGTTGACTGCTACCTACTGTCTCAATGGGGTGGTTTTTTTTCTCACCTACCTTTGGGAATTGTTCACTGCTTGACTGAGTGATTTTATCAGTAATGCGATGAGATTACTGTAGAAACGGATTTTCTGCATGAGCAGCGTTACAACTATATTTTCGATATAGGCCTTTATAAACATGTGCCCGCAAGATTGGTAAACACTACCATCGCTGGGGTTCAGGCCGTTTTGAATTTGCCTCCTGCCGTTAGGTTTAACATTCAGGCGAAAGGAAACTTCATGATAATTTTTTTTTTAGAATTGCATTATATGTAATGTTCCATTATCAGAGCACACACGCCACCTAGTGTATTGTGCTAAAAGTACCTATGACGTCAGAGATGCGCGCCTTTCGCGCCATTGTATGTTATACCTGCAAGAAGTACGGACGGATTTTCCCGCCCACCATCCCCTTATAAGCATGGTTTATGATGTGGTCCTTTATAGGGATTCTTTGTATCAATTGTGTTTCATTGCCAGGTGGCAGGTGTATGTTGTGTTCAAAAATAAAAGAAAATATAACAAGATATTTTATTCTCCAGCAAGTTGTTTGCATGTTTTCTGCTAATGTTAATTGCTATTTCTTCTATGATCTCTTGGCTGAGACACTTTGTCAATTAAAGAATTTGATTTTACCCTCTCGACAGATCACCTTACACCAAACTAATATTCAGCTGCAACCAATTATGCCACTAGATGGGAGCCGAGGTTTTCTTGTGTCAGCGCCCACGTGCTACTTTCTGTGAGAAGGTAGACTTCTATTTTACATAGCCATTACCACAAGACAGCACCCCGCCATATTTCATATATATGTATTGAGCTAACTGAGCACTCATCTGACAGCGGAGGAAATCCCTTATCAAATTTTAACATAGGATGTACGAGCATACATACAGCAAATCTGACAACAAAGTTATATATTGATACGTTGATAAATGAAATGGCTTCCTTAATCCGACAGGTGGGGTATAACCCCCCCCCACCTCTTTCATAGACGTCCATGAATGTAAGATACACTTTTACAGAAATTTCCTATTAATTATCCCATATAGGGAGGGAGATGCTATATTGAATGTCTTTTAATTTGTAATCTGCTGTCAATTGCTTAGATGGGGCAGATGTTCTTCCATATAAAACATCTACGAGCCCTAATGAGAGTGATTGTAGCAACAAGGTACTTCGCTTGCGTTTTGAGAAGACTGCAGGGGATTTCCTATCTGCTAGATAAAGCATAAATATCTCAAGGTTCGCACATGTATGAAGCTTCGAAACCCTTGCAAATTATGAACGAAATTGTCATATAAATATGTTCATGATTATTATGTGGTTGCTTTAGATGTGGCCATGTATACACATTTTCATACAGTTCTTCTAGACGCATAGTTTTATATTACGTCATGTTAGGTTTTCCCCATTTTCTTTCTATGTTGTGACACGTATGAACCCTTTTTGCTTGTCATGGATTTAGATAGAGAGTAACCAATGTAATTCTCTCCAATTATCGAAACATTTGGAATGAAAGTACATGTATATTGAAGTCATCACCATTCAGATAATATACTCATAATTATATTCTTAAGTAAACATTTTAGCTATTCCAATCTGCTACTCGTGAGACCTGTCATTATAACAACAGCTGTGGCAGAGTTGAGTCTTTCCTTTTTTGATAAACATTTTGGAAACATTTGGAATGAAAGTACATGTATATTGAAGTCATCACCATTCAGATAATATACTCATATATTCTTAAGTAAACATTTTAGCTATTCCAATCTGCTACTCGTGAGACCTGTCATTATAACAACAGCTGTGGCAGGGTTGAGTCTTTCCTTTTTTGGTTTCCTTCATATAGTTAACGAAGGAATTGCTGATTCGCAGAGCCCCATTGTAGCTGTTTTACATTGCAGATAGCTGTTAATGAAACCATTATATTTTCCCACTAAAGACTGTCGGTTATTTTTCCGTTTCTATAATCCTATTGTATACTAAGACAACAACACTGAAGCCATATGCTGAAAGGCATGGAGCTTCTCTTTATTAATTTCTATGTACATTCTGCCTTCATCTACTAAATTTACAATCTGTTTATTCAATTTTATTACAAATCTATATTCCAGCGTTGATTCTTCCCAAAAGATCTTATGTACATTGACATGTGATACAAGAACGACCAGTATACCTTTGGTGACCTACATTAATTAACATTTGTATGTCTGTCACTCTGTTGGTATAGTACCAAACGAGGGGGTAGAGCAATGCCAAATACAATGTGAATTAACATTAGAATGGGACTTCCGGCACAGGCATTGGTGCATGCAGGACAGGACAGAAGGTTTACATCTTCCCTAGACATGATAAACTGATACATTGGCCACACAATACGCTAACATGGAGCCTTGACTATTGCACCGGAACACTTGGATAATAACTTCAGTATTGAACTATTAGCAAAGTACTACCCATTTTGTACACTTCATTTTCATATTATAGCAGCAAAAACATTGGATATGCACTTGAAATATTAGTTACCCTTCGATCTTTGGCTGTTTATCAAAATAGATACTAATTATGTATACCATCGGAGTTGTCTTTACAATAATCAGTGAACAGTTAGCGACATAGGAACTCTGTTATAATTACATATCAAAATGCCAATTAAGCTTTTAACCAATTAAGCTGACATTTCTCTATTTAGTCATCTTCATGTAGTATGTTGAATGACAATTCGGCAACAAAATTAAAAGTGGCATTCAGAAGTTTGTTGAAGCAGGTGTTCCATCGAAGCCGATTTATTCCCGATTTTGAATCGAAACAAATCGGGCATCCTCCCGATGTATTTCCGCCCACTCCCGGTGAAATTAAGAAAGATTTGACTTTGCTGGAATGGGTGTTACTTTTTGCTAGAAAATTATGCAATCCCATCCATTGTTTCTCTCAAATCCGATTAAAATCGGGTCGATCTTTTGTCTCTCGGCTTCGGTGGAAGCAGTGCTCAAGACCTATCTGATACCAATATATACTGTTATATGGATCGGTATATCAATTGCTCTACACTGCTTCGGTTCATTATTTTAACACAACACAACGTACTCTTCCATGTGGAATTGGACCCATATTAAAGTGCAAAGTATGATTTCATCTTCTGCTACCATAGTGAGATATACCTTTGGGTATACATCCATCAAATGTTAACGTCACGGGAAGTAGAGTTCAAAAGCACCCCGATTGATTGTTGAGTCCTTATTTCACAATAAACTCTTTTATTGATACCCAATTTGACATTTACGTGCATTCTCAAATTACCCTCGCGGGAATGAAGGCAGTCATGTTTCCCTCTCATTTTTGTTCTGTCTCATACCTCCCCTCCCCTAAGTCATCAAGCTCGGCCATTAGGATATGAGTCATTTCAGAAAGAGGAAAAAAGCACTGTTTTGCTAATTGGACGATGTGTGTGCTAAGTTCATGTGGCTGCTCCATTTCGAATATCCAATAGGAAGTATCCTCTGTGCTTTATGTTCTATTGGACAGGAAGACATTCTGTGGTGCGCCGGATGTATGCGCGGTGATCTGTGCATGAATACAGTGCGGCTGTGCTGGCGGCCATCTTGTGGCACAGGGATGCCATCTTGTGGGCAGTAGGCGGAATTAATTAGCGGCAGGTATCCGCCACTTGGAGCAGTAGCCGGTCTATTGGCTGCCCACCTGATCTGGCGGGTCTCAGCTGGCGGCGTGACCACAGCTTCCTCTCATCTGGCCTCCAGCCCGGTACCAGGAGGCTCATTACGGTTTGGGGAGAGGGTACAAGCAACCGGGGTTGGGGCAGGTAAGGGGCTGCCCAAACATCCGGACTCTGACACTGATGCTTTCTGTCGTCATGCGCGATCAATCCTCTGCCCTAATGAAAACATGCTTCACACACACGCTAATGGTGGGCTCCGGATGAGCTGCTCGGCCCAGTAGAGAGCTGCTCACAGCTAGCGTCCTGCTCACCAGTCTGGCTGTTGGACAACAGCTCATCCCTTGCACTCCTCACGACCCCAGCGAGTCCGAGCTGTTGCTGAGCTGTTCTGACGGTAATGAACCCCACCGACAGGTAGTGGAGGAAGGGTTCAAAGGTTCATTTCGAGGTCATGGTGCGGGGCAGTGAAAGGACGGACAGACAGGTGAGCATGTGTGTGTATGTAGGCGTAGGGGATGAGTAGTGGGAGAGGGGGTGACGGGAAATACCTCTGTGTCTGGCTGCATTGTCCAACACCTCCCATTCCTTTAATCAACCTGTCACCTTGAGTCGCTCAGATCTAGCCTACAAAGCCCCCACATCATGCGTTGCTCGCATTACCTTCAACCCTATTATCCCCTTTGTAATGTTCAGTTAGTATTGCAGGCTCGATGCAGTCACCTTCCACTTATGACCATGAGTAGATTAGTAGCGTCAGCAGAATCTCTAGGAATGTCCTCTATCTCTTCTCCCTTTATCTCAGGCCTGTCCCATCCTAGAGTTGCTCACGTCCTGCCTCAGCCTGGACCAACTGCAAAATTTCCCATTTGGCGGCAATTCTGGCTGGTGGCGAGGTGCACGGTAGTTATTACCTTAAGACCGTCTTCCCGAAAGCCACTGATGGACATGCGCGCGGCCTTTTGATGGCGTCGACCGGTGGGGGTCAGTGGGACGTCACCGGTAACCGCCACGCGTGCACCCCGCGAGATTCCGCCACGTTCTAGTAATGTCGTCCAGAACCTGCCCCAGCTAATGCGACCACCTCTCGACAGGAGGAAGATTCGTGGAAGGAGGAACTGGGGGTCGGTGGTTGATGACAGCCGGACTCCGCCCTAAGATTGCCGACCGACACGATGGGAGGAAGACGCCCTGACCAGGCCTTCCATTTGCGACGACTTCTAAAGGCGGCCGGGCGATATTACGTGCAATCTGATTACAGACCTGCCTGCTGGTGTAGACATGGTAGGGGAACACTTCAGGGAGTAGTAGTAGAGCAGGAAAAGTCCAGGCGCTGCCGCTGTGTTGGCGCTAAGGCACACTCTCTATTACCGCCCTCCTATTTGATCATACTTTCCGTCATAATCGCCCCACAGCGCCGCGGCGGCGGACGCGCACCGACGTGCCCTTCATCAGGGGCAACATTCATCTGTGGCCAAGCCACTTTGTCCATGTAGACAGTGTGATATGTGAGAGCCTTTAATATGACACTAAGCGCCTTCTGTCGGTGCCCCACCTGGCCTCCAATCAGCTGCATGATTCATAGTGGTAAGCTCCAAAAACCCTCCCTTCTCATCCCCCTAGTAACACACTCATAGACTGTGCACTACCTGGTATAGGGGGCGCCCCGAGCCGGGTCGTTGTCACTAGGCGCTTCTTCCGCGTCTGCTGTGTTATCCCCCGCCGACTATGCTGCCATCTAGGGGCGGTTAATCCACAGGTTGATTGTCTAATCTGATTCCTATTGAGCGGCACATCACTTTGAACACTTTCAGCTGATGGCCTCTGGTACTCTCAGAGAGAGAGGATAGCTTCAGTGTGTCTCTTGACTTCAAGCCTCCTTCCAATACTTGCTAATAGGGCATTAGGTATATGGCACAAGCTCCTCCTGTGACTCTTTCCATAGTAAGCCTATATGGGAACTAACGAGCTGTTCAGCCTCTATGATAAGCCCTTCATTGTAACACTTCCAGTGATCTATTAATTGCATTGTTACAACACGCCAATAACCACTCCTTGGCATTACTTTTCCATTTAGCCTAGGTATAAGCCTGCCCTTCTAATATTCTGTACTGAAGTTGCATGGACGTCGAGCATGGTTACATGGTTGCTCTCGGTGCACGACACACAGAGCTAGTTCGACCCACTGGTGGCCGACTCCTGAGTCAATACTAACACATACAAATCACACCCTGTTCAACCAGGACGGTTATCAGCCCCTTTTTTGTTAGCAGTCCTCTGTGTCCCTGCAGCAGGAGCTTCAAACTGTTTCACAGGTGCCAGCACAGCGAGCAGGTCCTCCTCCAAACAGTTCACAAACTCTGTTTGGTCGATGTCACCATGTTATCCTTTATAAACTACACAAGTGATGAGACTACAGGATGTGGTCACTTTAGCGTCAATATGCACTGGTTCAACACATAGATGATATCACAGAACAGTACTAGTGGTAGCAGCTCCATACTGCTCCCGAGCAGCTCATAGATGCTCAGTAAGGACCTGAGTCTCAGGGTGAAACCCCCTCTAGATGATGACATTAAGGGACTGGCGGAGGAGGTGGTCTTAGATACCACCTGGGACTGAGGGGTATGATCCTGGGGTTTAACATGTCGATATTGCCCTTCTTTATCGTCTTTTTTATCTGCAGTGTCTCTTTCACTGTTATGCCTACTTTCTGTCTCTGGTTTCAATTTTGTCTTAGTACTGCGAAGTATACATCGCTCTGAAATTGAAGACATATACGTTACTTTAAAATGCAGAATACATCAATAATGGTAAAGTGACTGATGTACATCGCAATCTCTCGTCATTTCCCTGTTAAGTATGCTTTCAATGAAATGCTTTAATAAACACAAAAATAGGATCTAGAATAGTTCAAGGACAAGAGAGCACGTCTTTGGTATCATCAAAGGAAGCCGGTGAAATATGAATGAATAAATATTCATCATTTGGATACAAGTAAAAAGTACAGACGTAAACCTCTTTTAATGCAGATAACAAAAAGTGAAATTGCTTGTTAAATTATATAGTCTCTAGAAATGAAAAAATAATGTACCTCTTGCTGATTGTATTACTGACAATAAGGAACCCATTTTGTGTATCTCAAATATCAAAAGTCTTTGATATTTATGCATTTTGCTCTAACGGAAGTATGAAAAACTAAATGAAGTTTTACTTTTTAACTCCATGGGTACAAGTTTCCAATACCACTGTAAGAAAACGCTACCTACCAGGTTCTGGTCTAACCAGGTATTTGACGGCTATATTGAATATATCGGTGGTGCCCATGTTGCAGTTCCGGTCGGTAGAGAACTGGAGCATCGAGTCCTTCATCTTCATTGACTGTAACAAGAGACAGACACGCACTGATCAGTGAGCTGCTCCAGGCTTCACACATCATTGGGCGCTCGGAGCATCCAACCCCTCCCATTCCTCCGCCACCACTACCTCAAACTTCCCTGAAACTTATATGGGGCTGGTGCTCGTCACGCCTGCCCAAATAAATTGGTGTATTAGCAGCAAAACAAACTTAATCCCCCTGGTGGCAATAAACGTCAGGACAACGCAGCTTTTGCCCCCGCCCCCCTCCCCTATTCTGCCAGTAACACAACGCCTACGGCAACACTGTCCTGAAGTTGTTTAGATATTGAACACGGTTAGGGTAATGTTGTGTTTAATTTCTTGTCACATGATAAAAAAAAACCTAAACACTTGTAGGTTGTAAACACAATATTGTATGTTTTCCAACCTCTAAGCACCATACTGTTTAGAGGATCCCTCTTAATCCCCTCACACTTAAACCCGCCTCACTAGTAACCTGGGCAACCAATCTTTGTAAGAGGGATGGTTGTCACTTCTTTGGGCATGTAATGGTTAATCCCATTGGGGATAGGGTAACTCACAGCAATATGTTTTAATGATTGCTCTCTTAATGAGATGGATCCCAAACCACAGAACCACCAACTACAACGGACAGCACCAATTACTGCATTACCATCCACATTCTGGAAGGATTGAATACTCTGATATATCACCTCTAAGTGATCCCAGCCCTAAAGGAAAGGGAAACACCTAAACACATGATATTTTAAGACAATGATAACCTAAACACATCGGAGCCTATACACTAGCTTTTCTGAACAATTTCTGTATAAACACCTTCAATTCTAAATGTCTAAATTTTAAACACATTTTCAAAAGGTTGTATGAGCAAGTGCTCAGTAAGGTGTGGGCTGTATATACATTATATGCATACAGACAGGCCCCATTGGTCCAGGAGCAACATATGAGGGGATGGTATACATACCACCATTTTGTTCTCTGTGTACTGATTTAGTGGTTTATTTTACATCTGACACCAACGCTTTTAACGTTATGGAAGGGAGTACATTTATTGTATTCTTTATTAATAGCTATCACTTCATCTCACCTCATCCACCTTTACATCATAGAAATGTCACCTTTCCCATTTTGCCAAATAAAACATTTTTTGAAAAAGTGCGATGGAAAGCAATATGGGCCAAGAGATGGTGCATCGATGGTTTAGATTGAAGGGTGTAATGACACCGTGGTCCTGCCTAGCAAAACAGGGCCGACCCTAGAATGTTTATCTTATTTCCTTGTAGTTGTTTTATTTCACCGTATTTTAACAACTGGGTTAGGATGCCAGCAAATGATAAGGGTTTCTCTAAATACTACAGGGAAAGACAACAGCATCTGATCACAAATTTGTAATAAGTCTATGTTGGAAGAACTCTGGACGGCATTTCTTAACATAGTATGACTATGCACAGTCACTATGATATGAAACCCTCAAAATTAGAGTGGGTGATCGTAGATAATGCTTTACGAATGTTCTGCACGATCAGCACTTGTGTGGGAATTACTTAGAGTTTGGTAGGTGAATTGGTGAGTGAGTGAGTAATGGTTGTTTAACGCCAAGCCGACAGCTAAGGTCATATTCATGGCGGAAAAAGTACATTAGACATCACGTCACAAAGGAATACATGTGCCTGTGTCCGTGCATATGGACACCAGACACATGTAAGAAAGAGGGGACAGGAAAGAGGAGATTCAAGGAACGAATATGTGCCAGTGCCCGTGCATATGGACACCACCCACACTCAGAGAGGATAGAAAAGCAAGACATAGACCCCTTTTAAAGATGGCCTGGGGCTGGGGAGGCCCGAGGTGAATTGGTAGACATAAGGTAGGCAGGTAATATTTAGATGGTAGATGGAGACAGACTTATTTCTAAGGAATATACTGAGTACATAGTATTCCAAGATGGAGGAGGAAGAGAGGGAACCCTGGGATTTCAAGTTTAGTTATGCTATAGTCCAAGTGGTGGAGCCACCAGCTGGTGAGTCAGTAAGTCAGTAAGTGGTATACTATTACAGTAGGGTAAGCAAATGAGATAAAAGGCACTTAACAGTAATAGGTGTATGGTCCACATAGACGAGTAAATATGGTGTGAGCCAGATATTGGCAGACTATACATTTTTTGTAGTAACAGTTGAAATAAAAAAGAAATTAGTGGTCATCTGCAAGTCTAGTTTGATACGTAGAAATGAACGCTCTCGTGTATATTAGGTAATATAATGCTCGAAACCCTGTTATGAAAACCGCTTGCCAATTTCATGAAACTTCTATTTCAGTTGTAAGAACGGTTTACAATAATTGGTATCCAATATCAACCATCGTTTTTGGTATCCAATATCAACCAAACTTATTGCAAATGAAAGGCATTTAAGGGACGCATGGTGATACCATAATTGGCTAACAAAACATGGTGTTTGGAAGGTTTTGAGTCAAATTATGATCCCCACCATTGGTTAGAGAGATGAGCGAAGGGGGGATGCTTGAATTGTATAGGGACTCTGTTGCCTGCAACAGCCTAATCCTGTGCCGATTATAGTCTACAACAGGTAGCTGGGGGATAATAAATTGCATGACCAAGGCTAGTTCATCACCTCTCTCTGATGTGACCATGTTGCCGGCCAGTGGGTCGGACGTAGTGGATTCATTAGATTAACTTACTTGATGCACCAGTGGCACTACCAACAGGAGGGGGGGGCAGATACAGGGCTCTAGCCGCGCCTCTGTGCATCTCTAACGTGATGGAGATCAGCCGACTAGGAGTATTTCCAGAATGTATTATCATTACCATCTCACCATTGTTTTAGTAAGTCTGAAGCATATACTGACACCAACCGAGGAGCTGACTTGATTTACTCAGCTCCTCCATGCGAGCCTTTTAAGGATAACAAATTAAGGGCGGGATGCTTGGGAAACACCTTAGAGCTTTGATGTTGGGTGCAGGCAGCGTGGGTATTAAATCTCATTATGCTTGTTATAATAAAATCACCGCATGAGGCATGGCTATCATCATTCAATTAGGCCATTGACGCATGCTGCACAGTCCTCTCAGTACCCACTGAACAAGATCTTGAGAATTTCTCAGGAATTTCTTGAGTCCCGACCTTGTGAATATGACAAGAATAGAGAACTTGAATTTCCCCGGAAATTTAGACACGCCATAACATCTTACACTCAAGAAAATTCTCGAGTCTAGGTCTCGAGAATTTCTCAGGAATTTCTTTGGTAAAGACTCGGGATATTCCCAGGAAAGACTGGGGATATTTCCAGGAACTGGACATGTTTTTTTTCTCGAGCATAAGATGTTTTGGCGTGTCCAAATTTCCAGGGAAAATCACGTTCTCCTTGCCCAAGTTGTGAACGTTCCCAACTCCAGTCCTGTTCAGTGGGTAACAAATGAAAACGTCTCAGCCTATAAACCAGCGGGAACCAGCTTCGGCAGTTTGGAAGTCGTCTGCTTCTATTTCCAAGCGCGGCAAGCGTCTGGTAAGTGCTGCCATTAAAGGCAAAATTAGAAGGAATCAGAAGTCACCTTGAAATAGCTAAAAGGGAGGATGGGGCGACTCGGTGCTAGAAGAGATAATGAATGATACACTCACACGATGTGTACGTCGTTTGCGACTTCAATTCCATTAACGTTGGTCATTCCACAAGGGTTGGTGCTAAGTCTGTAGGCTTTCGAGGTCTTCTGATCTCATTAGTTGCCATGACAGATACGAATTGATAAGGCGGGCCGCGGGGTCTTGGCGCAGCGGCAAATCAGATTCAGTAGCGGGGAAGCTCTAAGCATTCTCACACGTGGGCCACCCCTGACTTATAGCCGAGGATCGCAGGTCTAAGAAACCAACAGCTCCTGCATGCTCCAGCTCGGGTGTGATTATCACAAATGGTCTCTTAAGGCGAGAAAAACAATACAGAGGAGGGATGCAGAGAAAATGAAAACAAACTAATGTATTCAGACCGGCGGCTCTTGAACAAGCGATAATGGCAACATCAATCACAGCTAGTTTCTTAGCTGTTCTACTTCCGCTCTGACGATGCTTTTAAAACCGTCACAGGAAGTGGGTTCTTCCCCATTAAGTCTTTAAGTATAATGGATTGTACTGGGTACCACAAAGACAAGTCCGGACTAGATAAGGCGATGCGCAGGCGCAGTCAAGTTTCTGGACAGCCTCGCTTTGGCTGCAATCGCAGGGTAGGCCAAGTAAAGACGGCATCAAAGGACCAAAGAGGGCCTTTGTAGGTAAAGGACATCCAATTGCTGACCCAGATTGTCAAAGTATTCTGTACCTAAAGAATAGTGGTCGGGGAGAGAGGAAAAAAGGGCAGGGAATGAAGGAACAATGGACTGCTTCAATAATTTGGAATGGACTCTAAACAAGGAATGCGCTGGTAGATGACGGAATAGTGTCTAGTTGCCCAATAAAAGGAGAAGAATTTACGATGAAAAAGGTGCTTTTCAATAGAAGGAATGAGACCGCACTGAATCAAAATAAACGAATTTAATCTAATTGCTTCCGATGAGAGTAGGAGAACTTCCAATATAATTAACAGAGTACAATGCTAAATTAGAAGGACGGTATGAGCGCCTTTTAGAATTAGCCCCAATGTCTGTAAGCAGGACAAAATCTATGACATGATTTCCGCTTATATCGATCACCTGACAATTGTGTGGCAGTGGGATGAAGAACATTAGAGCTGTGATTTATAGGTGGATATTTTCACTTACGAAGCAGTTGGCCACGCCTTGCTTGTCGTTGAGACGGCTGGCTATGATGAATGTCTTCTTGTCGTTGCCCCACGTCTTCAGGCACTCAAGCAGAACTTCTAGGGGAAAGTAAAGTAGAATTAAAGCATCAGCATTGCACAAGGCTTCACAGCAATACAACTAATTCACCATTTAGCTCACCCAGCACACGCCTGGGATTTACTTATGGAGACATGGAATAAATAGAGCCGTATCATGCTACAGATAATTTCATTGATTGTCGGAGGCCTCTAGCAAATATGCATTATATCTGGTGTGGATATGATTAGTAGATGCTTTTACTGAGAGCTCCTTCCCGAACCTTGTATACATATAACAAAGCCCCAGGGAAATGTGGATAAAGTAATTTTTGTGGACGCTTTATCAATAATCTCCAGCTTAATTACTGTCAATCAGATTTGAATAATGCCAAAATGAACTGCTCTGTTATAAGTGTGTCTTTTAATGCATAATAAGTAGGTGGCCAGCGGTCATGTAAGACTGAAGTACATTGTTAATGGAATTGGCATCATGAAAAAAGGATGGGGAGTATGGATGGTAGGATTATGGGGAGTAGGGGAGCAAAGGACATCTGAAGAATACTGACTTAGGGGTATGGATGAAAGTGGTCTACAGTAGACAATGGCATCCTGTATTGATGTGCGCATGGATAGATTCTGATGTAGCAGGCTTTTAGACAGCACTTATGGCATCTATGGCGCTCTCTAATGGAATAAAAAGTTATGCCACTGTTGTGCCATGTGCACCATTCCCTCAAGATGAAACCATCTGTATTACCTTAACGACTCCAAAATACAAGAAATGATCCCTAGAACCTATCTTGTCTCATTCAGACAACAGCAGACAAGCACGATCCCGAGGATCTATAAATGGCTAATTTAAAGAGAAAAAAGGTTGGATGTACTGGGAAGTCAATAGGCACTCTGTAAGGTGGATCGGTTATCATGCGGAGTGAGGTGGGGGCGATCCCGATTAGTTAGCATGAGACAAAACCTTAACAGGAACAGGAGGCCAGCCAGACGAGAATAGGGCGGACTTAGTTTCAGGGAGGGTGGAGAAGCCAAAGCCCTATCTTAATCCATCCACATAAACAAACCTCCCTAGCCGCCACTTTAGAAAATGCCCAGGCACCCAAAACAAGTATAAAGCTTACATGAGGCAGAATCCAATAGATTCCCATTATGGTTTCTACGGAATTCGTCATCCATGCCTCTGCTAGTCTTCCTTGGCTTGCCAGTGGCTGTGGGGTGTGGCCATATACACAGAAAACGCCCACCTGCAGGTCACCTACGTGGAAAATGATTTCATTGTGGCTAGTTTGGCTATAACTCAGAGCAGACTGCTGGGGTCTGTATAAGTCCCCATCCCGCACACAGAACACGTCTGTATTCGACATAAAACGCCGGTTATACGCCGTCCAAGGTAACCCTTGGTAAACCTGCCGTCTTAGCAGACCGGGCTTCTTGTACATACATCCGTCCTCGTCAGGGCCAACCTCTCCAGAAGCGCATTAGCTCCGGATTGAAATGTTACCGAGCCCTCCAGAAGGTGCTAGGACAGCCACTGTGTGATACAGATGTGGACCTCAGATGGGACCATTTGAGCATAATATTTGCATAACATGGGTGATGCTTTTCATCCACGCTTATCGTCCGGAGGTTTCTTGGATGTAGCATTAAATGGAGCTATAACCATAGACTGTAATACCCTTTCCCCCTCGTGACTAGCTCTATGGTACAAACGCAAGGTTAAATATCCATTGAATGCGTGTACTATGTATTCCTAAATTAAGGGGTACTACACCAAAAGGTTCTTTTTTGACACTCGAATGCAGAGATGTCTATTGTCGCATATTTGTAAAAGTTCAGACAATGGGCTATTAACTCCTGACCTCAGGGCCCCCTCCTGCTCTTTGGATTTCTCCAGTAGAACGCCCTGTTGTAATATCAATTGTAATCATCAATATTAAAACAGTTGGTGGGTGTTTACGCGCTATTTTAGTGCATATACAACACGATGATGAGACCTTAATTGTCTACCATGCCTTTCAAGCCAAATCACCTGCCTCTTTGAATGGATGGAAAAGGGTTAGACAACTACGACCTTTCCTATGCTACTTGCTCTCTTCTGCTGGTTTTAGAGTACACTCTCACTTTTCATGTACTATTCACACCAATATACATTGTATAATGCACATTAATTTAACCAGTGTCAAACCCCACTTCTCCTATACTCCTCACACTATCATACAATGCACACTGTGCCATTGATTCAACCAGTGCCAACTCTCACTTTAGAACACTGAAAAAATATTCATACTCACTTGAGTCTGGATCCAGACTCAGGCAATGTCGCCAAAATTAGTATGATTTGAGACTCAGTCTGATCCTGGGTTGATACTCTGGCAGATCCTAAGGCTGATCCTTGGATGATACTCTGGCTCTGCCCAGGATTAGGTTGAGTCTCAATTCATGCTCATCTTGGCGACATTGCCCGGGTCTGGATTAAGACTCAAGTGAGTAAGAACTTTTTTCAGTGTATACTACTCACGTGCACATTGTACCCTTGATTCCTCTTTCTAGACTCCTCAGATCAACGTGCAAAGTACCTTCAATTTGATCACCATCAATTCGCTCATTTTTATACTACCCACATGAACGTGCAATGCATACTGTACCCATGGTATTACCAGTCTGAACGCTCACTTCTCCTATACTACTGACATCATCATGCAATGCACATTGTACTCTTGATTTAGCTGTTTCAACTCCCACTTCTCCTATACTACTCACACCATCATGTAGTGCACATTGTACTCTTTATATAACCAGTGTCAACACCCACTTTCTTATACTACTCAGATAAACTTGCAGTGGCACAATGTGCCCTCAGACTTATCATGCCCTTTGGAATACTACTCTCATGCACATCATTATGCAATGCAAATTGTACTCTTGGTTTAGCCAGTGTCAACACCCACTTCTCCTATACTACTCACATCCTCATGTACTGCATATAGCACTATTGGTATAACCAGTGTCAACACCCACTTCTCCTATACTACTCACATCCTCATGTACTGCACATAGCACTATTGATATAACCAGTGTCAACACCCACTTCTCCTTTGCTACTCACATCCTCATGTACTGCACATAGCACTATTGATATAACCAGTGTCAACACCCACTTCTCCTATGCTACTCACATCCTCATGTACTGCACATAGCACTATTGATATAACCAGTGTCAACACCCACTTCTCCTATGCTACTCACATCCTCATGTACTGTACATAGCACTATTGATATAACCAGTGTCAACACCCACTTCTCCTATGCTACTCACATCCTCATGTACTGCACATAGCACTATTGATATAACCAGTGTCAACACCCACTACTCCTATGCTACTCACATCCTCATGTACTGCACATAGCACTATTGATATAACCAGTGTCAACACCCACTTCTCCTATGCTACTCACATCCTCATGTACTGCACATAGCACTATTGATATAACCAGTGTCAACACCCACTACTCCTATGCTACTCACATCCTCATGTACTGCACATAGCACTATTGATATAACCAGTGTCAACACCCACTTCTCCTATACTACTCACACCATCATGTAGTACACAGTGTACTCTTGATATAACCAGTGTCAACACCGACTTCCCCTATATTACTCACATCCTGATGCAGTGCACATTGGACCTATGATTCAACCAGTGGCAACTCCCTCCTCTCCTATACTACCCAAACCATCATGCACGGTATATTGGACCAATGATTCAACCAGTCAACGCTCACTTGTCCTATACTACTCAGATCATCATGCAGTGGCACAATGTACCCTCAGACTTATCACAGTCAACTCGCCCTTTCGAATACTACTCACATCAAGCAACGCATTTTTTACCGTTTGTTTTACAAGATTTTTTTTTTTTTTTTTTGGGGGGGGGGGCGTATGCTTAATTACCGGGATGCTACCAAGAGTAATAACAGATATGATATATTCAAGCATCTTAATTTGCTAGATGCTCAGGGTCGGAAGTGGAAAAGAATTCCCATTTTGAAACGATGAAAGATCCTATGTATAAAACAGCTAAAGTGAGAGTGAGAGAGCTCCTTATGGAAAGGCTCCCAGAGGCACACTTAGTTTTACCAAACCTAATTCCCACATTTCCTATACTACTGACATTACGGACAGTGAGACTATGTACACTCAGTTGCCCCCACCCACTCCAACCCCAACCCCCCCTTAAACTACCCACATCAACTTACAATGAAAAGTATCAACTACCACTTTTTCTATGAACGTCTGCTTATTTTTACCAGTGCCAAACCGCACTTCTCGTATACTACTCTGAAAGAAGTATTAGTTCTGTTTCTACGGACCTGAACCAGCGTTTTGACTCTTATCTTCTGTGCTAGCTAGTCTATTCACTCTAGGAAACTGTTCCACTGTTGCTTCTGCTTTCATCCCACTTAGTCTTTAACTATTGCTCTGACATAGGCCTGGAACCGAGATCGCGGTCGTTGTTAGACACAGCTTCGTCTCAGTTTTTTGCATTACTGAGACGCACAGAAAGTACTATAAAAACAGTCGACACCCAGAATGGGCTATTCTCACCCACAACCATTGCCCCAATCACTCAGAGTGCATGTATTACTGTTCGTGCTACCTACCACTTGTTGTTGTAATGTCAATTAAGTCCAAATACCTGTAGTATTTCACATTTTCTTGCTGAGGTGTAGACCTGCATGGACCCATTAAACCACCATTACTGATTAATGACCCAATTAGTTGTAGTCACCTGATTTCCTCTAAGGGAGCAACCCTTGCTTCAAAGGCCCTTATTTTCCCCCCAAATGTAGGGTCACTTTACAGCCTGTCCCTGCTACTGAGTGAGTAAACCTTGTGGGTGTACTGTGGTGTGGAGGACATAGCTGCATACCCACCTATAAATGATAAGTGCTGTTAGATGTATAGTCCATATAGCAAACAGTAAAGGTATATATATATATATATATATATATATATATATATATATATATATATATATATACTACCTGTATGATAAACAGGCATACTTATGTATGGGCAGTGGGTACAGTGATTGACCAGTGCTCTCTGCAATTGTCATGGGTGAATGAACACCCTGAAAACTTACTGCTCCCTTGACCTTATTACCCACAAACCCTGCAGGGGTGTCCCATTTGGGATGGAAATATACACTGTATGGGAATAATCGAGGGCTGGACACAGAATAAATGATTGAGCCCAAGGACAAGGTATACCTACCAGGCACATGTACATGAAAACAGTGACTGGGTACATGCTTTTGTTGCTGAGTGCAAGGGTTTTGAAAATGTGTCACCTGTATCTACTATGACTTACTTTCCAGGTCTGAATAAAGTATCACAACTGGATACTCAGGTTAGGTCGCTGTGGACTCAAAGGTCCTGATTTAGTGACTTGTTTCTGTTTTGAACATCAGTATAGAAATAGAAAATTAGGAGGAACTTTAAGTCTTCGCTCGCTGTTTCTCTCTCTCTCTCTCTCTCTCTCTCTCTCTCTCTCTCTCTCTCTCTCTCTCTCTCTCCCTCTCTCTCCCTCCCCCATCTCTCTCTCTAGCCGATTTTCCAACATTAAGTATATCATCACAATGCCAATAACCATTGCGTAGTTGGGACGCCCCTCCCTAACTATACGCCAGTCCGTGCACCTATAAACTGGCCCATAGCCAAACCACCTTCGATTGATCAGGCTCACATCAGAAGCATATTGTGTGAAAATGAAGCCAAACGCATGCAACCTGTGCAGTACGCCTAGGTGGGCTCCGTGTTAGGCAACCATTAAGTGGTCCCAGGGGGAGGTCTCAGGGGGCTGGGAATGGGGGGCTGGAGCCTTACTGCAGAAACCAATACACCTCCCCAGAAGCCATGTGCATCACACCCGTGCCACGCAACCGGCACGTAACCAACACATAAGGGGCTCTTTCAGGGGGCACCCACAGCGCCAATGACCCTCCTTTTGCGTCGGTCTTCACGTGTGGACTACAACTTGGCTCGCTGTAGTGAGAGATTTGTATGATTTCACAATCATTTTCGTTTGAAGTGGCTGAGAAAATGTATTTAACAACCTAAGCTGCAAATGGATTCATGTTCATCTTATCGCCTAATTGCGTGATCTAAGGAATTAAGCAAAGAATTGTTGCCTGTGTAGTCCCTCTGGGCATCTTTCTCACTAGCAAATGCTCTGTATGCTCAATTCAAAATAATATTTGAGATACGACCATTTACCGAGAGCAAATTGAATATCAGTCTATGTTTCAAGTGAGAGTTTGAATTGTAGCAACTCGATTTAAAGGAAATGCGCTTAATCAAGAAGGAAGTCTGTTCAGGTTTCCTTGAGCATGTGTTAGTGAAGAAGTAGGGAGGGATAACGATTACCAGAGAGCAAACTACACAATTATTGGATATTGGCTTTGCATGGTGATATTTAAACTTTTGATAAAAGCTGACCGCACTGATTCTAAGCTGCTGACTGAAGTAGGACTTCTCAAAGTGGAAGCTCTACTTCAAAACGCTCCTCCCTCATTTTTCATCGGTTATGAGCTAACATCTAAGCCTCCGGTAGGAGAGAAGACCCCCTCCTCTCACTACCATCACCATCCCTCACTCTCAGCATCTCCATCCAATGGCACTAGTCCGCCAGAAGCATCCGATATCGCTCCTTTCCACACACACACACCCTCCAGGTGCCATCACCTAAAACTTAATGTCGGCATGTGAGGAATTCAAAATGATTAGAAGCTACAGATGGCTGTTCAACTGCACCGTTAATCCGGTTAATATCTGACTGGTAAAAGGTGCACTCACCCCCTCAGTATCCCTCCTAATCCCCTTGGCAAACCCTCAGCCTATCCAAGAGAGGTTGGCAGCATCCAAAGTGTTCCCCAGCCCTACCTCTACACAACCCTCTGGACAGAGAGCGTCTGGAAGAAAACTGCACTTGACTTGAGGCGTAGATAAAGATAAAGTCGCCTTGGTTGAAGGCTGGGGGAGGGTGACAGGTTCTAGCATTATTAAGCCCTCCTCCCCCTAGTCACACCCACCTACACCCAGACTCGGCCTCTGTGGTCGAAGAGTGTTACCCTGAATGATGGTTTACTTCAAACTCAGACATCCTCAGAACAAGTAGGTGCCAATCGATGTGCGCCGGTTTCTATCTTCTATCGCTTTTTTTCCAAATGAGATAAAAACAATCATTTTACTTTGGAGAGAGAAACGCGAGCAAGCTCCTCGCTACGCGAAACTCTCATCAAGGGGACGTGCGCGCGCCCTAGGAGCAGGCTTTACGACAGACGGAGAAGGGAGATGGAATGGAGAGAGTGAGAGGCAGAGAGCGTGGAGGCTAACAAAAACATTAGTTTTCATGCGGAAACCATCCTACGGTTACACGCATTTTTGTAGTCGTATTTCCAGGGTCGACCTTGGGGACATTAATCAGGGCTGGAACTTGGGGCTGCAGGAGTGGGAGGAGACGGAAAGGGGAGGAGGGAGGCAGAGGAATCGCTGTGACGCAAGATTGAGAAGTGTTCTTGGCGGGGGTCTATAACCCTGCAACTGTAGCATAATGCCTCAGGACAGAATTATAGTTTGTCGTCGTGATGTATCAACGCAGAGCTAAAGGGATGACTTTGGTGGCATATCCTTGGTGCATCACACCTCAAGCAGCCTCCCAATATGTAATCGGTGCTGTATTCACATGTATCACATGGACTAACGGCATAGAGCATTAAGATACCACTCAGGCCCTCGAGGGCTAACTTAAGACCGGATCAATTGTACCAGGATTGGGGTAGGGAGTAGAACAATAGGAAGGGAGGGGTGAGAAAGGATGGGGAGACTGGTCGGCGGGTGTGGGATTGGGGTGGTGTCAGCAGAGGCGGTAAGTTTACTGATGGCCTAGGTAGCAATGGTGCCGGGTTAGACACTGGAGTACAGAATAGTGGGGCAGTGTTAGATTGTGGGCTACTCACTTGGCTGCGACGAGCAAGGCGAATTAATCTCCATGGTTGACGATCCGTTACACCCACTCTGTATGTAGCCGTCGCATCGGGTGTCCTCGTCCTCCATTTTGTGTAGGCCCGGAAATGGGCATGACGTCACGGTTGTCGGGGCGGCTGGAAAACACGAATAAATCAAGTCAGACACGCTGATACTAGAACTCTCGCAGAATAAGGATGAAGGTACACTGCAAAAATGGTGTTTACATTTTAAACATGTTTAGGTCTAAACAGATTTAAAACCTAAACATATAGATCAGTTAGGTGTCTCATCTACTACACATTTAGGAAATGAACACTTTTATTCTAACTACATAAACATTTATGCTAAACATGTTTAGATGTTTAGAGTTGAGACAGTTGTTTAGATTTAAACATCAATATGTTTAGATACTTGGATGTTGAATCCACACCAGGTAGCAGCACTACCTTTGACTGGACTATCTGCACACAGTTATAATCAAGTGTTGTGACAAATGTCCCCAAATCCCATGTTTATCATGGTTTCATTTCATAGAATGTCATGTGAATAGAATGGGCAATAGAAAATTGACTAGATTCACCTCATGCCACCATCATTTCCATAAAATAATCAATAAACTCCATGACTGACACCTATTTGATGTTATTCTGGAATAGATGAGGCAATTTCCTTCCTGCCAAGCTGTTGTACTTTCTCAAGTCTCTCATTCTGATGCGGTGTGTAATATATGTACACGTATATAGCTGTGGCTGACATCTTTGGAGACTTTGACAAGTAAATACCTGCTGATGTCCCCCCCCCAGTAAATGAGAAAAAATATATATATATATATCTCTGTTTTCTAATGCATACATGTCTGCAAACCTTAAATCTCCATCAAATCATTTAAACATCTAAACACAAAAATTCATAAACACCTAAACACAAAAATTAATATGTCTAAACACAAAGGTTTTAACCTAAACACCTACATTTCTAAACACTTGAGCTAAGCACATTGTTTGGCTAAACATGTTTAGGAAATTAATGTGATTACAAAAACGTTGCAAGAATATGTTTAGAACTGTGTTTAGGATCTAAACACCATTTTTGCAGTGTATAGGAAAGGGGTATAGGGTGGACGTAGAGAGGAGTATGTTTTAGCCTATATAATGCTAGGGTATCATCAGATGGGTGTGGAGGGATGTAGCGGGAGAGGTAGAGAGAGGGCATGTTTGCAGGTATTTTGTGATTGATACACAGCGAGGGCGCGGAAGAGTAGAAGACAGGAAAGAAGGAAAAGATGACTTGATAAGAGCAGCTTGCATGGAGCTGAAGTTTGGGGCTTGACACTAAGTGCTGGTTAATGCCTATGGATTACATTACATAATGTGACAACGTGACACTACATGGCTTATGCTAGGCCTTGACAGCATGTCTCCCTCCTAAGGTCATCTGCATGTGATAGTGACCTGTTTAGGAAGATGCCCCTCCGTCAGACGGGGACTTGGGGCCCCACACAACCACACCACAAAATGACAATACCATCAAATTAACGTCGCGTACGGCCACCACTACATCTCCAATTACCCTCTCCAGGGAGACGCACAGGGCCGAACCGGACCTGGTTTACTACCTCGATGGGCAGCGATAAAAAAGATGGGGGTGAGTGAGGTGGCTGATTAACTTCTTATCCCCTCTGACTGCTGCGGCAGTGGTGGCTGGGGTGTTTTTATGATGTTCTATGTGGTTAGACGTATTTCACCTACCCCTAGTTTGCTGTCAATGAAAGTGGTGGCCTGATAATGAGGAGGTTTCCTTCGTCTTCCTCTTCTCTGTTATATCTCACCCTAAACCCTAACCCCGCACACCTCCAGCATATACACCCACACCCCCATATTTCACCCCAGTCTCTTCAAACATGCCCTTGGTGTAAAGGGCCCTACTAGGAGGAGCCCTGTGTGCAGGGGCGACCCATTCGAGCTTCAGACCCTGGAGAGTTCCTCCGCAAGGGGCGCGTCGAGCACTCTCCAGTGGCCACGGGATCAATTCACTTCCGGTCGACAAGGTCGGCTGTAGGTCGCCGTCAGAGGGAGTAAATGGCTGGGCATGGTAGGCAGCACGAGCACTTGTCACAACACGCGTGAGTGTTGTAATTCGGGGACCTTAGTGCCTCTCACACCCATACCCAGCTTGTCCCACCCCCAGGACGGGATTAGCAGGACGCCGACCATGCCATTGGGCCCCACCAGATGGCGTGATGAGGGGCGCATGCGCAGTGGCAATGTTGACCTAGAGGAAAAGCCCTGCTTTGGACATGGACGACCCAACGTGATTGAAACATTGGTGTACTTGTACCTAGCAGCTGCACCCTTCCTACCTTCCTATCTAGCCTTTGAAGCCCTTCAGGGCTGACCTGATGCCTTATGGCTTCAGAATCAATGTCTTTTTGATGCAGTAAAGCAGTAAACTTGAACTTGATCTTCACAATAGAGTGACTCGAGACCACAACATTGCTGCATCATCTGGACTCTTTGGGAGTGCATCAACTCCGTCGAGTCAGCATGATGCAAAAATGCAGGACCCGCTACCTATATACATATTCACTATGGCTACAAAGGTGAATTGTGCAGTACTTAATGAAATATGCTTGCTGTTAGGGGTTAAACGCCAAAATGCAACCATTCACCCTTCATATTCTCGCACTGACTATGCCCACATGAACAGTTACGGGGGATGATGGGTGGTCAGAGACAACAGTATGCAGGGGGGTTAATCACGATGACCCTGTGTCGATGGTAACGGGCCGATAACGCCGCCACGTGTCCATACTGCCTATATTTAGTGGTTAGGGTCTGCAGCACAACGCATGGGTAATACATAGTGGGTGGGTTGGTGTGTTTGGGGGGACGGGATAGGACACATTTTCAATTATTATCTCGCTTCCGGAACGGATATTGGCAATGTCCACCATCGGGACGCCACAAGGGGTGTGGGACACATGATCTCATATTTCATGAAAGGTTATACTGTGTATTCATGGTACACAAAAAGACCACCAAGCACAATCATGGAGAAGGCAATGCCAATCATATATCTGTTCAAGGGGCAAAGATTGCATGTAAATGTCTGGCTTACATTAATGGTGCACGCAAGGAAAGAACCTGTGTCACTATATGCCATATCAAACAACATATATGACTGTCTGGGGATGCCGTGGATGGATTATGTATATATTTTCCCTTTACTGTATGGAAGTAGGTTCCACAAATATATCACCTTAGGTAAATGTACCGGAAAAGCCGACGGGGGAGTATCATTATATCGACCCTCTTTTTAACTGGCCAATCTAAAAGCGCTGAGTATCAAAAACTATAAAGAATCCAACACGTGTTTATCTTCTATGAGAGACCTGCACCCCACACCAAGGCTCTCCTCCTGGGTGGCAGGGGATCCTGATTGCTCTACTATAATGTGTTTATTACATTAATCATCTGGTGAGCAAATATCTAATCATAGATTAAAGCAGGGCCCGCAGAGAGCATGGTATCAGGTTCATATATATTTTTTAGCCCTCACCAACAGGGCAGGTGGGACTAGTCAGAGGGGATGGTAATCAGAGGGAGTCTTACGAGGCAAATTTCTCACGTTTAGCTCATGTCGAGCCGACCCATCCTATCACACCCAGAGGGCTAATTACTCGCATTAATCGCATTAGTCTTTCAACATAGCTACATGGTATGCCTTGCTGGGCATATTAAACCAGTTGGAGGCCTGGACTTTTTCACGCCCCTTCTATATATACACCACAAGGGAGCTGGGAGGCGGCTCATGGCCCATAAATCCATGACTGTTTTCTTTTAGAGTGATTCCACCAGGCGGACAAAGAAGCACAAGGGAGGAGAGGGAGTTCAGCGGAAGGTGGGAAAGGTGAAATAGACATTGGTTAAGTAGAATAGGAATGTAAGGGGATTCTGTGTTTTGTATATGGCCTGACGCCGACCTCTAGTCATTGTGTAGTTCGTCTGACAAGCTAACGTGTATAATATATGAGACAAGAAAAGGGAAGGAATAACTTAATATTTCAGATCATGCAATATACAAAAAAAAAACATTCTTGCTATTCGTCTTTTAAGACAATCATTCTCTTGTCAATCTTAACTCGATGTATAAATATCTTATTTTTTGCTAATGTATACAATTCAATTGCCAGAAGCTGCAGGAATCATTTATAGTCAGCAGTGTTGATGTCCACAACTGATATGAAGATGGACATGAAGTTAAAAAGGGAAAGTTCATATACTTACGTATTAGGAGATATGTGGTCGCATGGTCAAAGTCTCGTTTCGTGCATTCATCAGTATCAAATTCTTTAAATCGGCCTGATGGGGAGAAAAGCTCATTTGAAAATCTAGTAAGGTAGTATAGGTATGCATGGAAGTAATATGTTATAGAACTCCTTTTGATCTTACATCTGCTGCTAGGCCATTGGCTATGTGCTTGATAGTAGCAAATGTCTTTTCAGGTATTAGTTGATTTCTTTTTGGGAATGAGAGAAGAATATTATAGATGCACAGTTTATTCTCAACGTTTATATTTCAATTCATCAATTTTCTACTTTCAGGCTTTCAAAACCTGAAATTAGCACAATTCAGTTTAAATGACCCACCTTGGTGCAGTTCTGTGACACCGTCTCGTCGCTTCTGGAACATGATGCACTGGTACCGGAGCAAGCTGTAATAGAGAAGAAGAAGACTTGATAATAATGGTGACTGACCTCTGACTCGAGGCTGACCTCTGTGGGGTCACCGAGACGCGTGCCGAGGTCGTGTAGATTTATCTAATGGCGCGAGTTGCTTTGCTTCAGCGGTCATGGGTGTTACTATTGTGGAAGGGTGGGTCGGTTGGTGATCGGTTGGGTGACAGGTGGATGGGTGGGGTGGATTGTTGGTTGGGTGGGTGGGTAGGTGGGTGGCTTCCCGGTCATAACCTATTCCATTTTGTCTCCCGTCTAGAGTGGCACACCTTTCACCTGGCTGTCCCAAGGGTGAGCGTTTTATCCCCAAATAATCGCCATGTACCTCCTGCCCCGACCTTCAGCCCTCATATGGACCAGACTCCTGGTAGTATGGGACGTTCACACCTGATTAATAGTGCTGTCAATTGGCGGCCCGGCCTCGGTTATCACCTGTATATGCCTAATGGCGTTTTCATGGCGTCCATGCAAAATGTGACGGTCCATGTATGTCACTTTGTAGCTGGGCCTCACACATCCTCAGCCCCTTTCCCACTCTCCCCTCTCACACCATCGACCCCTCCCCCAAACCTCGACCGGCCCCATACCCCTACTGTGATCTGCCATGACGACCCCGATGCCCAATTTATGGCGGCGGGGGCGAGGCCTCTGCCGACGGAGAATGGCGGCCAAATGAAGCGAGAATTACGACGCCACGTTTGAGTCATTATGGAAATACCGGGTAAAACATTTCCACCACATTGCGTCGCCCAAAATGCTTCGATCCGAGATGGGTTAATGCGCAAACAGCGGGGTGGAAAGGAGGAGCACAGGGTAGAGGAAAGGACGGTGAGTGGGCTGCAAAAGGGACGAGGAGGTCGAGCAGCAGCAACAATTGCAGACTTTAGCGCCTGAACGTTAGAGTTGTGTCTAACGGAAGTTTTCGCGCTACCGATCCCACCCTCAATGTCATAATAACCCTGGAGCCGCGGCCGGAGCGGGTCTGTTTTACCATGGATCATTATTAACACTCACATTCCTACTTTATTTTTATACTTGATGGCTGATGGCTGGCTCCTACTGCTAGTGCTTAAGACAACCTTCAGAGGACCTATTCCTCAGCCCCTTGCAGAGTACAGTGTCATCCTCACAGTGGGCCCTATTAAAAAGAACCCACTATGCCTAAGCCATTTCCACATGACATGTTAGAGTGATTTGTCAGTGTTTAACCAAATCACCTATGGTTAGGTTGGAACTGATGTTCAGACTGTCAATACGGGCAGCCCTGTGGATATTCAGTCATTGAATGATTCTGTACAGGGACGTGTACCACAGCTACATCAAATCAAGTACGGCGTAATAAACTTAAAAGTAAAGATGAATGATTTTGTTCCAAAAGGCAATAAACATTTCTCTTTTTCAGATAACAAAAGGGACACTATCTTAAAGGGGCGAGAGGTTACGTATGGTTTGATGCAATATAAGAACTATCATTAGAAATGTTGGTTTCAACCACAAAAATCTATCAAATCTTATTAAAGGTTTATCACGGAAACACAGAAATTGGCATCATGACTCGTTCACAACGTTGGCTATAATGATCAAAGCCTGGCATAGGTTTATTGCATTCTGGAACCAAAATCTTTATGATTTATCACTATCAAGGTAATTATTGGAACTTTGACCATGATATTCAAATAAAAGGTGACACCTGACAAAAGAAAATAATTGGAATAATACTTATTGTTCTTTAATGAGGCCATGGCTTGAATGTCACTGATCCATCTTAAGTAGAGGGAAACACCTTAAATCGTCCCCTTACTATAAATATTCATCTCCGCACAGGCAACACCATACTTCTCAGCTGTTGTGCCTATATATATATATATATATATATATATATATATATATATATATATAGTGGTATTAACCACATTATTAAGTATCAATTAGCGCCAACGTTGTGATTGCGACAAGTTACTTAGCATCCCACATCTGTTTCTTTGCTTTGAATGACACATTTTAGAAACTGATCAATGGCCGATCGTGCACTTTAATGGGGACGTCCTAACAGCTTTTTAATCTAACAGCATCCGCTGAAACATGGTAACTATGAAGGTAGAACACATGTTTTGTTTTACGTATGGTACTTTGCCTGTTGCTAATCCCTCACTAGACTGGTAAACCGTCATACTGAGATTTGTCATACTGTCAAATTTAATGATGAATGGGATATGAAGCGTGGGCGAGGCGAAATTCAGTCTTACAGAGGTAAATCACCTATGGTAGCCATTGAAAGAGTTCATCGTGAAGGATTAAGTTATGATTGATCTACAGATATCAATGGATGCATGGGACCAGTTAGAATCTGCGTTAAATCAGATTTGTGAACTGATGAATCAGAGTTCATTAAACAGGTATCAAACTTAGGCCAAATAGAAAAAAGGTTTGTTTCCAGTTACCTGACCGACCCTAGCAAAACAGGGCCGACCCTAGACAATTTTTTTTTTTGAGAATTTTTGAGATTTGTTTCAATATTTTTTACTCAGCATATCTCTTGTAGATTTTTCACATTTCTCATTTGTTGTCCATGTTCTTACCTTGAAATCAAAGAACCAGATAGATCTGCCCATACATTTCTATACAAAATAAAAAAAAAACTAAAAAAACAAACAAACAAACATCCGACCTACCGACCCTAGCTCTTTGAGTCATGTAACTGGAAACACATGAATTATTTTTTTGGCCTTAGCTCATCGTTTGACCGATGTATTTGCTATAGAGGATCCTAAAATATGTAGGCCTACATGTAGATGAAAAAGAAGCTAGTCTACATGGTTCCCTATTTATGTCGAACTCACTGACTGACTTCCTGTGTGAACCACTCGTTAATGAGTTCTAGGTACATCATTAGTCAGAACTTGGGACTTTTGATCATAGGACAGCCTTTCTTCTTTTTCAGGGAATATGTCCCTTCTTTTCAGAGAATATCAATGAAATATTATGAGTACACACCAGTCATCTGACGTGAAGCTCATGGCGACGAACCGTTTCTTGTTCTGCTGTCCGTTTATGGTCTTCTGACACCTGAAGGTCATGCGCACTTGTGAAGTTCCGTCGGGCATTCTGTACCTGAGGAGAGAAAGGTCAAACAGGGGCCATCACCATGTTAATCTCATATTCCACGTCAAGATGCACTCTGGCCGATTACTCAGCTATGAACCCGGTTAATGAGAACTTGCATGACCAGCAAATTGGCGAAAGTCGTTGTATTTTAGAAGTGATAATAGGGAAGAGGGTGGCAGACTACATCTTTGCAATGTGTCGTATTCTTTGTCCAAAAGTTGTGACAGTTGCTATACTCCTTTTTGCAATTAACCCATATTCCGTGTCGTATTTCTAAGCGTGCATCACAATGACATTGTCTTTGTTGCTAATCAGTTTGCTTCTTCCTGCACTACTTATGCATGTATAACATCGGTTTTATCAGAAAAATGCAATCATATTATATTTCATATGAATTTGGAAGTGTCTTGACTCAAATGCAAGCTTAATAACTAATCAATTCCAAGCATGAAAAATAATTTACAGAATATCACTGATACATGGTATTAACAGTTAATCTATCTCTGGGTATGGACGAGTATATATCACATACAAAAATACAATTTGCTACTAAAGTTGTTGTTATTTGTCAGTTCTCATAGCATTATCACAACTTAAGGGAATATAATACCCCCAATTAGCCCACTTACCTGACACTTATGACACTGCCTGCTGTGTTGGAGAGGTATAAATGGGTGCCGGATAGATCCCTCCAGGTGTACCGTGTGACCCAGGAGGGGAACATGCAAGCCGGCTCAGGCCAGCCGAAGACATCTGAAGAAAACACCATCGTTAGAATATCATGTGTCACGCAGATGGAAAGAACACACTTTTTATCACTGGTTTTTCTCTGGTTTCTACTAAAGAGAAACAACAACAAAAAATGAGCTAGTGTGGCAGTGTGAGAGAGGGAGTCCAAAGGGCAGCGGTAATTAATCTGATTGTGTTTCTAATTTGGGAGGTCAGACCCGAAAAATGACTACTAATGTCAGTTCCAGGCCTCGAGTGGATTGATGGCTCCAAGCACCCACTCTGTTTTCTGAGTGTGGATCATGGATGCATCCACCCTTAACACATTCCCGGGATGGTTCAGAGGGTTTTTTCTCCTCCCATCTGTGGCCCATTTTGAAGGGGGGTTTGCCTATCTGAAAGAGGAAATGGAGAATTGCTCTGATCATTAGGGGCCAGGGTCAGACGTGAGCCCACCTAATGAGTAGGGTAAGCGGCCAGCTGAGGCACTGCCACTAAACTCATCTCCGTCTTAATAATCGCGTGACGGTTTCCTGATGCATTCTTGAGCCCAATGACATTTTTCCAGACCTGCCTCAGAAGCGAGGGCATCATCTCCTGCGACCATCTCCTCCCCCAGAAAGATAAGAAGAAGAAACCCCATGGTGCGTCATCAATGAGGACGGATGCGTTTTCAATCAGAATGTCAGGAGAGCTCCGCTTGAAGCCATTTTATCGGGGTAAGCCGTCTTCGGCGAGCCGCCCTAGGCAGCGACGTTTTGTGTCACTATGGGTGGGCGCAGAGGTAATGTCCAATTAGACATCCGATTTGGGGGTAGGGGTTGGGCAGGAAAGCCTAGGAGGTTAGGTTGGGTAAGGAGTCTCAGCTGAAGGTGGACTCATAGAGTATCTAATGAAAGGCCATTCAGCTGTTGATGGCTCAAGTCACATGGAGAGGGGAGGCTGGAGGTCAGGCTGTAGGTAGGATCCCACAATACAAAGGCCTCTCTGTCTCTGAATGGAGCAGCTCACAGAGCAGCTCAGGTATGGATTACTCTACGTCTCTCTTTCTGTAACGTCCTCCTTGGCTTGTGCTTTTCTACTCACTAAGACGAGTCAACCCGATCCCCATTTACACCCCTTTAAACACAGCTCTTTAGAGCCCATCAAGAAAGAGAACTATATGTATTTTTTCCGCCTTCTCTCCGATTCCTCCAGTCAACAAGTGGGGGAATTCGTATATATTCAACTTCTGAATGATAGCGTAGCATCTCCAGATACCATGGCAATTTCTAGTCATGATGCGCCAAGTAGTCAGCAAGGCACAATACATAACACCAGCTCCTCGGTAGAATTGACATGATCCATGCATTATGATAACGCAGAGCAGTGCATTGATTAATGCAACTTGGTGACATAGGGGCATAATACATTGAAGCATCATTATTGATAAAACATTTAAGCTACAACAGTCAAGCTCGTATGTATGTACAATAAACCATCATTGCAATGTGGAGACTCATTCAATTTATTAACACACACATTTTCAGATTTTAACTTCAATTGACATTTCTATGACAAATAATCTAATTCTATTTCCCCATGAAAGGACATTGGGTATCGTTGGGTATCTTACAAGATCTCAAAGAGGAACATCTGAAAATAGCTGTGAACAAGACAGAATGTGATGAGTTGAAAACAAAGGTTTGTTGGGATATTGTTTTCTACAAAAGAACTTAAATTCAGATACAGCATAAGTTCCAGTGAAAATTCTTTTATATAGAATAATACCATATTCTCTTCGGGGCTGGGAATGTAAACGAATTCACCCTGAAGCTTTTAACACAAAATGCGTATTTATGTGAAACACTCAAATGCCACCTATTATATTGCAGTGGGACGGGAACAACAGCACCTGACAATGAAACTGTCTCACAGATAAGCACCATGATATCAGTTTTGTTGCCATAGATAATAACCTTAGTCTTCAAATATATATAGGGAGAGTCCTAGTACATCAGCTACCTCAAAATATCCCCTATAGCCAGGAACAGTCGTTTAAATCCATTGCTTGCCCTCATCGTATTATTTGGAACAGGAAAATGTCTCAATTTCATTGTTTGGGAGAACATACTTGCATTAAGGTGGAAGGCGCCCATGGGTTAGTTAAAAGTAGCTAAAATTTCACCAAATTTTTACCACAAGATAAAAATCATATCTTCCTGCAATAATGCCAAGAAAATATAGGGGTCCCAGGTTAGCTTAACATATAAGAATCTATGAAGCTGTGAGAGGATTGTACAGTGTTTTAGCATAAATATGCATGAAATGTCATTAAAGAGTAGCTAAATTTCTGTAAAACATTTCTAGAATATTCTCATCAACCTTCTGCATCTAGAAAATGTATTTCACCCATATGGTCCCGGGCATTTTTGCATTATTATTTTTTTTCCACATTGAAATAAAAATTACTCTAACCATCAGGTCTTATACTGCACCCACCACAGACATTTGGCCGCGTGGCCTCATTGGTAGGACAGCAAGGGCAGTGTTCTGGGGATCATGGGTTCACCCCTCACCATACAGAACTATATGAGTGCAGAAACATGCCCAGAAGACCAGTTTGACAAGACCGCTATCCACCTTAAGAACTAGGGGTCATGCCAACTAGCTTGGAAGGATCTGTAGCCGATGCGTTATTTCACAAGGAAAATTTAAGGTCGAATAATAAGAGGATATATCACGAGATCTCGATTCACCAATGAGGTCATGGACTTGCCCAATGGTTTGAGTGGCAAGATTGATGGGGGTTCAGTGGAGCGTGACGAGGTGAGCAGCTCAGCCCTAGTCGCCAGGCCGTGACGCCTGACGTCTCCCCGCCCCCTTTTCTGCTCCAGATAGATCCAGCTGAGCCTTTCAGGACCCTGAGCTGCTCCTGTGTGCTGCTCATCCCAACTCCCTAACGAAACCAATGCAGAGGGAAATTCGGGGATACAGTTCCCACAGTTTGACAATATCAGACTGACCAAATAACAAGGATGAGATCAATCTGATGCTATATAATAATTATGCGATATTTGACAGATAATCGTCTTGGTAATCCCCTCAGAGAATGTGCTTGCATTCCAGTATATGTTACAGAAAATGTAACGACTATTCTACCAAACTAAACATAACTTTTCAAGGCACGTTTTAGGACAGGCTTCTGTAGATCAGTGAAGATCCAGTTCCATTGCCTCGAATCGCAAGGCATAGGCAGCTGCATAGACATAAACCACATCTTTTTAGCGCCTATCCCGACTGGGATTCGGGGTGTAAATTACCAACCGTCCGATTGGCGTGCTCATATTTGTGGGGTTAATTTTTAAAAACCCTGGCCGATCCAGTGTGAAATGTTTATATTGTAAATAAAAATAACTATGTGGGATTGGAAGGGGTACGCTTGAGCTGCTCATGGGCTTCCTATATAGCGCCTGAGGCGTGGATATTCTGGGGCGGACGCTATGGGCTTATGCAACCGTCCTTGTCATCGTTGTTTATGTCAAAGCTGCCACCCACCCGGCCCCACTAGCGCACTTTCCCCCACTATTACTATATATCAAAGCCACCATTATGCTCCATCTTCGGTTTCCCGTGCACATCCACACCTCCTCCTGACCGGCCCCACCCAGCACTTGGCGGCCGACTCGAAGCGAGTAAACCGGTTATTTTTCACTTAGTCTACAGTACATTATAGATCCAGGGAAATACATGCCCAGTCATCCTTCATTTAAGTTCCTTCATGTCGCGTATACAAAGCAGTGGGCCGGGAGGAAGTGGCGAGAGCCAGGGGATTGAGAGCTGGACGGGGGATCTTTTTATAGTACCTCAAGAGGACTGGTCACACGTGTTTTGACTGGTAGCATGGTACTGATATTCCCTCTCAACATCCGCTAGTAATAACCTCAAGTCTTCACAACTGGATGACCAGAAACTCAATCGATATTGACCACCACTGTGTGGTTCACCTTGGGATACATGTGACTGCTGCAAGCAGGGAAAGGGAACCAATTGGCGCGCTGTAAATCTACTTAAGGGTAGCGAGAGGGGCTCCTTTTATTCCTCCTGCACCATTAAAAGCTGGCCAGCACCTGACACCGTTGTTCCTTGCCCGGTCCGGACACGACGACCGAGCCGGAACGAGCAATGAAATTCACCAGGACGTCGGTGGAGCGTCCTCCATGCACGCACTGCTGTCTTTCAAATGGCGACCTGTTCGCAAGGGCTGGAAGTACCTTATTTGTTTGTATAAGCGCCTGGGTTCCTATAAACAGCAAAATGTCAACTCAAATCTACGCCCTGCACTGATATAGTGGGCAATCATCTATAGGGTATAAATCTATTCCAATATCCCCCTATCCTCGGTACTTTAATATCAAGGCGTTTATTCGAAGGTCATGTTCTTGTACATGCTTTTACGGTAGTAGGGCAACTTCCTCCACCAAACCCACCTCCATACCCGTCGCCTGTCGCCACAATACTACCTTCTCTGTGCTGCCAGCCATGCACACAGCCTCTCCTCCTATTTCCTCTTCTTTACCACGCCAACCTTATCCGTCCCGACTGCCTCTAAAACACCCATTGCCCTTAAGTTCTAATCACAAAGGACATGACCCTCACAGGGCAATGCCTACTGATTCACTCAAAGGCCAACTCTCTTACCCCCCATATTCTACCCTTACCTTACCCAGTCTACGACATCTTACAATCAAACTGTCTCACTTGATCATAGTGGTATCTGGAACCCTTTGCTGCTTTTCTAAGTCACGAGTAATTTTGCTGAGCCAAGCCCATTAGAGTCTCTTTTCCGAAGGTCTCCTTTTTCCTACTTATATTTGGAACTCCCTTCCCGTATATAAATTGAGTGCATCCACCCAATATTCTCCACAGTTTGCCCTTATTCTCTTTGTTTGTTTTTCTGTTAGTCTGTTAGGATGCACTCCACATGCATCCTCTAACTAAGGGAACCTCCACTAGTTCACATGACGTTATGGTCCCGATGCATTAGATTCTTATTCACAATGTCACAAATTTATCCCCTATTGGACACTCGAGGTACATGTACTAGTATACACATTGCCATTTAGTTTTAAGAATGACCCAGACCATGGTGTACCGTCAACATTACTGCTGAATTGATATAGTGACATCCCATTAAATGGCCAGGCCCTCTTTTTCCACTACTCATCAAATAAAACCCTCCTTCCAAGTCGCAGACCTACTCCTATGCCCAGACATCGACTTGCGTTCTGAGAGTCTTAGTCCACAAACTCTTCTCACAACCCCCCATCACCGACCACCCCATGGTGCTCTTACCTTTTGTAAACTCCATGACGAGTGATCCATCCCGAGGGGAGCGTAGACCCCTACATGTTGTGTCTCCGGACATGGCCAAGTAGACGACCGTCCCTAGGACCTGGTACATCTGACGCCGCCAAACAAACAAGCAAAGTCCATAGTAAGTAGTAGGCGGAAATTGACCGCAGACGCAGGCCCCCGTAGGGGGCCTGTGCAAACCTCAGGCGCGGATTTGATCAATGCTTCCCTCAAGAAAGCAATTTAGGAGGGGCCTATTGCTTGTTAACAGAGCAATAACATAAATCCCATATAATAAACGACAGCGCCAACTGTCCAATGGCAAGGGCAATTGGGCGATAATGGACCAGTGGAATTGGGAAGGAAGACATAGTGGTCGGATGGATACCTGTAGAAGTGGGTGTTCTTTCAGAATCACATTATTACGGGATAGTTTGGTATATTCGAGAGCATTTTCAAGTTTTGATACGTAGCAAAGCAATGAGCCATCAATCATAATTATAGTATTAATATCTCAATAAAAAAAGAATTAGCCGTCCCTTCCTCACTTTAAAACCAATTCTAATCAAGGCTACTTACAAAACATCTGTAACGCGACTCGCTACTGGTCCCCATTCCTGGTCCGTTGAAACGTCCGTACATATACATATCCGAACCGTCTTGCCATGTCGCCAAACATTCGTAATCCAAGTCTGAAAGGATAGAAGTAAAGGTAAGAAAATATATTGCTGCATTTGTAAAAGATATGATATAAATCACATGTTGCAGCTGGATTCATATGATCAGGAAAATACGCGTTCTTAATCAAACATAGTTATCAAATGTTTTTATTTGCTTATTCATATATAACATCATTTGACTCATCTCAAAAGTCGAATAGTCAAGATTGACAAAGGATTAATTTTTTTTTTTCTATCAGGTAAGGTCAAGTAATCCAGATAGTAGATGACCAATTATGTTTGAAGAGCAATTCAATGAGTCGTTCACTGCACTGGGCTAAGATCATACCATAAAGTAGTGTATTATCCACCTACTGAGGTGATATCCAAAAAGGACCCAGTGGGAAATCCATTTAGACAATGCAGTATTGCACACATGGCAGATATTTCACGGGAATAGTACTGCCGGTAAACGTATAACGTTGCCCGTCGTTGCGCTTTGCAGAATTTCTACTTAACAACTTGAAGTATTTGTAGAAGACCAGGAATTCATCTCAATGTGTCCTTAACATTAGTGGATCCAAAAGGGCAACCTTTAGTCCTTGAAGAAAGCATTTTGTAAATTCCCGAGGCAATACTTTTAGAACTGAAAAAAAAATAGCCTGCCAGCACTATATTCATGCATGGTGCAAACTTTTCAGGTCTGTCTAAACCCTTTTTAGACGGCATGGTGAAAAGTTGCCCAAAGAGCACCATACACATAAAAAGCTATGCAGTCCTCAAAGCACTACCCTTGACAAATGGCTGTCTCAAGGGCGCAATGTTGATTCAATGTAATTTCGGGAACCATAGCTACATTTGTAAGTTTCTGTGTTGGAATACATTTGGGTGAAGATTGATGACTTTGATCTGATTGTACATTTGTGTCAGAGATTCAGGCGCCCATGATACATAGCACTGCCTATGCTTGGGCTTTATCGGTCATCAACTTTTTCAACTACATCAGCGTCATCAACATCAGAAATTATCAGGCTAGGTTACATCCTCAAAGGAAAAGCTATTTTCCTGTTTTGAAGCTGCCGGAAACATTTAGTCTTGGCCTTTTAGGATGACGAGTTGGCCTTTTTAGTTTGGCCTTCAGCGAAAGAAACTGCCGTGTAAATGAGGAAATTAGCGCTCTTATCCAACCTTTCTTCCCCTTGTTTGTCCATTAGCAAATATTCTGCCTGCAAAGTGGGAAAATACCCACCGGGGCACGTTCTACCGCGTCGAGTCAAAGACGGCTATCCATGATTAAAGAGCTGATTTTACCTGGAGCGTACGTTTTTGACCAGGAGCAGGTCATCTGTTAGTGTTAAAGATCCAAGAAAATAACCAGACACACTCTGGCTGTCAGGAGGCCATTTCTTAAGGTACTACGACTGCACACAACAACTGCAATTGGATTCCACAAATACAAATGCTAGTGTCAATGATCGTAGGTAAAGTTCTACGCCTGCTCTCTATGGTCAGCATTTATGTAGCAATCACATAGAATTTGGTAGGGCAGTCATAGTGCTGCAGGCACTAGACGACCAATATTTTTTGGCTGTAATGTCACTATGTTAAGGGTTCCCACTAGGATGTGCAAGTGAGCAGACGAAGTGTGTTAAGAAATAGTCATAGTGTGTTAAGAAATGGCCTCATTGTGCCTGTGGGTTGTGGTTATGGCACATCCAAGCTGTCCGACTGGCTTGGTATAGACATAGACGGGGAAAGGAATGGGGCCAGAAGGCAATGTCTATAAAAGAGATAGGAGCTGGGACCAAGCCATGGCACTCTGATAGCGGGCTGTACTGGGGCTAACACCTAATGAACATAGGAGGCTTCCACTCCTGCCTGCAGCCCGCCTACTGGTCCCTCACACACATACGATTGACCATTAAATGATGAGATCTCAGACGGCGGGCTATGCAAATTGCCATCTCCTAAGCTGGTGGTGGTCGGTGCTACAATTGGCTGTGATCAGCAGGCGTGTGCCTACTGGGACCAGTAAAGGTGAGGATGCGATTAACTATTTAAGGGCAATATAGTCCTTTAAGCCACCATGACCTGTTATCGCCATTGGAAGAATGCCACTTTGACGGGTTACTTAATGATGCTGTAGCTATGCCTCATGTTCATACTTCCCCTAGGGGTCTGATACTGCTCGGTATGATATATCAATCTGCTAACAGTAACTCATGACTATGAACAAAAGGCCTTGAAAGATCATAGCGCCTGTGAACGGTTAGAAGTGCTGCCTGGCGGCGACTGGCACTTGCTCAGTACAATGCTATTCTCTTTGACATGGGTGACAAGCGGTGCAGGGTCAGAGCATTAGGCATATTCACACAAGGCCGTATTTTTACGAATGCTGTAGTAAATTGCTGGTGAAGACAGCCGCTATAACCGTGTCAGAGCCCCAGGTCATGCCGAGTGACCAAATCAATGCCGCCTCTCCGACCCACACTAATGTATTGATTTACATACACACAAGTTTACCCTAACGCTGCCGCCCAACCTTGTTTAGTCCCAATATAGGGTAGATTCACCACTTCCGGACGTTCGTTTTCAACATGAACTTTTCATTTTGTCTTATATGTAATTTTACCATTGCCCATGCTTATCCCAGAGCACTAGTGGACAGGGGGTGAATGTATCGACATGTAATATTGAAAGGTTCCTACAATTTAATGAATAACCATGTGAAAAATGTAAGTAATTTTTGGGAATTAAAAAGGGCTCTTTTCACCTGGAGTCGGACACATGACTAGAAACATTTACCTGAATTCGGACACCCCTATTCTGCCTCTTTTTCATAAGGAAAATGGGTAATATTACCATTTTCCTGTGTAATAGAGGTTTAAAGTGATGTGGATTTTATTCTTTTACATTTAGTCTGTGTTTGCATATGTATGAAGCCTTCACCTGATGTTTGTTTACTGGTTATGGCAGATGATATTTCATATGTGGCAAAGAGGTATTTGAAACATTAATTATCCAATGATTTTCGTTGGCAGGAGGTATGTAAAACGTCAGGTTAAATAACATTGTGTGAAATGTCCTTTTCATCAGCTCTAACCTTATTATGGGCATACTGGTAGACCTAAACAATAGAAATGAGGGCGTTTCACTAAAGAGGACTACATTAACTCAGCATTCCAGCTGAATAATGTGTCTACAGGTTTTCATGCATCATAAGATGACCCCCCACATTCCATGCATTATTTCTCTTGATTGTTGATAGTTCACATTGTATATTCTGATTAAGGCACAGAGAAGGGCTGAAGAAATGGTGTCCAGGTTCTGGTAAAAATAGTGTCCGACTTTAGGTGAAATAGGATGGCCAATTTTGTTTAATGATAAATAACGAGGTGCCTACACTTGAACAGTATATTTCTGAGCATATCCTCCAAATATGTAAGAGATCCATCTGATATATGTTAAAAGTGAATATGTGCAAGCATACACTCACAAGAAAGCATTCTGTAAAACTGTTTTTCAGTCGTTTCCTTGATTCTGATACCAAAATCATACAATACACACCAAGTTTACCATACTGAAAAGCACAAAAAATTCGATGGTCAATTTGTAGTGTCTCAATAGTTTTCAAGAAAAACAAGTGAACTTCAAATGTCAACAAATGATTCCACCATATTTCAAACTCTTTATGATGAAATCATTGATGAGAAGTGTCCGACTCAAGGTGGGTGTCCGTCTTAGGGTAAATCTACCCTAAGCAAGTTGATAGAGGCATCTCAGCTGATGACAGGTGACATCATTTTACTGTTCACAGATCTGCCACTACTCTGCTTATCCACCACTCGGCAGCCCCTGGGCCATAGCTTGTTGTCTATCAGATTTTTGCGTTACATTCTGTATTGATTTACAGCGAGCATCCATATTCATAAGCTGTGCGATTCAAGTGGTTTCCCTGTCATCCAAATCGTATGGTAATTTGATCAGAGGCCTAATCTTGATAGACGCGCCACGTCCCGTACTCCCTACCAAAAACATAAAGTAGTTTACCGTGTGGTAACCTAATGTAGAATATGGATAAAAAAAGTGTATACAGAGGGAAAAGTGGGCTCCCCGAGTACTGAGTTACTGAGCATCTCTAAGCACATATCATGAGTAGCTCTGCACTGTGTGGAGGAGGCTGTTCCCCTAGTGGAACTTGTGGGTATGTATGAGACTGTCTAGTGGATGTGCTCTAACAGTAACAGGTGTGTTGGGCACCCTCTGTATGATAGTTATGCTGTTTATGGATCAGGGCATAAAGTGCACAAAGAGGCATTAAAACATAGGGATAAAGTCCTGTCAGCATCAGCAACAAACCGTCAGTTACTAATATCTGTTAGTGAGCAACTCCAAAGCGGTTCTATTCCCTCTCTGAACTATACCTCGTGTATGCACATGACAGGATATTTCACTCATACACCGGCAGCAATAAAAACAATGAAGAGCTTTGGTAAATTTAAGATGTTGTATGTGTATATGTCAGCTGTGTCCCTAATTCATGTCTCTCTTCTAATGGGGTATGACAAGCCATAATCGATTTATGACTGTACATTTGGTGCATTGTGCATACTGCTCCTTAAAGATGGAGGCTGCTCCATTGCAGCTGTATCATCAGTTCCTGAAAAGCAGCCATACAGACAGTGGCCCTTTAAGGCTCATAGCTACAACAACCATACAGAGAGACCTCAGGATATATCGGGTTATTAGCAGTGTGGGCGCGGTCGGACAGGTCCCAGCCAGGTGTGGTTACATAGGAGCAGCTCGCCTGACGGGGTGAGTAGCTCACTGGCATAGTGGGAGCAGCACTGACTGAGCATGGTAATAGGGTGTTGGTAGGGAGCAGTAGTTGGGGCTAGTCGGGATGAACCGCCTGCTCTCCAGAGAAAACCCTTCCAACCACGTTGCACTGGCATACTCATACCTCTGAAGTTGGAGGTGATAATATGTGTGGAGGATATGGATAATATATCAGGACTCACCGGAAAGTGTTAAAATGGATTTTGCACATTGCGTATCGTAATCTAATATGTTAGATTACCCCCAAGAGTTTATTAGAAGTATACACTTCAAAGGTCCTGTCACGTGCATAATTGAGGTATATTGGTATTCCCTCATTTTCATTCCTCCTAGAGGGATCTAACTATGAATGTGGCTACACTTTCCTTGTTGAACATGTTTTATTCTCTTAGATCTTAATTAATAGGTTCATAAAGGATAGTGTCCAGGCACGCCCCCCACCCCTCTTGCACAAACCACATACATGTACCTTTATTTAGAGTGTTCCAGTAGTGAAACAGTATCGCACTATCATCATCCTCAGGACATTGCAGAGGCAACCAGCTTTGTATATCAATAATTAATCTGAATTCTCTACTTTCACCCACCTCTCACTGACAAAGAGGAAAAAGTCAAGACTTAAGGTCCCCACATGAATAACTCCTGACGTCCGATAGAATCGGGTTCCATTTCTACACAGTACTTCAGGATTTGTATACATATTTTAGGTCATATAAAGATTTTCAGGTGAAAAAAAAACACTGATATAAAGAGAAATCTTTGCCATAGGGGGAAGTATTCCCTGTGAATCAACTGCCTTTTGTGATAGGATATTGCTCCGACAAAAGGGGGACACTAATGTTGGCTACCTATGTTTCTTCTTGGTAAAACATTCTCCTGTGATACTTTGTTACGTGGACGCGGTTTCTAACAAGAATTCCAAAACATTTGTAGTGTAAGATCTTCATACATCGGATTGTAGACACTATAACATCTCCCTGTTAATTTCATTGATATGACTAAATTGTCCATCTCCATTGTTTCGGGCCACCCGGGTTCACAGCAAGGTATTTCGTGAGAAAACTGCGGGTAAGCACCCAAAAGCTATGGGTCATTGGCTCCTTAGCCAGCGTTAGTATTTATCCATAGTCTACCGCCTCTGCAGGAACTTTGCAAGATGTGTCCAGAATACATCCATAAGTACATTACATACATATACATACGTACGTACACTGCATACATAATATACATGCATACGTACATTCATATGCATGGCTACATAAAGCCACACATAAAAAGTTATCGTGCTCCTAAGCAATGACACTTGAAGGAGTTATTGATATGAAAGAAACTTATGATTCTGAAGTTTTCTAGATAAACTTCAAAAGGCTATAGCCAAATATTTGAGTTCCTCTTTCTTATCTAAGTGACGCCTTTTCCCTCAACTAATAATAGAACAAGGCTGAATCTCTATGCTGATGACCATGCATGGCGGTGGCTCCCACGCGGCCCCACCATCATTGACCTGGTCGGGTCGTCGTCTTCAGAGGGACCGAAACCCTGCCTAATAAGGAGGAGGCAGTAATAATAGAGGTTGGCGGACGACGCGGCAGAGGCCGGGTCAATATTATCTTACACCCCGTAATAGGACCGTGAGATGCCGGTCACGGAGGGCGCTCCGTGCTGCCTAACGCTCTGTGCCCTCCTGGATGAAGGAGACAGCGACGGAGAGTCCCCGGTGACCATAAAGTCAATGACGTCCCTCAGCTTGTAATAGGGGACTTCTAAGTATGACATCGTCAATTTCACTTAATTTCAAGTTCCTTTTGCTTCCTCCACCATTGTTATGTCGGAGATGTGCAGTATGACGCACGTGCCACATATATAAGATCAACCAGAGACTGGCCCAGTGTTTTTGAATCAAAAGGGAACCACCAATGACAATAATTGGCAGGGGGAAATTTGGCTTTTCCGTCTATGCTGAAAACTCAATCAATGGGCATGCGCTGTGATAGCCGGAAGTGACAGGTACTGCTTTGCACGCCACGTGGTGAAGTGCGCGTGAGGAGCTCGGCGACGACATAGGACAACCAGAGAACATAGACACCTATCAATCGCAGAGGGCTTATCCTCAATGGGCACCACACCCCACAGGCGACCGTCGCCCATGGATTACCGCTGTAGGCGGACAAAATCCCTGTTAAGCCGTCCTCAGGCACAGGGGTCCAGTGTGGGGCTCGGCTGCTTTATTGCATGCGGTTTGCCAGCTATCAATCAGAGCGATTGACACAGCCTCCATCGTGTCCCCCTGATTTATTTCCACAAGCCAAACGCCTTCTTAGCCAACTTAGCGGCGTTTACTGCGCTCGCGGGGGCCATACTAATCTCATCTGCCATGAGCCTCTTTCATCACTCATCTATCTCAGATCTACAAGCTCGCCAAAAATGTAGCGGAATGAGCACATCCAATATGAATAAATGACAAGATTTGATACCAGTTTGTCCTCCGGAGCTCTCAGGAAGTTACTTAGTGATGTAATCAATGATTTAATCATGGGAGAATTTTATAAGAGGAAGTAGGAAATGATTGTTCTTAGCTTTAGGGAGTTTGTTAAGGGAGAATGGGATTGCGAAGGTTAGAATAATAAAGACAAGAGCCCCTAGAGCTAGGAATTGTCTATCGATGTCAAAGAAGAGTATACTGATTCAAAGAAGAGTATACTGATACTGAAGGGATTCTATTTCCTCTTAGGACTAATCACCGCTCAATTGCAAAGGAATTGGAGCAACCTTTCCCCGACACTACATGAATAATTATAAATACCTATAAGACACCTTTTAAATTCTATGTCCAATTCTGGGCAAGTGAATTTTATGTTCATGAGAACGATGCAGGGTGTGGTCAAGAACAGAAATACAAGTGAAAGAGAGGATGAGGTGATGAATTGGCAATCAAAATAACTTTGTTAAAACTTTCATTCAGATAAAATTCCTGTTTGAAACGAGATTAATAGAAGAGAGCCTAAATTGAAAGGCTGGTAATGAACACTTCTAAATACGTGCAATGGTTTGGTTGCAGGCGTGGATTTAATGAGCCCCAGATGAGATAGGAAACATCACAGGTGATTTCATATCTGATTCGGTGTGATCACGATACGTGTCTCATTATATTCAAAATTATTGAATGATTTATGTTGGAGCTTTACCACCTTGACGTCGATTCGTCGTCTGTGATGATTCCACATGCCACTCCTGCGATCTATAGGATCGTACGCATATTAATGATACATGTATCACGTTTTGAACGCATTTGGTCACCTTAAGAACACACACCTCTGCCTCTGTCTGCATATCTCTCTGTGTTCCTCTATCTCTGTATCTCTATATCCCCCTGTTAGTATGTCTGTCTGTGTATCTGTTGTTATCCAGCCCCCCCCCCTCTCTCTCTCTCTCTCTCTCTCTCTCTCTCTCTCTCTCTCTCTCTCGCTCTCTGTCTCCCTCCTCCTTATATGTATATACATTATCTCGCTAAAAGCCATAGTCCACTTGGCCTCTGTCACGCGATTGAGCAATACATTTCCTATATAACTTTCTGTGACAGAGGTCTAAAATTCAAATGGATGTCCCGAACGTCGGCACAAATAAGCTGCAATGAACATTTCGCCCATATGCCTGTAAGTATAGCAAAAAATCTAAGACCCCTAGAGGATAGCAAAAAGTTCAAAAGGATATGCTAGTGAGTGTCGGCCATCAAATCCCAGCAGGCAGTCGTCCTTATATGGGCTTTGGAACTGTGATCTTTTGGCGTTGAGATATTACATCGCTCTGTCGAATAGCCTGTGAGTCCCCTAAAAGTGCTTTTCTCTATAGAGCTTTCTGGTCTACACACGAAATCACCTCATGATCCAATTTAAAGTCAGATCACTATGTGATATACAGCCACTTCATCTATTGCAGTCTACATAAAATTCCATTGAGAATTGCTAGAGAGATGAAGGCTGTAATGTCCCTTGTGACCGACATTTTGTTGAATGATCTGTTCTTTGTTCAAGTAATTTCATGTGGGCCCATTCTAATGTTCGCTACTTTACTCTACATATTTCTGCCACATTACCCTAGCTTTCATATACACTGGCAACAATATCACAAATCCATCAAGGAGTTCCCGAGTTGCACTGGAAACTTGGAATTAGGTTATATCTAATGCAAAGTTGACTGGCGATGTAAATCCGGTAATCAGTCAAGTTAAATTTAATAAAAGAATTTGATAAAACCTATATAAAGTTTCTTATAACTTGGTCTAATCTATATCTTCTCACACGTATTGAAATACCTTTAGCTAAAGAATGAAAAACATTCAAGAAGTTCCTATAATTATCAAAACCATCGTCATTGATCCAAGGATCAAAATTATGACCGTGATACGATTATCGATCTGTTGGCATTCCTCAAACTCCTCAGACTGATCACTTGGAGTAACATTGCTACTGATTAATTTTGTTTTCCAACAAAGAGACTTTTGTGACGTAAGCAGGCCTGAATGAGTTAAGCCTGTGGCTGAGATCCTTCAAAGTGACGGTTGTATAAGACCTAATGCTGAGTTATTGTCCATTTGTTAACGGTATCGGGTTACCAGTAGAATCGCATTGTGTCCTCGTCGGCTTTAATTTGTTATTCAATCGATGGACACAAACAATTTAACACCATTTCAGTTGTTTCAGCACGCCACCATTAATCCACACCTTCCAATGAAGATTTTAATTCGTTTCTTTTATTGAATTATCTAGAAGAGAGAAAGTAAGCATACTGGGAGATCACATTAACTTTTCTCAATTTGGCCTAACACCGTCGATATCATCGTATGACAAAATATTAGAAGCAGTAGATCCCGCTGTTCAAATCTTATACTTGTTGTCCTGTCGTTCATTCCAGGACCATTCTCACTTGTCATCTTGTTACTCCTTGCCTTCCCAGAACCCTTCACTACCCCTCCCCAATCACACACATAATGATTTGGGTGAAGCTTATTAATGACTCCGGTCAAAATGACCAAGCCCAGTGGAACGCCCATTGCACCATGGCTTGGGACCGATATCAAGGGGCTTTGTCGGGGGGTTACAAAAAGAACAGCAGAGCCGTGTGTGAGCCTGAGGGGTGTGGACTTTTTCACCAGTGCCTCTCTGTGTGATCGGTAAGGCAAATTGAATCCTGCTACATCCAGTGAATTTCCCCAAGGTGTCCTCCAGAGGCAAAAGTGGCCGGCTGGGATCTCTCGGCAGAGTTGGGGATTTATGTTGGTGGGCTTGGTGAGGGGTTTGATGGACCTTGATATATGTAGGGTGTGGCAGATGGTACCTTATGGGGATCTGTAGAACATAGTCGTTATACATTGCCCAGGTGGTGAGCAGAGCCCTGAGCAGCTCATGGCTCTTACCGATTTGCTCATTACATAGCACTAAGAACAGCCACAATATGTCTTTTGACTACTCTATATATGTCCGGTGCTGTCTGTAATGGAATAGGGCAATGATCCAAGGCTGTAGACAGCACCCTCTACCGCTGAGGTTAATTATTCAGCTCTTAATGCATTGTATCCACGTACATGGGTAGGACATGTAATGTGAACCCTAAAGCAGTAGACATCATAAAATAGAATTTCATTTTTTCCTCTCAGTTATTTACATTAACACCGCCGGTTTAATTCTGTGCAACAGGCTTTAAGCTGTACGTCCAACATTATGAGTAATCAATGCAGATTCTGATTAAAAGTACAACAATTTGATTTCTGCCACGTAATGGAACATTAAGGAGAGTTGCTAAAAACCCACCGCATTCCATAATGCAATGTTATTGACTAATTGTGGCAAGTTATTGCAGTTATTATATGGATTTATTCTAGTCATTAGCCTAAGCTTGTTACATGATTGTATCTATTTGCCATGATGTTATTACAGTTCACCTAATTGTGTGCCTATCATGCAGACAAGAGGAGGCATACATGAAAGCTTCAGCCTTCATTATGGTCTGCATTCATCTTAATGTCACCCCTAATCAGTAAGTGATGGATGATGTGATTTCGCATATAGAGTAGGCCCTATGGTTGAAGTAGGGCGGTTATCATGAGTTCTATGTGCAATAGCTATTCTCAAGGGGAATTAATCTAATGTCTGTATACAATGATATATGAAGTCTGATTTATGGCGTACATGTTACAACAAGGAGCATCGATTTTTAGGTCCCTTTTCCTTTATGGCCCATATTCTGAGGGTCTTTAGATGGTCAAATTAAGGGAATCGTATTACTGCGGTACGCATGAATTTACATATTAAAACATAATCCGAAACCATAATATTTCCTCATGATTGTACTTATTACTCCAAGCCATAATCTGATGCCTCAGAACTTTCATTTCTAAACCCAATGTAAATGCATACATGCATAAGCTCATCCTTAATGTTGCCACTTCAGAGGAAGAAGTTGCATACTCAAGTATGCCTTTCTATATGACAGGGTCTATGAAGAAAATTCTTATCACTAAGATGAGTTATTTTAGGAGTGCGCACACTGCCTGTGATTGCAAGGTATACAATACCTCTGCCATAACTTTTCTAACCCATATAAGAACTTAACAAAAAAAAGTTAGGCCTTTAAATATGAGAAGGAATACTACCGATACATAGACACGTCTCTTTACATAGACACCCCCTCTTCCCTGTTAACGTCCGTGCTTAGGGTCGAGGCTCAACGACACGGGTGTAAACTGGTGAAGTATTTAATGGCAGTCATTGGAGGTGAATCAATGGATGCAACACCTGTCATTAAGAATGTAGACAACCAACTGCTACTATCGTTCCTCTAATGCAGGCAACTCTCCAACGCAGATGTCGTTCTCATATGTGCTGTTAATTGAACGTCAAGAGAATGACCCCCTTAGAGGCAGTATTCCCGATCTGAAAGCACGATAAGTCGTTCACTTTGTACCGCAAACTTCTCCATATACGTGTGCAAACACGAAGTATTCTAGCCAGTTTATACCCATGCCCCACACAGACGAACACTTTGTAGTAAACATTCCATCAATTGGACATTTCCGCCGCAGACATTGGGCATCATTTTGGGTCGACTGAGCAAAGAGGGAGCTGTTTTATATGATATCTGATATATCCGGTCTATCTGTTGCCGGTCCTGAACACACATATACAGAAATACAGATTGTGTTTTATACTACCCCCTGAGGATGGATGGTGATGGAATAGGTGTATAAATCTCACCCCTGTTCACCCTCTGCCTGAATTTGCCTGGAGACAGATCAGACCCTCCCTGTAGCTATAATAACGTGGTTTGCAGACATTGAACATGAGATGATTGATGATATGGCTGAGAGGAGTGGGGAGGGGTAGTGGTCTTACAGTTATAGGTGATTGCCGTATACACTGTGATGTATATGCAACATGGGATGGAGAGAGCAAATTTCGATTCCCCCCACGCATGGACCCACGGCTAATTCGGTTCAGCTGGTATTGTGGTAGTCTACGTATTTCATTGCTGGCCATACAAGCAGGACAAATTGGATTGGGTGCCACCGACGACAATCGCATTGTTTATGGGTGATCATTACTTTCATTACGACGCCCCTAAGGCTTTGGCTTGTGCCTGGCCTGGGCCTCCAAGACATCACTGGAGCTGTGGGCAAACTAGATCTATCACCCTCTTGATGAGACTGCAAAGTTGACTGTGGCTGGATTTATTGACTCGATCCCACTCGACCGTTCTTATAGGTCTACATGGTTATCGGTTGTCCGATATTACCCTCATACCAAACATAACACCCCCTGGAGGATTTCACCACCACTCCCACACCCTCTCCAGGGTGACAGTTACCCGTTAGGCGCCCGGAGACGAATAGCCAAGGCGGACAAGTAGGGTGTTTGTATTTTATGCATCACTGATTGCCTCCCATTCATCATATCGCAAAGTTCAAAGGATCACAGTCGGAGCCAGAATCATGTAGGACGGTTTGCATCACATACATCACATATACCCCTTCCAATCTCTGATGGAAGGTTGACATAGCAAACGGTCCCTATACATTTGATGGATTCATTCCAAAATGAAATATCCCCTAGTTTTTCTTCTTTTTTTTCAATTTAGCGTAACATCACACCATCTACAATGGGGTGCTGTTGGTCTTCAGTTAGATCAGGGAATAGTGCTAGCATTGAGTGCCAATGACGTCGATTACATGTATATAGACAAGTTGTGAAGTATATCTATTATTGCTTGAGCTATGAGGGGCACTTCTCATTTTATGAACGATGGTGGATCAGATCTAACAAGTGGATAAGTGTTAGGAGATTTGGAGGGTGCACGTTGCGAAAGGATTAATTATACGATGAGTTTTGTCGGAGGCGCCATTCACAAAGCGGACCTGACTGACCTCAGGGAATCAAGTCTCAGTTGTGTTGGCAAAAGGTAATTACTCCAAGAAGTGTTTCAGAAGTGGTCCTGAATTGGTGAATACTTCCCAAGGAAGAACCAATTCCTGGCTATTCCATCTTCCAATTCCTCCCTGGCCTACCTACTATAGGAATCATTCAGGTGGAACCAGTCATGGATCCAGTTCCACCACCTATTCGCAACGCAGTCTGATTCAGAGGAAGTCAATTCCATTACAGTATAAGGTGGGAAGTGGCTTCTCAGGGTGGAGAATTGCAAGTAACTGGAAGGTGAGTTAGTTACAGTGCAACAGCCTCCTGCGGCTCTCTCCTAACACTGCTCACTAACAATGCAGACTAATTCTATAGGTGCAGCCAAGTCACTAACACAGCTTGATTAGGCATATCCTAGGCATAACTTCTGCTATTATTGCAGAAGGTGCGATGTTAGGCCGTATTGAAATCACTTCATGGCATCGCTGTGTTATATGTGTTCATGTGGAAATAAATCACCAGGGGCGTGGGAAGCAGTTTCAGAGTGGGTGGGACCAGGTTATTTTGCAATTTTTGACCTCCCTTTGCTTGACCTTTTAGTTTTGACCTTTTGATGAGTTGGTCAAAAGTGGGACATGTCCCCCCTGTCACCCCTGCTTTCCATGCCCATGATCACACCCCAAATACCACGAGATTATTACGTTTTAGTTTACCCTACACATGAATCATAGAATGTATATGCACTCTCTGCTTTAGTTGCGGCTATTTATCAAAACACGGATTTTATTGACAGTTTTGTGAAACTTAACCTAATTAACTATAAGCTTATCCCGTTATCCATAGATCAATGCCAGGACCTATATGAGGGAAGAAAAGAAAAGCTGAGGTACAAAATCTACGTTTTCCCAACCTACAAACAGGACACAACCTTTATTTGGCCTGGGGATTATTTCAAAATGATGCTTATTCATCACTCTTTGAAATACCTTCCAGGAGGTGTAAGGAGCCACTGCTTACCTCTGGTATACGTATAGGCCGCTGACGAACAGTGCTTGAAGTGGAAGCGGAATTTTGAGTCGCTGGCGCACTGTTTGACATAGGAGGTGGGGTCTCGGCAGAAGCCCCCTGTGTTGTTGTTATACTGAAAGTGGTAGGCATCTTGGAAAGGACACGTCACAGGAACACTTTGCTCTGCCAGGTAAGAAAAAAAGAAACAATTTCAGAATCGATTGTAGATAGAAGATACAAGAGCTGTCTACTAGTACTTAGCATCCGTAATGTGATGTAAAGGCATTGTAGATTACTTCCAAGGCTAGGCTTATACAGGAACAATTTCTATGCAGATTTAGATTTAGATTATATGGTTAATCTTGTTTCCTTAACATTTGAATCACCCGGGCAATATATATGATGGTACTTCAGTGTACCAGGGACGTTATCTGTTCACCAATGTAATCACTTCTCCTCCGTTTCAGAGCTACTCGATACACTGAATAGGCTTCCATAATCCGAGCTCATGTAAAACGTTCTAGCACACTATGGGCGTACTTTGATAGAATATAGCTCTGTGCATCTGCATGGTGGAGCGACTACACATGTTATCAAGCTGTCCCAATGTCCTGGCATAGGTACAGATTTGGAATCCACAACTTCTCATTGCCATGTGCCTATTAACTTTTCGTAATAATACGTACCCCCCCGCCCCCACTGACTGAACTCTTTGCCCTGCATTGTCTCCACTATTTAAAAACGCAAATGAAACTCCATAGGGACGCAGATATTTCAGAGAATTTCAGGGCACAAATGACCTGCTTAGCGCCATCATTACAATCAGCTCTGTACTCATATACTCATCTGGCTAGGTACATGATCAGTGCAGCCACTGGGTAATGGTATTACCCCGATCATAAAGATTAGAATTAAGGTATTTATTTCTACCTTTCTGCTGCACTGCTGTTCTCATCTTGCATGTTTGGGCTGCCTTTAATTTGTACTAACGACAAAAGGCTTTGAATTCTTCAATGCATCTTAAGAAAATGATCTGAACACGTCTTTAAATTTCATACAAAAGCAGCTATTTCCGTGCGCAACGAAAACCATTGTCCTCATTTAACAGAAAGAGAGTTCTTTTGAATAGGCAGAGCCTGCAAGGCCACGAGCTTTCAGCATGTTACTTATAGAAAACGTTCTTTTAATTTGATGGAGCGACAAAGTAGTTGCACGTGTCATATCAAAAATATAAGTATACAGATTGTACTTTCATGATTCGCAAATTAAAGTTCAAAAGACTGTTTTGCGATCATATTACATGCACAAATATTTTGAATAAGACTGAATAAATAGTGTGATTTTTATGTATTTTTGTTATATATTGCATGTCAAATTATGCAGTGAGATTCCCTATTTTGTTATCACTTCATGACTTTGATTCGTTCATATTGTTATAATTCTTTTGACAAGAATGAAAACTGTGCATGGCATCATATTCACGAGTTGAAACCATTATCGGAGGGGGAGGTATAGCATTAAGAATGTCCTTTATTTACGGACGTCAATGCCTATCTCCCTATGGATATTTCATTTATATATTCTTTAAAGGCAATGCCAGTGATTAATAGCACGCCTTTGCCCAGAGCTCTGAAGTCTCTGAGCGGTACACCGACCACTGAACTCGGCCGCTGATACATTTTAGTCGGGCTTCAGTGGGACGGGCAGGGGCTGTCTGTAAATTGGATCAGCAGGGAAAAGGTCGAGAGGTGAAACTACAAATTAGACCGTTACTGGGCACCAAGTTACTAGCCGTCTATGGACTGTTCCGTTTAGGGTGCTGGGCCTGAAATGAGGGCGTTCTGGAAGCCACTCTGGAGGAGATAACTAATGATCTGCCTATACCAAGGTGGGCTCCTAGGGTATATTTCATGTTTAAGAGTATATATATATATATATATATATATATATATATATATATATATATATATATATATATATAGCGAAGATGATGTGCATTAAAGAAGGGTAGGGGGCTATATATGATGGTGTATTCTGAATCAGTGCTTTTCATTTTAGATGTGCCTACCACATCAATTGTGCCTGCATATTTATGCTTTGTGACAACCCCTTTATCTAGAGGCATCTAGTGTGGATTTCTCCTCTTTTTTCCTGGGATCTGTTGTATTTATTTCCTTAGAATTTGTATCATTGCTTAAGTAGGCACCACAACATGAGGCACCACAACAAGTCCCCATCGAAGCTACACGCACAACGATGGTATCATCCCGAGGTATTATCCATGTAATGAAATAGAAATTACAACCATGTAAAAGAAAATGCCCTTGTGTTATATATCGTTACGCCGAAAGCCTGTAACCCCTTTTAAACACGGCAGATGTTCTGTTTACCATGGTCAGTCAAACACTGAAGTAAGGTCGTGGTCTTGCACCACGCTCCCCTCGTGAAATTTCATGCGTTTTTGCTTCTATATTCCGCGGAATGACAGCGTAAAGGCGGCGTGATCTATGTAAATTGTCCGCCTGCCCAGCCAGCCGCACCGATTTCATGCCCGGCGTGGTATTTTTAAAAGATGGCTTGAGCACTATGCGGCTGGGGGACAGGCAGCCATTCAGAGTAAGGATACAGTGACCAAGCCACCTTCACCCGGCCAGCTGACCTTCCCAAATCCCGACCTGATGGAGTGGGTGCCCCTACCCCTTTATCAGACGGAAATCAGAGGAAATGAGGAGGGAAAATTAGGCAGCACCAAGGTGGTGGTTTAAGAGGATGCTGCTTGTGTTGGATGTACCAGGATGGGCTACAATTCTCCCTTCACCCCCCCCCCCACCTGTACACAAGACATAATGACACCAACCAAAAACACACCTACACATATAGGCTGTATTACCATGTATGACTCACTATGCTGAGATGACCTTTGGCCCGTAGTACTAGACCCTCACAATACTCCTCCTACACACTCGCCGACCCACACCTCTTGTTAACCTGAGACTAATTTCGATTTTATTAAAAGTATAGCTTCCTGCCCGTTGACGCCCAGAGCTGCTGGTCTGTGATCAGCCCTGGGTGTTTGCGATAGGTGCCTCTCATCAGGGCACCAAGATGAACGTCCCCGCCTGCCAATGCCTCCACCATCACTCCGCCACATCAAAGAGTCCCAAGAAAGTAGTTCCGACGCGGACTAGCATGGGCTTTCATTACGGCCCTACCCGGCGCTGGCAGAGATACCTCTTTATACCTTTCAGCCGACAGGCAACATCTAAGGCGCCACTGCGCATGCCACAAAATAGCCAGCTTTGTGCGCGCACAGCCGGCTTGTCACATGACGAAGAAAATGAAGGTGGCTACAATCTGGAAGCCACCATCTCTACTCTACAGAACTATGCCGTTCTTGAAGTAAATCCACAACTTGATTTTCCAGGAGAGAAACAGACGTCATGAGATGAATGGTCCTTGAACGAACGGCCTTTGATACGTGGGAGTGGAATGGGGCTGATTTTTTTTTTTACAAATGTGTAGAGGCAGGGAGAAAGGGTGCTCCGTGCTAAAAGTCAACTTTAAAATTCAGATCACTAGCTTTACAGTGATATATTGCATGAGAAGATACTCCTGTTAGTTTTGGAGGAATAGCTTGCTAAATATGGGTAGGTATGACGATTTTGTGAATGTCAATAAGCCCTAAGTGTCCATGGCCATGAGATAAAACTATAATTAGCATGATTTATGCCTATTAACTAAATTAGCATAAATTTTCATTCTTTTGTCCATAACTTTTGATCTAGAAATAATATTTTCATTCTGTTTTCACCAAATAGGATCATCGATTTTCTTATTTAGAATGAATATCACGTTTCCATGGCAACAGAAATCAACAAAAATGCCTATTTTGGCACAAAAACATTCTTTTTAATGCCAAATATTGAACTTTTCCCCAAAAAATAGAATGTTTTATCAAAAATCTTTGAATTCTCCACAAAAAAAGTAGCCTATAGCAGTTTTAGGCATAATTTTCCTACTCTAGCCCATAGTGGTGCCCCCTGGTGGCTAAAACAGGTACTAAATCCCGCAGGAACCCCCATTTCTGCTTGCTGGCTCACAAATGTAGTAGATATTTTAAGATAACGGCATTCATCCTTTATATAGTTAAACAGTCGCAGTGTTCACCAGGTATGACACTCACATATGACAGAAAAAATGTCATCAGCTAGGATCCAGAGGATCATGCTCTTGGTTCTGGGATACATAATTTGAGGATGAATTGTGTAAGATAATAGTGTCGTTGCAGAAGTCTCAATGCGATGACCCCTTCTGACATAGGGCGAGCCAATCACTACAAGAACTTGACGGGCTTCAAATTTTATGTCCTAGGTTTTTTGACTGTGTATCAGGGAATAAGAATCTGCTTACAGGCTTATACGTATGAGCTGCTCAAAGAGGGGTGAAAACAACTTCGATGGCGTGTACCTATTAAAGTAATTGCACAAAACCTCAAATCAAACACAATTGTGACTGTGGTAAAGCTTGTTTAACCCTCTTTGATCCCTCATACATGTAATTGGTAAGTCCTTTTTACCATCAGACATCATATATACAGTAGAGAAGATTCGCAGGTGGTGGATACTCGCTTTGACCAACGATATGGGTCAGAGTTCAACATTGGACAGTTTGTCCTCCCTCAATGTCCACGGCAGCTTTGGCTAAGCCCTTGTCATGTGACATGAGCATGAGCTGCTCGTTGACGTAGCCGCCGTTATGGTGTCACCACCCCAAATGCCTTGTGACCATCCGAAAAATCACAGGTCTTCCACCGTTGACCTGATATTAAATATACTTAAAATTCTCACAGTGCTTAGCAACCTACACCATATTTTAGCTTATGAAATGGAGAAAAAAATAAGATAGGTCCACATAAACAAAGTCAGGCTAGATTTTGCGCAAATTGCCATGGTAACCAGGTAGTGATTTTTGCATGGTGAGGCCTGATTAGCGCATGAATACACATCAGGACCCCTTCACCCCATAAACTTCCACTGAATTTATGTTTTGAACAAAAAATATTCTGGGCCTATTGAAACACTCATACTCATCATTCTTATACCAAATAACAATGGGTTTGGCCCCTCTTTCCCTTCCCTTGGGGCCAAATTCCTCAAAATAACTAAGTTCAGAAGGGACTATTTGGCCAGTAAACCCGGAAGTGGTCCGATTTAGGGTGGTGACACCTTAACAGAAAAGCTGGTTTTGTTGTTGCCATGGTTACCAAAAGATTCCTTCATAAACAAAACATTTTGAGGACCCTCAATCATAATTTGTCCCCAGATTCTACCTAAAAACCATATTTTATTGGTATTTTGGGCCATTTGGGACAGTGGTGGGATGTGCGTAGACCAAAACTGCCCTAAAAAGGTTGTTTTTCTAGCCACAAGTTTTTAATCTGACATAGAGAAAAATCTAGCCTGACTTTGTTATGGCAAATATGCATTAGAAGACAGCCCAGAACATCCATTTTCTCCAGTAATATGCCACTAAGCACTGTGAGAATTAGGGAAGTCAGTAGAATTGGTGAAAAGGCCCTAAAACAGGCATTTTTGGGGCCAAAATAGCCAAATTTGACCCAAAATAGGCCCCTTAGAGAGGAAACATGTTGTTATGTTGCCATGGTAACCATAACAATCAATGGAATTCTGGGATATTTCACCCCTGGAATGTTCCATTATATAGTGTCATGATATTCGCTCCTTTAAATGATAGGTGAGTTAAAAAGAATTACCCATTTCATCAGATTTAGTTAGGAAGTGAAATTTTCCTATAAAATGCCTGTAAGGACTAGAAAAAAGGGAGTTAGTTTCAAGGTCTAATTTTTGTGAAAATTAGACATTTTTAAGGCAAAACTCCTTGAAATTCTATCATTTTTTGACACAAATCCCATATATAAGAGGTGTCCAGCACAAAAAAAACAACACTTATTGTTAAAAAAATGTGAAAAGGCCTCAAAAATGCCCCCCTGAGTGGCATATGTATTAAAATCAGCTTTTCCTTTAAGGTGTCACCACCCCAAATGCCTTGTGACCATCCGAAAAATCACAGGTCTTCCACCGTTGACCTGATATTAAATATACTTAAAATTCTCACAGTGCTTAGCAACCTACACCATATTTTAGCTTATGAAATGGAGAAAAAAATAAGATAGGTCCACATAAACAAAGTCAGGCTAGATTTTGCGCAAATTGCCATGGTAACCAGGTAGTGATTTTTGCATGGTGAGGCCTGATTAGCGCATGAATACACATCAGGACCCCTTCACCCCATAAACTTCCACTGAATTTATGTTTTGAACAAAAAATATTCTGGGCCTATTGAAACACTCATACTCATCATTCTTATACCAAATAACAATGGGTTTGGCCCCTCTTTCCCTTCCCTTGGGGCCAAATTCCTCAAAATAACTAAGTTCAGAAGGGACTATTTGGCCAGTAAACCCGGAAGTGGTCCGATTTAGGGTGGTGACACCTTATGCTCATCATATACACCTGACCTCATTACGTCGTTGAGCAGTTGTTGGACGCCACCACTATTATTCCCATTATGGAGCTTGTCTTTGGCCCTCATTATGATAGGGCCTAAAAAAGGTTGTAGTGTTCAGGTAACACTACCTACCCTAATTTTTTGGCCCTACCCTAACTTTTTTATGGGCATTTTGGGGGGAAAATCGGATATTTTGGCACATATTGAGACATGGAAGATTTCTTTACGATCTCGCATGTCAAATTCGCATCGGGTTGGCGCGAAAGGGTACAGCTGGCCTCAAAAATATCTAAAAAAAAGAAGTTTCCCTACCTACCTACCCTAATTTTTTTCGACCCCTTTACCTGAACACAACAACTTTTTTAAGCCTAGGCACCTCATAAAGGCCCGTGGCCGGTCAATTTCCTCTGCTGGTCAGCGCTTCTATGGCTACTGGGTCCCAAGATTCTCCATCCCATGAAGAAAGGTGGTCCAATCCATAAGTCTTAGGAAAACTGTCAGGAACCCGCCCTCCATAATCGCATGGCCACTCCTTGCATTCCTTGATGGCTATTGGAAAAAGATCTAGAGCGGTGTTCTGACCATTGATTTCCTGAATAAATTTCTAGATAAAGGTAAGACAAATTGTGAGTGATCCAATCCTTTGCTTTGACATAAACAACTTTGCACTCCACAGGATGCAAAGGCTACATTCCAAAACGGATATATCTGAAGAGCGTAAGAGAATCCAATTACTCTATATGAGTAGCCATAGTTGGATATATCGTGCTCAGCCTTAAGGTAAATTCCCAATGCTGTTACAGACTTCTGGGCAAATTATGTAATAAAACAAAATGCTATTAAAGCTGAAGTTACATCAAGAACAAAGATTAGATTCCATTATCATTCTATTGCATGTGTTTGAAGAGGTGAATAGAGAATGCATGTGTATTGTGACTGACAGATTGTATTATCTCACGCAACACTATTCTAAATTCACTCTCCTACATATCACCTACGTCCAGATTCAAATGGGCTGTATCATCAAAAATTCATTTGAAGCAGCATAGCAATAGACCGAGATTGTCTTGTTTATAACCTCCACTCCATGTCACCCTGTTGATGTTCTTAGAAGGAATCTAGGTGCGCATGCGCCGTGTTTGTCCAGAGGCCACAGTGTCGTCTGGCCGCTCTAAGTGTCTGTGTTTACCCCGTGCCTTCCCGCCATAATTCAACCAAAACACACCGTTTCCATTTGGCTGCGGTTGCCATGGAAATGGGAAGGCCCTCCTGGTGGGCAGTGAACTGCTAAAGGGTGAGGTAATGTGGCAAATGTTTGCCAGTGTTACTCTAGAATAGGCCGGATAGTCACTCCTTCAGTGGCAATGCATTTCACCTACTTCAAAGCCCCATCTTCCGAAGTAAAACCCCCACCACTTCAGAGCCTTTATGCATCTCCGTGGTGCTCTCACTAAGATCAAAGTAATTTGCTTCGTTTGTCTCGTTATTTCCCAAAGCTACCTACACCATAAATATGCTGCCCTTCCCGCCTTCCTGTACATGTTCTAACTTTCTGTAGATGTATACCTGTTTTCATGCTCTCTCCTTCCCCCTGTCTGTACCCGCCTGTCTGTCTGTCTGCCTCTCCTTCTATTTGCCTCTCTCTCTCTCTCTCTCTCTCTCTCTCTCTCTCTCTCTCTCTCCCCCTCTGTCTGTCTGTCTCTCTCTCCCTATGTCTGTCTGTCTGTCTCTCTCACTCTCTGTCTGTCTGTCTGTCTGTCTGTCTCTGTCTGTCTCTGTCTGTCTCTGTCTCTCTGTCTCTCTGTCTCTCTCTCTCTCTCTGTCTCTCTGTCTCTCTGTCTCTCTCTCTCTCTCTCTCTCTCTCTCTCTCTCTCTCTCTATATATATATATATATATATATATATATATATATATATTTATCCATCTATCTATATCTACTTCTAGCACTCTACCTAAGGCATTCCCTTTAGATGTGCTGGAAGACCCAACCCATGTGATGTATACTCTGTTGTGCACGTTCACGCAGATACCCCATAAGTAGCCATATTGCTAGTGAAACAAGCGGAAAGGTGAGAGTGGAAAGGATGGGGGTAGGCTTAGGTGGGGTGGTTGTGGGGGCCAAAGGTGGCGACCCCTCCTCCGGCTCGTATTGGCTTATTTCTACATCAGTGACCGCCTAACGACGTTTGGTCCCCTCGTGCCTCGACCAGCAAGCCCCTAATTTAGACGGCGGGGGTTGATACCCCGACCTTCCATCGGTGGCAGTGTCTGGCATCAGGTAGGCTTCCATGGACAGGGTGGGGCTCAATGCAGCACACAGCGTACGTGGGTTGTGCAGAAGACAAGTGCTATTATACAGGGCTATTGCTAACCTACCATTGAATGAGGATATATTCAACATCCCTTATATATACTTCTACACAATACACACATGCACATTATATAGAGGGGTAACGATTCACAGAGTAGAGTGTAGTAGTATAGGGAAAGTGGGGTTATTGGGCACATCTAACCTGATTGGTACCAATTAGGGAATCAATCAATAGGCAATATATGTAGCTGATGAAAGAGCAAATTGAGTTTATGATCTTCAAGTGCTTGTTAATGACTTCCGTCGGGGGAGGTAAATAGTGTTATGGATAGTAAGTGTATTTAAGGGTAGTTGATTTGATCAGACATAGTAGTGAATTATTTGGCATTGTAGTTCATGAGTACAGTCAACTCTCTACTTATGGTCACCTCTCTAATGTGGTCACCTCGCCAATGTGGTCACTTTTGGAAAGAACCAAATTATTTCCCTCTTTGTTCTAATATAAGGAACTCTCCATAATGTGGTCACCTCTCTAATGTGGTCACCTCTCCTTATGGTCGCCAATTTCCAGTTAAAAGGTCACTTTAAGTCTCTCTAATGTGGTCACACAGGTGCAGGTACGTGGGGGAGAAGTCCTTACACAAGCCCCTAACCCCCTCTAATCTTCCCCCACCTCCTCCCCCATGCTCTGGCCGCACACAGGCGCAGGTAGGCGGGAGAGAAGTCCTTACACAAGCCCCTAACCCCCTCTAATCTTCCCCCACCTCCTCCCCCATGCTCTGGCCGCACACAGGCGCAGGTAGGAGGGAGAGAAGTCCTTACACAAGCCCCTAACCCCCTCTAATCTTCCCCCACCTCCTCCTCCATGCTCTGGCCACAAACAAGCACAGGTAGGCGGGAGAGAAGTCCTAACACAATCCTTCAGATGTTCAAAGTTCAAATTTTGACATTTTCATGCAATTTTTCCATGAGAGAAACGCTTTGTTCATAAATCATTATATAACCAATCAAATCCGTGTAGAGTATGGAGCTTTTTACCATAGAAATGTATAGGATTGAATTGGTGATATGGAACTTGTTTGTTATATTCGATAGGACATGATACATGACAGTTCTGTATGTGAATCCCATATCATTAACATGAACTCTCCTCCCCCATGCTCTGGCCGCACACAGGCGCAGGTAGGCGGGAGAGAAGTCCTTACACAAGACCCTAACCCCCTCTAATCTTCCCCCACCTCCTCCCCCATGCTCTGGCCGCACACAGGCGCAGGTAGGCGGGAGAGAAGTCCTTACACAAGCCCCTAATTTGAACTTTGAACATCTGAAGGATTGTGTTAGAACTTCTCTCCCGCCAATGTGGTCACTTTTGGAAAGAACGAATGGTGACCACATTAGAGAGAGTTGACTGTAGTTACCTTTCCCAACAGTACCTTATGTAAACAAGGGCGTATAGCATAGCATGCAATTTGAAGAGATTCAATTCTGGAATATAGGTTGTTGGCACAATTAATATCAGATCCTCTAATAGTTGTTTGATTAACAGTATAACCAGCATGATGCCAGAAATACTATAGATTGGTATAGGTCATTATTCGTAAATTTAGCTTGGTAAAGGGGAAAAAGGTGAAAGGTATACAGTCACCCCGACCTCCTTAAGGCAGCCAGTATGATAGAAGCACATCAGGCCTCACATGCACATAGCTCCTGCTCTCTCATGAGGCTCCTTGATGGCTAACCACCATGTAAGACACGTCTGTAATAGATCCTGTCACAAAAAGGGCACCTCCCTCCCCCCACTGTTACAGAGCTCCGGTCCAAAGGGGCAACAGATAGCCTTCGCTTCTGCTGAGCAGGGCCATGAAGGTGCATTGATCTACTCTTAAGGGCCAGACCCTCTCTGTCTGTAGCATCTTCTGGTCTGTTTTTTTTTTCTCATCAGAAAGTAAAATGTCATAGGTTGATATACAGACGTTCGATTTTCTTTTTATCAATTACATGTTTTGTGTCCTAGGAATATGAATTCTCAAGAGGGATGGCATTTATCAAGTTTATGTTCTGAGGTCAATATGTCCGCCAAAATTTTCCGAACCCTGCGCTGCCCGGAGAGAACACACTGGTTGCATATTCATGAATTGGGTATTCTCTGATTGGAACAAAATTGGAGTAGACTGTAGTAGGAAGAGCTGGCAGAGGAGGGAGAGTGCTATGGCTGCAGGTGAAACAACATTGAGCTCCTAACGTACAGAGGGAGTCGCATAGAGACACTCAGCTCCGGTATACAGTATCACAGGGCTGTCCCTGCGTAAGGAACACAGGGTCAGCTGCCCCACTTGTGGGAGCGAGCAGCTCGGGTTCCGCAGGAAAGGCTTGTCAAACAGGCCTGGTGGGCGTGAGCTTCTCGTTTGTCCGGGAAGGCAGCGAGCTGCTCCAAGCAGAAGAGAGCATGAGAGAGGAACAGGGCCTGGGTATCGAATGGCTTTCAACCAATTGGGGGGGGGGGGTAGACGGCTGATGGGGTGGAGGAGGGCACTGGAGGAGAGGGTGGAGGACGTGGTGAGGGGTGTCACTAGTAGGGTAACAGGAGGATCAATGTAGTGAGGAGTGATTGTGGCCTGGTGTTGGCCGACAGAGCAGCTCCCTGTCAAGGCTGCACATCCATCATAAAGAGCGGCTCTACATCACCCCTCCCCACAGAAGGAACCGCTCCTTAGAGTAAAGATGGACAAAACGAAATGAGCAGTGCTGTCTTTATCACAGCTTGTACGACGCCGATAAACTTTTTTGCTTAAAAGATCAAGCAGAGTCACAACCTGTCTGAGGTTTTTAATGTCTATCCCACTCCAACGATGGAAACAGAGGCTGCTATTATATTCACACTGGAGCTGTTCAGGAAGCCAGCAATGTTTTGTCTGTATCCTCTGTATGAAGAAGCAGTTTGTCTGTGTAATATGTAACACCCAGACAAGAAGGATGTACCACCCTGTCATGAAACGCCACTTCCCAATCATTCACCACCACTCGCCAGTCTTCATTGTGTCTCCAGACATACACCAGCCCCTGTAATAATAATAATAATTATATATATATATATATATATATATATATATATATATATATATATATATATATATATATATACAGCCCTACCAATCCGTACCACCCCCACCCATCCAGACTCAGTGGGCGTCCAGTAGACAGAAGGGCCAGTTCTTCCCAGCACTTAACACCAGAGGATCACACGGCGCCAGGCCCGGCGGGGGTGATATGAAACCCAAGTGGCCGTGCTGCCATGTCACCCCTGTTCGTCGTAAAAAGCGTTTTGTTGGTTCGTCGTGTCGGGCCCGTACACAGTAGGTAATGGCGCGTCCCAACACGCCATTGTACTCTCAGTTTTCCAGATAGCCCGTCTGGCCGAGTTAGTGTCACATAGTCTATGTCAGTCTTCCGCCAATAGGTATAGGGGGTGGTTGACTCTGAGGTATGGGAGCCACTCGGGCATGGGTGGGTGCCACAGGGATCGGGTATACGGCACATGGCTATTGTATTATTGACCAATGGGAAGCATCCCTGGCATTTACTGCGGAGACGGGGGCTGAAGGTGTTAGTCATAGTGCAGTCGGGGTCTAATGGCGGCCTCCATAGCCTAATGTGCTAATGCCCTATAGAAAGAACATTGGCGTACAAGAGGCCCATTTCCATATACTACTTCCACATGGCCTGTACTGCGGAAACAAAGGATCAGCATTAGCCCATATTAACAGCCATGATTTACCAAACTTGATGATCGTATTAACTATGTTTAGCTCTACTAAAATGGTATTTCATACCAATTGAATTGAGGGATCAGTTTTTGATTCAACGTTCTATTTACTTGGTCTAAGTACTGAGTACTTGATGCGTTACAAGAGTATCCTACCTTATCTGGGGATGCATGAGTACTAGATCATTTCCCCATACCAAAAGGTCATCAAAACAACCTTCGTGACGTCACTGCATTTGACAGCGCCTTTGTGACGTCACTAAAGTGCATGTCACAGCGACCCTGGGCCTTAATTCTGTGATCAGGACGCGCGCTGAGTGGACGGTCCCTTTTAAGTGGTCTTAGTGCCAAGCCTGGTCCATGCTGGTCAGTGTGACATGGGCTTTATTGGCTGTCCAGTCTTTAGAATAGACTGCCTTCTGAGTGATGTCATCCTGCCAAGTTTAGATTAGAGAGGATTATGGTGATGTATAGCCTCATGTGATAATATACCCATGGGGGTTATGTATTGCTATTAACATGGATACACTAATAAATCTAGTGCGTTCAATTCACATGACTGATCAATAAACAGTTTCTCCTTGCACCATGGCTCCTGGGTTCGGAATCTGGTAGAAAGAACATAACATGTTATTTTGACCTTTGGTTGGCACTGGCGAATCATATGTTATGCAGTTGAAAGTGAGATATCCATTTACAACATACCAAGGATGCTGCATGGGTCTCTCCTATTTGCTTTTCATGTTGGAGGACAAGTATACAGAGCCCAATGTCACGACATCATCAGCCAAAGAATATAGGTACATAAACAGGGGGCACAGATTGCCTTATCCCATGTATCTGTTTGGGCCAATTACTACGCCTAAGGATTCTGGCGCCCCGCCCCTAACGTGGAATAGTTGATCCAGGGTAAACCTCATTTAGATCCATATATGCTGCATGTATTCTTATCAATTTCTATACTGGGCAATACCACAATGGGTCTTCATGTTCGCTGCTGGGCGAACAAGAATAAGAGTTTCCTTGAACCAAATCTGGATAAAGAGGCGTAGATGTTTCTTTTATTATCTTGTTTGTACAAATAGTTCACTCAGGCTAAAAAAAAGAAGTTTGGTTTCCGGTCAACAGTTAACCTCAGCCAAACAGGGCCAACCTCAGAATTTTTAAGAAGATTTTTCATAATTGTTCAATATTTTTCATAGTTTTTTCAATATTTTTCATAATTTAAATACTTTGAGATTTCTCAAGCATTCAAGCACAGAATCCACGATTTTACTGAAGTATTATATGTTCTGGCTGGTATAATAGCTAAAATTGATTACCTGTGATGGTTATCAATGATAAAATCTTAATATTTCAGCCAACATATTGGTAAAAAAAATTAAAAAGAAAAAAATCCGACCTACCTACCTCAATTTTTGGACCATGTAACCGGAAACTTACAATACATGTTTGTTTTTTTTTGCCTCAGCAGCTGTTGTGTTAATTTCATTAACCTGAGTTCAAAACCTCCCCGAATCACAAAAGCAATGGATTCTAATTTTGGACACCAGTGTCTACTTGATATTGCAGGTGCTGGAAACTCATTTTCCCTTTGTCTCTAAATCTGCTTTCAACCCATCCTACTTTTAAAGGACACAGACCAGTACTTTTTGTGAGGACCAAAGCTTCACAGCCATAACGCCGTGTTAACAGCTAATATCCTATTACTAATGTAAAGTTCAATAGCAAAGGTGGGCCGTCACCAGCTGAAGAAAAAGAAGAGACGGCCTCCAGGCTTCTATGAATATCATAGTGACAGGCGTCTTTGAATAGCCTAGTTACGCCTGGGTAAGCACAACTGGTTAATATAGATACTACAGATTTAGGTTTACCTTTGCCACAAACAGGTATGCGTCATCTTCTTTTGGAAAATTCCATTTCAATTCGCATTGTGTACGTTTTGTAAGTATGTATACCTTTTTACATTGGAATTATCACTGGTATATAACAATTACTTTTGAAATAATGCGGCTACCGACAAAGACAAATAAGAACTACGAAAGGGGAAAAAGACACAAGCACAGGTAGGATTTTTGAAGATCTGTCAATATCCTTCTGTCAACACTTTTTGGTTCAGTGCATTTTCTATGATTTTTTTTGTGAGGTCCATATTTGATTACATCCTTCCCTTGTTTTCTAAATTCTCCAAAAAAAATCCTCATGAAATCGAATTCTGCAGAAAAGCTGTTACTTTTTATGTCTTGAATTCCTGGTCACATTTCCAAGTTAATAGTGGGAGAAACTTCCGTTGTTCAGCTGTTGGTAATGAATCCTATGACGTCTTTAGCAGATCATGACGATTGTTTTTACGCTTTTTTTTTCCTTTTCAATACCGCAGGCTACCTGAGCCCATTTTATTCACCCTTGAAATAACAATAAAATACAGGGAAATTAGGGCTCTAACTCAGTCGGCCTATTTTAATATACCACGTTTGATTTATGGGCACTTAAAACAATCACTGCTTATATATCAATAAAACAGTCGCAACTTAATTTTCCATTTGAATGGTCAAATCACCTTCTATATTTACCGTGGGCCCTACTGGAGAATTTCAACCTATAACTCTTAGCCATCATTAGAAATTCATTACCTGGGGGAGGGGTAATACTGTCGTAACATCCCATATTTACTGTTAATACCGATGGGAAATCATACACTGTGAATTTCATTTCCTTCAGCATGTCAATAATGGGTGCATAAGCGTTACGATGGACGCTACCCCGTCCCACAGGTAGGGTATCTCCATGAACTGTATAATCCCAATGAATATATCACGATACGAGAATGGTGATGATACATTTTATGGAACAAATAGAATCAATATCAATTTCTGTTTTATGATTTCCCATATTGTAACCAGGGGAACGAAGACAATGATTATTGTCTTTCCTCACCCATAGCCATAAAACTCACACGTGAAACTCAATGGAAGCCCATGATGCTAGAGGCCTAGCCGCAGCCCTGGAGGGTGTTGCTCCTATTGTAAAAAGAGCTGTGAGTATGTGCCCTCTTTTCTAAACAAGTTGTGCACTGCTTCACCATTCAACTTGCACTCACCACATTAGTCTGAAAAGTCACCTGCCTTGTTTAAGATAGAGAGAGCTGCACTACCAGGTACCTACTCATGTCACACGCTCTATAGTTTATTATACTGATTGACTTCTCCCAACTAGGTACCTACTCAAATCCCCCTTTTTTCAGCACTGTACTCGAATGACCACTTGTGAGCAACAAAAGGGACAAGTTATAGCTACATGAAAAGAAAGGACTGGAAATGAGGGCATTTTTAGCCAGCTCTTTCTTTTATTATAGGAGCAACACCCTCCTGGGCGAGCATGTTAAGGGGTTTGAACCATTCCACAGGGAGTCGTCACCTTTCTTTATAACTGCGGATGGACCCGGAAACAGGAAAAATGCCTGACCTCCAAGATTGGTTAAAACTTTACCCACCTCCTTCCTGTAAACATAAGTGCAGTCTCCCTGTTGATTTATTATTGGTGGTCATTCCCTGAGATTGGCAGTACATTGGTTATAGTGTGTAGCCCACGGGTGACTTTCTTCATGCTTACTTATCAGGCTTAATCAAATAGAGCAGATTCAATCATAGCAAAACATGCAGCTATTATGAAACTTCGCAATATTTGCATGGGCACTCATTTGTCAGTCTATTGGGCATCAAAATTCTATGTGTACTTTATTGAGAGGCCTCTACTGGAGAACTGACAGGGCATGAATGGAGAGTGGCTTTGGAATGAGAGCACAGTAATATCAAATCTGTCTACTTTGTATGAGGGCAAGCCCCAAGCAGTTATTGCTTAATGATGCCCAAGAGGAATATCACTGGAGCTATATGTGAGCAGTACGAGAGCAAAATCGATCCACTACAGTTTGATACTTGGAACACACCCGATATTATGGCGTCAAAGGGTACATTAATTTTCTATACGTACATTGTGCCATCTCCTTTATTGTTTTCTCCATAATACACTCTTAACTGCCATTCTCGGAGTTTCCATTGAGGGGTATACATTGATTCTTTCTGGGAAATCTGGGCGTTTCCTAAAGCCTGTATTTACCTGGACGTGAAAAACAGCTATAATTATGTTCTATAGCTTTAAAGAATTTAAGCTTTTACACTCAGGTGAAAGGTTCCAAGCATAAGGCTGCACATCCTAAGACAGGCATTTCTGATGCACTGTAAAAAATAACTGTTGAATCTGCAAGGGATCCTTGTAAAACTGAAAAGAGAACCACTGTAATAAGATAACACAGGGCCAGTGTAATTTTTACAAGAAACTCCAGGTGGCAGTGCGGTGGTACCAGGAAAATAACGACATCTCTGTGAAAAAAACGGAGGATCTCTGGCTACTTTGGGACAAAAGATTATTCGTTATTTCAATGACTTTTTTTTAACAGTGTGGTATTCAAACACTTTTCTACACTAATATGGTGATGCTACTCAACTGCACTGTGCACCCTTTCAAATAGGATAACCCACCAGAATATGATTTCCCCTTTACCTCAAAAGCAAAACTAATGTTTGGAGCTCAGAACATAATCAGAAAAACACAATAAGAAAATCTAAAAACTGGGCAGAGAAAAGCTTCCGGATATAATTAGTTTAATCATACTCCAAAAAATATGTGATCGTATTGTTGTTATATTATCAATGTACCGAAAGATTCCGCAGTGATTATAGGGAGTGTTGTCTGATTGGTTGATAATGCATTCCGTTGGCTTCCTATATACGCGTTTAACTACTATTGAATAGGAGGTCGTTCCTTCCACATGATGACGTAAAATTTACTATGAACGAACAGAAGATATGCGTTGATTGTTCCACTGGTCTAAAACTATGTCACATAGATGAAGATAATTTCACAAACTTCAGGTCCAGGTGTGTGATTGTTCAGCCGTTGATCATGAAAATTACAGAATTCATCTGTTTTCAGAATTATCATGTTGGGAATAAAATCCCCAGACTTCCCACATCATCTAGTTGTTCAGAACCAGGGCCCGAAATGATGACATCTTACCTATATTATCATCAAATACCAGATTGGCTCAATTCACAAAACATGGTCCTGATTAAAATCCTGTGAAGGGGAATGATGTGTTTGACCCATAAATCACTTCCTGAGAGGACAATGATGCTGCATTGGAACCACTTTTTATTGAGACACGGTGTTTCTCAACATAAAAAGCCAAACGTTTCCAATGCCGCTGTCTTATTGACTGTCCTGTAAATTGCTTAAATTAGAAAGCAACCAGACACAGTCCATTCATTACATGGGCCGAGCAAAATCAAAACTGGATCTGTAGTTGAAACCTGAGATTTGATTCTGTCAATTTTGGTGTAGACAAATAACCGAATCTGAATACAAGCTTGGTAGTTAACGATTTTCTTTACACTTCGGCCACAAAGTGAGTCGTTATAGCATGCAGGCGATGGGCAGATCTGGTCCCTGTCAGAAGTCATGTGTATGTTTTGGTGATATTTATAGTACCCTTCTCTAAAACCGTTTGCAACACCTTCTGTTCGGGAGCTAAGGGAAATTGTGTAGGTGGAGAGAAATGCCCTTCGTGGAGATTTAACACACCTTCAAGTAAAATTGAACCACTCCCATAAACTTTCTTTTTTTTTTATCTTCGCAAGCTTTTCCCAAAACGAACGCCTCGTAAGGAGTGAAGAGAAGTTTGGCCGGTTCAAGCTTGAGGTGTGACTTGACAGGAAAGTGCCATCCACGTGTCTGGCACAGAGACCGCTTAAAATGCAATTATGCAATCGGCAAGCTGTGTGCAGACCGAGTAATTGGATGGGTATCCACTGATGTACAGCACAGATTCGTAGATTCCGACTGTAAGGAGGGCCCAAACATGGCCACTGCTGTCACCTAAAAGGAGATAACTGGATAGTTTCTCCCATCCCCTTTGGACGACAGGGAGTGGCCGTGGCAGCGTCGGATTGGTGGATCGAGTTGATAAGACGTGGAAAAGAAGCATTGGAAGGGTACTGTGTATTCACAAAAGCTGACTTGCAACAACTACCTTCTCTACTTTGTGTCAAAGACGTGCCCTAGTCTGCCTGGTGACAAGGGTGAAATAATCAAATCGGACTGGAGGGGAAATTGTCAAAGTGACCTGTCCCCAGTTGCCCTGGGTAGTAATCACTTTGTGGGAACAGGAAGGTGGTGGCTGGCTCTAGCCCTGGTCTATAGGTGAGGTGTGGAGAGGCGGGCCTAGAGGGAGAACTGGTTGGAGAGGTGATAGAGGAAAAGGCAATAGCACAATGAAGCATGTGGCTTGTTGTTCAAGGACCCATCTAAATAAGAAGACAGCAAAACTCATCATTATTCAAACAGCATATATGCCTCAACACCAGAGGTGGACCAAAACGAAGGGACCCAAGAGCTGGGACGCGGATCGGAGGCTCGATGGTGGGAAAAGGCATTTTACAGCACACTGTATGATTTGTTGTTAAGATGACATCTCGGAAAGGAACAGGAAATCACCCCATTGTTAGTCACACAGTTGTTGTCATCTGTGCTGTTGGTGCTTGTTAGTAAATAACTTACAGTTTCCACCCTACCTCGCAGAGATGTATGGTATTGGGGTGATAGGGTAGGCAAAGGGAGGACTGGCCCCCCTTATCATTTTTTGTACCTTGTTTAGTAGCTACAACTGGTATTCGCGACCAGATGTGGGATGATTAAATATCCAGGAGGTGGATATAGGCCCAGACGACTGACCTGTGGGCAGTCCCATCCCCGCCTCCAGGGGAGTACTGGAGGCCAGGAGGAGAGACATCCCTCCTCCCCAACCCTCATGTTATATATTGATCCCCCTGTCAGCCCTGGAGTAGAACTGTCCACAGGGCAAGGTTCATTCTGATGATGGAGTCGGCTGAGAGGACAGGGAGGTTGGCTACGATGGCTGGTGGTGGTAAGTAGTGGAGGGTTGGGTGAGTGTAGTTTGGCCTACCCATGAGTAATAGCAATGATGGTGATCCGATTTGGGTAGTAGAAAAGAGTTATAAGGCACGATATAGAGGAAAGGAATCGGTGTCCCTATTGAAGCTACAAAAAGAAGGAATAGTTGGTAGCTTGTCCTGCAGTTCTCATAGGTAAAGACCAATAGGTGCTAACGGTATGGATGCTGTGAAGGAAGGCACGATGATAAGGTATTCGGGGGGCATGTGAATACCAACTGAGGGCTTGGTGTACCCAATGAGAGAAGCATCACAAAGGAGCTTTGGTTGGCATCATAGAAAATAGGGTAAGGGGATCAGAGCATCCAATCTGACCGACAAAGCATCAGTGCAAATAAGTAGACAGTGATGGGATGCAGGAGGATGAGGGGTGTAAGGTGTTGAGGTCTACACTGGAGGAGTCTGGTGCACATATAGCCCCCTGACCATGGCATCGCCTGCGCCAGTCCATTAGATTTAACGGGCTGCAGTAATGTTGTCGACATGTCCGGAATGACAAAGCCATGCCTACTCCCTACTAGTCACCCATGGGATCATGCTTCCTAGCCAAGGGTTCGAAAACACCCTCGGGCACATCTGCCTTGTGTCGTAATTGGGTCTGGTGGTTTGGTACAACATCATGTCTAAGGTAGGAACAGATATAACAGGCAAGATGGATCTCCAGGGAATATGTGATGAATATTACCAAAATGTATGAACATAACTCACCCGCCTCACATACACAACGCAAACTGCTGTGCGAAGGAACTGTGTCCATTCTAGCATCTCAAAGTCATACAAACAAGTCTAGCCTTGTGTAAAGTGAAAAAATATATTAATAGTTTTAGTTCAAATTCTGTGTCGGTAATACTTAATGATACCGTTCAGTGTGTACACAATGCCTACATCATTAAAAGCAGCCCATGCCAAACCACGGTAGCTAACTTCAGCAGCAGGGTCTGTGAAACTTCTATCTATAAGGCCACACTAAAAAAAATATTTGTTTCTGGTTGAGAGGATGAAGATTTTAAAAGCCAGTAGGTTGGTAGGGATTTTTTTTCTCGCGCGGTGCGCACACATGAGTGAACTGCTGCTCCGTCCAGTTTTCTGTTGATTTTAATGAGTTTTCATAAAAAAATAAAAATCTTCCTGGACATGAAAAAAATGTTTTTCATAAGCACCTCCCACACTCATACGGCCTCTCAACCAGAAAATATTTGCATGATAGCGTATTTTGATGGCCTTTCCATCAAATATAAAGATTTTGTGATGACCATTGAAATATCTGCCACCATAGAGGAAAGCACCAGGTTTTCCTGATGCATCTAATGACGTCACAATTGCAAAAATTAATTCACCATATTCTGCATTGTTTATACCTGGAACGTGTTGCAAAATGTGCTATATCCATAAAAGTAAAAGCACAGGATAATGATAGTACACATGGAGCTTCTAATAGATCATAATATTGATATTTATCAAGGGAAATAGCAAGCAAGGCATGCTAGGGATAGAGCTACAAACAGTTTCTCTTTATACTATTACAGTATCATGCAAGCACAAATTGGATGCATTTTGGTAATCGTGACGTCATCAGATGCATCAGATAAACCTGCTGCTCCCCTCTATACTGATACATATTTCAAATATCAAGCCAGATTCTCTTTAATTGATGGAAAGGTCATCAAATATATACGCTATCCTGAAAATATGGTAGGGTTTTTCCTTAAGACGTAGGGACCTTTCAGCAAATGATAATGTGTTGACATAGGCTCCGAAACTTAAAACGGATTATTTTGAGAGATAAAGTCCATTTTACGGGGACAGGGGCCTCGCAAGGAACAAGGGGACCATCTGCGCCAACCACCTTGCCGATTTCTCGAGTTAACCGTCTTTCTTTTCTACCTGAATATTATTGACACCGGCCTATGCTAGCTACCACCTGGACTAATCCATGGGGTGGATCGGACATTATTGCCTTTGATGATGCCCCTTTGTCCACCCACAATACATGTTGAACTTATAGTACTTGGTATAGCAAATCAACCTAAAAGCACCTCATAGATCCAACATAACAGCTCCTCGTTGTATTTTATGTATAGTACCATATAAGGTATACTCGTGCGCCTTGTCCTGAATGGGCATCTATCCTGCTCCAAGATCCAATTTCCAGAGGAGAACGCAGATCACGCATAGAAGAGATCAGTAATGGTGAAAGCAGTGCCTACCTCTGACCATGGTATTGAGTAGCGCCATGTCTGAGATCTGGTTACAGATACTGAGGATGGAATCCCTACCGCTGCAGTAACCTATGGTGAAAGGAAAGGGGATTTACAATATGCAATTTATCAGCAGATAAATGAGATTCAAAAGATGAAGAATAATGATACTAATTAAGTTATTAGTCAAAGGTATGGAAGAATAATGTATGTTTATCTTTAATGCTCCTTTTATACATTGTTTTCTCGAATTTCCAATTTATAGATAAAATTTTACATGAGGATATCTTTTGCAAATTCTAGAATGGTGATAGAATCCAAAAAGATTATACTTAGATATGGTTTATTACTCTTTGAGTAATATGTAATATGCTTTGATGCAAAAGGAAAGGGGGAAAGGGTCAATAGGGTACTCACTTTCTCTGTACTGTATCACATTCTGATGTCGCTCGATGATCTTAATACACTGAAAGCACCCGAGATCTCTGAAACAATAAAACAGTAAGGTTAAGTAAAAAAATGTCGTAAGAGCTTCTCACAGTTTCCCTTCAGTAAATGTCGCACACAGACTCTCCCTGGTTCATATTTATTTACCAAATGTAAGAAGGGTCTTTTTACTCAACCATGAGCCTCTTTGCTATGACCTATACCACTTCTCATTCCGTCTTGAAGGTCCTGATAAGAAAAAAAAAACTTTCATACAAAATCAAAATAATGGCTAGTCGATCGGTCCTCCTGTACTGAAATAATGCCCTGGAAATCAAAATGTGTAACTCTATTGTACTGCCATTTAGATATAGAAAGTACACACAATGCATTATACAAATACTGTAGTTTTTGGTAGTTCACAAGTTGCGTGCTCTCACGTCAGAGGCACTAACTACCCAGCAAATTGTTGTGACTCCTCGTCAACCTGTGTGAAGTGGCTCACACATGTCGCTAGATGGAACACGACGTCGCTATAGCACAAGATCACCAGGAATAGCAATGGTGGTGATCACATGGCCTCACCTCAGATGGCGAGGATGGTGATCACTCAGACTCACCAGGGATGGCGACGCGGGTGATCACTCACCTCGCTAGATGAAACACGCACCTCGTCATAGCACATGTTCACCAGGGATGGCGAGGATCGTGATCATTCATCCTCACCAGGGATGGCGACATGAGTGATCACTCATCCTCACCAGGGATGGCGACATGAGTGATCACTCACTTCGCTAGATGAGACGCACACCTCGTCATAATGCACATTCACCCCGGATGGCAAGGATTGTGATCAGTCACCTCGCTAGATAAAACGCGTAGCTCGTGATAGCACAGGTTCACCACAGATGGTGAGGATCTTGATCACCCACACTCACCAGGGATGGCGACACAAGTGATCACTCACCTCGCTAGATGAAACGCACACCATGCCATAGCGCATGTTCACCACGGCTGGCGAGGATCGTGATGACTCACACTCACCAGGGATGGCAAGGCGGTTGATCACTCACCTCGCTAGATGAAACGCGCACCACATCATAGCGCAGGTTCACCATGGATGGCAAGAGTGGTGATCACTCAGACTCACCAGTGATGGCGACGCTGGTGATCACTCACCTTGTTAGATGAAAAGCTCATGATCATCGACATTAGTAATCATGCAGCCTCACATCTGCCAGATCAAAGTATGTTTTGCCAGAGAAGGTATTGCCATATGTATCTTCCCTCTAACCACAGACAAGGTGTTCATGTTGATATTTTCCTATGTATTTTTCCTGTAACCAGAGAAAAGGTGTTTATGGATAGTTGCTTTCATTTTAGAGATACCTCTATCTAAATTCAATTGATATTCTCTCTATATAATCTTGTTTGATTCAACTCTGAAGTATTACATGGAAATCAGTGTGAAACAAAGCACATTTGATACGTATGGGACTTATACTTCATGCCCACACTTCCTAGATAGGCTACATGTGGAACAGTGGTGCTGTCTCAACACCTTTGGCAATGGTGGTGATAAGTTGCCACTGTGAGTGAGAGTGAGTGACAGATGATGCAATCCTCAGAGAGCATTGACTTGGAGTGACACAAATTCACGCATTGAGTGAGACAAAGGCTGGCAATGGTGGTGATAAGTTGCCATTCTTAGTGAGAGTGAGTGACAGATGATGCAATCCTTAGAGAGCATTGACATGGAGTGACACAAGTTCACGCATTGAGTGAGACCAATGTTGGCAATGGTAGTGATAAGTCGCCATTATGTGTGAGAGTTGATGCCAGTGGCACGGGAGTGGTACATAATCACACAGTGAGTCAGATCCATGTTGGCGATGCTTGTGATAAGCCGCCATTCTGAGTGAGAGTTGACAGGCAGTGGCACATACTCACGCAGTGAGTTAGATCCATGTTGGCGATGGTGGTGATAAGTCACCATGCTTTGTGAGGGATGACAAGGGGTGGCACATACTCACGCAGTGAGTGAGATCATGTTGGTGACTGTTGTGATAAATTGCCATGCCATGTGAGACTGACACACAGTGGCGAAAGATGACGCAGTGAGTTATCACTCAGAAAGGAGTCACCATTGATGACCAATCATGGCGACAGATAACGACAATTTGCTGGGTATCTGGACATCGCGGTGGGCCAATTGGAGTATCACGTGTTTATGTTATCCAAACACCACTAACACCTGTTTAGAGAAGGGCTGATGTTACATCAATTGCCTTTTGGGGATTGGAAGCTAACAAATGGCGTGGCAAAGCCTTTACTTCAAATGTTTTATACTATCACTAGTGCTTTTTGGACGATTTCACAGTTGTTTCTAACTCCAGGAACTGCTGTTTGACATGAAACTCTTTATGATGTAGGCCTAGTGATTAAAAAGAGGTTGATCGTTATATGAACACAACAATTTAAGCAAATAAAGCAAGTAAAGTCCTCATGGCGGAGTTCTTTTTTCTTCCATTGTAGTAAGATTGATTTTGAGTGGGGGTGGGGGTGTATTGAGGACTGTCTTCTTTACTGTCTTCTTTTTGTTTTCTTATTTAACGAAGAAACTTCATCTTGGCTAGTTTCTGTGTGAATGGACTGAAGCCAATTCTTACAGGGAATGTAATTGTACATAGAAATTAATATTAATGGATTCCTAATGTTTTTAGAACAACCCACTTGAACAGACTTCATGGAGAATATTGCTCTAATGGGACATTTTCAGTCTGGACACCATCAGTGTTCCCCTTTCTTAAGGGTAGAAACAAAACAGATTAATCAGCACGGCTCCCTTGCTTTTGAAATTTTTGGACGCTAAAAAAGGATTTCTAACAGTGTTCATTATTGAGTCAACCGGGAGGCATGTGATGAAGGAACCATGCATAAAAAGGCACGTCTCCTAGGACAGCTGAACAAGCATGGTTTGAAAAAGTGTGCCTGCTCAAATGAATTAACAACCATAGGAGTATGTAGTAATTGTTGATAGAACCCTCCGGTCTGTTGATGTAGGCAGTATCCATTTTTCTCTACCAATCCAAACTGTTCCTTTTGGTGGACATAATAGTATTCTGTCCTAACCAATTCACAGGCGAAGTTTAGATATATTATGTGGCCCAACTGGGGAGAACGCGCCTCAGGGGGGAGGATTTTTAGTACTGGTTTTGGCCACTAAATATGCTAAAAAATGCATTAGACCAATTTTTGATGAGGAATCCAGTGGTATGCTTAAAATCATTCCATCTCCACTCAAAATGTTCCATTTTTGGAACATTGGTTGCCATGGAAACATAGAAAATTGGTAGATAAGCCAATTTCTGGTTGCCATGGAAACAAATCCCCTACTCCAATTGGGAATTTTTGCCTCAACCCTTTTTTTAAATTCCCTCAGGTACCCAGAACCGAAAACAGAGCTCCAAAAGGCCCTCTAGAACCAATTTTATGGCAAATTCATGCTATTTTTCAACAAAACTGTATTTTTTGCATTATTAGTGTTTATGATAGGATATAATGCATTTAGAGCTTATTTCCTATTTTCCGTTGTACACACCAACCTGTGTTTGACAAGCAATTACAGCAAAACTACCGGGGATAGTTTAGCTCAAGATATCTCATTTTGAAGCCCATGACTTAAACCTTAAAAAGCCATTTCACCCCAGGAGGCATGTTTTCCCTCACCTGGCCACATATGTGGTCAAGGAACCTTCACATAATTGCCCCCTTGCACTTAGGGTATGTGACGAAAATATGGAAACAGAATGAATTCCATGGGGACATCAGATTTGGGTTATGCTTAGGAAAAGATCTTTAGAGCTACAAAACGGTATTGTGAGTAACTCTGCAGCTGGCCTTCGCTAGCAATAGGTAGACTCATAGTCTAATGAAGACGTACCTTTGGCTGAATATGGCTGAAGGTCAGGGGCTTTCAATTCTTATCAGGTAGAAAATTATTGGCCTGACTATGGGTCAGTGAATCCAAATTGGATGTCTGCCATCGTGCCAGTCAACGTAAGATGAACAACAATTGGAATATTCTATTTTCTAGGGCTGCCTTTAGCATTGCACTTAGCATTGCAGCAGTACATATGCCATGCCTTGTATCATTATTTTAGAATATGCCACTTCTTAGAAGAACAATTCATATAGTGTACTTAATATTATCCGCATCCTGATAGTAAGCCCTATTTACTATGACTAGATACTCTTTACCCTACCTGTACTCAGTTAGGCCAGAGTTGACCTTTTCTGCCTCACATGAAATCCCACCTTTGGCGCATCTAACCTTCTCACCAGCTGGCAATAGCTTCAATGGTTATGCACCCAAATATAAGTAGCTTATCGTATCCTAGAAATAGAAGGCCTATGTGGACAATCCGAGAAGACGTTTTGTACTCATAAGGGGCTGTAATATTCTCTATGGCTTCAAATATATCAGAGGATTATCCAGCTAGAATAACAATATTGCTACATGTATTATTAATTCGACAGCCTTTATGGTAGATTTTGTCACAATTTGGGATTAGTCTTATATCTGAAGAATTAACGACTACCTATGATACAGCTATACGAGTATGTTACCAGTAATTAAGGAGCTACAAAGAGGAGATTCCACGAGAACACTTTGACTTGTGAAATAATTAAATGAAACATATAACTGTACATATCATACATGGTTGGAACCGTATAATATTATAATGCCTTCATTGGTTTCCTTCCATTATCAGGTCTGAGCCGAGGCTGACAAGTGACCCCAAACTTTGAATATACCCTGTACTCAAAGGTATCAACATGCACACATCCATCTACAGCTTAAGAAGTATACCCAGGGCCATTTCTTACCCTTCTTCCCTGTGATCACTGGACCCTGACCACCCTCTACTGGTGTGCAGTCAAGCAGAACATCAGTTGATATTACTGTGTGGGTGTTACGTAGGTGTGAATCCAACCGTCCTCCACCTATACTTACCTACTGTACTCTTAGGGCCATTTTCCACCACCTGATATGGCCCCTCTATCGGCCGCTAGACCCATAGTAGATGCCATTTTCGGCCGACAGAGACCATGCCCCAACATTGAACCTTATGGCAGCCCCGGCGGCCGAGGTAGTTGTGTGGGGCAGCTATCGGCCAATAGAGCACTCATATCGGGTGGTGGAAAATGGCCCTTAGGGAAGCCACATCAATCATGTTTTATGTCAGACAATTGCTATTTTTTTTATAAGGAAGATTCATATCTTATACATTTTAGTATTTTCTTGTTCAAAATGCTCTAAGCTTTTACCTAGGCTTAGTGTTTTCTTTAGGAACTTTAACACCAAAATCGGAAATAGGTTTTAGTGGTACCTACGCTACAGGTACATTTTGTGGTTATCTGGTGACAAAATCAATGATTTACTTCACATATATATTGTAATTCTTCATGCTGAGCCTGTTCCTGGGTAAATAAATGTTACTCTTTTATGTAGTGCTATCACCAAAATAAAATAAAAGTAACAGAACATGGTGAAAAGACACTTTTAATTCTCTTTGATATAGTACTAAGATCTGTCCATTCAGGGCTAGAAATGGCCACGGCCATACACCTATGGCTGGAGCCATATAGAGTGCAGTCTCCAACCTGATTATGTAACATTCTGTTGTCTAACACAGTGCAGTATTATTCGAGATATAAGCCTACAGCTCTTAGAGAATGGACAAGGGTAGTCAGGCCAAGCCTGGGAAGAACATATGTCACTTCAGAAACTAGGGAAAATCAATGCTTAGGCATATAAACTAAACGCACTTTTAAGCATGTCATGTTATTTTCGGATTTTTCTTGTATTGAAGCCGATTCATTTTACTTAAGAACAGCGCCGCATTACTCATTATGTGTTTCACTTTAAAGCGGCGCAAGCAAAGAAGTGAGCACTTATAAATTTCACCTTTATAATCCACGAGCTGTTGCTGGTAACAAATTTGTGCTGGAAGGCATTCGATTTCAGTGATACAAAAGCACCTCTTTTGTGTTTGTTTATTGAATCTCTGTAATCAAAACTTCTTCGAAGCTTATTTGCTGGCTAGACATGTCTGGCTTTAAAAACATGTCGTATGAGACCATTTTTATAATCCTCTTGATGGCAGTCGTTATGCATGCAGTCTTTATTAGAGTGCATTTAAAGTTGCCTAATTATACCTGGATCTGTGTAGAAATTTCCAGATGGATTGGTGAGCATAAAGACATTGGGGACTAATAGGTAATTAGTGAAGTGGACTGGTTTGTAGTTCATTTCCTGCTTCCTGGGGTCAGCTTGTAACGACGCCTAATTAACCAAAATGTGGGCTCCAACTGCCCACCACACACATCGCATGTTTCTTTCTTTAGTCACTGAACTACTGAGGTATGAGTGACCCAGGTGTGACCTCTGCCCCTCGATGATCCGTTTGGATTACTTGTATTGGTCATCAGGGTCAGATCTCTGCCGGCCCTCTTACTTTATGGGTGCTGCAAAACAGCCAAAAGTAAGGGTTCCATATTGCATTGTCACTGTAACTTTGAGTAAGCGAAATAAAATAACATTATGATTCCCCCCCCCATGTGATTCAGATTGGGCCAAAAAAAGTTATGTTTCTGGTTGGGGCTTGAAAAACCTAGGTTGGGATGGGGGGTTAATCTTCTTTTTTTTTAATTTTTTTTTTTGTGAGGCATTCTTGCATATGAGGCAAAGCGTGGTTTTGAAATAATTCTATAAGGCAAACCAGGGTTGATTGTGAGCTCTCCAATAGAAGTTTAATTCAGCTATACCCCACATAAAAGGTGCACCCTCGGTTCAGGGACATCCTACAAGGCACATGTATATTTTATTGCTGACGGCTGAAAAAAAATATATAAAAATAAGTCTATTGGTCATGAAACGTTGCACATTCTGCCAATTTTGGACAGTTGATGCTGTAAATCCTCGTGTATAGGACGCCCCTCACATATAGGACGCATCCTGATTTAGGCTAAATCCTATATAATAGGACTCACCTGGGATAAGATTTTGGTCATTTTAGTATTGTTCTATAGTGTAAAATCCTTGCCTATAGGATGCATCCTGAGTTCAGGTAAATCCTATAGGATGCATCTGAGGGTATTCTCGTGCAAATCCGCGTTACAGTACCTAAATTTTACCCATACTTGTCCTAAAGTTTGTGTAGTGACAGTTGTGACACACATGACCTTTTTCTCTTTTTGTGGGATAGCTGGTGAAGTTTAATCTTGCTCAGGGACCACTTAGGCCACCTCATTAAGATAACTTGGATTACCGGATTTTGTAGCTGAAACTTTGGGAAGCCAGCGGCAAAAAATAAAGTTTCAAAATGACCCTCAAATACCTAGCGTCTAGAGGCAAAAAAAAAAGAAATTAAAAGTTATGTTTTTGGGCACTTATGTCACCTTTCACCAGGTAAAAAAAAATTTAGGTACCAGGTGTTTTTTTTTAAATGCCAAAAATCCCAGCAGTTGAACCATAATCCAGTTTATTAGAATAAAAAGACCTTATGGATTTTTTTATTCTGCCAATGGACGACCGGAATCATAGGTGTGAGAGCCTGCAATCCAAGTATTTAGAATAACATTGCCAAAGCCCCACATTGGCTCTCATTCACATATTAGCTGTTGTTTATAAGCCAGTATTTATGGTAAGTGTACAAGCAGTATTCCGTAAGGTGTAGTGACCATTGTGCATAAACTCCATTTTAACAAAAATGTGGTGAGTGACGATCATCCATGAATGCTCTTTAGGGGTTATTCTGGAATCAATCTAGTAGTTTGTGCAATTGATTATCTTTCAGCCGCTTTTGACTTCCATTTTCCTTTATTTGATGTCATTCATACATAGATGCTCATTATAAATTGGACTAAATCGCATAAGGACTGGATTCTTTAAAAAAAATCAAATATGAGAAAAAATGTTTAGGTAGGGTGGATTTCTCAAATTTGGTAGGGCAACCAAAAGCACAACCTTTTTTTTGGCCTTGATAATGTCGGTGTCTTGCCATAATCATAGACCTCCCCTTCTGGGAGTAAGGGTGTCGACAACAGAGAAAAATTGATCTATAACACAGAGGATATATTATGTTCATTTTACTGTAGGCTTTATTTGGGGAATTGGTCTGGTTGGTTTAATTCATTTTGAAATCTATAGTACTCGTGTGACGCCAGGAGGAAGGAAGAATCTATTCGCCTTAATTCCAATGAGAGAGGAAAGTGAGCTTTGCAGCACAGCAAAAAAAAATCATTGTTCAGATAATGATGACAGAGTACTCTCATCTGCAAGCCCATTTGTGCATACAGAAGTAACACGATACATATGGAAAAGCTTATGAGAGCGAATGGAATCTCTCCTTATAGCACATAGAAATAAAAACTAATGTATATTGTACATACATAAAGAGGCTTCATTCTCTCAGGAGACATGCACATCTTCCAAGTGTATGCTACTGACCATCCTGGGTAACACATACTTTACTCAAACACAATTAGCGTCCCTCTCCATCGCCATTGTCTGGCCCTAGATGGCGTGATGTGAGGTCATTAATCTAGGCCTGCACATCGTTTTATGTCCACACTTGCTTTACCCGCCGCCGGTGGCACGCCAAGGAGGCTGGCTAGGCACGGAATGTGTGAGTCTCAACTAGAGGTCGGCTCCGTCCGGCCTCTCCGTCATCACCTGCTTATTGGCCACCAGCCAACATGTAGGGAAAAAATTCCACACCAGCCAACCCCACCATCCTTCTCTTCTACCAATGTCTGTATCCTCATGGTTTCTTTGTCTCTTCCTAAATCCCACCCCCTTTGATTTTTAGCTTTATGTTTATGTCCCCCCTTTCTTTACATCTGCTGTGCATCGGAAGCGCAAACTTTTTACCCCTTCCTGTGCCGCTGTCTGCCCATCGCCAGGCTCACTGCTTTATTCTTTATCGCACTTCCGCTGTACACATTACCACTGGTAATACCAGTACGCCCTGCACCCTGCACACTCCATCTCTACACCCCGATTCTACCACCCCCACCCCTTTACACCCCCCCTTCCACCATCCAACTGATCAAAGACTGACCAGGTGGAAGCGACATAAGCGGTAGGATAATGAAATATTGGCTAATTTGGGCAAAAACAGGAGCATTCGGTGCTTGCACGACTAGAGCGTCTTGGGTCACACCTGGGGTGAGCATCTCACTGAGTTGCTCGCCCCCAGGTGCACCTTTTTGTTTCAGAATTGCCTTTGATGATCATATTGTAAGAGGTGTGAGGTAACTTGTGAGCGCTTAGGTGTATTGATCCGATGTAAAGATCTATGAATAAGGGTATTACTCTATATATTATGTGCCAACAGACACTTGTGGTAGAATATAATGTATATTCCATGGCTTTGATCTCTAAATATGTATGTAAGGCAAACTGTTTTTGATCTTGAATTACATATATCAGGCATGACCTAAACTAGGAGATGCCTGTAGCTTTAGATAGACTTCAGAGCTGTGTTATATTTATGCTTTGGAGTGTCCTCCTCTTTCACCCCACTCCAACTTCCTGAAAGGGACCTCCAGAGCAGCACTTGAATAGGTGGTAATGTTGTTAAATGACCCACAGAATAACTCTCTTACCTATACTCTCGCCCATAAATATGGCAAAGCTTTAATAAGTAAAGTGAAGTGTGACCGGGAAGTCTTAAGGCACTTAGTCAAAGAGTTGTTGAAGTGGTCGATGACGTCAGCATGCTTTGGGGTGTAAGGCTTTATGACGCACACAATGAGGCCTATAGATTTACAATGTTGCGTGATGAATCATCAATCGAAATGTGTCGTTCTTCTTCTTTTTTTTTAATTCTCCGCCATTCCCTTCCACAAATTACCCACTCTTTAGCTCTGTGTCAAGCACATATCAAACGATAGTTTCTCATTTTCTTTAACCATCGTGTTTTTTTACTGCACATGCATCGTGCCATGGACACTTCTGTGAATGAAGGAACTACATCGTAGGTAGTGTTGTTCAGGGTTAGGATGTTGAATTTGACATGATAACATCTATTTGTCTAATCATGACCTTATATTCTCATTTGTCTATTTCAACAATATGGTCGGCAAAGGTTAGTTGAATTAATTTTACTCATTTCTTCCACACACTATTCGTTATGTGACATTTGATTTATCGTAATTTGGTTCGAAGCATTATTTTGTTTTAGGTATGAACCAGGGTTGATGCTATTGCTGTAAAATCAATAAATGCTATACTTGCTAAGCGCATGCTACACGCTCGCCATTAATGTTCAAACCACTATTTTTTTTGTCCATACTTACTTTTTACAGTACAACCCACACCATATACACACGTTTTCAACAAAAATGGATGTGGGCACATTTTGTAGCCTGTGGACATGACAGGAAGCAATGTGGTATCAGATGATAATTATATTCACCACGAGTGGGCGAGTGTGTGCCTGTCTACCATTCTCCTTACTTTCTACAATGGATGTTTTCTCTGTAACCCCAATGAACTATTCTGACATTCACTGTGTGCACTATGCGTCTTTGTTTAATGTCTGAGGGGTTGGAGGGGACAGTGTAGAGGGCCCAATGTTGACTAGTGCTGGATGTCCACACATCCAGGCAGACCCAGGAGTAGGACGTCTAAATCAGCAGGAGGCTGTCTCTCTCCTCCAGGGGCCAAGGGTGCAGAAGAGATGCCCCCAGCCCAGCACCGACCCTCCATGACGGACGGGCAAATCATGGAGGCCGATCAATATGCTAATGTATGTATTTGTAGTGGTATATGGCACCTTCAGGGGGGGTGCTTGCCACCTCCAGGTAATAAACAACCCCCAGGGACTGGGTAACCTTGACACAGCTGGGTTAGATAAGCTAGAGGCATCTTAGGGGGAGACCACTGGGCATGTGCTGAGGCCGATAATGGCATGTCTCCTCTTGCCTTATGAATGACACTGCCTTGGATGGTTATAAAATGCTGTCCGTTTATAGCTGCGACCAATATGGGTTGGCTTTTAAAGTCTGATATTCGCCAAAAATAAGAGATTTGATAATCACACTCTGTGTATCCATGAATAATTACACAGTGGAAAATACCTATTAGGCGTCAATTATGATTTTAGCGCTAACACATTCTCAGACTATTCGATATCGTGCTTCCACGCCATGAGCTGTTCCAATAAAGCAAGGCTCCTTATGGCTGTAATTTGTGAGCTCAGACCGCGTGCGGTACATTTACTGCAGTTCCCATGAGCTGCTCACTAGAGGAAAACAGGCGTCTTATAGATCTAGTATTGTGGTACAAAACTAACCAATACAGACACTGTCTAACAATGCATGATGTGAAAAGTAAGGAGCAAAGGTTTTACATTGTGATATCTATAGGGTACTTTTGGATAAGAGATTCTATATCATGTTGTTTAACATGTTTTAAATGAACAACACATCACCCATGCTTCTGCAGCACCTTCTTATAGGTATGGCGTGTGATTTCACATGGCTTTTAACCTTTTGATGGGAGATCTATATCACCTCTTAAAAGCAGTAAACAATGCTGACGGTATGTACCTATCGCCATTCCATTGATAACATTATGGATGATAGATTTAGTGCCTTTGCATGCCCTTTCATTGACTGCGCTCCTCCTGGTGGTGTCATATTGGTGGAGTCGTTCTGGTTTAAACATGGTTTATGGCATTAGGTTGTGTGAGTGTCGAGACTGGTAAATTTGGTTGTCTGGTACAGTTCTGGCACAAGGCCTAGACTATGTGGAGCGTCCATCAAGGCTTATTGACCAGATCAATACCGCTCACGTTAGGTCCCCGCCAGGAAATGTATTAGGGAACAAGGCCAGAGACGAGAACAATTCCCAAAGGCATACTCTCCTCTTTGGAATTAGCCCTTAAAAAGAGGTGGAGCCAAGCTATCAAAAGACCAAGTTTAGTTAACTTCCTATCTGTCATTTTAATATCTACTGGCCGGCGACGCCAACAACAACTCAAAAAGCTCAAATTAGATTCTAATGAGAATGGCGGTTTCTTGAGCCGAAAGCAGGGAGTTTCTGGCATGGAGAGGCGCCGTGGTCATTAATAGATTACGCTTGGCGTCGATGGTGTTTTGGGTGTGGCTGTCGATATGAGGCATCACCCCCACCCAGGGCTTCCTAACTGAGGGATGACATAGTGGAAGGCTTTTTGGAGGGGTGCGACGACCCGCATCGACCGGTTGGAAACCTTTAGTCAGATAACTGATGGGATAATAAAGAAGGATCACTATATACGGCGTTGGCGTGGCGTGTCTGGCCGGCCGAGGAACTCCTCAACCAGGCAGTGTTCCATCAAATCTCATAATGGAGTGGAGATCGGATAAGGCGCGTTCCATATGCGGGTTCTGCGACCACCAGAGGGTGTGTTTGGGGGTTGGGAGTGGGAGGGTATGGCCGCTGGACGTCTTTCTCTAGTGCTGTCCATCTTATTTTCCATCTTGCTTATGGCGTCCGCCGGAGAAGGTTGTCCAATGGTAGTGACAGACTTCAAAACACAGACACCGACCCCAACGCCCCTCCGGATGTGGTCGGGGTCAATGTAGCTGCGACAGTAGCGGAAGTGGACGGCGGCGGGCGCTGGCATGGTTTCTCAATGTTGGTTAAGCACGGTAGAACAAGCGCATGTGCTGGGAGTACCCAGCTTGTACTCCATAGACCTCCAAGGGTCCTGACCCTCAGAGACCAAAGGTGTCTGTTGGTAGTTTATCTACTCAGCCAATCTGGCAGAGTGACCAATTCTCATAGAAGTACTTACTGGCAGGTCCAATGCTTCCACCAACACTTCCCTCAATGTATATCCAAAGATTCACAATACACAAAGAATCTGAAATGCATGTAATAATTGATAACCCAGGTGATTTTCAAATCCCCCTCCCTTACTCCAGAAGGCTGAAATGGAAGCCATTGAAGGAGTGATAGTGTAGGCTAATCATAAACATGCAAAATGTATTGGATATATCTTGTGTTTTGCTCATTACATGTTGCTGTACATGAAAACGTACATGTTTGTGAGTATGAGGGACAGTTTCTAGAATCTAACAGTGAGTACTTTGTTCAGAACAGCCAGGTGTTTGAGCCACTATAGCCAGGAATACATGTTGCTGTCTGCCTGTAAGCAGGCAGATCTCTCGGCCTACTAGCTTGTAGATTAAGTCTGATTGTGACATTTGGTGCGACCAGCTGTCACCGCTGCGTATTACTAACATGGCGAACTTAGAGCTGCTACTGTGATAGCACGCATGGGAGGGGGAAAAGACCTCTTTCAATATTAGCCCTGGAGTTGGGACTGGGGCGGGTGACATGTGTCTACATAGCCGCCAGAGAGTATCAATAAATGGAGGGACACCCGCTCCACAATGGCTGACATGAGCTACACAGAGCTGTATGACAAGCAGGGAAATGTAAATGGCATAACAGTTCTGTTATTGTGAATGTAGTTACAGGACGTCGAAAGAAATCGACCCGCTAATGGCCTTATAAAAACACAAATGGATGATGGGGGTTGTTTAGTGCATTTAATTACGAGGCGAGATATATGCCCAGTAATGTAGGCTTCTCTATCTGGTTGGTAAGACATGTCTATATGTTAAATTGTGTTTTGGTTTATAAATAAGTAGTGTTTATAGTGCTACACAAGGTATAACGTATCACTATGATAAGTAATGCCTCCTTTACATGTAGCCTCCTCCGGAATGATGCATGTGTTTGATGATTCGCATCGAAAAAAGGGAGGCACCTAATAAGCAGAGGGGAAACATTTATGTATCATTCAGAGGGACTGCAAATAAAGCAGCCAGCCGCATTATAAAGACATTTTATCATCCTCATATATTCTGCTCGGAGGTGAATTTGTACCTGGAGGGGAGATTGCTAGTCATTATAAGAAATGACTTCCATTGCCTTTGCCAGCAGACAATGTCTGGGTGCCCTCGATGGCAATCAGCTTTCCTGGTGGCAGCGCTATACAGGACATTTCCCTTTCTTACCCAGGGTTGTAATAGCTGATATTTGGCGGGATCGAAAGAGAGAGAAGAAGAAAAAACGGCTCTATAGGCACATCGCATGCCTGTCAGTTTTGGGACAGGGGCATCTCCGATGGATGACTTTGTACGAGGAGTGTCAATAGATTCATTGGGAGACACTGTCCATGCATGGCCTTCCGTTAACCAGTTCCCTCGTCTCCTGACATACACAGGGTCGGCACCTGTCCTAGGGCTGTCCTGTGAGTGGTTCCCCTGAATGGCACACGTCCCATTGAGTTGCTCCCTCTCTCAGATTCTGCCTGTGTTTCATCAACCCCCTCACCCCATCTATCCCACCACCATTACAACTGCCATCACGAGCTGCTCATACCACTGACTGAGCACTGAGCGAGCAGCTCACTGGGACTGTGAGCAGCTCAGAACCCAATGGAACAATGGAGGGCCGTGTCAGAATACATCTCGACCAGTTCGACCGCAAAATAATGATGACAAATGTGGATTACCATAACGGGAGCCCATGTGAAATGGCTGCCTTTATCTGAACAGCGCGGCCAATTTCTGCCGGCTCTCAGCAAGCAAAGATCTGACAAGCTGGACAAGGCAATCGTAGGCTCCCGCAATCAAGTCAAATCTGCGGCATGCCATTGTAGCGTCTGTATCCCTAGCTCTCTAACAGTCTGCCTGTCTCTGAGAGATATAGCCATCAACCGATGAGGAAGGTCACATTACATTTTGCAGTGGAGTTGTATTGCTCTACCAAAAATAAAAATGGTACATTTTCACTCGCTTTAGTTGCACATATTTTTCTTTCTCTAGCAAAAGATTTATAGAGATTTATAAATTTGTGTTATTGTCTAAGCTCATGATTTGCAACCATTATCTGAAAAATATCGCCGGATACACAGATTTCAATAGAACAGATTATGCGACAGTTGCCTCACTTCAACTGAGGATTATATAACAAATCCCCCTCCCCCTCCCACATAACCAAAGGTATCCGTAGTTCTAATAGCAATTTTCTGGGCAAGCAGGGCCTGTAGGTTTTGGGTTGTGTACATGAAGCTAAACACCCTACTAGTAGAGTAAATGGAATCATTAAAGACACTTTGTCGATCCCGTGCTCAACATAGAACAAAGCGCCATGTCAAACTGGGAGGAAATCGATAACTTGGTGAATGGAATTCATCATTTTGGAAACCATGGATCCTGCGTCTACTGCATCAGTTTCCATCAAGAGAAAGGTCTATCCTTCTCACTCGATTTCATTTTCTGATACAGCCTAGCATCAAACCTCTGCCTATGTTTACATCTCCTGGAGGTTATACAGCCAAACACCGCACCCTCTGAAATGTTACTGTCAGTTTTCATATTTATAGGGAGCAATGTTAGTGCTATATTTGGGCAGCAATGTTTGGATCCAAAAGGTACCTAGGGCTGTTACTTACGTACGGTATACTAAAAAGAAATCCAGTGGTTAATGTGGTAGCACAGTTTTTTTTTCTCTGGTGTTCAGCTAGCACAGTGGTTGTGGAGTACATGGACCTCTATTGCATAGAGAGGGCAACTCTGTGTTCTCTGATTGGAGTATTGGTAGCAGACTCATTTTGTAGGTACAGTTAAATCGCTCTAATAGCATGCTGTGCTAGGCAGACCTTCTATTAGAATTTCCAAGGATGCAATGTTTTGCAGTAACCTCCAGAGGGGAAAGCAGTCACCGACTGATAAACACAGTGTACCTGCATTGTCTTTGTTCATACAATGTATCAAATTAACTTACATTCAGACATATAACAATATTTACTCCCATTTGTATGTGAGGTATTGTGTATGCAGCGTCTCCATTGAGGCCATAAACTAATTAACGTCTCTACATGGAAAGGCTTTCCATAATTGATCCAGTGCCCTGAATGAAACTTGAAACCTAACAAATGCCTCCTGTTATTAGGTTTCATCTAAAATTGCGTAAACTTAGATTTTATGTCAGCAAACCAACACACCCTATTCCACACCCACCCTGCTGAATATAAAAGAAAATATCGATTTCATCTTGTTCAAAAAAGTAGACGCATTGATGAATATTTCATAGGCTCCCCAGTGAGAAATGTTTAAGGTGAATCACTTCGTTTTGTTACAGTGTTAGTCACATCTATTTTGCATTGACCCATGTGTGCTTAGCACATACTAATATGCCAACAGGTGTGTAAAAGTTTGGCAGTCCTTCTCTTCTGTAACAATTCGATGTAGATAAGAGGAGTGGGGGGAACGCAGGCTTTAGATACTAGTGACTTGGTTCTATCGCTGTGAAGAACTCTAGCAACACAAACAAATAGAGAAATGAGATTCACTTATAATACCCAGTTTAGTATCGTTTTGATGTTGTGTTGAGATTTGGATATTGGTATAAACTAATGCAAGTTGTTTTAGTATATAGAAAATGAAAAACCTGGTCTTCAACTGATTGCCTATAAATGTACATGTTTATATTGCTGGAGTACATAAATGGGGACGTGTGTGTCAGTCTAGTGTGTGGAAAGGCTATGGCCTTGTACCAGCTGTAGTCGGTGAGCAATGCCATCCATCACTCCAGTCAGATAGGGTGTGATGAGTAGGAGAATGTGTCAGGGGTGAGGTGGGGTGGAGCAGGGGGTGTGAATTATCAGTGATTGACCCTCCCTCCCCTCCATACCCCTTTCGGCACATCCCTTAACTATTTCAATTCCTTAGCTACTGCATTCACATGCCCTCCAATGCCCACCCCCTCAGCTCCGGTCACCTCTTCTCACACGCTTGTGACAGACTACAACGCAGGAGGCACCTCCTGCGTTTGACCCCTTTGACCTTGTAGACGGCTGTCCAAAGGGGTCGACAAGACGCTGGCGAGTGCTCTGCAAAGACCACTTCAGGTATTAGACACTCAAATCAAATTCGCCATTTGCCGACAGGGTTCAGGAGGGAATGAGGCCGATTGGATGAAGACCAATAAAAGGCATTGGCCACGGTCGATTTCATTACACGTGCGGTCGGGATGGTATTGATCAACCAGTTTGTCATTTGTCACCACGTGCTCGAAAATTTCCTGAATATGGAAATTAGGAGTTAATTCGATTGTGCCATCGTGTGGACGGCATTTCGAATTCCCGCCCCCGTGAATAATGTATAAATTGGTAGAATTTGAGAGCACTTGTTATTCACAGATGAGCATATTATAGGCGGTGTGGAAGAGAAAAATGCCGGCGGCATGCGTTGCTTCGGTGAGCTTTAATTGGACTGAAATATCTTGTTTAACAAATGGAAGCGACCCTCTGGCTAAATACCACATAAGCCACCATTTAAATTCTCCCTCACTCATAATAGGATCTACAATGTACGTTAATGAAATTATTAGCCAGGACTGAAGAGCCTGGATTAGGAGACCCTACCAGTAAGAAATGGATCGAGGATGAGAAACAAAAGAGTGCAAATTGAACAGCCCTCACACAGAAGTTCCGAGATTATAGTAGATTATTTCTTTGGGCATGAATTATATATACTTAGGGCATTGGCTTTGTTAAATTAAATATAATGGTTTCCCTGTCCTCAGAAGAGATATGATGACTAAGCACTGTCTCTCCTATCATGTGTACGTCATTCTTAGTGCTGACACTTAAATGGATGGGTCTGTGTGCCATGACAGTTCATTATATTCAAGAATCTAATCGTCCAATGGGTGGAATATAGAGCCTCATTGAGAAGAAAAACGTGGACTGACTAGACCAATGGGGACTAGGCGCAGTTGCTAGTTAGATCGTTGGCATATTTATCACGTTTGAGAATATAGCGTGTGTATACAGTTGTAAGGGGCCGAGGATACTGTGATGGGTACGGCCTTGCACGTTAGATCATGTTGGAGTGGCTCCAGGTGCTGGGACCGTATTCATTGTCTTAGAGTTAATCACCAGGCCTGGTTCACGTACATGGGAGCCACATTCATGATTCACGTAGATCTACATCAGAGTCCCAAGACACCCAATAATGGACAGCAAGAACGAAGACAGAAGGCCCATAGCATTGGTTTATGTAGCGTATGGATATGTAAAGCACTTTTTATGAAATACTGCCTGGCTTAGTACGACATAACATTTTCAGAAGATATCAAATTAGTGACATGTGAAACTTTAGGTGCAAGGTGCTTAGTAAAAAATAGGTGTCCTATATGCAGGTAGGGGGGAAACGCACCGATTCCCTTCAGGTACCACAGAGTGGAGCCTGTTTACCAAAGAAAATAAATTTTGAGACCATTGTCATTTAGTGAGTTTCTTGATAGACGTCAGTGTAGCGGTAGGAATACCGAAGAACACACTGATTGGCACACAGGTGTAGTGTGTGGATGGGTAGTTGCCACTGTTTAAGTGGTACTGAAGGCTGTGGGCAGCACCTTGGGTAGCCTGGGTGGCAGGTATGGCATGCCGTGGGTGGCAGCTGGAGTGATCTAGGTGGCAGGTATTGCATGCTACAGATAGCATGCAATGTAGATGGCATGTGATGGAAGGCTATTCAGCCGGAGACAGATGGCGGGAAAGGGACTGCATGCGGCGGATACAAGCCGGATGTGGACGCGTCAGGACCACTAAGTGCTGGTATAGATGCCCCCACCCCTCCAGGGGGAGGGGAGCGGCTGTTCCAGACAGGCCCTCATTAAGTCGTAAGGACTCCTCCACGGTCCGGCTCGACGTAGGGGGTTGGGCGGAGTGTTGCCGGTAGGAACGTGACAGATGTCCGCTGCCTTTATGAATTGACACAAGGCCGAACTTTCTCAAAGGGCAGAGACCCGTTTGAGGCAGCCCAAAGAACCTAGCCTTTTACCTAGCAGCCTTTGCCTTTTTTTTCACCCAATCTCTCTAACCAAAGCAACTCCTCTCTATACACGTTTTCTCTCGCCACCTTCCCCTTTCCGTCAGACCCCATCTCGGCCACTGGTGTTGTGCAAATAAGACTCTGCTTTGACATAAAAAACACTAGCTTTCCCTTCACACAGCCAAATACAGAGACAAGGTATCGTCTTACTGTCACATATAAGGAGGTGCTGGAGGACGTGCTGGAGCTGTAGATACATTAATCTCACCGAATCATCCCTTTCATAGGCGCCAACCACCATAATCACACACTATCATGCTGCCCAATGCATCCCGTCATCTACCCTCACTGTCAGGCCTCACTTCCTTCATTCTCTACTTCCCTGCACTGTTGTACCTCAGTGCAACATGGTTGTATCTGCATTTCTTTTGCAAATTTTGCAGGAGAGGCAAAAGAAGTGTTGAGATTTCTATGGCACATAGTGGACAAAAACGTGTTACACAGGGGCCTGTGGGCACATATATCATAGACAGAGCTTCAGTACTTTCATAGTAGGTACATAAGGGTCAATATTTATGTTCAAACTGTAGAAAACTTAACCTTGCCAAAATGTCAGTTACAACGTTGTTGCACTGAGGCGACGACCTTTCCTTCTATTGTCACTCCCAATTCATCCACCAAGCCCTGCCTCCCCTGAAGCAGCCGATGTCTTAAGAATTCCACCCGGAATCATGCATTAACTACTGTTGTGATGGAACTATCCCGAGCACCTCTAGTGCCAGGTCTCCATACTCACCCACCACAGGGTACCCGGGCCTGTGCCAACTTGCCATGCACTACTCACAACCAAAATACTACGCGGTTTTACCGCAGACTTAAGCCTGCCGACCTGGAGGACAAAGGTGTAAAGGTCAGCCTTTATTGCTTCAATGGGTACCGCATGTCCATTATTGGAGCCTTTTTAAGGTGGCATGGGAGGGATGGTGGTGATTGGAGGCTGTGGGCTGGTGGTGTGAGGGGGGGGGGAGGGGAGTCAGGGAGGCAGTCGTCAGGTGATCTGCTCCTGTAGGTGGCAGTCACAGTGAGGTATATTCACGAGGTGGATCTGTGCCCAGTCATGTTGTGGGGATTATCCTGAAGGGCTAATTGTGGCTTAAATTGACCAGGAGTCCATGTAAGGCGTGGCATTGCAGTCTACAGTTGGCCATGTAGGTCCTGTTGTCTTTGTAGTTAGTTACCCCTCCCGTGGGGAGTCACGCGAGACCTGACAGGACTTGTGGCCGGAATAGTGGGGGTCGTGCGCTATCGATCTTTCTGATGAGATAATGAATGTCGTCGCCGCCCCCACCCCCAATAATGTTGCGTGTCCTGACCTGCTGGCCGCACCCCCTGCGTATGATGCCGCCTGGGGTCCCCGGCCCAATCATCCCCAATTGGCTCACATTGACGCGGTGCTAGCTCTGACTTGAGACCCCTTCCTAGTAGCCCCATCTAACCCACATCACCACTCCCCTGCCGCCTATATTCACCACCAGCATTAAGGTCCGCCCTCCCCTACCCCCCACAGCCTGAACCTTAACCTTAGAGGGCCGCCCCACCAGGTTTCCAGCACCAGAGGTCATTGTGTAGATTTGAATAAGGTCCCCAGCAGTTCGATATAAGCCCCAACTGCCAAAAACAGGGCCCTATGTCAATACCGTCTGGCTGAAATCAATCCTATTCTGCTGCCCATGAATGCATAGTACTGGTATTACTCTAAATCACAATCTGCACACCTATGTTATACTATTTGGTATTCACTATTGGCTGACCTTGCGTCATCCTGTGTGTAGTTGAATAGTATCAGGGAGTAGAATTGATTTGATTTGATACCCCATAGCATTTTACCGATTGTGAGGGAGGAATTTAGCGTTCTATTGTGATTAGAACTCATTATTTGGAACTTTTGTGGATCATAAAATTTTCTTGTTGGTGGTGCGATAACAGGAATGTAAAACCTTAGGTTTCCTATCTATATGCACAAAGCCATACATTGATGAGTGATTTACCTTATGAATTGCAAATGAGCAATAAACTATTCCCATAAGAAGAGGTATTCGTTGTTGGTAATTGTCATTATTACTGTCATGGTTAAGTAAAATTATACTACACCTCCTCTTATTTGGTCGTTCATTATTCTCGGTCAATTAACAGATCACGTTGCACTTAAGATGAATTTCTTCTCTTATCCTACTTGCATACCGGCAGAGTAATAGTATGGCCTTGTCATATATTGGCAGAAATTGGGCAATAACATTCAGGACTGTACTGAAGACGTAGGCCAGTCTGCAGGATACACCGAATGCAACATCTTATTATATGTATTCATTAGAGATAGGCCTATAACTCTTTTTTTTTTTGGGGGGGAGGGGTTTGTGTAGAACAAAACCTTTATTTAAAAATGTCCACCATTGGGCACCTTACGATGGAATTACCACAATACCAACACTGTACAACATGTTTGTGTTGTCTATTATTTTCTCACGACCCTCGGTGATTCAAATAGTCGTCTCTATGTTAGCAGTGTCCTGTCTTTCTGTGGTCACCTAGCTCCATGCCTTGCATGAAGAGGTTGTCTCATGGGGAATAAAGGATCGTACAAGATTCATGTTGTGGGATTTTGCAATTCGATTTAGCCTTTCAAGGCATGGCAAACGTCAATTCTGATAAAATAGCATCCGTTCCTCTAGAGAATCCCTGTGTCGCTCTGTCTGAAGCAGGTGTCTACGGAAGACCCTCCTCTCATTGTCATGTGGGAATTAATTACTTCTTAATACGTCCAGGTGTAAAGTAATTACGTCATATCTCAAAGGAATTACACATAGACAGTAAGTGATGGAGACAGTACTCCCACACACCTAAAATAAAAGTCCAGACTACTGCTAAACAGGCTGCTAACTAGCTATCTGGTCATCCCAATTACTTGTAGAAAGTAAAGTGACACAGCCACTCTCCCTAAAGCCCATAGTCCACTACACCTGACCTCTCTCCTACAAATGAGCTCTGCAAAGAGATATAAAATCTCGCGATAGAGGCTTAGTGGACCATGGGTATAATACCCATAGTACACTAGGCAAGAACTAAATTACACAATTTCAGAGAGGAATGTGTCAGTGCCCGGGCATATGTGTACCACACACATCCGAGGGGATGTGAAAGAGGAAATATAGACCCTTTTAACTGGGCTAGGGAAGGCCGTCAATTGCATGAATGAGGCCGAGTGGACTATGGGTATAATACAAATAGTCTACTAGGCTCTATCGCCAGATTTTATATATGCTTTGTATTGCTCAATCGCACGATACATTGCTAATCCGCTAGGCCTCTATATCTATATAGGAAATGTATGGCTCAATCATGCTACAGAGGCCAAGTGGACTATGGGTTATAGATGCCGAGTGGACTATGGGTTAAAAGATCAGTTATAGCTGATGAGGAATTCTATATTTCAGATGGTTTTCATGCAAAATACAGGAAAGACAGGCAAACTTCTGTTAATGCCTAAACTCTCTATCAGTGAAGATAATACTCATAGTGGACTAGGCCTCTTTTGTCAGATTTTATATAGGCTTTGTATGACTTATCCGCGTGATAAAGGCTAATTGGACTATAGGTATTAGGTAATCATTCTTTCAGAAATAGAGTCGCACTATCTAACCTCAATACCGGTATGCCCATTTCATTTAATGCACATCATACACCTGACCATTCGCTATGCGTTACCTACCAGAATGCCCATAGTCCACTAAGACCCATAGTCCACTTGCCTTTTCGCCGGCGAATGAGCCGTACATTTCCTATGTAAATTTCTGCGATAGAGGCCAAGTGGACTTTCGATGTAAGCCTCATTCACCATATTTTATATACCGCTCTTGCCGTTATACCCATAGCCCACTTGGCCTTTGTCGGCCGATTGTGCCAAACAAATCCTATATAAAAAATCTGGTGACAGAGACCAAGTGACTATGGGTATTACCGTAGCTCCCCCAATTCTGACAGGAGGGGAGTTCAGGTAAAACCAGTGAACTCTGGGTATAATAGTGTCAATTAGTTTGACTGAGACATCACTGAAGTTTTGCTTCAGTCTTAAGGTTAGCCGACGGGTGCTAGCAGACATGTTTTGAATAGATGTCTCTTGATCACTGTACTATTCGATAGTTAAGTCCATAGTCCACTTGGCCTCTGTTGCGCGATTGCGCCATACATTTCCTATATAGATTTCTGCGACAGAGACCAAGTGGACTGTCGATGTTAAACCTACTTGGCATCTATTGTGAATGGGCCATACAAAGCCTATATGAAATTTTGCAACAGAGGAATAGTGGACAATGAGTATTATGACAATGTTTTCGTTAATTTGATACTGCAGAATATAAACTCAAACCCAAAGTCTGCTTGGTCTCCGTGCACAATTGAGCCGTACGAAGCCTAGATAACATCTGGCGATAGTGGACTATGGATTTATGGTTGAATAAATAAAGCATTGCACAGTGCGGCGATTTTGTGGGTGAGGCAATTATGTTGGACTAGACGAATTATATTCATTGCGTGCCAAATCAAAATAAGTCAAGAAAGAACGCAATATTATATTGATCAATACTTTTCCGGTCAAACATTTGTCTGTCTGCCTCTGTCTGTCTGTCTGTTTGTCTCTGTCTCGCTCTCCCTCTCTGTCTTTCTCTGTCTGTCTGTATGTCTGTATGTCTGCCTCTCTCTCTCTCTCTCTCTCTCTCTCTCTCTCTCTCTCTCTCTCTCTCTCTCTCTCTCTCGCTCTCTTTCTCAATGATACCCAGAAAATGACTAATTTCGGTGACTAGAAGCAGCCTAAATTAAAAGTAATTAGTTTTACAATTCACTGTACTCTGCACACCGTGCATATAATCTAATAGGACACAGGAGTTTTATCACATCTAAGCCAAAAGTTTATCTTATCCGGCTAAGCAATTCCGACCACAGACAGATCTCCAGTGCTCCATGGGTATATACGCTCTAGCGAACTGATCTGATTAGTCTACCGAGCCGGTGGCACGTTCTCTGGAATAAACAGCGTGAACGCCTCAGAGAGCCGACTGGAATCAGCCTCCGCTGTGCTCTCAGACCTATTCCACCTCCTGGGCACACGCTGGAAGTAGCCTGGATAGCTTTAATACAGCAGTTAGGTCTCCCTCTACTCCCCGGAGGTGCTGTTGTTGGCCGGGTGGAATGTGGGGAGTTTGTGCGTACCGTGGGGGCTGGTTTTGAAACCTGTCCATGGAGCATAATGCGATAACCGTGTTAGGTATCAGTGGTCTTTGTGACTCCTTTAGGCCATCGGCCAGTGGCACCTAGATGGAGGGAACATGTCGCCTAAGTGGCCATGTCCTGGGTGCTCCTAGTGCATAGACTGAGCTGCTCACAGCACTGCCACTTGACACAGGGGTTGTCCTACACAGCACGGGACCCGCTCAGAACTGCTCACAGATGAGTCGGAGTTACTCAGGGGCACTAGCATGTATAAATAGGGAGGTATTCCTGCTGGAAGACCTGTAGAAGAACTCTGGCATAGAAGGGGAAGGAGAAGCATAGCTGTGTAATTATTTCTCCTACAGCGTTGGGGTGAGGCAGTGGCCCCTACCCAATAGCTCTTCACACAGCGGGGGAGAACACACAAGAAGAAGGACTGGGGTAACAAAAAAAACTGTAGATGATAGAGCTGATATGGGTGCAGAGGGGCTGAGTAGCTCGGAGCAGCTCTGATCAGCCGCGAGCAGCACCTCCAAGAGGTCGTTATGACAGTGGCAGGCGGCTGTGTGGGCGGCTGTGTTGGTGGGTGGATGGGTGGGTGACAGAACCAAACACAGTCACTTTTTTTCTGTCGGAGGGCAAACACAACATATATACACAATCACAGCAAGATGGGGTATCACAGATTAAAAAAGGGAGCGAGGGACGTAGATAAATGACAGGGCCGCACCCTTGTGTCGATATCTTTGCTTACAAATTTGACTGCTTAGACCGGTGTTGTTATCTGCCGCTGCACAAAGCAATACCCAACTACGGCGCGGGCCAGTATACGGCGTTGGATTCTGGGATAATGAGGCAATCACGGAGTCATAAAGCGGGTGAGGAGCTGAGGGACACAGGAGGAGGCGGTGTCGGGGCGGCGCGAGCTATAGGAGGGGCGGGAGGCGGCCAGGGTCCCCAACCGCCGGCCGCATCAATAAGTACAATCGCGGCCTATGATTGATCATCACGGGGGTCGCGGGGACGGGCTGCCCCCACGCTATGCTACACTTCTCAGTACGAACGCCGCCCACTCTGTCATTCTGGCCGGCCTGCTGGCTCCTTTTGCACCAGTGGCCGCCTGTACCAGGTCCAGCGGCCACTAGACACCACCAAAGCCTCCACCACCGCCCCTCACACTATCTCATACTTCCTGCACACCCTGCTGTACTTTCCGTCTCCCACCTTCCCCATAGACCACAACACTCCTCACTACACCTCCCTCCCGGATCCACCAACTCCCCTGAGGGACATTCCTGGGGATGTAAGACAGCGAAGCCTTGGGCTGCTCTGGGCAGTTGGGTGTTGGGAACTGGGCTGGCTATCATAACTCCCGTTATGTCATAGTGGGAGCACGGGGTGTTGGCCATCATATCCTGGTACCACCACACCCCCTTCACTCAGTCCCATACCACCATCACTTCCCTCTGATCAATAGCTGGCCCCGCGGTCCACCCCAAACATGGTAATTACATGAAACAAATCTGGCCGCTCACGGGGCCCATGGGACACAGGACGACACCGTTGAGAGCAGCTCACAGAGCCGCTCAGCAACGCCAGAGAGACTGTCCTCAGAGACCCTGTCGCCGCCCCTTGGTGTCACTCAGCGCTACGTGGTAGAATGAACATTTATAGGCCGGCTTAGACACTGTTCAGGCCCCTACCTATTGGCTGGTCACCGTCATAGCTGTTAGCACCTGAGGTTAGCCAGAGATCACTGCTCAAATTGATTAAGAGGCTCTGTTCCTCCCACGCTCAGTGCTCTGTCCAGAGATGCATCGACCGCCTACATGCGCTATTGTCAATTTACTACCCCTACCCACTATTATGCTCCAGCCACTGTACCATCATAGAGAAAAGGTCTGCGAGTCCTTAAGGAGACCCATATAAAATTTGTTTTACTTTTAGTCCCCATCCCCACTTGCTTATGGGTATTAAGGCCTATTAATAGCATGTCTATATCAATTCCTTTGCAGAGTCTCTTGTTACCAATTCCGTTGTTCCGCGATTGCTTCTTCCCTTTCTTTTGATGTAGGCTACTCCTCTGTTTTCCTGTCAAAGACTGAGGTGAAAGAGTAAGCCATCATGAAATCTTACCCTCCCACCAGGAGAAAGTCTTTTCCCTGTTTCTTTGCGCTGAAGTACTTTCATAGCAATTTATTATTCAAAGGGGTCTTACGTTTCACATATGACAGCCAATATACATACGGAGATTATTATGGTTCTTTGTGTTCTAAAGACTGCAGGTTTGACATAGTAGATTATTTACTGAAGTAATGCGACACGTCAGGCTTATGCCGCAGGCCTACAGAATTTTCGTTACAAACTTCCCCTAGCATCAGGTTTTCATAATTCTGCACAAAGTTCCGAAATCACCAAAAGGATTACCGCCTACCTTCTTTGAAGAAAAGGTATCCTGTGTGCCCTTGAAACCATAGGAGTAGTTAAGCCAGCTGCAGCAGCATTCAAAGACCATTCCAAACGGAAATGGGGAGGTGGCATTCATTAAATTGTGATGCTCAGTCCCTGTGAGTAGTACAGGCAGGTGTCGGTTTGACTCAGGAAAACCCATGTGTCTGTCACTGTAAGTAGTACAGGCAGATGTCGGTTTGATTCAGGGAAAGATCATGTGTCTCAGTTACTGTAAGTAGTACAGGCAGATGTTGGTTTGATTCAGGGAAAGATCATGTGTCTCAGTTACTGTAAGTAGTACATGCAGATGTCGGTTTGTCTCAGGGAAATATCATGTGTCTCAGTTACTGTAAGTAGTACAGGCAGATGTCGGTTTGACTCAGGGAAAGATCATGTGTCTCAGTTACTGTAAGTAGTACGGGCAGATCATGGGCATGGACTGGTTACCAGATTTAGTCTGTGTAGGTGTTATCCATAAGCTATAGAAGGGTGAGAAACTAAAGGGAACAGTGCTGCCCTCTGGTGCCTTTTTTTGCTATGCACAGACCTTGATTACAGAGGTGAGTGGTGACTTTGCCAAAGTAACCACTCACCTCTGTAATCAAGGTCTGTGCATAGCAAATAAAGGCACCAGAGGGCAGCACTGTTCCCTTTAGTTTCTCACCCTTCTATAGCATATGGATAACACCTACACAGACTAAATCTGGTAACCAGTCCACGCCCGTGGGGCAGATGTTGGTTTGACTCAGGGAAAGATCATGTGTCTCAGTTACTGTAAGTAGTACAGGCAGATGTTGGTTTGATTCAGGGAAAGATTATGTGTCTCAGTTACTGTAAGTAGTACAGGCAGATGTTGGTTTGATTCAGGGAAAGATCATGTGTCTCAGTTACTGTAAGTAGTACAGGCATATGTCGGTTTGACTCAGGGAAATATCATGTGTCTCAGTTACTGTAAGTAGTACGGGCAGATGTCGGTTTGACTCAGGGAAATATCATGTGTCTCAGTTACTGTAAGTAGTATGGGCAGATGTCGGTTTGACTCAGGGAAAGATCATGTGTCTCAGTTACTGTAAGTAGTACATGCAGATGTCGGTTTGTCTCAGGGAAATATCATGTGTCTCAGTTACTGTAAGTAGTACAGACAGATGTCGGTTTGACTCAGGGAAAGATCATGTGTCTCAGTTACTGTAAGTAGTACAGACAGATGTTGGTTTGATTCAGGGAAAGATCATGTGTCTCAGTTACTGTAAGTAGTACAGGCATATGTCGGTTTGATGCAGGAAACCCCATGTTTCTGTCACTGTAAGTAGTATAGGCAGATGTCGGTTTGATTCAGGGAAAGATCATGTGTCTCAGTTACTGTAAGTAGTACAGGCAGATGTCGGTTTGACTCAGGGAAAGATCATGTGTCTCAGTCCCTGTAAGCAGTACAGGCAGATGTCGGTTTGACTCAGGGAAAGAGCATGTGTCTCACTCGTAAGTAGCACAGGTAGATGCCTGTTTGACTCAGAGAAAGACCATGTTGGGCTGTATTGTTGTGTGATGTATGTATATTATGGTATATGTTCTCCTGTATATGTTCTAGTCGTACCAGTAGTTGTGTTAGATACGTACCCAATAAAGATGCTTATAAGTTGGTATTCCATGGTTCTTGATGTGTCTATCGTATCCTTAGACTTTATGATAGCATGACACTAGTGGCCTACATTACTCTCTCAATTCGAAGACAGATGACTCAATACCAATGTTGATGTATACAATTATTTGTGTTTAATACGATATTGTGACAAAACAAATCGAAGCAACATCTGGTCATGGCATGTAAATTTGATGGTTAATCGATTCCTCTGTGATACGATTCATAATAGATAAGGATATGGGAACTAAGCACAAAGAAACAAAAATGTATTTCAAAGACCACCCGTATGTCTTTACTGACGTATACTAACGTATACATCGACGTGACAACCTCTAAACTGAAGAATGCACTTCCGACTATCTGGCATAATATCTAAACCATCAACTCTGATAAAGAGTGGTTTGTATCGCTTCCAGTAAATGCCCTCACCATTTTGTGCAAAAATCGGGAAACACAAAAATATTAGCGTCCGTCAGGAAGCCCTGAGTGTAAAATGTGCCCTAAGTGAGGTACACGTAGAGTGAACATACATCAGGATCTCCTCCGGGGCTGTCTGCCAGGCGCCGGGCTTATCTGATTAACAATGGGGAATGCCGAGGGGTGAGACTTGGCAAGCTGATAATTGGGGGCAGAGCTATGTCCAGTCATGCTCTAATCATGCGTGCGGCGAGCCCCTAATTCCCAAGCACTGGTTGCTGGTGGGAGGAAAAAGTGGGGGATTGGCACCGACAGGCAGATCGGCCTTTATAAATGGTCGAGATTGCCCTGGACAGAGTGTGTTTCCTATGGCCGCCGGGCGCGGGTGCTCCAAACACTAATGAAGATAAACATATCCTCGGTGACAGTCAATTTGGGTAATCAGGCCACAACATGGCCTAATGCGCCCCAGCGTTTTGTAAAACACTGGATGCTCACTAGGGTAGCGGCAATCTGTTCGCCTGCTGCTACCCCCCTCCCCTTTCAGCAGAACACTTTCCTCTTCATCCTGTTCTATATTCCCCTGACCATCCAGCTGTATGCTTATGGTGGTGTTCTGCTGCACAGACATTGCTGCAGACCTGTGCACAGATTCCATACTATAAAAGGAGTTTATCCTCTACTATTCATTCCGGTATAAAAGGGTTAAACACTACACTAGACAATACATCAGCCATGGTTAGAGGTGTTAATGTGTGAAGTGTCCACTTAATTCATTCTGGCTCCTGCTTTAACTTTAGACTGAGCTGGTGGTTGGAGAACAAGTCACCCATTCCCATCATTAACACTTTAATTTCAGAAAAGCATTATACCCAATCATGCCGGCATGATGCATAGATGCAGCAAGATGCAGAACTGAATACTTAATTGCCAACGCCGCATTCATGCATCATATCGACTCTCCCTAGTTGATACATTCCCCAATGGTTGGCATGGATTATAAAACGAGCAGTGAAGATGGGGAGACAAGGAGAAGGTAAGGAGACAAGTAGGGGGTCGCAGCCATGAACATTCAGAGTATTATGACGCATGGCCCTAAATGTCAGTAATGATTTAACGATGCCCTCTTTGTTTTTGGCATTTGTCTTGGTAATCTCGCACCGGTGGTGGAAATGATCGGCTTAATGATTTAAAAGACAGCACACATTGTCAATCACCCTTACTGCTGCCTATACGTCACATTACTTCAGGTACCTGGTCGGCAGACTGCCATGATTAATGGCTACGCATGGCGCGTTCCCTTACTGATAATTGGATACGTCGGGCAGAGTGATGTGAGAATTAACGTTAAATTATCGCATGCAAATATCGCTTATAGGGGTGGTGAAGATATATCAATGTATCTCTTGTATATTCTAAATAATCTTTAGAAAATCATGTATCTGACTAGTATGGCAGTCTGAAATGAAAACACTAGAGTCTAGCAGGCATCGCCTTTATCATGATTAATGTGTGAGTCTTAGCAGTGTTTAGGTTCCGACTACTTTTTGAAATTTCGATTTCTGCATTTTACATTCTGCATTAAAATGAATTTCGTAGCATATACATCTAGCTCGATTGCCATAATGTCGCCTCGGAATAAAGAATCTATCGCTGTTGTTCTGTATAACTGCTCATCGCGATAGGCAATGAAAGAATAAGATATCGTTTCGTGTGTTTCCTGTGAATATAAGTATTGTACACTATACTAAACCTGTGGGTTCCTACGTCATATTTGCTCAAGTTACTTTGCTCGCCTGCCACCAGATAAAAACGTACAATAATATTAGACCACTCCACCTGAGCACACAGGAATGTTACTCTACATAGATAAGAATATACAGCCTTACTCTTCAGTGAAGGGACGATTTCGTTTTCCCTAAAGGAAGAGCTCCGCTCTTATAAGTCTTAGCCTCTTGCCTTGTTGGCATCATTTACTCATCTCCTCTTAGGATGAACGTTCTGAATTTTTCGATGATTCAATCCTTGGATCCTATAAAGTTTCCTCAAAAAGGTGGTTGAAAACTGGTAATTGGAATTTTAAACGTGGCGGAAAACTAATCTGAGTTTGGGAAACAAACTGCAACATCATGCCAATACATCCTGTCTGAAGTTGTGAGATCCACGCTTAATACTAATACTGTTTTGCCCCAGTGCTTGTGGGTGCAGGAGGAGTCCCCCCAGCTCAAACACCTGGATCAGGCTCACAGAGAAGCTTTGAGTTACCTAAAAGCAGTGAACTGTCTTTTTTTTTTTTTTGGGGGGGGAGGGGGTTGAAGAGAACCTTTGCTTGTTTTTCAGCTGTTTCTCTGCCTGCCCTATCAGGTACTCCTCAAGTTGGCTTTTTTTGATAAACTGCAACTGACTTTTGTGCCAACATAATGGAAGGAACTCGACAGGCACTCTACCTCCCTATATATAAAGGATAGTATTCAGCAAAGCGATGATACTAGAGAGACAAGTATGCATTGACAGTTTTCCTCTCTATGGACTTTATCATTTCCTTTTTACTGGCCGATGGATGGATTGTTTATATAGTTATTAGATTACGGGAATCTGTCGATGCAAAAGAGAAAGACCTAAAGATACTGAGAAGAGACTCACACTGAAAACCCACCGCTACTGGAAGGTCGTCATATATGACGAGTTTAGGGTCGTCAGAGGGTGGTCAGGCCTTCATGACTACCCCAAGTCATCATTCTGATCACGTAGGCTCTACTACTAGTTTGGGTGCTTGCCATAAGAGGTCTCTACCATGCATTTCTGTGATACTAAGGATGTATACGGGGTTGTATATAGGCTCATAAATATACAATGTTCTTATTGTATTGTTGCTATGAAAAATGAGATGAAGATGAGGCAATACCCACAGTTCCAATCACGACCACGCAATCTGGATCAGTCCCTGTACACCACCCCTTGTATACAGGTAGGGTTTCCCTCCAAAACCTGTAACCCTTTCATTTGTGGTGTGAGGGTTCCAAAGTAAAAGCTCCTCCTTGGGGCCTCATTGGATGAAGCCCTGTGGTGCCACCCCCAGTCATGCCTCATTGGTCAGTGTGGAGTTTGACCTAAAAAGTGGAATCTGGAATGGCTAGTGCCCTAATGCTGGTTCCCCTGAATCAGCATTACCTGTGCCTATCAAGACTGGAACTAGTCACCCCCTGGGAACATGGTAAGGGCTCCTTACCTTGCACCCCAGTGAGAGCCCCACTGCTGGTCCGCTGGGCATCTGCGGTCTGTATAACTACTAACTACCACAGGCATAGGGCTCCACCCCCCAACCCCTCTCCCCTTACTTCCTCCTGTGTCAAGGTCAGGTGACAGACAGGGAGAGGGAGGATTACAGAAATATAATCTTGTTATATCAAAGAGATTTTTATCCTAATCCCTTAATTGGGGATGATTAGTGGATGTTTATTCTGCACTCTGTCTGTCTCAGTCTCATTTCACACTCTCTCCCACATATTCAGATAACCTATCAGTGATAACATCTGCTAGGAGAGTGTGCTCACTCATGCACATCCAACAGTTTCCAACAAGTTGGCCAAGGCTTCCACCTGCCCCATATGTAGTAGGAGAGAAGTGGGAGCGGAATTCAGGGGTAGGTTTCCAGCCTACACTGCTGGTTGCCCTGTGTGTGGGCACTCAGGCTATGGGCTCTATGGTTCCACTGGTGGGAGGGTGGGTGCCCACACCTGTGGTGTGGGTGGGTGTACCTGGTAGTGTGGCAGGTGGCTTACAGTCTGGTACAGTATTGTGCATTTGATAGTCAAAATGCCTCTTTTAGTGTGGAGGAGCTGAATTGTTCTTTATATAGTTGCAAACAAGACTACTATTGCATGGTTTCGGCCTAAAGGCCTCATCAGGTGAAAGAGGGGTAACTGTGATTTGTTACATGAGTAGTCATAAAAAGTGGAAAAGTAGGCGGACATCATGGCCCAGGTGGAGGGTGAGGTGGGTGTCAGATATTTGGGATCCAGAGGTCGTATGGGGATAGTGTCTTGGTCGAGGTACATACTATTTAAACAAAATTACTATTATACACTATAAAAATAAATGCTATGAAAAATTAAATAATAGGGACCATTTGATGAAGATTTGAAAAGATGGAAATGTTTAAATAGAAATGTAGAAGAGAAATAGATCCTCATGCTAATAACACCTCTCTTATGGATAGTGCTGGAGTGTAAGTCCATATCTTTTCAGAGTCTATTACATAGTAGATGTGTGTACTCAAACAGCACTACATAATGTTCAAATCACCCATGATAGTGGGTTCAGAAGAATAAATGCTGATTGATGGGTGAGGGGATAGGATATCTAAGTAACAGAAAGAACCCCCCCCCCCAAATAAAACCAAAGGCAACACTATTTGCTAATTGTTAGGAACAATATAAGGATGTATGTAACTACTGCATAGGACAATATGGCTGTAAAAGGGCACCCAAAGTGACGACTTTAGGTCATCAGTGACGACCCAAACTCATCACCTATGACTACCCTATGATGACCTAAAGCTGTAGATTTAGGTATCATCAACCTGAGGACCTAAAGTCGTCAGTATTGACGAGTTTTAGATCCTGTAGGTTTTCAGTGCATCCAGCCGAGGCTAACTAAACGCTCGCTTTAGCTTTCCAGTAACACAACTATAATCAATGCCCATCCTCTAAAATCATTTTACCCGGTAGTGTGTAGGTGCGAGTTCACATTTACAAGTAATTATTACATCATAGAAAACATCCCTATTTGAATGAATCCCACATGAAGTGTACTCAAAGCAGATAATCATTGAAACAACAATTCGGATGGAATTGGAATGAGAGGATGATAAAGGGAACAGCTGCATGTACAGCATTTGGACAAAGTTTTTTTGTCCAGCTTATTTCCAATCCGTCCTTTGTCTTCACAGTAACACATATTCCAACCCTCACGTGTTTGGCCTTTAATTTCCTTTCTAAAAGCTGTACAACCCATGGATACAGTTTAGAATAGAGGGATGTTATAGAGTGATGGAGTGGTGCTGTGGAGGGGTGCATTGTATGAAATGGACAGAATCTAAGCCTCTTTTTCCGCTGAAATGCATGGCAAAGGCTTCTAAATGCTGAGGACTGGGGACTATAGATTATCAATATGACAACTGTATATGCCATAAAATTTGTAACAAGATCAAAGTCTATTAATTGTAAGGTTACAAAGTCGTCTGTTTTGGGTCAACATAATGATGACCCAAAGTTGTGGGTTTTGGTTTGATCATTCTAACAACCAATAGATTGTCCATGTAGACAAGCTCCTCAATAGTTCCAATGGAAGGAGCAGTATCTTATTACCAGCTCGAGTAACTGTAGAGCAGCTCATGTCCAACAACGGCTCCAGCAGCCTAACTTGACTTGACGAGATGCCTCCCCTACCGGCCGCCCCTCTGCTACATGGAATTTTTCTTTTTGGTGAACAGTAATTAATTCCTTGGTTGTTCTGCTCTTGTGTTCCCGAAATGTCACATTCTAGCTTCTGTCAGCGTGTGAGGTGAGCAGGGCTTTAGGGGGAGGAGTCTATAGCTCAATGGGAGTGAAGGGGAGGCGATGAGGGTTCGGGGAGGGATAAGATGGGTGTGAGAGGGCGCGAGATGCTGACCGGATTGAAGGTAATCCAGCCCTGGAGGCCCTGAGTAATGGAATTTAGACACAGACCCTCTCCTCCCCCACAACCTACTCCAGGCTGGAACCAAGGCGATTTAGAACTCAGCTGAATGCCAAACACATGGCTGATGTTATATAATAGCATAGAATGGCTATCGATATCTATGGTGCTGGCATATAAGTGGAGCTTGGGTGGATTGAGAGGAATATAAGGGATGGGGGCAACCAGTGATGTAGCAGGAGGGTTAGAGGGGATGGGGTTGGGGGTGAATGCAGTATTGTAAGGCATATGGGATACCAATATTGTAGGCGGGAAAAGGAGTAGAAGGCTATACGGGTCTATACACAACGGCCGGATCGCGGCCTCGTAATAATAACCATGCGCCACACTTGACTGCATCAGTGCTGAGATGGATCAGATTATCTACTATCCCCGCCGGAGGGCGCGACTGACGGCCACCTGGCGGTCAGAGGAGAAAAATCGATCACGTGACCCCCGAAGAACTGACCCTCTCCCTACGGCACATATAGCGACATGACTGTTATATTCCTTTGACCGTGTCTGCTGCGAGATTGGTTGAAGATTAGGCCTTGATTCGCTGGATTGGCGCCTGTCGTTGGGAGGAAAGAGAGTTCTTGGTAGTCACGCCTTCTATTTCCCCTATTTCATTACAGAGGCCCCTACACCATGCATAGAAGATTGACTGAGCAGACTGAGATTGGTGTCGCTACACCTAGCAGGGATAGTCCAGTCATTCTATTGTTAATGTCAATATCATTGCCTAGGGAAAGTGACTTGTACAGTCTATAATGTTCATGTATTTGGTTGTCCCTCCACATGATACTACTCTAATGAGGCTTTTATATCAGTACAGATTGCAGTGTGGTTCTCTTTAGAACGTTGAAGATTACTCATTTTATTAGCTGTAAATTATTCTAATGGTTTATATTCACTAAGTTGTATATAGCTAATTTAGAAATGGCTGATGAATATCTTGCAAAATGTATGATTCATTACTAGGATCTTTCCATTAGTGACAGGATCTGTGACAAGAGCCCTTAGTGCAGGGTGCTTTTAGGTCCCTATTCCCAGTACATGTCACAATTTAGTTCACCGATTTGGTGAATATCAATGGGTAAAGATTCATGGAAAATGGCAATTGATTCACTACTGACCACATGATTAAAACAAGCGTTTGATCGGCTTTCTGCTCCACAGCTTAAAATTTGTCAGAAATACCAGTTAGATATTTATGGCTTTGTGTAGTTACACAGCAATACATCTTTTTTTGTACAAGAATCAGGTACCAATATCGTAAGTCAGATGGTTTGTTCCGCTCCAGTCCTGGCATTCACAGCACTCTAGATGCATTATAATCAGACCTAAGTACCAATGATTATATTTCATGTCAGCAGGAATGTCTTCCCTCAGGCCATAAGGAAACTCACTTATGTGTATAATTCTTGAATAGAAGGATTTTCAACCCTGGAAAGTGCATCCTAGATTTTTAAAGTGGCCCAAAATGTGAATTCAAACCAAAGTTATAACCAAATTAGACATGTTTCAGTGGATATTTATGTACTAGTGAATATAATGCTAATTAGGTACCTCTCCACTAATTAGATTTATCCACTTTTTGATGTTATTCTGTGCACATTTCTAATCCCTATGGTACCACAATGAACACAGTATATTTCGCTTTAGAGTGGTCCAAAGTACCATTTAGGCTCAAGGGTCCAGTCAAAGCTTCATGTCTATTTATATATCTATAGAACCTTCTGAGTGCTAATGAAGTTATGCAAATTAAGTATTTATACACTAGTCTTATCTCATTAGGGTTCTTAAGAACCTCAGGATATATTTCTAGGGATGTCAGTATATATTTTTACTTTAAATTATCCCAAAATGGGAATTTAAGTCAAGGTTGTGACCAAATAAGACATGTTCCAATGGATACTGAGATGCTAACGAACTTATGCTAATTAGGCACTCTTTCACCAATCGGATCTTTGTAGATTTTGGATATGTTCTTCTACACACATTTCTGATTCAAATGGTACAAAAAAAACTGTTTCAATTTGTGGTGTGTTGGACCCATTTTCATCATAGAATGACTGGACTAGGATGAAGGGGCAAATTCTAAATCTTAAAAAAAATATTAACTGTATTGTCCCCATGTTGCAGGTCCTACCTCACTACTGGCCTACGCCAAGCACACGTTCCCACACCGGAACTGTGCTATTTGCACATAGAAATTGCCAAACCATTTCTTTACAGCAGGTCTCCTATAAACAGCAGTTTAATGATAACTTTGATTTCACTACCCGCGGGAGTACAGATAACATTGATAGACATTCAAAGGCACGACTTCGGGTCGTTTATTGATAGGGCTATTCAAATGATGATTACGTCGGCGCCGCGAGCTTGATAAGATTCTGCCCACTTCGCCTTTTTATATCACTAGCGCGCGAATCTAGAAAAACAATATTAGTCCACAACATAATTACTCTTCGCACGTGCCGGCTCTATAAACATCACCCATAAAGGCTGATTTGTAGGCACCCGCCGTGTAGCCAACTGAATGGGGTTCTGATGTTATTCAAGACAAGCCTTAACTGATTACTGACAGTGTTTGATAGATAACAGATATTGTAAAACAAAAGCCATCCCTCTACCACTCTGCACACATGTAGTGACATGTAATGTTGAAAATGCAGCAAAGCTATTATTTTGTATCGATTCGAATCAGGGAGCCTTCTTTCAAGATTCACAGTCGTGCATACACAGGGATTGCAGAGCAATTTCCAGTATGGGGACTGGAACGCGCCCCGACTATGTCCCATGCTGAGCCCTCAGACCTCCAGTCGCTGCAGCATGGCCTTGTCAGGAGACCTGCCTTGCTGATCATTCTGCCAACCATGCCCTGGAGTCCTTAGCCGACAACAGGACGCTAAAGCCCCCAGCCCCCTGGGGGAAGGCCATCCAATTGGCCTACTGGCCCCCCTACACACTGCTAGCTCCAGGCTTGCCCCAGCCCAACTCCCTTGGTGTCTTGTTTATGAATTTCATTGAACCCTTTGAGCAACTCGCCCGGAGGTTAGTGGGTGGGTAGAGTCGGAGGGGATGAGTCTCTACTATAGGTCGATTTTAGTGTCGGTGAACGTCGTTCCAGTGCAGGAGCATCCAGCTTGATTCGAGTTTATTAGGATTATCTTTCAGGATGAAAGCCTCCCACCCCTGTCCGGCGTTGGCCGTCTATAGTCAGAGCTGCTCAGTGTCAAGAAGCGCTGAGCAGCTTAAAAAGCCATGGTGAGCAGCTCCAACACGACTTCCCTCTCTGCCGCGCATTGGAGTCCAACGCCGGGCAAGCCACTCAATCTTCTTTTATAGACACAAACTTAAAGGAGCCAGTTCCCTGCATGACTTAGTATGTCGAGGGACGGCTATCACGGCCTTAACAAGGGAGCCATTACCGCGCCCCCTGGCTCGTTTAAACACTTCCGCGCCACTGCAGGGAGCTAACACAGGTTGCATATATAGGCTACAGGAAGCTGTAGTCGGGAACAAGCGCCCTGGGCAGACGACCTGTCTGTTCAGATGTAGTCACTGTACAACTATTTGTCTCGGACATACCACTTGCAGGGCATTTTCAAACCATTTTTTGTCTGTACTTGAGTCTATTTTCCTTATGTTTGACCCAAAAAAATTGCTAAAAGGAAATTAATAACGGTGTGCGCCTCCTTCCATGCCGCTCCTCCTCCTCCTTTCCCAATTCCTGGATCAACTATTGACTTATAACATTACAATAGATTCATATTTTGCTCATTAAGAAGATTATACTTTAAATGTATATACAGGGTTGTGATATTATTATTTAATGATTGAGACATATGCAGTTGGTCTCCTTTTTCAATGGAAATAGATACTATGCATCGTTTGCATTTTACAGATAATAACCAATACGTACTTTGGATTATTAAGGAACACGTACGTGGCATATTAAGAATTCGAATATGTGTGTCCTGAGGGAAAATGTAGCTCAAATAACAAAGACTTTTGTCTGGATGGATGTGTGAATATCAAATAACAGTGCATAGATCTATGCAGTATTATATGTGTACAACAAAAAGGTGACGACGTGGAATAATATTCCTGGCGAAATCAACAGAATTTATACTTTGAATTTAGCTGGTCCAAATGTTTGATACATCCAATCTCATTGCTTCTTATATATATATGATATGAAATAGCATTAAAATGTCGTCCTTGAGTCTCGCATTTTGATTGAGAAAAGAGACTCTTTGGCATTATGAGCTGATTAACATCTCTCGCATGACCTTCTGGTGAAAAAGCAATGAACACATGGCTGTGAAGTGATAGGGTTGACAGTGTGAGGAGACCCCTACGGAGGGAGGGCACACAGTCTAGGTTTGGGTACCAACTGTGGTATGACCTCGGAGGGCTGTGACTGACGATGTGTCTAAGAAAGAAAGAAGTGGGGCAGTAAATACACTTTAATATATCTATAGGGAAAGGAAGCTCAATTGCCATGCACTTAACTCAGAAAAGTAAAATTTAACACGCAAAAAAAATTACCTTTACTTCAAAAGAAAGGGGTACCAAAACAGTGGGAACTATTCAGGTGACTTTTTGTTAAAGGGGGGCGGCGCTGTAAAACAGTGTAGCTATTTAGGGGGCTGTCAAGTGACCAGAAAGGGGTGGGGGACAGTAGGTTCGCAGTCATTACCTAGCATCAAAGAGTCAGTGACCCCCACTCCCCGGGAGAACACATGAAGCTGTGTCCCCTGTACGCACCCTAGCAGCTAACGGCCGCAAGTATATATTACCACTTCGTGTACATGGTATTTTGATGTGTTTTTGAAGAGGAAAGTGTTTCGGGATAATTGTGACAGTCTCACTCTGATTAGCTATATCACTATCTTTGAAACCAATGTTTCCCTTTTAGCCCTTGGCGAGCGGCAGCGTACACGATGATTAGGTTAGAAATAGTCAAAGTAAGCCGAGTAAAATCTTATAACATCAGCGTCAGAGTCCTAGCCCACACCTCTTGGAAATGACGCACCCATTTTTTAGAATAGTGCAAATATGCCCTTTTAAAGTAAGTATATGGAGGCTTTCAGAAATAACTGGTACATTATACATATAAATCGGCAGTCTATCAGATACCTAGAATGGCGGATCCTTACCTACTCCGAAAAAGTCTGCCGTCTAGCTGACCTGCTATTGGATGAGTGCAAAGTCAATTGAATGCTCTTTCCATCTTCACCGATCATGCACCCTCTCTATCCCCTCCCCCAGGAGCTTTCCTTAATCTAGGTACTGTGGTTTCACTTGATTCATTCGGTACTAGCCCTTATAAACGCTTCAAAAGATGTAGCCTCCTTGTAATCAAGAGTAAAACGTTGTAATCAATGGCAGTCGATGGTCGGCGGAACGCTGAGGAGGGCGGGACAAAGATTGGAGAGCCCTCATTAAAGCCGTGTTGACTCTGCCTTCATGATTCACGCTCAAGTCCCGCCGACATGTGCAGAGACCCCCTTCACACTGTCCGAGTCACTCTGAGCAGTACCAAGCAGCCCTGGCCTCTTTTAGCTGGGTTTGAGCAGCTCCAATATTGACTCAACCAGTTGTGGAAACCAGCTCGGGGTGTGGTGAGTTGGTCAGTGGTTGTGGGGATACCCAGGGGTGGTGCAGGGGTGTTTATTGGAAGGATGAGCTGATTGCTGCCTGACCCTCACATGGTCTGCGAGCAGCTCTCGGGGGAGACGTGAAAGGGGTGAGCTGCTCACAAAACTGCAGGAATCGTGTACAGGGCATGGGTGCTGTGTTGCCAAAAGCATACAACCGTTTCCACCTCCCATGCTGCCGACCTGTCTAACCACGCCTACACACACAACCTTGCCTGACCCTTCACTTTGGCCTGCACGATGCAAACCTAACATGGGCATCATATCCTTCGTGTGTTCGCCACCCCTACCCGACCCCTTGAGGCAAGAGATCTAAAGCCCTGGACAGAGAATCAACATCACGTCTAGGCAACCCATAGGGATGTGCGAATAAAGCCCATCCCCTGACAGTGGAATTTATTTGGTCCGTGACAACAACTGGCGGCAGGGTTTGTCGGAAGAATAACACCAGCCGACAAGACTGATACATTCAGTGTGGGCGAGACGCCGTTCCTGAACTAAGGTGGCAGCGAGGGTGAGGGGCCGCGTACTCTATCCCCGGGGTCCTGTGCGAGGTATTCGCACCACCCACGGCTTTCTACTTGCTCATACCATACCCTGTAGCAGGGTCAGGCTATATATATATATATATATATATATATATATATATATATATATATATATATATATATATATATATATCCATACTACTTCTTCAGGATCATGCTTTATTCAATCCTCCTCCTCTGATGTTATGCTCTGAGGCTTACCCTCCTGAGGGGTCATGCTATGTTTACTCCTTCTGCATAGCGTTTTGGTTGGATACCCTTTGGACCAATAATTCCCTTAATTTACAACTTAGGGTTAGGACTCCTCTGGTGTCATGCTCCATACCTCATGGATTCCTGCTACACAGCATAGCCTATGTCAGTGCTATGTTCCATACCACACCGATTTAGGTCATCCTAAGAATCATACCCTCTTGCAGAATTTCTTCAGATGACCATGTCTACTGATGGGTCGTGTCCACCTGTTGGATCACGCCACACTTCTCCAGCAACTCCAAAATTTAGTAAGTGTATGACCTCAATAAACATTCCACCTACATCATGGTTAAGGGATTGGGATTCCTAGCAATATATGTCCATCTGCTCCTTTGCAGCCATGCCCCCCCCCCCCGAAAAAGAACACACGAGAAGAAGCTCGAATCTAAAGGGTTTACTGCATATCTGAATATTATAGATGTGTCTTGTGTGTGACATATTTCATTGTACACAATAGCTGCTCCTAGAAAATGTATCTATACCTACCTCTATCTATTTCTACCCCCTTTTCATCCATGGTGCGTAGACTCACCACTGGCTGACCTTTTCAGTTATCTTCCCTTCTTATTAGAAATGCAGCCAGCCATGGAAATACAAAATGAGGAGTGGTTTTCATACCGAAGGCGATTTAGTTCACACGATTACAGATCACCTTAAAATGAATAGCCAAATGGCGTGAGCGACGAACTCATCCTGAAGCAGGGGAGACCTTACACCTCCAAGTTATTAATGAAGCACCCCCACCCGAGCCTGGCTCTTAGAAACAGCTGCAGCTATTACGTGATAAGAAAATGCGTGTAAGAAAAAGAAATGAGGAAGCTTGGTTCACAGCAGCCAACACCCTAACTTTAGTAAAATGGCCGTCTGGATCAGCATCAGCCAGCGACAGTCTTTTATTTACGGGCTTCTTGTAATGGATAAACTGGAAAATTATGCGGCACTGTTTTCCGGGGCTACCTGATAAGGAGGCGTATTTGCCTTACATTGGTTAATATGCTTGCATGTGCTGGAACTGGGTGCCAGCTGTCAATACCCGCTAGCTGGCTCATGTAGTTACCCTATACACTGACACAGGCGGCAGTCCTGAGTCACTCTCACTCCTGCTGTTTTTACGAGTTGCTCAAGCTATAACAAAGCCACACACTTCCGCAGTGTACACGTTGCTGAGCGGCATACTAAACCTACCTCTGTTCTATACCACTGCTGCTGGAGCAGAACAACCAGGAATAAGGGCGAGTCTCAGCAGCAGTGCTCAAAGCCCAGCTCCTGGGGGATGTCAATTTTCTTGCTCCGGCCATGGATCAATTTGACCACAACCCTTATTCATAACTACCTTTGGTTTTACTTGTCGCACACAATGGGGCCTGCAGACCACATCCCTGTTTCCTCCCCCAGTCCCAACCACCAACTGTGCCTCTCCCACCATGCAGTGCGAGGCAGCCATGATCATTCGGCCGGTCACAAGTCGGCTTTTTTCACTCAATATCGCCCAGTCACGCGATCGTGAGAGCTGTAATTACGCCGGGTGCCGAGTGGAGCCGTTGCGATCAGAGAACGGGAGAGGGGCTGGCCGGACGCCTTCTCTCCCAGCCTCTCCGGTACGGATCGTCTCATGCCGTCAAGGTGCCCGACATCGAATATAGGATTTGGTCAGGTAGGCGTAGAGGTTGGGAGGAATACTTGAGGAAAGGTGTAGTCTAAGACTGGCAAAGAGAGTAGTGAGGGGTTAACCATGGTTTGGCTCCACCTATGAAACTAGCACCACCTCCTCTAAACCTAGCACCAAGATCACCTACCACCTTGTCCCGACTCCATCCCCAAGAGCAACCCCACCCACCCACCTTCCCCCACCTTGGCAGCCGGTACCGGTTCATCGCCGACCTGAACTCACGCCAAAGGAAATGGATTCATTATTTAAGAGCCCATAATGGAAATCCAATAGTCCAGTTAAGACGGCGACCATGTAAATGTTTGGCTCGCCTGACCAAGTGGGTGTGAACTTTGCTTTGGCGAGGAGTAGCCCATCTCCCGCTCTAATGTAATGTAGGAGAGATTGGGTTATTCGCATGAGAAGCCAAGGCCCTCTGGAACCAAGTCTGGTGTCGTCGTCAGGCCGGGCACAGGGCCATTCTGTCGGATAAGTCCCCTTTCAGGTTCACCCCATTCTTCACCATGCAGCTCTACTTCGACCCAGGAAACAATGGACGTCAAATCACCATTAGTGAAATACAGGAGACGTGGACCTGAATACGGCCAGCGGTCGTGGCACCAGACCAACGAGCCGTCACAGGAGAAAGGGGGACGGGGTTTAGGCCCGCCCTGACGGCACCTGTCAAAGGCCTTTAATCCCTGGGACTTGTTCACTGTGGGTGGGAGCTTGATTTACAGTTTTAGAGGGTTCTAAGTATGGCCTGAACCTGGACCTGCTACCCTAACCTACTATACCCAGTACCCATTACAGGTTCTCCTGACACTAAAATGCTGATGATCGATCAGCATGCAATCAAACCTATGTACCTTCTGTGTTCCAATAAATCTACTTTGGGAAACATTATGTGTTAGTCTTTCGTGATCTTAATTTAGTAATATTTTTTTCTGGTTTATATCCAAATCTATTGCTATAAGAGGAAACATGTCCAATCCACAGCCGTGGTTTATGCCGACTGAATTACATCACTGCAGCAAGGTATATAGCTACTGGATTTTTGTTTAGATTTAATCGCTAAATAGCGTCAATAGTAGTAGTAACAATAATCCTATAATACACAATCCCTGAGAAAGTGTTATTAGAATTTTCTCATTAAATCCTCGCACCTTGTATCGAACTTGACCCACATTATACATTTTCTGCACTGTGTACTCCTGCATATATACGGTTCGTTACTCTAATCTATTGGTTGCCCTGTGATCTGTTGCAGAACAAACTGATCATCAAAATAAAACGATATCGCACCACTGCGAGCATGTCTTTGCGTGTTGCAGGCGTCTACCATACTACAATACAACTTTTTATATACTACTCATCGTGGCGGATGTGTCTTGCTGCTACAATATCAACAAACCATAATCTAACCTTACTTTGATGGCTATTTTCTTAGCTCACAATCAGTGTCATTTCTACTCTGCGTATAGTTGTACTCTTTTTTACATATCAGATATTGCCTTTACTAAAGTATGATTATCGTATCAAACTCCCAGTCCACTTGACCTCTAACATGCGAATGAGTTACCGACCTAGTGAGATACGGTATTGACCAATGAGACAATTCCCTTCATTCAGCGCAGCCTTTTTAGGGTGCATCACTTAAAACCTGGTACCCATCATGCTGACTGTTATCAGTACCTAACTCTCCGAGTACCAGATCAAGCATTGGAGCCCCCTATAGGTACCTGCAACCTGTACCTGGGGCCTAGTGGACTATGGGTAATACCTACAGCTGTTCTCTCTGCTCTTCTCGTTATCGCCCTTCCGCGTCGACATCGAAAGCTAACACCTTAGAAGTAGTGACGTAAGATTATAATGTTCTGTTCTGTGCCATTAAAGTTAAAGGAATGTTCCAGATACCTTATGAAACTAGCCTCCAGCGAAATGTCTGGCATATTAACGATGATCTTGAATCTAATGTATGGTGTATGTTTAAAATAATGTTACCTATTTACATGATCTAGATCTCGGTTTTGCTATCAGGCCTGGCAGGTAAACCCGTGTGCATGTCCTACATTTTTCGAGCCTGCTAAGAACGCCTCAACGGTTATGTAAATGTGGCTCATTGGGTTTCATATTCGATATATATGCTGTTTGGTAACTTACATCAAGATCTCCTGGATATAGTTAGGCTCCTACCACAGCGTCACTTCACTGGACCCCTGGTGGTTCATTACAAAGGACCTGGTAGAGTAGTCGTAGCAATGCAAACATGTATTAGTGCCCGCTCATGAAGTGATATCATTATAATGGCTTTCACTGCGACTTGGTCGTAGCATTTTGGGAAGTAACCTCCAGGGCTCTGTCACCCTGTCTTGTCAAAGCCTTGCCGAACACCACTTTTTACATCTGAGTTAACACACTTTCCATGGCCCTTTATGATAACCCCCCTCTCCCCAATAGGGCAGGGTTAAAGCTCTCCACAAATAATCTCTGTGAGCTTGTTCATCCATACCCAGACCCAGGGTCAAGTCATGAAAAATTCAATAAGCATTCACTATCAATAAGCCAGGCGTCAATTCGCCTGACATATTGACTGTTTGCATAAGAAATGAACTTGCTTCTCCAGTAAGCGCCCAGGAGCAGTTGGGGTGAGTGGTCGGCGTGGCCTGTTGGCATGATGCCACGGCCGCGGCCGTGCATGAAGTAATGTCTGGTGTTGGTCTAATGGCAGGATTATGTCCGCCAGATATTGCGTCTCTTGTAGAAGAAGCCTTGAGCAGAAGATGCGACTGCCGAGGGTGGAGGGTGCCCAGGGGTTTGGAGTAAAAGCACCGAGGGCTGGGTATTGCCTCATTTACATTTTGGTAATTTATTTGGGCTGCGTGTTGGCATTATCTTCAGTGGCCGGCGTGCACTCAGAGGTCGCTCACATGACTATGCAACATGGCCGACTTAATCAGTAATCCAATAGAGACAAGTCTATTATCACCCTGCTGATTTTATCTCTACCCATGTCGGCCCTACGGCGCAAGGCCGATTAGCTGCCAATCGGGGTGAAGGCGGCCTGGGCCCCTGTGGGGGGACGGGATGAAAAGAGTGCTCCAGTCGGAGGATTAGCGTTGGTTAAATAGCTGATCTTGCCCCGATAAACACAACGCGGCAGCCCGCCCCATCGCCCTGCCTCGTTTAGTTAGGCTGGACGGTGACGTGGAAATGAGTTAAACTCTCCGCGGCGACGTTGACTGAGATTTGTGACCCGTGCCAGCCATACTCCCCTCCTCCCCTCTGCCAAAAGCCAATTACACAGGAAAAACCTTGGCAAAGTACATGCTTTTTATCACCCCTTGTTTTAACTAAACTATTTATGGTATAATTGCTTGTGAAATCAATCAAAATCGAAGAGTCTGAGAGGAAAAAAAGTGCCATGGCAAGTGGTACAATTCATAACGTCGAGCGAATTGGAGGCACGAGAAAAAGGCCATAGCCGTTATGCATGCACCAACAAGTTGGTTAAAACCAAACAAGAAGAACCACCCACTGAAATGTGTTTTCTCCTTTCCATAACCCCGTTATTGCCTTGGTCCTCTTTACCATTGCCATCCTCTTCCTCTCACTAACCCCCCCCCCCCATTTACTCCTGCAGCAAGGCAGGGATCTAGCAAGACTTTGTAACCTAATCCCTGTTTTTCATGTGGCACAGCCATGGGCGTCATCTTTGGTAGGGAGGCCATATCATGTACTCAGTGTGTAGCTTTCCCTGAGACAGCTAGATGGAGAGGAGGTGTCATCCTGGATCTATCCAACCCCTTGAATCTGTCTCCCCTGGCAATATAGGCTACTAGAGAATGGCAGAAATTCGAGCTGAACGTCTTAAACCTGCTAGCTCTTACTCCACTGCACCTACCCAGCATGCAGCTCCCACCCAGCCACCAGACGTCACTAGAGGAGAGAGGCAGGTGGTTTTGGCCCGGTGTAAGATGACCGAATACGTTTTGGGAGGCTGCCTTCTCAGGTATGTCAGACTGTGTAGTGTTGGTCTAATGGGTCGTTGTGTACCCACGCAGAAAGCCACTCTTACCTGGCCCACCTTGATGGATGGACAAAAAGGATTCTGACAAGAACATAACTCCTGTGTTAATTTAATAAAGGCATAGAAAAGAGAGGTTATTTCACAACAGCATGATCGATTAGCCAATGGGAGTCGGTTTACCATATCTACTAGCTCGCTGGCTGTCGGGCATGGTCTAGAACCTGTCGATCAGTTTAACCTGCAGCTCCCCCCCCCACCTAACTTCACCCCACCCCCACCCACCGCCTCAGCATACAACACCTCGCCCCATCCCCATCCCATCTTACCATGACAGATCACATACTGAGCTGATAACCAAATGTGGGTCATTCCAGACCCCTCCTTTCCCTAGTCCAAAGAAGACGCGGGATTAAAACTAATCTCCCACCTCTAATGCCGCTTCAGGTTGAGTTATGGGGAGGAGCTGATAAGAAGCCCCGATAATCCCGTATTCAAGTCAGCGATGCCGACAAACTGGGTCCGTATCACCACCAGTGCCGAACAGCTCCGAGCCCGCTCCGAGTCCATTACCAACCTCCGAGTCACTCTTCTGTTCACTGATCCTTGACAAAAATACGATTTGTGTGGCAGCGGTTTTTAGAACGAGAAAATTCACCCAGTCTCTTCAAGCGTCCGGAGAAAAAATTTCAGGAGATTTATTATGGCACTCAATTACCCTAGTCTGTTGCAACAGGCCTCATTATGTTCCATGGGTTGTTGATATGACAATTTAAAATTGGTAGTAGTTCAGCTGATTTTATCGAGAAATCTAGCTCTTTTGGTTAGCATTTGTTTTCTGTAATTCTGAGAGGGATTATACTCGAATTGAATGGTAATTATGTTTGCACAGGATACGATTACAAACAACGTCGTTGTATATGGGTGACATCGGTGTGTAGAATGTAAAATCTATTACTAGTGGCTATATGCCTGTAGTCTCCTAGGCCTCTATCTTCAGATTATATATGGGCTTTGTATGGCTCATTAAACCCATAGTCCACTTGGCCTCTGTCATGCTGTTGAGCCATATATTTCATATGTAAATTTCTGTGACAGAGGCCTAATATTAGCGCCAGAGAGGTTAGATGGACTATTTGTCACCAGATTTTATATAGTGTTTGTATGGCTCAACCGCACACAAATGCCAAGTGGACAATTTGTATGATACCAATAGTACACTAGGCCTCTATCACCAGAGTTTATGCCACTCTTTTCTTTATTGTTTGGGTTACGGGCCCGCCCAGACTACAAAAGTCAAAAACCAGAATAAAAATAAAGTTGAAAAAATAACTTTTCTTTTTATTTCCTCCAAAATCCCCAAGCAAATCTTATACTTTTCATAGAAAAAGTGGGTGTATTTGGTACCAAAATGAAGTTAAGCATGTCAGGAATGCAATATATCTGGTGTCATATGCATTGAATGCTCTTACATCATAGAAATTTATATTCGCTACATTGAAAGTACAACAACAAAAATCAACCCAAGTAATGGTCATATAAGGTACACCCAAAATTGTTAACCATCTCATAAGCTACATGAGGGGGACAGTTGAAATGCTGCAATTGTAGATTTTTTTTTATTTTTTATTTCTTTTATTCCATCCTCCGTCATGGAGTTTTCATTTGTAGTGCCCGTAACCCAAACAATAAAAAAGTGTGGCCTTATATAGGCTTTGGGTGACTCATTTGCGCAATAGAGGCCAAGTGGACTATGGGTTTTAGTCTCAGTAACCACATAGTCCACTTGGCCTCTATTGCATGAATGAACCTCTACAAAGCATACAATTTGGCGACAGAGGCCTAGTGGACTATGGGTAGTAGAATGCGCTTGATAACAATGCAATCATAAAACTCATAGTCAACTTGACCTAATTCACACGAATGAGACATGCAAACCCTAAATAAAATCTGGCAAATGGGGCCTAGTGGACTATGGGCATGATAGCCATTGTACACTTGGCCTCTGTTGCATGATCAAGCCTTTCAATTCCTATGTACAATTTTGGGACAGAGGCCTCATTGACGATGGGTTTATACCCATAGTCCATTACATTGATAGTCCACTAGGCCTCTGTTGCAGAAATTTATATAGGAAATGTATGGCTCAATTGTGCGACAGAGGCCAATTGGACTATGTGTCTTAAGCCTCTGTCAGCTGAATGAGCTATACAAATTCTCTACAGAATCTGCCAATAGAGGCCTAGCGGAAATTATCCACTATAATGTCAAATGCAAAAGTTATAACTCAGACTATGTCCTGCTATACATTTCTGCTACTTAATTCTAACAATTTCTGATTATTATTCAGACATACACTGGCAGCTCCTGTGGTTTGCATTCTCATGTTACATAGCCTTTTACAGGTCAGTTAACACTACACGTAATTCAACATCAGTTGTAACCCATTCTAGATAACAAATCTCAACCTCACAATAGCTTTGGCTTCTGATAACTTATCTTGTGCAAATACAGTGGCAACATCAGCCTTTCAGATATGGACGGGAGCAATCATTGGGAGATATCCCGTTTCCCTTATAGTCCTTTCCCTTGGCTTATCTATGTGTGGAGCGCTGAGCGACCTTTCCTTTATTGTACTGACCCTGCCCCTTGTCTGGCTTCCCGCCCAGTTGGCCAACAAGCCCCCATGAACCCTGGGGAAACTTCCTGCCAATCGCCACCCAGAATCGCCAGCCTAATCACAGCCAACCACACAGGGAAGGCCGACAAGTAGGATGTGATTCATCTACACTGTCCCTTCACCTGCATCTGTAATTCTAGCAGTAGGTCACTAAGGTGAGAAGTAGAGAATGGAAGAAGGGGATTCACAAGTGTGAGATACACACGTGAAAAGAGCAATTATCAAATAAAGCATTTCACTTTCACCGGTTATCTTTCTTATAACATTTTACCATATGGATTAATTTGTATTGCCCCACCAACAATATGGATTATAAAACCCAAAGGCTGAAACAATCCTTATTCCCTGTAAATGTAACAAGAGGAAGGCGTAAGATGAAATTCACAATACTCACTTGTTTTCCAGCAAAAATGAGTAATCCATATTTTCCACACAGTATCCTTTTTTACTCATATTTTGTTCCGTTATCAATACGTCCCCGAGGCCCTGTTGGTACCAAGTCCCCTGAAGCTGATATGGGAATCTACAGTATCCATCTGAAAAGATAAAGAAGTATGATAATTAGAGATATTGGGTGATGGGGAAAACAACATACATATATACTGGGAAAATGGTTCTAGATAACTATTATGCACCCTTCGTAAAGATACCTTGTCTCAGATTGTGCCACAAATGATGGCTTGTGAATCCGCTTCCATAGGGCCTGTGAGAAATAACTAAGCCAAGGTATGTGGCTCCGACAGCCAAAAGAAGTGTGTGGAAGTTTACTGCAAATAGTCTGGATTTTGAACTGGGCCGTCTGAGGGCCAACTGCCTAAAAGATATTGCAATACCCATAGTGCACTAGGCCTCTGTCGCAAGATTATAATAGGATTCACATGGCTAAAAAGGCCAACAGAGGCCTAGTGGACTATGGGAATTAAGTAAAAAGCCACGAAATATATCAACTACATTGCATGTAATAGAAAGAGCAATGAGTGCTTGACAGAGGTTGATGATTAGGGCAGGCGAGTAATAGCAATAGTCCATAGGTGGAGGCTGACAAAGGGGGGGGGAGATAATCAAAGTTGGGGATGTTTTGTCGGGAGTTTCCTAATTATTGCCAGGCAGGTTACATGTGAAAATATCAAATAATTTTATATTAATTCTCTTGCATTATTGGCCATTTATTATTTTAGTCAGAAAACCATCTGCAAGCAACTATCACATTTCGAAGTTCACAGTCTTTAGGTTAGCGTACCATAGACGTGAAGATGGTTCAGCCAGGTCGTATGGTACATGATGATTGGAACTTGGCCCTCTGGAAAAGCAGTATTTTCCACAGGGATAACCCCATGTTGCCATTTTCCTTTAGTTCTGTGATGATTGGAGAGTGCAACTTTCTGAAGTCAAATGAAATGCTGAGGCCATCCATGATACTTGAAAGTAATGTAGAGGACGGTGAAAAGATCTAGGAACACCGGGAATCAAACTCGGATCTACGGCTTACCAATCAATCATGCTAATCATTACACCATGAACGTGTGCCTGATATTTCCACCTGCCAACTACACCTGTGGTCTTTTGCACGGGCGTCGAGGTATCGTCACTAAAGATAGGCAGAAATGAAGATAACATAGAAAATATCATCATGGATATCTTTAAAATTTCATTTCTATAGAAGCTGGCATTATTTGTCATACATTTGCATTAATATTCTTGAAAAGATAGGTTAGAGATAACGATTCTCAAGATATCTTAAAATTTTCAAAGATATCTTCAGTTTCCTTTTGAAGTTATCTTCACCGCCGTCCGTGCAAAGGCCACAGAATCGGTATGCTACACACTAGGGGAGCAGTGATCACTAGGTATCCGGCCTCTGAAGGTTAATCTACCTAGGCCCTTTTTCTGTATTTTTAAACGATCATAATAAAGTGTTTTGTAAAGGACTAAATGGTTATGGTATGCCCACAATACTCCTTCTATGTTGTAAGAGAAATGGATTTGTATAGGATTTCACTTAACGATTATTAAAAGAGAAGGCAATGTATATTATCCTGAATCTATTTTTGCTTGAATTTTCATTGAGTGGCATTTCTGATTATTCAGACAGTTACTCCTATGGAGATAAAGCATATAAACGACTTTTATAATTCATCAAATGTAAGTCACTTTTGCAAATCAAGTGAGATGGTGAAATGTTGTATTGAAGGTGATTATTTATGTTGAATATTGTATGCCCATACATTTAACTCATTATTTATCCATTCCAATTGTGAATAAATGGCAGTTATTTGACTTAGTCCCACCTCTGGACCTCATACTAAACTCCCAATAAGAAATGCACAAAATGAGCATAACGATTATTTATCAACCCTGGGGCTTCTCATCAAAGCACATACAGAAATAGAATTCTCACAATTACTTAGAAACCACTTCTGATCAAAGATTAAACTGTATAAACGATTATGAATGATCGTCCAACTCCATTTAGAAATACTCTTTGCCTCACGAATTCGTTAGAAAAACAGAAAAAGGCCCGAGGTACCACACATTTTCCTGGGTCTTAGCTCAATTTCAATGATGGCTACCCCCACTAAATGTACATCAAGGTATCTCTCTTTCTCTCTGTCTTTCTCTCTCTCTCTCTTTCTCTCTCTCTCTCTCTCTCTCTCTCTCTCTCTCTCTCTCTCTCTCTCTGAGCAACAAAGGACAATCCCAGTACCCCTGAAAGTGGTCTGACATTATGATAAAAGCACCTGGACATGTGATACCGCAATCATCCCAATGGCTATAAGATGAGGTAATCTACCTGTCACTGCTCTCGTTTTGCATTATCAAAATGCACAGTAATTATCTCAATCACCTCTTTTCCAGTGCTAAGGCTAATAATGAGGGTGACTGACAGCGTCAGTGATATTGGCGACTCGTGATTTTTGGCAGACACTTTATCCAGACCTTAGGTGGCAGAAATGGCAATGTTTGCCTTGAGATCAAAGTTCACGGGGCTTCTCTGCACTGTAAAAAAAATGTCGTCGAAATAACGAAGGATCCCTCGTCCCAAAGTTGCAGATCCGTCATTATTTTCACAGAGATGTCATTATTTTCACAGAGATTCCTTGTACCACCAAACTGCCACCTAGAGTTCCTTGTAAAAATTACACAGGCTTCATGTTGTATAATATATGGTGGCTCACTGTTCAGTTTTACAAGTATCTCTGGTAGATTCAACAGTTACTTTTTACAGTCTAGGCATATTGGTCGACAGAGGCCCTGTTGAGGATTTAAGTTCTAAAACCCACAGTCTACTGTTGCTCGTCGACAGACTTTCACATAGTTTCGCATAGAATCAGTGCCGTTCTGAAAAATGATGACACAAAAACATCTAATGAACTTTATTTCAGTCCTATTTGGTATGCCCAGATGGTAGTATTCGAATATACATTTACAAATATGTGTCTTTGCATCAGTTGAAGAGGAAATTGTTGCTGACCTTGAAATCAGACCCATTATAATATTATGTTGAAGACTTCTTCTCATTCCAAGTGTTGTTGTCCATGAATAAAAGGGTAATATCATTGAATGTTAAATAATTTACATTTTGAAATACTGCCAGGGAAAATTTGAAACTAGAAGTTTTATTTACATATCAGAATGATGGGTATTAGATCTATACCCATAGTCCACTAGGCCTCGAGTCAGATTTTATATATGCTTTGTATGGCTCGTTTGTGCCACAGAGGACAAGTGGACTATGGGGTTAAGGTTGTCTATAATGCCTTCTTTGTAAATTATCCTGCTCTGGCCAATGAACATTGAATTCATTTCTATTGCTCTGCACGGAATGGACTCTGGGCCCATCAAGTGAATAAAAAAAAATCGAAAATGGATTTGTAAAAAGCTAAGTGATCCTTTGGTCATTGTTCCATAAATGTAGTCTTGAAATAAATAGAATCAACAAATTGGCAATTGACTGAGAGCTGTAAGAGCCCCCAAGATATAACAACAGGGTATTCAACTATAGCAGAGGGGAAATAAGGTTCCTCATACGGGACTGATCTTGAATATCTTATTATGCCATCCTGTAAACTTAACGCTATAGAAAGGGTATAATCAGGTGACCAGAAGAAACCAAATCGGACTAAGTCCTTTAAAAGACACACTGACCAAACAGGTATGTATACACTTTTCATTGAGTAGATAAGAAATGGCTTTGATGGCTCCGTTACGTTTGCCTTTCTGATTAGGTGTGCCCCTACACTGCCTCTTGCTGAAGGATCCTCCATGTACCTTTTCCTTTGAGGAGTGTGTAGGTGTAGTACATGGCTATACTAGTAAGACATGCCCTGTGGCAGCCCCTTCTACCACCACTCCTCTGTCCTCACTCGCCATACCATCAGTGTTGGCCCCCACACCGTGCTAACTAACCCACTAAAGGGGTGCGTCCACTGATGACGGATGAACCATCCGCCGGTTTGATCCATGTCATTTATCATTGATTTCTATGGAGAAAAATACGGATGAAGGGAGACGGATGGTCCATCCGTCGCAGTGGATGCACCCCTATAAGCGGGTATTCCACTGCCGTCGGTCGGCCGTATATTTACTAATCCGACCGATTTTTTCTATACTTTTGTATAATCGAAAATAATCGGAATAGCAAAATCCCAGCCAACCGACGGAAATGGAATAACCACTTAAAGTGGATATTCCACTGCCGTCGGTTGGTCGTGTTTTCACTAATCCGACTGATTTTTTCCATACTTTTACATAATCGAAAATAATCGGATTAGCAAAATTTCGGCCGACCGATGGCAGTGGAATACCCGCTTAAGGGCAACGCATGATGCCGTGAGCGTACCATGAGTTAATAATGACACTGACGGCAGGTAGCACGCTTGTCCTGCATTGGAGCCTGCATGCTGTTTTCCACGGTGCATGAAAGAATTCCGTTCTGGCGGGTCCTCCCCATAGTGCCTTAATAAAGGTGACACCGATGGGAAGCGAGCAGTGACAGGCAAACGTGGCAGGCGAGAGTTGAAGCACTACATCCTCTTTAAAAGCCCTCTGGAGGTGTGTGCTCCGTGTGAGCCTCCTCCAGGCTCCTCCAGGGCTGGTTACACTAGTGACTTCACAGTAGTCCAGGTCACGACGAGTCTATCAGCATCAAACATTCACTGCTTCCTTTATAAGATGCCCGTCTCAGGAGACCCACAAAAAGCTTTTCTGTGTCCTGGATGAGCCTATTTCAGGGAAACCTCTGTGGGCCCATTGGTACATCTAAAAACGCCTCTGGATATCGAAGTAACGAGAAAAAAAAGCTTTGTATTGTATCAACAGCTTTTATCGTTTGTTTGTTTTGGCGAGGCTGCCATTCTAGCCCTTCGGGTAAAGCGTAATGTTAAGATACAACGTACCCTCTGTCTTATGTAGTAATGCCTAATGTAGTAGGCCAGCCCTATATGTATAAAGTTGATATCCACTCCTAAAGAGTCGCAATGATGTAAAATGCAGTCGTAGTGAGTTACTCACTGGCTCTGCATCATGTCGACATATATGAAACTAAACCTAAAGGCATCAAACTTTCGTTAAAGGGTTAACTAAAGTTAAAAATAAATGCGTCTCCATATAGAGTATTTAGTATGACGATTGAAGTAGACGGAAAGAATGCTGCCTAGATCTCCAAATAGAATATTTAATATTATGCCATTAGATCGATGTATTTATATTTCGCCTTTCTTGGCCCTGAAGCAAAAGCTCTCAAACGAAAGTGCACTGACTGGTTCAGGTTTATTCTATCAACGATTCCATTCCATGGGGGTGGGTGCTGTGGGAATTTATGCGGATCATAAACTTCCCAAGCACGAAGTCCAATTAGGCTGGTTATAGGATTGGATCGCTGATAGTATCTACGATAAGAGAAACTGGACCTAGTTTGGTCCTAAGCACCGCTGGCGTGATTACGGGGTGGTACAAGTGCTCTCAGTCCCCAGACCCCATTGCCGCGACATCAAACAATAATCAGATTTACGCATAATTGACTTTGTGTGTGTATTGAAAGGCTGGCACAACGTTTGGCCCTGCATCGTAATGCTAAAGTGGCATTATTCAGAGGTGATTGAACCCCCGTGACTACAGGCTGAATCCTGCTGCTCCCGCAGCAGTAGTACAAATGGCAATAAAAGGAAAAGCTTCAGATCGACACAAAGAAATATACTGCCTTGGCATGCTCGGTCATTTCTTCCCAACTACTGATCGTAATTGGGAAAAATAGGCGTTTCAACATGTGGCTAAGAGAAAGACCAAATTGCAGTACTTACTGGCTCTCCAAGAGGCACGGCACCCACAGTGTAAGGGGAGCTGACATGCCAATAGGGCCCGGCATAAAAGGACAGGCCAATGAAAGAGAAGCTAGATCATGTTATCAAGGCAAAGAGTGGTGACTTTGAAACAATGCCTCTTGTCGGGATGGCAGCTGAGGGGTGGGTAAGGGAGGAGGGTGGTGGTAAGGATTGAGACCTGCTCTGACCATTGATTGATCCTCTTTTGTATGACGTCCATCTGAGATAGGCCTATAGTGGGGTAGAAGGTGGGGGAAGCAGAGTGGGATGTGGGTAGGCACTGGTCATGGGCAGTGTATAAATCACCCTTCTACCCCCAGCAGATACGAACGGAGCCCTTGGTCCATTTATACACAGACCAAATGCTATCACTTCCCACAGATGTCGGCGCCTGATCTATAAAGTCATATCACTAAGCATGGTCTCTGCTTCTATATAGGCAGAACAAACGCACACAGTATGTAACAAGGACTTATTCTATTCCAACTCCCTAAATCCTACAATAAGCCCTACCGTTAGTACAGTCAGAGTAGATTTAGGTTAAGGCCTTGGGGTGAGTCGGGAGGGGGGGGGTAAGCTGGGGGTTTGGCTAGGGTGGAAGGGGGTTGTGTGGACTGAAGTGACGCCCGACGATCCCAGGGTCGCCCGCGGGGATCACGAGGGGACTGACCGTGGGCCCAACCAGGATAAAGAGTAGATCTCGGCTGTGACTGTCTAGTCAGCGTGTAATAACCGACCAGCATGTCCACAGTAGTCCCAATGGGGGACACAGTGGTTGGGGGTGAGCGCGCAGGGTGGGGGCAGGGCGGGGGTGGGTGGCCCCTGACCTCGAGGGTCCAAGGGTAGGGCAAAGCAGAAACACCGCCAAGGCTCCTATCGCGACCCTAGCCACCCCAGCCCCGGGGGTCCGACAGTTGAGCATCTCACTCTGCCCCTGGTGCCCTCCTGTGCCCCACCCTAGGGCTGCGACCGGGAGATACCCGTGTCGGCATTGTCTTCAGGGACGTCCCCTCCTGTCACCACTGACATGACCCGTCGGGGAGGGCCTCCAGGGAGTGCCAGGAGGGGGATCAGTGGTAGCCTAAGGTCCCTCCCCACCGTCTGGGGGATGGGAGGACATCCTGATAGACTCCTCATCTCCACCTCCCACCCGCCTCACACACGAACATACTCCCTCCTACTGCAGCTAAAGCCTCGTGACAGGGGACAGCGTCATATGAAAATTCTAAACATCGCTTGGATGATTTCGTTTTCCCTCCTAAAAGCCCTTGGGATATTAAGAGCCCGCTGTCTTGGAAGGACACGAGTCGAATGCTTGTATATCCACATACATCTGTAAATTGGATAGCTTTTAAGCAAGAATTTTGTAACCAGAAGTACTTGCAATACTTATTGAGTATATATGCGCTCACAACCTCCTCAAGGACTAAGTTATAGCGCGGCGCCGTATTTTAGTATAGCGAACATGCCTTTGATATTTATTCTAAGAAAGGCCAATGTAGAGTGCTTTGCCAGACTACTACAGATTGAAATATGAAAGCACTCAGGTGTAGTGTGGTTGGGATTGTGGATGAACCTTTGAAATAGGCAAGACTACAGGAAATGGAAAGGCTTCCAACTCGTAGTATATCTAAATACATAATGGATTTTATCTTATGTCGTGTACATTACTGAGTATTATATGTGACACGATCTGCGAAAATGGGGCTTAGTGCAGGGGGTTCTAAGACCCCTTCTACCAGCACATGTCACATATATAAGCCAGTTGGAAAGTGGCTTATATACAGTGTAGAATTGTTCTTTAGAAGGGTCTATAACATGGTAAATATGTAAGATTTCATTCTAACTTTCATATTTAGACATATTGGCTGATTCTTTGAGACAGTATATATCCATGAATCGCATATGGTACGGGTAACCGGGTAGCAATCAACATCTCCTTATACTACTTACATTTGGAATCAGCAAACCCATGAACTAAATCGGGTGATCAGGAAACTAGTACAATATCCATATAATTTACATGCAGGGAGGGAGAGAACTAAATATTATAGGGCAACCCGGTTATAATCGACATCCTTATACTACTTAGATTTGGAATCAGTGAACTCATGAATTGAATCTGGTAGGGATGACCAGGTAACAACTAACATCTCCGTGTATACACTACTTGCATTTTGGAATCAGCGAACTCATCAATCTAGTAAGGGTGACCAGGAAATAACCGACATCTCCTATACTACTAACAATAGGAATCAGCAAACTTATGTACTGAATCTGGGGTGTAGGTAACCATGTAACAACCGACATCCATTTTACTACTTACAATAGGAATCAGCGGAATCAGTGAGCTGAATGAGAATTGAATTTGTTTGACTAAAGGGGATATTTCAGAACGGTCTTTATACCTTCAGACCCTGAGAGTAGCAATCTTCCAACTCATACAGTGACGGATCGTAGGTGATGAACTAAGATTGTCCAATACGATCAGGCCTTATCTCATCAAATAGATAGGAGTTGAGAATAGTGATTAACAACATAAACCGATAAAGGGATAATAGGAATGACAGCCACTAGTATTTTAAGGTATGCAACATTAGTCCAATTTAAAACAACGGGGAAAATCGACATATCACTATACTACTTACATTCGGAGACCGAGACCATGCGGAGATAAATATTAGATAAGGGACGAACAAAATACAGCCAATTTTGTTACCCATACAAATGTGATCCTTACATTTGGATCCATTATATCAAACAACGTATGCATAACAACAGAATAGCTTATAACAAAAAAACACTGCTGGGCATTTGCACTTTCTAATTCTTGAGCACCGTATTGTCGGCAATTACCCTTTCTTCTATATGCATAAGTTTTTATTTTATTGGTGGGCAAAGCTCAAAAACCCTGAAAAATAGCAAATGTACCACATTCAAAAATTTGGCCCATATTCTATTGACATTCAGAGACAGAACACGGAATATATGTGAATAGTTTTATCTTACGACCTCTTAACCTGGTGCGGATATCGCTGACTGGCATTTGCATTCGATAAACAAGATAATCATTAAAGTTTGGGGTATGCTGTGCATATCTAATCTGCATCTGTGTTATCTGGTATATCCATTCTCACTACCTTCAGCATACTGCCCCCGCTACACGTACAGAAACAGGGGTTGATAATTATTTATTCGCTGTTAATCGAGTTGAAAGGTTATTCTATTATGCAATCTATTCATAATTTTTCCAATTAGTGACGACACACGCGATGAGTGAAATACATCTCTAAGGGAGCAAAAAATAAACGAGGTAATAGAGTCAGGGCTGCTGAGCATTTAATTGCTAATACCATAGACGTATTGATTAAGCCTTGTCTCTATCATTGGTAGAGAAAAATGGCCAACAGTAGTACAGCTTATAATCATGAGATGAGATTTGCACGCCACTACACAGTAACAAGGTCTGCCTGGGTGGAGACAATAAACTAGTTGGTGTTAGTGGCATCTACTTATTATAGAGTAGGTCATATTTTAGATATTGAAGAATGGACTAGGTGATGATGTTGGTGTAGGAGGGGTTAAAGGGGAGGGGGAGCAGATGTCTATTATTGACAGTATCATCTTCAGTGAGCAGCTCAGGGATAGCACTTCCTGTGTCCCTCTTACCAACACGAGCTGGTCAAGCTCAGCCCTCCATCATCCCTCCCCCTTGACCTTTGGCGCATCCTAAATCGTTTAGTGGTGAAATCAACCTCATTGCTCGTGCAGATCGGCAGAATCAGTGGGTGGTGTCGGTGTGAAGTGGATCCACGGCCAATTCGTCCAGGTTCCAGCGAGAAATCGGCAGCAAATTACCAAAATTACTTACTGCAGAGAGACAGGAAGGAAGTGGTGGCCACAATTTCAGCATAGATGTGGGACTTAGTACCACAAGGTCGGGAGCACTGTAGGACTGTTGGGCAGGGTGAAGGGGAGAAGGGAGGGGCTGGAGGGATTGGAGGAGGATGGGAGAGAAATAGAAAGGACATTGACAGTGGATCTACGACTGGGGTTTCCAGCTCATGCCAGATTGAGCCCAGCCATCACCAATATGATGGATGGGTCGACCAGCTCTCCGCTAACAACATTTCTTTTGCTTGTTGAGGCCTACTGGATTCTCACCGACATGTAAATAAATTCCCCTGGTGAAAGGCGACGTCTCTGGGGTGCATTGAGGCGCCGGGCGGAGGGCTAATACGCCCTGTGCCCCGGCGCGCCTGGCCCCGTGCTCTTTGGGGGCATGCTCGATGGGTTGTGGGTAGAAGAGGGTATATATGCTGCCCCAAACCTACCCAACACCCCCTGTCTGCTTCCTCTTCTCCCCATCCCCTAGCCGCCCTTTCTGCGCGGCACACCCTGCTCCATCATACTAGTCCTATGCAGGGCATTGCCATTCAATGGGCGCCGTCCTCCTGGTTACATTACGATTTGAGGTCACAATAACCTGTGCCCGCCACTCCCAAATTGAAGATCATCAATTCAGAAGTGTGTCCGGTGGCACTGGAGGAAACATGAAGCTGAATCCACTCTACACCCCCATCCCCGTCTCACATCCACCCCTACCCTGTTACCTTTGCTCGCCTGCATGGCTGACACGACATACATGCAACCTGGTGGGTACGTTGGTTACACAGAGAAAAGAAGACTGATCGCTTTGACACATACTGCACAGGTCACCATTGTCTCCCACATGACATGTGTGAAAGGCATGTTGAATGAGGTTGACACTCTCACATTTGGTTCGTCAACTCCACTTGACATGCGTAATGAAGACAGTTGTCATGATGACATATGTGCCATGTCCCAATGACATGTGCTCTATGTGTCAAATTGAGTTGACATGGATATACATGTCATTTTGTCAGGAAGACTTTTTTCAGTGTAGGAGAAGCAGGAATAGGGAGCGTTCGTTACCCGTGAACCCATACACCTCTCTGGGTACCGCCCGCCTCTGCTGACCAATATATAGCAAGATCCTTCAAGGTGTTAAACCCACGGCAGCGGGAGGGGGGCTGCTCCGTCCGTGTCTGCCCCTCATGCCACTTTACTGCTTGAAAAACGAGCCTGTTAGAACAAGCTCTACAACCAGCGCCGATATACAACGGCGCGTCGTGAAACTGGGACTCAACATTACTGTCCGACCTCCGGCCTGGGTCCATCAGATAAGGGACACACAGCACTGGGTGGGGGTCACTGCTCGGCTCGCTATCAGTGGGCACGTTGGTATGGTTCGGTATGGCCCGGTCAGTCTCCTGGCTTAAGGGCGCAGTGTGTGCGGGCCTGCCCCTATCGGCAAGAGGGATGAGGAGGCTAGGCACATTTATGTGGCCTTCCTAGCAAGGGTCAATCTCCCTCATCCCTCCCCTACCCCCACATTCTGCCATCCAGGCAATACAGCCCAACCAGCTCACTCCCTTATGCCCCAGCCCAAGACTGTGCAGGCACAACAATCAATTTACTGGTCAGTCCCTATGGTCTGTAATATCTGCAGAAGTAGAGGCCATACGTTCGTCCCCCGACGCTGTATCCACATATAACCGCGTACATCAAGCACAGTTTTACCACTTGGTCCCCATAGACCTTCAGTAGCATTGTCAAGCAATGTGCTTTTCCGTGAAATGAAATGAATCTGTTGAGAGTCGAGATTACATCAGTGCCCGTTGATGTCCTGAGGCATGGCCTCAACTCCATATTCCTGAATTTACTTCTAATGGACACCGCAACTCCACTTTTGCAGGCTATTCACATTCCCCTCTTTACTATGACATACGTATACGCTTATTTATTTGTTTATTTATCCTTTTTTGGTTCTTATTCAGAGGTCGATATTGGGGAATGGGATCAATATCTACACAGAGAAAATTTTGATACTGACAGTGAGCCTGAGGTTAGCCTCAGGCAAATGTTGCCAAAATGAGTATATTTTGATACTCAGGGTGAGCCTAGGGTGTAGGCATACTCCAGCAATACCTGACACTCTGCTGCCATACTCTCACAGTGCAGGAGTCTCTTTAGAGACAGGCTCAGGGTCAACTGGAGTAACATAATAGAAGAGAATAGGACATTGCCTGAGTATCTCTATGAAGAGTGTCAGGCAATGCTGGATCCTACCTGAACAGGCTCCAACATTGCAGGAGTCTTTCTTACCAATGGTGTCATGCACTGCCATAGGATCACACTTTGCTGAATTCTACCTTCAGAGTGAGTCCAGCAACATCACCCAGTGGGCACAACCCAACTTAATTAGTTACTAATCAGCACTGCATTGTAGGGCTTACATAGGTCTTACAGACAGTCTAAATTGTAATGGTTATGTAGCCCTGCATTTGTAGCCCGTATTAAACTACTCAGCTGTAGGGTGTATTAAGCCCAACACATGAGTGGTTTGTTAAACACTATAAAGAAATATATAGAAATTAAGGTCACCATATGACAAAAGCCCATTATTTCATACACACAAGGATTTCAGATGGTCGAACATTCAACTTCTTAAGTTAGTCTAATTAATCGTTGAATAGTTTGTGCATTCCTGGTTTCAGTGTCCTTATTGCTCCTTGGTGGGATTTCAACTGGGTACCTCCTTATTGTGACTCCTTTGTGCTCCTATCTGTGCTAGTGGGGCAAGTGTTGAAAGTGACACTATTTATATGATATTTCAACCATAGACCTACTACAGTGAGATGTCATTGGTCATATGAGGCCCAGTAGACTAATAGGAAACACAGACTGGAGTGACCACAGTAAGGAAAAGTGCCCATAGTAAGGACAAATGTCAACAATGTCCTCAGTAAGTATGGCACAGTCCTACTTATATGCCTATTGCAACCGGCTCAACGGTTGTAGTGGTGGCACAGTGGTAGGATTCACGCTTTGCATGTGAGGGGTCTCAGGTTCCAGTCTCAGTGGTGCTGAGAAACATTTTTTTTCAGTTTAATAGGAAACATCTATTGCAGTGTATTTTTCTAAGACCTAACTTTGTAACTAATTGAAATAGATGCTTGCTTGAAAACTGACAGAATCTTCAACGTCTGCCAAGTCAGAAAATAGCAAGAAAATAAATTCTTTGCATAAAAAAAAAATTCTGGTTGAAAAATTGCAGCTTTTGGAGAGCATCCCTGGGCTGGAATCAAACTCAGGATCTTCTCATATGAAGGTAAACATGTTGACTGTGCTGAAAGATCTCCACTTGAAATTTCATATGATCTGCTTCCTCTGTGTGTTGAAAGCTGGTATTCTACTTTTTTCCAAGCCCCAAAACATTAGAAATATGCCTGGGACCGTATGTCACTTTTGCATTTACTGCAAAGATATGATCATAAATGTCTAGTGATTAATTCCTATTATATTCCTATATGGATAAGATTATATTCTTAGATATCATGGTTACAAGGACTAGAGGATAATAGAAAGGATATTGAGTATGTGCAAGAATGGGTGAGGGGGGGGGCTTAATAGAGAACAATTTTCTCACAAACCCATTATGAATGCATATTCATGCTCACATTGTAGCAATAAGATTGACTTACCGAAATAAGTAATCTTTACAAAAAATCTCAATGGGGCTTGAACTTGCCACCTTCAGATGCAAAGTTCAGTTCCGTATCAACTGAGCTATTGAGGCACATGGTGTGGTTGGTGCTAGGATATGATATAATCTCAGACAACAGTGTAGGGGCTAGACCCCTGCTTTGCTGGAGTATTCAGTTAGATTCAGACTGAGTATGGCACCATGCCTGAGCCTTGTGCCATACTCATGCTGATCCTTTTTCCCAATGTGTGGCATTGAAGCAGGCTCAGCATGAGCATGGCGTGTCAGGGGTGTGCCTCTAGCAGAGCCTCTCATGATACTCAGGCAGTGCCAGAGACTAGGTGAAACTCAGGCCGTTGCTCTTTTTGTCGTCAATGTACATTAAAGGTAGGGTCTCTTCTTGTCTGTGTCTCATGGCAACAACAGTTACTAATTATTATGAATACCAGACTATACAAACTAAACCTTTTACATAAATTTCATTGAATTTACGCTGTAGTATAAATATATGGAACTGCCTAATCCTGGCTGATGAGTATTGAGGATAACTTTAATTAAATTTATTGCCCAATGTCTACGGTACACGGTCTGTGGATGTAAGTAGTATATCTATGGAAATGGAAATTTGAAACTGAGGTAGATATTGAAGATAACTTTCATTGAATTTCACACTATACTATGAATAGTGACAAAACGTGGGAAAGCCTAACATTGCGGGGATTTAGTGCTATTCTGAGCGTCTAGGTGACACACCAAAAAGGAACAGTAAGATATATTTACTGTAACCTATCAGAATACTTTCTATAGGTCTTCCCACATATTTGGACAGTTACAGACCCTGAATATTGGTCAAAGTCCTCTTATACAACACTGCTAAGCATATCATCATGTCCAACATGGAAATTACCTCTGCAGGCTGACAGAAATGTGATATCCTTAGTTCATGTATATTTCTATCTGATTTAAGTAAGCAGTTGACCAAGATATTTCAAATAAACCAATTAGACCATAGTTGTTTCCATTGAAATGAGAAGGTCTCAATGATCATTTTGATATATGGATCATCAAAATCTGACAAAGAGAAGCGAGAGAAAGTTCCATGACAATGTGTGAGGTTATACCATATTCAGCACTGATTGTACCCCCTGGTGGCATTAAAGAGTACTAAATCCCCGTAATGTTGTTCCGCGCGGATCACCAATCGGCGCATTTCTCAAATTGGGCAGCGCAATTTACAAATCGCACAGGATCGGCGCCAAGCAAAGCACCAATCTTGCGCAAAGCAGCAATATCGGCCATTCGGCGAGCAGGTCTTGGACTTCAACTCCTTTTTTAAAACTCTAAGCAGGAAAACTTGACAAACAATAGACCAGTGGGCGAATAACATAAAGGTATCTATAAAAAATATTAGACAAATGAATTCTATAAATGTGGTAGAAACTTTATGAAAATCTCGCCCATTTGTACCTTGCGCAAAGCAGAATTGCCGATATGCGCAGATTGGCGAACTGCGCCTGCAATGTTAGGTTTTCCCACGTTTTGTCACAATTATTATATGGAATTTCTTAATCCTGTGTGATAATTATTGTCTTGTGTCTACAGTCCACTACCTGACTAAAGTATACATGTTGTGTCTGAATGTAAGTAGTATATGGAAATATCAATTTGAAACTGAGGTAGGTACTAAAGATAACTTTCATTGAATTTACACTATGCAATGAATATATGGAACTTCTTAATCCTGTGTGACAATTATTGTCCTATATGTCTACGGTACACTACAGTATACACACTATTGTTCAAGCTCCATTATGCGACGCCAGCGGCAGCGAAACGCTGTGTTACGTGAAATCCCTTGTTTTACTTTTCTTTATTTACATTTGGCGTTGAACTGGCAAGAAGAAATGATACCCCATGCATTCCATGATGTAAATTATAACAAATAGAAGAAAAGAAAACTTCTGCCGCCGATAACGCTGCTGCGGCTGTGCCGCTAGTGGATCGAGCCCTGGCTTATGGCCGTATGTAAGTAGTATATAGAAATGTCAATTTGAAACTGAGGTAGATATTGAAGATATCGAATATACAATGACGCGAAAGATGATATGGTTTAAGTATTGAAAAATAAAAGTGCTTCGCCTTTGAACTAAGATTTTCCTAAACATCGGATATGCAAAACTGTTTAGACTTTAGAGATGTTGAGATCTAAACATGCTTAAGATATTAACACTTCTTTTGCAGTTCAAAGTTGCCTGATATCATAAGAAGAAATGTTTCGGTATCGCGCATTTCTTACTCAGCATTAGGATAAAGCATAAGACATGGACAAGGAGAGACTCTCATAAAGGGGCTCTACTAGTAGAATCAGCCTTTCTCTGTTTGGGAGTAAAAGCAAATATGCATTGTAAAGGTTGACGTTCTCCTTAGCACTACTGTTCTCTGTCTCAAAATAAGTATACATTAACTAGTCTGACTTAAAAGGCAATAGGAGCTATGCAGTACATGTATGTAGTATAGTGGTAAGGAGAAATGGATGTATTAGATGCACTGTAAAAAAAGAAGGTTGTCTGAATTAAGGGACGAATTTCTAGCAACTTTGGGACAATGATTTCACCATTATTTTCATGGAAATTTCTTGCACCGCAGCGCTTTACTGTTGTGTCATCTGGGACATCCTTGCTGAAACTACACTGCATTACAATTACAGCGGCTCACTGTTTAGTTTTATGAGGATGTCTAGTAGATTCAACAAATATTTCTTAGAGTCTGTGTATCAGGTTTCTAGACTCGGTCAGGATAAGACGACCAGCATACAGTCTGATACTTCTAGTTGGCTGGTCAGACATGCCCACCCCTCTGTCAGTGAACATGCCCACACTACCTCAGTCAGTCAGGCAAACCCCACCGTCTGTCTCTGACTGTCATTGACTTTCTAATCAATCAGAACAATCTTAGAAAGTAACGGGAGATAAGAGAAGAACTTGCGCTAGCTGTGGGATAAGAAAATATGAATATAGAAAGAAACGTTTAAAGTTAAGACCATCCATGGGCTCAGTATACTGGAATGAAGCAAAAGGCGGAAACAGCCCTTGGGGTTCATTCTAGACTCCAGTGCACTAAATCAGTGCACGAAGCCCGTCTATAACCCGCTTACCCTTCTGCTGCTCATTGGCTGCCACACCCAATTTAATTCCTTCATTGCGAGCCCCCTGGTCGGCTGCTGACCAGTGATGGTCACTTGCAGCTGTGGCAAGTGTAGATTGAGGGAGTGGAGTGGGTGGACTGCACAAAGGGACATGGAGTCTGGAGGCTGGAAGGGTCTGGAGGGATAGCAATTGGTATTACATTGTCTAGCACTGGAGTGCTTTATATACCACCATCCACCTGCTCCCTTTCTACCCTCATCTTATTCACCCCATGGGTGGGTACAAGGGGTAGGTGGAGTATGGGACTGTGTCCGTGGTTTGAAACCTGTCGCTAACCACAATTTTTGAAACAAGGTTTAAAATTTAGATTTCTTGTAGAGCCTAGAGGATCCACTCTGCTACTCCATTTTGTCCTTTTAGTACCCTCACCTTTGCAAACTCCTAGGTCTGCCAACGAGCCCCTATCAACGCCCATTCAGACACATGTAAACGCAGTTAACCCATTAATGGCTAGCATCGACTATAGTCGACACCATGGTAGTCCTAGCATCGACTATAGTCGACACCATGGCAGGCCTAGCGTCGACTATAGTCGATGCCAGTTATATAGGATAAGTATATGAATTGAAAATAGGCTCGTCCTCATGGCCAGGGCAACAATTTTTGCTCTGCCCTTAAAGGCCAATGCACTTGAGCAGGCTGAATCCTCCCAGTCACTCTCACCTCAGATCAAATATTTGTAACAATTGTTTTGGTTGAGTAAAACATCGGCAGTCTGTGAGTTTAGTGGCCACGTCGCGTTTAAATGGGCATCTTGAGAGGGCTGGGTCGATGCGGAGGCTCTCCTCCAGACCTCCTCCCTGGCAAGGAGAGGAGAATGGGGCTGCCTAGTGGTGGTTAAATATACATGGACACCATATTTACGGCGTGGGCACACTTGAAGGATCTAGCAGTGGTGCCGTGATGACACAGTGACTGTTCGGATTCCTGTCGCAGCCTCTCAGCCTGTCCCTCCACTCCAACAGAGCCATCCATTGACCAGGCACCCACCGTGTGTGAAGTCCCACACAAGTGACAGACCCCCATGATTGGCCCAATGTGTATATATTAATACCACTCTGGCAGAGTGATGTCACTATCACGACTAGGCTATCCCTCATGGGGTCCATCGATTGATAAGCGTGGTTTCGTGGCGAATTATGGTAAAAAGAGAAACATGAAAGAGAGGATGTGTACAAGATAGGCCCCTTTGTGGAGCTCTGAGTGCGTGCCTTGGTTGTGTTGGCATGGCAGGAGGGACTGCAGACAGTGAGGTACATACAATTAGGTAGAATCCATCTAATACCATGCACAACGGATTGGTAATATGCAGAAACAAAAGGAGATTCATGGAGAAGTACAGAGGAGAGAATGGGAAGGGAATTATACAGGTGAATGCATGAAGGGACATAACAAATGATAACAGAGAAAAAGGGAGTAGAAAAACAAACGCAGATTATACAGAAGTAGACGTAGATCTACAAGGCTGAGATTCCAAATGAACAGAGAAGCACGAAGTATAAATGGTGACAAGCAGGTAGACAGATGGGAGGGAGGGCGCTCGGACTAGGAATTTGGCTGTGGGAAATCAAGGGAGACAAACTGTGAAAGAATGGGATAAATATGTGAAAAACAGTGTTTGAGAGTACGCCATAGAGGCTTGTAAACTGTCGGGCTGGGTTGCTGCGGAACCCCATTGTGGTCTTTAATTAGTTCGGACGTAACGGGATATAGAATTTTGCGGTTCCACCACGCCGAAAGGCAAGCTGTGGATTACCATGGTGGAACGAGTTCCAAGATGCATGACATTTTCCTTTGCCTTGTCATTACCCAACCCACAGTAAAAACACTGCAAATGACAATATAATCCGCCAGTCGCCTGTGGTGGAGAGTCATTTTGTGCAGCGTGTGCGGCCCCCAAATAGTAATAAGTCCTTTTACGTTTAGATCTAATTACCATCTCTCCTTAAATCATAATAGATACGTTGGATACATCTTCCTACTTGTGGCATTTTAATGCCCTAAAACGCCATGTGCTTTATACAAAGGTATTTGGATGGACTTGTATTTATGCAAACTAATGAAGGCGAATATGAAGTCAGGGTTGTTTTTCCGGTTGTCTTTTTCACTTTAATAGATGACTGCTGACTACCCTTTGCTAGAATGATGAAGGAGAGGAGGTTGGCAAATTTGGTCATATGAGGCCATTTTATTTTTGAACTATTGTACTGCCCTTAATTAGTTTTAATTAATTCAGATCTTTCGGAACGCTGCGCGGTCGGATAAAAGACACCACGAACGGTCAGGGACAAAAGAGATCATTGCAAGCCGTGTCACGCGACAGTGGCAATAATTCACACATGACCTTTTTTGAGGGACAAGGAAAGAGGGGGAGGGGGTTTGGGGAAGGGAGTCACAGAGGGAGTTACACACTGTCACTAAGTTGACATGTTTAGTCTAAGATTACTCTTTGTGATGAGCTCATTAAATCCGCAAGGTGAGTTCTGCCTTATCATCAAAGTCAGCAGGGTGTCAGCAGGGTCCACTACGCAGCGTTCTGCGCAGCCTGGGCGAAGCGACTCGCCGCACCTATTATCGTTCAGTAGCCGAAACACACCTAGGAAGGGCTTGGGAGGAGGGAGATAGGCCTAATTAATCCCAGTCATTATCCTCACACCCCACATGTCGACACGGGGGTCGTATTAAATATGAAACGATGCATACATTAAAGTGGTTATTATCGCCGGGTGCCTATAAATCACACGGCAGTCACGGCCAGGAAAACCACCCCGTTTTCTGTATAAGACTGCCTCCGCATGGTAACTGTGACTGGGATCCAAGCCCGGGATCCAAGACGTGCCTACCAGCCACGCCTGTGAAGACGCTCTTCTCTCCGGGCGGCGAATTTTGATCCCCTGCATTTCTTTCCAACAAAGCTTTTTTATTATTCCCACTTGTATTTGTCCCCTATTGTGGAAGGGGTCTCAATGGCCCGCGGCTCTGCCATATCTCACAGTCCGACGTCCTGGCGCCGATCTCGTCCCTACTACCTACACACCACCCCACTCCCCTGTTTGCCTAAATCCCAGGGTCTTGTGGCAGGAGGCTTCACTTCAGGAAATTGTGTCTTTCCTTCCATGTCCCCTCTCGCAACGCCGGAGCAGATTAGAATCAATTTACCTTATATCTGCCACGACAGACCTTACTGAGAAACCAATATCGTTTTGTCGCTGTGGCCTGCATTTAATTTCCCTTATCATACAGGGCCAGTCACCGCGGCGCACACGGCGACGGGGCGTGGGGTCTGATGGACGAGATGCGGTATGGGGACAGTTTTTTTTAAGGTGGGGGCTGTGTTGGTTTATATCTTGGGCCAGGCGATTTGTCTTCCTGATCTGTGGCGCTCTTCCTGTATCCACTCATGCAAACTCACCTGCAGGAGTGGCCAGAAATATGGCACGGATTCTGCATGCATGCAATATTGGATATAGCAGAGTACACACAGAGCCTGGCGTAACTGCGCATGTGCGAGTGGTCGCCAGGTCCCAGGGTCTTTAGCCCTCTCATAACGGCTGCCACCCTCCTTTATCCCTACACCCTCCACACGATATGATGTATATATACATGGGGCTCCAGAGTATTATTCAAAGAGCCCCAGCAGAGGCGTAGGAAGCAAATCTTCATTGGGGGGGCCCAGCAGGGTCCCAATTTGAACACCTTGAATTATCGGCTCAAGCGCGATGATGCTTATACATACCCATAATAGAATTTAATAGAAAAGTATTTTTGGTGAATTTTAGATCTGATTTGAGGTTCAGGGCTCTATTTTCCCTATCCCTTTAACATATTAATCTAATTTGGGATGGAATGTTTTAGCTGCTTTTCCATTTCATTATGACTTCTTGGTAAATTTTTTTGGGGGGGCCAGACATAATCAGGCCCCCCCTCCTTTATGATTGGGGGGCCCAGGCCCCCCTGCCCCCCCCCCTTTTCCAACGCCCCAGCCCAGTATGTACGGTGTATACATACACATAGAGAGAGACGCTGACAGGGCTTATTCGCGGTGTGTTTTGTGATCAAAAAGTTCCCTTTGCTGTGAGTAGCTCATTAAACTTATCATGAGCCCATCTCCTCTAAATAAGGAGACATCCATCAAAGACAGACATCTTACCTGTCACCCTACCGTCAGAAATGCTAACAGTTCTACTTTGGAGGCAGGTTGAAAATAACGACAACACTTCAAAAAGCCTTAGCTGTGACACATCAAGGCCTAGTTGGACTAACGCAGAGACAGGGGACCTTTAGTGACACCCCCTCACATTCTGGAATGTTTTCTGTTATATTCGTGGGAGGCTTTTTTTATGTCGGGGAGAAACTAAGGAAGTGTATTATCGAGATTCTGAGAATGGTTTGCTTGTTAGAGATAAGAACTGTATACATATTATCTTAAGGCATATATACATATCTTAGGCCCCTTGGCATGACAAATATCAAAGCAATTCCTCCAGCCAGACGTAGTTCTTCTATCACCTTTAGATGGACCGAAAGAAATAATCCCACGTGCTTCTAATGACCGGGCTTCCATTAACATCCCTGCCTCCCGTGCATGATTCGTGGTGGCACGAGCGTGCCACCCCCTCCCAAAAACAGAACCCCGAGAGGGGGTGGGCTTTTAGGTGAGGAGATCAACTGAGCCGCTCTTTGAGCTGCTCTTAGTAGTTGTCTGAGTAGTCTGAGTTGTAAATGGCAGATGCAGGTAGAGAGTCATTGAGAATTACCCAATAGGTTCGTCACGCCAAACCCTTAAGGCGTGTCCTGTCTCCCACACAGATGTCATATGCCCGGGTGCCGACAGGGGGCGCAGCCAGTCAAAGGAGCAGCTCGGAGCAGCTCGCTTAATTCAAAGCTGCAGGTTCTCCATCAGACTCTCCTAGTGTCGAGCAATTAGCTGTGACATCTCGGGTGGTCGCCTTATGGAGCAGGGGATTATCAGCAGTTACCATACAAACTGACCCCTTCCAGCTTTTGTTGTGGATGTGAATATAGTTAGTATGGATGTATATAGTGGATTGTCATTTCGATGGATCTGACTTGTATAATTACCGCAATAAAAGAATTTGTACCCAAAAAGAATGTCCTCAAGTAACATGTATGGGTGAGCTGCTCCTTCTTGGCCTCACCCCTCGAGGAGCTGCTCAGTGAATAATGACTAAGCAATTCTAGCTGTGAATGATCACCCATATCAATGAACAAACTGATGAGCAGTATCATATTCATGTTTAGAGATTGATTATAAATAGCGAAGAAAAAACCAAGCGACTCGAAACATTGGAGAAAATGTGATCTTTTCCTGCGAGCGGATGCAAAACACTTCGTTTCGTCAATGAGATTTTTTTTTCAGGAAGACAATGGTATTGTAAAAAGAGACACAATGGCTTGCAATTATTTAGAATAAAAAGACCGGGCGTGTTTCTGTGTGGGGGTGATTACATCAACCAGGAGTCGGGTCTTTGTGTTGCCTGGTGGTCTTGAACGTAGGTGGCTGAATAAGGAAGTGGGTGGCTGAAGAAGAAGGAAGGTACTTTCCCAGGTTGGGCATGGATCATCCTTTATTAAGGTGTGGGACGCTCACCTCTGGTTATATATACCAACAACCAATTACACTATAGCAGCCGCAGCGCCAGTCCCAGCGGAAATTCAGCAATATACCACCAGACCACACTTTTTTATACTTAAAGGCTTCAGACTGCACATGGAATTTATGCCGCTCAATAGACCGACACTGCTATTAGCCTATATCACAAAAGGGGCCAGAATGATTTGACTTTAAAACAGTTGATGTGGTTGGGGTGGGTAGCAGACAGGATGGGGCCTATCGGGAGATGGGGACTGTCGTGTAGACCATGCATAAAACAAGGGAGGCGAGGAGCAGTTGTAGCCATTCCACTGGGAGAGGCAATATCAACAAAAGTCCCCCTGGTGGAAGAAGAAAGTAGGAAGGGGTGGTGGTGGTGGGGGCTAGAGCCGCCATAGCCCGAGCACGCTCCGTTTGTTACTTTTCCAGATGAAGATGTGCTATAAGACAAGCACACGCCGCTGTGCCTTCCCCAAGGCCTCCCTACCCCCAATTCCATCCCTCCTTCAGTCTCTACATACAGTCTAGCCGACGTCTGACTCCTACACTGCCTCCCTATGCCACACACCATGGAGGCGACGGCTAGATAACGACGTCTTTTAAACAGTTCCACACGCTCAGTACGTCCGACCCTTTTTCCATGTCTGCCGCCACAGGAAAATCCATAAAGGCGCCATGGCTACCAATGGTAAGGGGATGGAGGAAGAAGGAGTGTGCACTGCCTTTTAAAACATTGGTGGATCCTACCCCTACTAAACGCCACACCCGGAGCTCTAAGTACCAACGTCCAGTACTGGCGGCAGGCTCAGTGGCTGGCATGTCTGCGATGGCCTTCTGGGAGTCCATGGTTATGCTGGAATGTGTTCCAAATCAGCCATAAAGGCGTACCTATCGCACCACCAATCGCGCCGTTAAGGACCCGCCAGCCTGTCAGTGGTCACTCAGTTCTCCTGCCATCAAGCTACCCTCTTAGTTCATGCAGCTTAGTAAGGGGAGTCCAAGTAGATGGCATTTTACATGTGCACGGCAAATCACCTCCCGCCACCACAGCTGCATGTTAAAGATCCCCAGAGCACTAGAGATCTAACGCGTATAAAAATAAAACAGGCGTGCTTGATGCACTTGTGTGTTAATAGGATAAAGGCTAAGTGCTACATCGAGTGCTGTGTGAGTGTAACAAGGCCGGTTTTATTAACTGAGGAGACCATTGAGCCAATGCTGTAGTATGCTTACCTCTATAAGGCCACAAGGTGTTTGACCTAACGCCTCCCCTGGAGGGTACCGTGACAGTGGTACAGGAGGAGTCGGGTCAACACCAGCAGGTAAAGGCCTCTCCTCAGTATGTCGGGGCGCTTGAGAGTGATCCCATTAGGGCTTTGGATCACTCCCTTGCCGCCAAAGGTGCCAGAGAAAACATTAGCACCTCAACATACACCTGAGAGCTGGCGCCCACCACGCTTAGTCTGCCGGCCGCAAGGCCAAATAGAATTAGCCCTAGACCCCCTGGGGCCCTACAGCCGTCGGTAAATACAGTCAGCCTGGTGGCTATATTCACCTGTCGGCCCTTTGTTCACTTACTCAGAGAATGAGGCAGTTAGTTTTTGCACCTGAAAACATACTGCAAGTAGGTCCAACACATACACATTCCTGTTTATTTTGGATTATTGCATTTGATCCTGATTAAGCGTTGTAAGTGTGTTTGTGCTTGTGATTATAGGAAGTTCATGAATTGCAGCAGTTGATCAGTATTGTTTTGAAATGTCTTCATTTGCCTCTTGGTATCAGGTAAATGCTAAATGTATGATATGCTGAGAATAAAAACTAAATGTACTCACCTACGTGCGCTAACACGAGACTGACGACTACCAGTAATTTGTCCATGTTGACAGTCTAGCGCGTACAGCCTTCACAACGTATTATAAACACCAGGTATATCTAATCCTAGACAGTTGTAAGTAAAGCAGTAAGACACTAATTGCCGTCTGCTATGTGTGATTTGTCGTCTGCTTGCATGTATCCATGATTTGGGCTTCGTAGCGCCCCATCGCGGTAAACAACCTATGCCACAGCACGAGGCTCCCACTGGGACACCTTAAATAGCACTACTTCCCATGTCCCGGAATTGCCTGTTCAGAAAATGTCGGCTGCTCCTTTGATTTTGGGAAGGAAGAAGGTCGTCTGCCACCAGAGAGTTTTGGCGGGAAGGCCTGCTGATAGTGGGAGTGGGAGTGGGTTATGATGACGCCTCCACCCCACCCACCTCCCACGACAAGCCGATCAGAACGTACCCATATGGCTGTTACAATTGAGGGACAGGGTGTCGTTGGACACTGGAGGATCACAGGAAGTACATATAGGCAACACGATGTCCTATCCACTCCCTGGTTACAACAACCACTGCAATGATATCTCCACCAACCCCACTACCTTCCCATGGCTGGTGCTATCGGTCAGCAGCAGCAGAACCATGCATTGATCAAGCAGTGGTGGTAAGGGTTAGTGATCAAGACTGAATTGGTGCCACTGGAACTTGGATATCTAAAGACTCACTGTACTTATGCATTGATATCTTTGCTTCATGGTGATCCATATTTCCCATGTGTAGACTTCCCTTAATGGTTGGTTGCTGATAACAAGTGAGATTACAATGGAGGAGGACTGCTACGTGCGACGCTACGCTCCGTCCGTTCTAGCCCACGATCTGTGCACACCTTGACTGGACGCTCCCGCCGAGAGCAGAGCCAACTAGTGAACTGAGGCAGGCGGAATGGGAGGAGGAGGCTCCAATAGGAAGTGGGCGCGCAGCGCTGCCTGGGCGTCTATGGCACCACAGCGCCACCTTGCACCAAACTCGCGGCTCCTCACCCACCTCAGCCAGCCCCTCCCCAAAGTTGATGTAAAGCGATCCTCCCGGCGCGCCGTCCGCCACGTATCGGCCTGCGCGACAGCACATGGCCTCTCTCAGATCGCTCTTTCCTTCATTTAATTCCCGCCACTTCTCGGGTGAATGTCGACTGCTTTTCGCCGTAGAACGTCTGTGATTAGGCAGTGTCTGTCTTCTCTGGTTTCATAGCCATGCGCACATCGCGTGCTCGGATTGTACCCTCCAATTACGATTTCTAATTATCAAACCACCCCAGTCCTACTGGCCTACATCTGAGTGTTCAAAGAAGAAGGACTTCCGCTTTTGAGTATCAAATCTTAACTCACGAGCGTTCCGTCAGGAGGCGTGCCGCTTACCGCGCGTTTTAATGACGTCCTTGTGTTGGGTTTCAGTTCATACCTCCTCCACCACCTCCTCCTCCAGGTGCTGGCTGAGCACTGAAGGACATGGACAAGCTCGGGCAATTGGCATGTATTGGAGAGATGGTGACTTATACGTTTCATGTTATATTAAAAGATACGTCTCGCTTAACGTGAGAGATTCATTGGCTAAAATATGTTCCGAATACGAAAATAAAAATATTATGGCCTGATGTGGATTGTTCTGTAGCTACTACAGTGGTCTTTATAGCCCATTTACAATTGGGGCTGAGAATGTAGAGTGAGTGAGTAATAAATGTTTAGCGCAATTTCGACAGCTAATGTCATATTCATGGCGAGAACTACATTACACAATTTCACTGAGGAATGTGTCGGTGCCCGCGCATATTATGTGCACCACACACATCCAAGAGGATAGGAAAGAGGAGATATAGACCCTTTTAAGTGGGCTAGGGAAGCCCGTTAAGAATGTAGAATATAAGCATACCAGTATCAGAAGCACGTAGGTGAATACTAGCACAAGGATAATCATTGTGTGATTGCAATGGAGGCAACATTCAATATACGATTCCATGTGTGGAATGGCAGATCAGTGACTGATTCCTACCCTTAGCTCTTGGAAAACAGACGAGTTTGATATACAGGTTAATGTTTGGCCTAGAATATCATATATGGGATCTACAAGTCTTTCTAATGAATGAGTCTTGACACGAGTATGCTCATTGGCTGGTGTCTTACTATGCTGTGACCAGAGATCCTGATTGCATTGTTAGACACCTCACTATGTACAAGGATGCTTTTCTTATCGCTTTGTGGAAGGGAGTCTGTTCTTATTATGTGTTGCCTTCCTATCCCCGGTAGCAGGGATACTTTGGGCCAATGCGGCTTATATTGGGCCAATGTCGGCTTATATTGGGCCAAATATGGACAAGCATGGCCCAATGCTCCATTGCTGATTGGGATGCAGAGACGCCCTGTTGTCATTGCCGGATGTCTTAGCATACAGATGCATTCTGTTAATGTTTTACATATATTACTTATCATGCACAGCCATTCATTTCTCACTCCCCTGTCTTAGCATGCAGAGCGATTTTGTTCTCATTGTCTGATGTCTGGACATCCTTTGAAGGTCTTTTGATAAATGTTCATTGCCTGACATTTTCGCATGCAGTGGATCTCATTGTTTCATGTCTTTACATATAGAGGCTTTATATTCTCATTGCCTGTTGTCCACTCTGTCCACTCTAACTGCCTAATCTTGTGCTATGTTGAGGAATTATGTGCTTTTTTGTCTTGTTTGGTATCTTATTATGAAGAGAGATTCTCTTCTTCTTGTAGTGTGATGCCCATCATTACACTCTTCTTGTTATTTGGTGTCATACCATGAAGTGAGATACCGTGTAGTTAGTTTCATTGTTTGATTCTTTCAATATACCGAGGTTCCAGGTTATCCAGTGGAGACGCCATTGCTCGATCTGGTACCTGGCGAGATAATATAAAAGCACTGATATAACACTAAGTCTAAGAGCCAGCATTATGGTGACCAGTTGTCATGAAATGACCCCCATAATAAGTCTGCAGTGAATGAAGGAAATTTTCTCTTTGCATCCCACTATCTCGAAGATGTACATTCTCATGGTCTGTTGTCTTACCATTGCAGCGATCCTACATTGTTATTGTCTGAATTTGTATCATACGATTAGATTCTGCTCTTTTTGTCTGATCTCTAACCATGCAGAGATATTCTGTTCTAATTGTCAGATGTATTACCGTGCAGAAGGATTTTGTTCTTGTCATGTGATGTCTAATCATAAAGAGAGGTTTGTTCTGATTCCGTATACACCTTAACATGCAGAGAGATTTTATTCTTGGTACTGTAGTCTTGTTGTCTGATGTTTTACCATTCAGAGAGATTCCCCTCTGGTTGTCTTATGTCTCACCATGCACAGAGGTTATACTCTTCTTGTTGCCTTATGTCTTATCATGCAGAGAGGTTATACTCTTCTTGTTGTCTCATCATGTCTTAGCATACAGAGATATTCTGTTTTTATTGCCTGATATATAACCATCCAGAGAGATCATTTATTCCATGCGGGATTCCATGTGTAGAACAATGTACTCTAGAGTGAAGCATAGCGAAGGTCATTCTACACAGGAGATTTGGGAAACACATCCCATTCCCCACTGTCCCATTCTTCACTGTGGCATCGGCCAAATAGCCTCAAACCCCTTATCAAAAGGTGATTCATCTCGAAATACCGTGAAATAAATACAGGGATCCACTCAAAGCTGTCCAAATTCTTAGTTTCGTCATGAGCAGGAGGTCAGGTTGTATCACACAAGGCAAATTACTCTGGACCTATGTCTATGTTCTCGTTGTCTGATGTATTACAACATGTACCATGTAGAGAGATTCTCCTCTTGTTATCTTATGTGTTACCATGGGGAGAGGTTATAGTAAGGAGGCAAAATCTCAAAAGAGGCTTAGAAATCACTTTATGAGCGACGGAATGTTAGGGGATGGCATCCATGCCAGATGTGAAGTATGGTCCATACTGATCAACTTTGGGGTGGATGCCAAGTGCACAAATTGTTTTTCTCTGAAATAGTTCCCAATAAGGTAGCCATTACCGAAATTCCTTATTTTTGCCATAACCTTGCAGCCAATGATGCTAGGCATTCATTTGAAATGTCTAATAGCACATTTTCAGGGTCTAGGGACTCATTGGAGACATCCTAAATTTTGCTCAGGTGCATGCTAACCCAAATTTAGGCCTAATTAAGGTCGCCATTGACAGAATTCACTGATTTTTCAATAGCTGTGTATAGCCAAGCAAAAAGGGACCCCCAGGGGAATAGCCAACTTTTAAATTCAGGCCAAGAATAATCCAATGATATATTACATGAGATAATATCTCTTCTACTTTTAGAGTTACGGCTCTATGAACTTAGATGGTTGCTGACCTATCCAAATCCCAAATAAGGTCTAACTTATATATTTCATGAGATATCTCAGATGATATGTATAATTAAGCATAATAATGCAAATTAGGGAAATTTTCACATTCTTCATATTCTTTTTCTCATAAAAATAAAATTTGATCTGATAATCGGATTTTTACCAGTTTTTCAACACATCCATCCTTGTGGGTGTGGCTCCAAATAGGCTTATTTGATTCCTCAATTTTTAGTGAAAATAATGTTTCCATGGCAACCAATATCAACAGAAGCACTGATTTTTGCCCGAAAATGCCCAAAAATGTTCTATTTACATTCCAAATTTGGAAGGTTTTCCTTAAAAGTGGGAATTTCTCTTTAGGACTATTGTAATCTACATAAAAATGTATTATATAACAATTTATGGTATATTTTTCCCTTTTTAGGCCATAGTTGTGTCCCCCTGGTGGCCAGAATTGGTACTAATCCCCCCTGGATGGTCCTTTTAACTTGCCTCCTCACAGCTTCGCAAATAAGGCTCATAGACATTCATTCAATGTGGATATATCCACATTATCAGGGTCTAGGAGTACAATGGGAGCATTGTTCTCCCTCTCCTATCCATATCTATCAGTCTATCATAGGCCTGGATAAGGAAGCAATTACGGAAATTGATTGTTTTTATCATATCCTTGCTACTAGTGCTGGTAGACACTCATTTCATGTGGCTATATCCACATTCTCAGGGTAGAGGAACATGTTAGGGGCATTTTTCATCCACTCTTCTATATATTTTACATATTTCCTCACTATTATAGGCTTGGGTAGGGTAGTCATAACCAACATTCACTGTAATGGAAAGCCATTCATTGTATAGTGTGTCAATTTTTTTTCACAGTGAAAAAGCAAAATTGAGGGATCCTTTCTGTTATATGTTTGGTATAATTGAAGTCTAATTATGATCCTGCATAGCCATTGTCCTGCATTTTTCATGGTTCTTAAACAAAGCCCTATATAAGTTATCTTTATACCTCAACTTTGGTTTTGACTTATTAATCTTGCATAAGCATTAGTGCAGTCTGAAATATTCAATTAATACGAGCATAACAGGATATAATGATACCATAATATGCCTGAGTGATACCATTCTGCCTGAGGTTTCCCGTCATATTATAACAGGAAACCTCAGACAGAATGCAAATCAATAGAGTTAAATAAGCATCTGAAATATTTATTGTTCCTTATGGTCACTGTGACCCCATATATCAATAAAGCCTTATTCTAGGCAAAACCAAAATTGAAAAGAACAAGCTAGAAAGGGTTAGATGGGAGCATATGTGACATATGGACATGTGCATGTACAAGATTAATGTAGGGCTGACGTATATATAATCAACCCAATGCATTTAAATACCAATGTCTGCCTCTTGTTATATGCTGTTACAAATGTTGGTAACCTAACCTATGACATCATACTTTTATGTGCATTTTGTGTGGTATAAATCACCCAAGATGAAGATAATAAAGCAAAAAAACTGAGCATAATATCCATGTTATCACTGTTGTTGTGATAGCTGATATAGTCCATTTGAAAACAATGGAGAACTTTTAGACTAGTACACATGATGGGGAGGTCTTTGAATGGATAACTGAAGCATTATCATATTACATTATTTCTGTCCCATCCCATCAAGTTAAATACTGTTCCAAGTGAATGGTACAGCAGGGATGCATTCTAGAACAATTGCAAAAATATGGATTATTGTTACTTCTACTACCTCTTTCCTCAATTTTCAAAAAACTTTTATGATTTATACCACACAAAGACACAATACCACATGCATTCTCCAGAAGACAATAGACCCTACTTTAGCACAAGTAAAAACAGCAATATCAGGGGCTTATGGTTCCAGGGTAATTCAGCTGAATACATTTTACTACATTATTTGTCACAGGTATGATGAAATTACATGTGATGTACACCAATATGACCGTAGTTGATGTCTCCTTCAAATAAGTTCCATTTTATAAGTCGTTGCTAGGCATGTAATGAAAATGAAACAAAAATGTTTTTTTTTCAGCTTCTCATTCTTTGAACAGCATTATGGGATAGAAATTCAACATAGTTATTAGTTCTTGTGATTGTAGAAGTGGGAGTTCCACCCATTTTCCTCGAAAACTTACCAATTTTCTAGTAACTGATCAACTTTGAGGAGCTCCCCTGATCTTGATAATTGGAATATCAACACATTAAAAAAAGGGTCCCTAGGAATTGACATTGTGGTAATTCTTCAAAATGTGTTCAGCTAAATTACCCTGGAACCCTTTAATATTCTAGAGTACCAGACATAGGTAGTGTGATAGACAGACCACATACAAGTGCCATATCAAAAGTTGTCATAAACAATCAAGCTGGTCTAAAAACTTGTCCATTGAGAAATTATCATCAAAGTATGCCCCTGTTTGATTAAAATGATGTCCACCCATAACAACAATAGCTGGTTACACTTAGGAAATACATGTAGATTGACAATGTTTTAAGATTAATGCACAGTTTTAATGCTACAGTGTTACTGGAGCCAGTGGATGTTGTGTGTATGAGAGGGGTTAAGTCACCTGCTGGAGTCAGGGCTGAGTACTGTGGTCAAGATTCTGCCTGATAAAGATGAAGCTATGATATTCATTGGATTGACATGTAGGAAACATGCATCAATAGACCCCAAGGATTTCAGCCTCCTCCCATCATAGCATCCCCCTACCAAAGGTTATAACCACCCAAGTTCATTGTATGTTCACAAATGAATATATACAGGCATACTTCCCTGGGCTTTGTGATGGGTGATACACATAGCAATCATTTCCAGAGGCAACTTCGTTGATTTGCAATGCAACTGTCACGTTGCTTTCAGTATTTCAAACATATGCATCTGTCATGTTAGTAGGTACTTAAATAAAGACAGGTAATAGAAAACATCAAATAAGATGTACGAAGGACCAATCTGGGCAAAACATGGATACAATAATATGAAGGACTAGTTTTATTGCTAAACCCAAAAAGTATGGATTTTCTACCATTGTTGCATGTTTGGAAATTTTGGTTTTTGCTCTGATAAGTAAAGGAGCGGAGGATAAGTGCCCCTATCATGTTCATAAACCCTGAAAATGTGTATACAGCACCATGAAATGAGAGTCTACCAGCACTAGTAGCAAAGATATGATGAGAACTGTCAATTTTGGTAATGGCTTCCAAGTCCAGGCCTGTGATAGGTTGATAGATATGGATAGGAGGGGGAGGACAATACTCCTCTCATACTCCTAGACCCTCATAATGTGGATACAGCCACATAGAATGAATGTCTATGAGCCTTATTTGCAAAGCTATTGCAAAATCAGTGAATTCTGGTAATGGCTACCTTGAATAGGCCTAAATTTGGCTTAGCATGCATCTGAGAAAAATCAGTCCCCAATGAGACCCTAAAAATGTGCTAGTAGATACTTCAAATGAATGTCTAGCATAAATAGCTGCAAAGTTATAGCAAAAACAAGGAGTTTCGTAAATGGCTACCTTTATCGGGCCCTATTTCAGAGAAAAACAATTTTTGAACGTTGCATCTACCCCAAAGTTGATCAGTATGGACCATACTTCAAGTTTGGCATGGATGCCATCCCCTAACATTGCATCAGGCATCTGCTAACGACACATGGTGTCTAGATCTAAATGATAGATTAATGAAAGATCAGCTCAATCAATGGGCTCAGGTATCTACTTGTATCATCACCTCCATTTAACAAGAGCACTAATTCGTCATAAAATATGTTATTATCACTCGATGCTGCCACTATTAAACCCCATGCATTCCTGAAAACATCTGAATCTGGCGTGAACCCAACCATGCAGGATAGTAGGACAAAAGAAGAAAAAAACATATGAAGTAACAACAGAGGAAAATGCCTTCTCAAAAAGCAAATGTAAAATACTATTTTCACGGAGCTTTTCTATGATGGAGAGCATTCCGCATGAGTCTGCTGGGTTACAATTAGTGTCGCAGGTATAACGTGAAACCAGTGCTTTCTGTGTTTTGCCTGAGTGGTTTCCGAGGTGTACTTGAATATTGATTTCTTTTCCCCGAACCACTAAATCGGGCCCCCAGTATTTTGGTTTGAGGGGTGGGGGTGTTGGCCAGGACCACAAGGCTGCGGAGGGAGATCCGTGTCCGCTTGCCATTTTCAGGCTGGGTTGGCTGGATGTTGTAATAAGCAGCGAGGCGCCGGCTCACGCTACTCCTAACCCCAGCCCTACACGTGGCAGCCACCATAAACTTTATATTATCCCGCCCTGCCTCCATAGCCGTACGTCAACACCAGCGCCGCCACGTGGGACGCCGCCGTACCAGGTCTGCCCCCGTATGTGTTCTCATTAACACCTCCAGTGGGGCACCGGGGTACCTAATGAAGTATACCTTCTGGAGGCGCCCCACGCAATATAGTCCATATTGGTCAAATCCAGCGCCTTCCCCTCCGGTGAAATTAAATCTCCCATGGCTGACCCACATCGGACCCCCTTTTACCTGGCGCCAACCTGGAGTGCCAACCGACCGACGGTTATCGTGGTAAGTGGGAGGGGGTTGAAGTGTATGGCGACAGGAGGGGGTTCATATTGGAAAGCAGGAAGGTAGGATAGGTGGAATTGATGGAGGGCGGCATGGGAAAATACTCTGTAGGCATGCGGTAGGAAATTTCAAAACCATTTTGGCGAGTCACCCAGTACAAGAGGGAGTCAGCAAGCTGGGAAAGGGAGTTTGAGCTGTTGGTGATGGAGCGGGGGGGGGGGGGGGTTGAGGGTCTGCAGGCAGGTTTGGTAGTGGTGGGTATATAGGGTGGGCGGGCGGAACGAACAAACGGAGCGCTAATTCAGTAAGGTGGACGTGACATTCTACGTGCGATTGAGTGGACGGGCGGCGATCATGAGCCACTGAGCACTAGACGAGCAGCTCACTAGCTCATTGCTCACTTCACTAGCTCACTGCTCACTTCGTTTCAGTGGCAGCAGCTTGTGGGTGGGGCCGGCTGGCGGCTTGGCATTAATAACACTACCAACACCCACACAGGGCTGAAATGATACTTGTCGAAAGGTGGGGATTAAAATCGCAGGTGTAAACTGGTGGATTAGGGGACCGACATGAAAGGGAACACCCTCTGTATTTGCCACAGAGCCGTTACTGTGGCTACATGTAATAGAGCCTCTAGTCAGAGCGCTGGCTGTTGGCAAAACATGCTGAAATTATCATGCTGCCTTGCGTGCAGGAGGCGAATCTCATACAGTCTGCGTTAGTAGGTTCTAAGGGCCTTTTCTGCCCTGATTCCATGTCTGGATGACACACTCTTATCGATTGCCCAACAGCAACATTAAAAGAGTGTCTTATCGATTTCGTACTAAATGCTTTTACCTTCAGCAAAAACCAATCACACCTTTAGTATGAAATTCAAGCTCCAATCGATCTACAAGTTGGCCTAGCCTCTTAGCAGCGTGCATGGTGGTTACAAGTGCGAAATTCATTTTGATGTGACTCATCGAGGAATATTGCTTAAATTACCAAAATTACTGTGATGGATTAAGGCTTTTTAATCTTTGAAATAGCTGAACTAAAATTGAGCTGTTCAATCGGACCATTTCCTCTTTGCTCCTACTGCAAGGAATCTGGGACGTTTTTAAGGCCAGAACACTTAAGCGAATTGTTTTAACATCCTTGAATTGGATGTGCGGTGATGTTCTTTCCGGCAGGGAGAGGCGCCGATTTGATTAGTACTTGTTTTAGAGCTCAGAATTAAATCACGTTGCCGAACTACTAGCATCGGTGGTTTGTGGGCGTCTTCTAAACTTGGGCTCAAAGTAAAGATCTCTATTCACTGAGCCTGGTACATGTATAATGTACGTCTGTATATAGCTGATCATGATACTCAGATATCATTAATGTCTTGACGTCATATTCAGCATGTACATACATGTGCATGTTCTACGGCAATACAATTGGCAAAGTTCAAGCATGAGAATATTTCATTTGTGGAAGAACGTTCTATGGGATATATTTGTCATAATTCCCAATTTTTACGAGTTCAAGTTGGACGTTGATGAAATCATTTAAAACGTATGTACATGTCCCCACAATTGCCTGGATTTGGGGGGGGGGCATTCTATAAACTGAGGCAGAATATCGATAAGCCAGTTGATTCATTTTGTGTGACACATCAAGTAAACAAGTTAAAGCTGGTATTTTTTTCTAGAGTTTGATTCCTTGGATACATATCTCAGCACAATGACTCTACAAGCACTTCTCTTGTGAGAGATTTTTCTCTATTATTAAGACACGATAATAGCGCTTAAAGGTAAGGCTTCCAATTATCCCCACAAGCACAGCTCGAGTGGAGAAACAAAGGCCTGTCACCCATGATGAGAGAATTATATTACTTGAGTTTGATTGCCATGCCAGCGAGATGTAAAGTTCAAGGGATATTCTCATCCTCAATACACCTGCCTTTAACAATATCTTATATTCCCTGCTATCATTTCTTGTAGAAGTCTACCAGAGGATACTTGTGCAGCAGGTGCTGCTAGGCTAGGCTGTAAGGTACATGCAGTTGTGTGTGCCAGTCACGTGACTACTTCTTATTCATATACTTCATGAAGTACCATTGACGCTCATTGTCAAACTGAACTCAATTCTACCACCTCACAAAGACCATCATGGTTTATGCCATCTCCAGTGTTCAGACCTAGTCATGCTCCTCTACTGGCAGCTAATGCCTTCCTGCTTAAGGGAAGCCCCTCCAGGGTCCTGACCCTGTCATTCTCACCTCTCACTCACCTTGGCACATAAAGTTTCACACCTGTACAGGCTTTATCTCATATAGACATGGCTATTATAACATCCTGGGGGTGAGGTGGATGGTAAGCTCTCCCGCAGGTGTCTTCCCAGCCATCCACTTCCTGCAGCCTCCTAATGAGACACCTCCAGGGCCGTCAGGTGTCCTCCAAAGGGGACTTAGACTCAGATAATGGCCTTCAGGGGTCGTCTCAAACTCTTCACGATAATCCTCGTAATGTGATCAGCCCCGACAATGTGCTCCACCCTCCTTTCGCTACCCATTCCAACACTAATTGCCCCCGGCCCGTCCAAGTTCAACATGCATTCTGGCGGTTCTCTATTTTTTCTTAGAGGCAGGTCCCCGTGAATGGAGGCCACTGGAGGATGGTGGGTTTTGCTTTGAGGGGTTGGGTGCTTCGTCCGCTGTCAAGTCCTAACCAGTTAAAGCCCCCACCTCATGGCCTGCTCCCAGGGGCTCGCCCTGGGTAACTTTAACAAAGATTAAAGGAAGGCTCCTCCCGAGGGTTAGCCCAGAGCCTGCAGTGGTACAGGGTCCACGGTGAAGGGGTCTCTGGATGATGAATAGGGTCACTCCATAGGCCGTACAACCCTAAGACAACAGGGGCAGCCAGCAGCGGAATCAGTTGGAGATTGCCTTGTCAATGATAAACTGCCCTGCCCAGCACACCGAGAACAGTTGATTAAATTTAGTTATGTTCACGTTAAAGCTAGGACACAAGGTTGACAGGAAAATAACTAGGATTTCATGGGATTGAGGGACTGACGAATGTACACTTCAACTACAACTCAGAGGCCCTATCGTGAAAGGAAATGTACACAGATTAATTTTTGTTTCAAAAATTTCACACATGAACATCATGTCCAACCTAACTGTTGAATATACCAAAAGTTGCAAATTATTAGCATCATCATCATCATCATCATCATCATCATCATCATCATCATCATCATCATCATCATCATCATCATCATCATCATCATCATCATCATCATCATCATCATCATCATCATCATCATCATCATCATTATTGTTATCATTGTTATTATTGTTATTGTTGTTGTTGTTGTTGTTATTATTATTATTTATTCCCATAAGCTCGTCCCAAAGGGACGTTTTTTTTCTGCTTACCGCATGCCTTATTCTAAACTTTAATTTTTGATCTCCGCAAGTGCATGGATTTTCTCGATGCACTGAAAAAAGTCTTCCTGACAAAATGACATGTATATCCATGTCAACTCAATTTGACACATAGAGCACATGTCATTGGGACATGGCACATATGTCATCATGACAACTGTCTTCATTACGCATGTCAAGTGGAGTTGACGAACCAAATGTGAGAGTGTCAACCTCATTCAACATGCCTTTCACACATGTCATGTGGGAGACAATGGTGACCTGTGCAGTATGTGTCAAAGCGATCAGTCTTCTTTTCTCTGTGTGGATAGTCTCACAATATTGGGATTTTTTCCACATAACACAAAGCAGTTGCATGGTTCTTCTTTTTTCAAGAATATCTACATTACATCTTAAATGTAATTCACCTATCCCTATCTGCCAGACGCCTATCTGACAACACACTCGTAGTGCCTGCTTCTGCATTCTCTGCAATTTTTGTAATTCTGACACTTGGGCACTTCCAGTGTAAAAAGAGTAATATTCCAGAGACGGGGTAACCATTACTTTATAAATGTCTATGCTAGTTGCATGCGATATACATATCCGTAACTTGGCCATTTTATACAGTTTATTACCAAGTGATTTTTTTTACCTTAGTTATGTGGGCACTTACATTTAACTTACTGTCTCACTCTACTCCCAAATATGGATAGCTTTTACACACAGGTAGGATTGTTGGTCCAAGATAGAGAGCTGGGTCATCGAGTCGATCGATTTTATGGCCTGAGCCAAAGTACATGCACATACTCTTTGTGGCATTGATGGTCATGTAATTATCCTTGCAGCATTTATATACCCGCTGTAAATCACCCTGCAATTTTGCTATGGCTTCTAGTGCTGTTTTACAAGCAATATAGTCTTCTGAGATGAAAACTTGTGAGTAGTCTCTTGTTTTCAATAAGTCACTTTTCTTTGATAGGATTATATCCCTAATTTCACCTTTGACGAACACTATGATCATATTCCTATCACTCCTACCAGGGGTACCCTGTCTATATGTCTATCTGGAATTATACTGGTAATTAAGGCATAGGCAACGTCTTTTGTTTTCTCACCTTGATGAAATTTCAAACCTTCTACCAATAGGTTTCTTTGCTTTAATGCATTGTCTAGGACACATATCTGTTCCTCATTCTCAGCAATATTGCCCTTATTTAGCCTAATCTGTTTCTCCATTAGATTCATTTTAGTCTGCATATTGCTAAGTTCAACCTTCAGGGCTTCCGTAGTCTTATTGATGTCAACAAGATCATTGTTCCGCCATTGTACAGCTTGTGTTAGAGATTGGGATTCATTTACCAGATATTCCAGAACACTTCCAACTTTTTGTTGAGTCATTACCATCCCATCAGGTGTAGTGGCAGCTCTGGTAGCCTTTGGTTTGGATATTTCAGATATTACTCTCCGAACCTCGTCTCTATCTAATATACTCTCAATGTTTACAAATTGACAGCGACAGGAAAACAGTGCACAGTGGTTGACCCCTATTCAGTCAAGCTTGACACATTGTATATATATATATATATATATATATATATATATATATATATATATATATATATATAAGTTATCTCGCTACCAGGGAATAATAATACCGGTAATAACGATAATAATAATAATGTTGAAATACACAGTAATAATAATATATGATACAGTAGTAATAAATGATCATATCACAGACACATGAGTTTGGTGGGTTACTGACCTTGGGGCTATCAGCACCATACATGCCTTTATTAAAACAACTATAACAATTAGTTGACAAAGCATAGTCAGTAAAATGCATAGTAAAATAACAGTAGTATAGTAATAACAATAGTAATAAATAGTAATAACAATAGTAATAACAATAGTAATAACATTAGTAAAAATTAAAAATCAAGGGAACACCCAGCGTGGTGTTACCTGTACAGGTGAAAACGGGCCAATTGACGGTTAGCTTGAACCCGCCCCCTTTTATACCAGTGGAGTTGTTGACCATGACGTCAACCGATGACATCATAGATACCAATGCGCGCTGCAAATAGTCCCTAACCGTCCGCGGCTAATTATATAAATATACACGAGTGTATATAGTTCCATATATATATATTGACTGGCCACAGCCGGCTACAGATTGTATAGCGCAGTCAGAAAGACCCAGTTTTTCAGGTGTACGTTGCAAAATTTCATTAGGTCTCACCCTAGCTTTGTGCATCCAGTCTTTATATCCGTTGTAGACCGGTGTGAGAAATAGTTACATATCTAAGAATCCTTCTGTTGGTGAAAAATGGGAGAGCGCCTGCCTGCACACGTCTCTACTCGGTGGCCGCCATTACATCGTCTAGGTAATTAAATATCCTATCGACACCATAAAATTTTGCTACAGCAGTAAAAAAATCAGATATTCTACTAAATATATATGGAGCACATTTTAAACCAAATGTCAACCGGTTACTTTCAAAAAATTCATCTCCACTACCAAAATTCCACCTGAAGCCTTGATAGTTTACATGTGGACCATACACACTGATACTCCTGTAAGTGAATTTCAAATCCTCCACACACATAAAGTCGTTCCTATCTAGTTGACAAGTAACCGTGTTAATAGAGTTATAAGAGAAATTTTTAGACGTGGCGCTCATAAAGTTATTAATAGATACCTCTGCTGGCATGCTACAATCCGTGATAGGTCTTAATTTACCATTAGACTTCTCCACACCACCTAAAGAATGGACACACCTGGGTTTGACATTTGTCCTCGTAACCAAGCCCTGGGCTAACTCATCCTCAATAATACCACACATTTCGCTATAAAATCTACCTTCTAAAATAGACTTATAATTTTTACAATCATATGTTGTATCACAACCTGGGTCAACTATTTTGAACCCCTCAGTAAAACCACACCATAGAAAATCAGATTCTATCTGATTTATATTAATAATATCTGACTGTCTCAAAAAACTAGCCAGCCTACATGGTAAAATTTGAGCTTTTCTACCATAAATGAAATGCTCACACACACAAACACCATTGACGCAACTATCATAGACCCTGATGCTAGGCCTATTAACACACTCCACAGTAAACAGTGGTTCAAACTCGCCCTGTACTGGGCCACTATAAGACATAAAAAGATTCTTGTTGAAATTACAAGGTTTATTAACATCATTTTCATTATTTTCACCGGAAATGACTGGAACGGGGGGCTCAGGAAGGTCTACCACATGTACTACATTAAAACCAGGCATCAAAATATCAGATTCTAATGTAGGACCTTGCCTAAGTGGAAACTCCTAATCTTTTTTGTTGTTCTGACATTTGTCTTTGCCATGGTTTGCCATGCTACAGATCTTACAAATGTGAAGATACCTGCACGGGTCCTCCCTACAACCTTCAGCCCTGTTGAAAGCATAACAGGTTCGGTTGGATTGTTTTGATTTGAAGGACTTTGGTTTAACCCCACCCGCCTTCTGAGCTTGCACCGTTCCGTCATAAGACAGGTGCCTAAGGATATCCTCACTTTTAACATCACCAAAAGATCCAACACCTTCACCATTAGCTCTGTTTTTAACCGACGAGTCGTATGCTACAAGGGCTTTCAACGTGTATATTCTGGTAGAGGATTTTTCAACTAAAACTTCAATATGCTTAACCACATCGAAAACATCCTCACCCTCCTCTATCAACTGTTTCATCATTCTGACGTTAACGAGCAGCAGTTTCTCGATACTATCTAACTTTTCACCCTTTTTCAAGAAATTTCTTTGGTCAAACATACCTCTAGACTTTGTAGCATGTCGACGACCGTTCCATGAAGCATTAGACCTAATAGAATCCGATGAATCCATCGAAACACTACGGTATGAAGACGACCTGCTCGAAGATCCAAGATGGCGACGTCCTTTCTTGTCGCCGTGGAGATCCCGGTAGTCAGGCGAGCGCTGTCGGCCACGCCCCCGTTGCTTGGTTACCGTGTTGTCCATGGAATGTTTATCAACACCGCCATGTGTACGACCCGTCTCCGCCTCGCCAACCGCTGCTGAAGTAGATGTCCGTCTAACCGCCTGTTCTTCCAATAGGAACCTGATATTTTCAAGTTGCTGCTCCATACGAGTAGTACGTTCCTCTAGTTCCCCAATATACGTCTGGTCAACGGGTGGATCCAATGAAGCCCCTGTAGCAGTTGGGGAAGATGGTCCTTGACCACCCCCATTGGAATCCACACCGCTCGAAATCCTCGAATTGGCTATATTTCTTGATTTTCTAGGCGACTTTTTGGTTTTGGACCTTTGTATGCCGCTAGCTGTTCCTTTCCTACCCATAATGATAGGTTAAGCACCGTATTAACTTGGAAAAACGGATAAAACAGTTTAAAATTTCCAGCACCACCCAGCGTGGTGTATGCTGTCCGCGTACATGAAGCCAATTGACCGTTAGTTCAACTGCTGGAGCTTATATACTGGAGGAGAATGTTATGTGTGACTTCATAGAAAATCATGCGCACAGACAAGTAGTACCAACATATCACTCATTAATTATATATATATACCTGGGAGTATATAGTTCCATATATATATATATATATATATATATATATATATATATATATATATTGACTGGCCATAGCCGGCTACAGATCGTATAGCGCAGTCAGAAAGACCCAGTTTTTCAGGTGTACGTTGCAAAATTTCATTAGGTCTCACCCTAGCTTTGTGCATCCAGTCTTTATATCCGTTGTAGACCGGTGTGAGAAATAGTTACATATCTAAGAATCCTTCTGTTGGTGAAAAATGGGAGAGCGCCTGCCTGCACACGTCTCTACTCGGTGGCCGCCATTACATTATCACTTTATGTGATTTTAGAATATTTCAGTCGAGTCGGCTATGGCAAGGCGAAAAGAAAAGGCATTGGGAGAACATTTAAAGAATCCAGCCTCTTCATTGAACCGTCTGCCAAAGGACATTACATTGAATAAGGCTATGGTATTTCATTATTATACCACTGCAGTGTGTAGGCGAATTTACCACTATCTCTACTTCTCCTCACGCCTGGCTCGCTCATTAACGAAGGCGGCTAACGTTCTAATTCATTAAGCAAAAATACTGCATTGTCCATGTAATAACAGGCAGTGCTTTGCATAATAGCCACTAACCCAATTACTCAGGCACTTTTATCTGGCTACCAACGTTGGATCCCAACGTTATCATTATCCTACAGGATTATTAGACGCCATTGCCAAGGAGCCAGCACCCGATGCCTTATTGTAAGCTTTTTGTGCTTTACCATTTGGAGACCGATAGGCCTGCACTACAGATCATCTTATCCTCATCGGATAATTCTCCAAAGAGATCTGTTTTAGTCTTGTGCCTCTGCGCACGTCCCTCGTCCCTGTCTCCTCACCTTGTTCTACTCCGTTCCCTATCAGACTCCATCAGTTGCAGTCCCCCCTCCCTGGATGTGACGCCCAGGCGACACACCATTGGGACGTTCAATCCGGGGCAATTTGCTTCCTATATCCGGTCTTTGGTTGGATTAGAATACAGCCTCGGGATAACACCCCCACTGCTGATGTTCTAATTATGTATTCCTTTGATGATGAGACACCGTGTGCATGGCTGGGCAGAGATGATGCCTCAGATGAGTGTTATTTCAATGGCAGACTCGTGACTGATTGAATAGTGGAATTACATTGGACGCACTGGCATAAAATCAGAGCAATGTATTTCATGGAGGCCGCTTCATAGGAATCAGGCACGGGGAAGTGTCTGTTTTAATGAGGGAGCTGTCTGCGCTTCTTGTCATAAACTCACAGACAGGTTGCTTGGGGACAAATTACATGTATTACCACCTTATCGCCGCTTATCATACCAAATAGCGAACCCAACACCAATCTCTGAAAATCCCAGCTGGTAATGTGTTTCCAATTCTTTTCATTCTCCATACTTTTCGGCCATCGTCATTATTAACCCAAAAACATGGTTAAAGTCTGTACAATATCTTTTATTTAGGGCATTTGAGTTGAAATCATGTCAAGTTTTATGACGCCTGTGACGTTTAATCCGCTGGGGGCGGTGGGGGTCTCCATCCACTGACTGACACGCTGGCAAATCTGACGTGGAAAATCTGTGTGACTTCTCCAGGGAGGGGATCACGAAGAACGACCTGTGACTTGGCCACGCCCTTCACCTGCCAGAATTCTCAAATCCCTTAATAAAGAATACCGTTTAATTCTACATCACCTTCCTTATCCAGACAGCACCAGTCGTTTTAGGAATTTCATGGTTAGTTTAACACATATCTAAAGCAGATATTTCACAGTCTATGCACTATTCCTGTATACGCACATTTTACCTGTTGTATTTTTCTCTCGTTCCTATCAGGCACAAATATTCGCAATTTTGTAATTAATTACGCTATTTCTATCGATTTTCTTTATTACTGCCCATAAAGAATGTGATATTTTCTTGATACAAAACAAAGCAAACAAATAAAAGAAAGACATAAATAATACCCCCTGTCCACACTGTAACTGTCTATAATACAACTAGTAAGTTCACTGTTTCGTGTCCATGGAGAAAACAATACCTATGCAATAATACCATACCTGTCACTTTGACTTTGTTTATTTACACAGAATATGTATACAATACATTTTCGCTGACAATAGGCAGACATTTGGGAAACACATAGTAAAACATGTGTGTTGCAGGAACACGCAAAATCGTAACACACATGGATATTCAACCCATTTTAAACAAGGCTTTAGCGCTGAAAAAGAAATACTACGGTAGTGCCTAAAATAAGATACCTGGTACCTCATCAATAAAGACACACCACTCAAGCAGGGCGCCTAGGAAATCACACCCTGGACTTCTAGTGCCTACTGACTCATTTATGCCATACACTTGCCCTTGGATACTGTGTATAGCTGTTTCCCATCAGGGTCACACCTAGGGCAGCCCTGGAGGGTGTTAGAGGGGTGCCTGGGGTGTGGGAGTCGGGCTCTTTCAGGTGCGAAACTTGCACCTGATTGATATCACAGAGAGAGGTGCCAGGAGTGGGGCTAACACTAACAGGAGAGGGGTGGAAGGGAGGGGGTGCTGCACTATCGGGACCCACCATTGACGTGTGCCGTGCCTAGCGCCCATTAGCTTCACAAACACTGCTTAAAGTTTTATCATGGTGAACTGACGGTGGCGCCTGCTCCTGTGTTGGCGGTGCTTCGGGTTGAAACCACTCGATGAACAGGGAATTTGACTTTTCCCTAATAACTTCCCCCGACTGATGCATTAGCTAGTTAGGGTATAGGGACTGTTTGGGTACATGGAATTATGCATAATTCTGGTCGCCCAGGGTGTAATTAAAAATTTAAACAATGTTAGGATTAATAGAGAGTTTAAGAGAGAAGCAACGTGCCTCCCGCACATTAAGGAGAAACCATTTTGGTTTCACCATGGGGAAAAGAATTAGATGTATAGTTATCGGATTGATTAGATCTAGGAATGCCAACATGCCTAAGGTGATGGCAGCGGTACATAATGGGAAGTGTTCATTACTTACCTATGTGTCAGCTAAAGAGCTAAAGAAGAGTGATAGAGGGAGGCAGGACTTGGAGAAATAAAATATTTAGTAATATTTGTTATATGTGATAACAACATTGACATGGTAATAATGATATATAAATAATTTATACATGATAAACACACTTGTTTGACATAATGTGTTTTATAGAAGATAGTATTGTGAAAAATGTGAGACATTAAAATTTGAATCCCCTATGGAGTAAAATGAAATATATACCCCTATAATTGAATAAAAGGTGTGGGTGGGTGGGAGAAATTTGCTGTGAAGCAGGCGGTAACAGAGAAGCGAATGGAGGTGAGCGGGAGGGTGCTGTGAGGCGGCAGGTCTCAGACCACCAAAACATTTCTCACTATTATTTATTATAGCTCAACCGCAGATAAAACCCATCTACAATGATTCAAATCATTCAAAATGACCAGAAATCTTTAGAAACATGTTTTATCCTTGATCTGAGATGGAAAAAAATATAGGTTTGACCAATCCGTTTTTTTTTTTCTATTGACCTGCATGCGGACCTACCCTTATTTTGACCTATTCTGCAGCTAATAATGTCACAGTGGTCACTTTTTTTTCAAAGCCACCCAACAGTGCCTAACCATAAGGCCAGTGTATCACAATTTATATTCAATGAATCAGTACAGTTTAGTGATTTATTTGATGCCTAATAGCAAAGCTGGCAATAATTTCCACACACTAATATAGACCAATCAGGGGCCACCATCTCTGAAGTGCTGATTACATAAATGTTGGAAATAAGAGGTTATCTGAGATCCCTTCTTGTTTTGTAACGCTACATTAAGACCTAGTAACCTATGTAATATCATGTTCCTGAGAGCTGTTTCACAATGGCTATATATGAGTGACATAGGCTTACAAGCAAAATCACTCATAAGGTGGAGTTAATATCGATCATAGGCTTCTTAGGGTTAGGGGAAGTGTTTCAAAAGTAAATGGGGAGTAAAGCTTACTAGTAAAGGGTCAATATAAGGTCAATATAAGAGTGACGTATGACCAACATAAAGTAGGTTAAGGGTACACATAAATGTGAAAAATCATAATAATAAGTGGAATTCCACAAATCCTTTTAATGCATGATATCAGGCATATATAAAAATGAAATACCCCTTTATAATACCCATTTCTATCATGAAATTGCAAGGTAAAGACATATTCTGAACTGGGTGATCGATCTTACAAGCTGGATGATTGGCCCTATGTCAACTTGACAGCTGTTTCTAAAGGACCAGTCTTATGTTCTGATATGAGTAACACCTTGTTCTGAAACACTTGTAGTCATTCCCAAATGACTGATCTTAAATGGTCACTCATATAGCCCAAAGATCGATCTTAAGTCCAGTCTCCTTGTGAAACAGCTCTCAGGAATCTAGGCAGTACTTTGCTCTGGGCATGTGGTCCCTTAATTGACAATCCCATAGACTTATTTGTCGAGTACTTCCTGTAGAGCTAGTACTTTGAGGAGTTGTGAGATAACAACCTGTAACTACGGTCCTCGTCAGCCAATCACAGTACTTCTTACAACGCACGGTAGGAAATGACTGTGGAATCTGACTGCAGGCAAATGGGCCAATAAAAATAGTCATTCTGCACCAATGACTGCAATCGTCTTTTTCCCCTTTACCAATCTTTGCATTATATTTGGTCTTTTTATCGGAAGAGAGGAAGTAATATAAACTATTAATAGTCCAGACCGTGTTATTCACAAGTATGAGCAAGATTTGCAGGCCATTTACGCTTTGGTATCTTTTAGAAATATATCAAAACAGGCACATGAGACTAGTACTCATTGGGGTATTGTGGAAGGTAGACAGATGAATAGAGCCTTAAAGAAGGGCCTCTCTTGGAGCAGTGATCTAGCTGTAAAAGAAAGCTATCTAGATATCGTTATCTCTTCGCATTCTAATTATGATGCTCCTGATTAGGAACACAAAAAATCACTAAAAACATAGTAAGAGAATGTCTTGCAGCATACTGATTTATCTGTGGACAATACATCAGTTTTATACAATATTTAGCAAAGGCCTTTGTCCTAGAGAGCGCTTTTGTTTTGTAGGTTTGTGTTACTGTTAGTTGATAATAGTTTGTGTATACGGAAGGTGTTGCTATTAATGGTTCATATATTGATACTGAACATCAAAACATACAATCCAGGTTCCTCTAACGCGTATCCTTTTCAAGCAAGCGTTGTGTCACTGCTGGATTTCTCTCCAGTCAATGACGGTTAATGTCAACCTTGAAGACAATATTATTTTATAACAGATGATGAGAAGTACCATGATATAGAATAATCAGTAAGGACCTTTCAAGAAGTAGAGTGAAAAGATGTGTGGATTGTCATTACCTTGAAATATAGACCTTATTCTAAAACGGCACAGCAAAGGCCTTTTAGGCAAATTGAGGAATGGGCAATGCATGTGGGCAGAGATTATGAGTCCATTGTAAAGACATTTAAAGAAACCATTAAAGAACAGTTACACCAGTTGATTCGTGGCACTACCAGAAAAACACAATCATTTTACGGGAACGTTTACTCGAGTCATAAAAGTATCTCTTTTTTTTGCTCGAATTATGAGCAGATACGCAAAACGGAGATCAATCCCTGGATGTGAACTTTCAGAAAAGCATCGCCAAAGTAATTCCTCACCAAAGAGTATCATGTCGACCATAACACACCACAAGGAGATATATCCTTAATACATAGCTTCAGTGTCAGGAATATGAGTATGTTTTCTAGATGTATTCCAACAGAGAGTTGAAAATATATATCTACAAACTGCGTTGACAACAGTTAGAAAGTGTTTGGGAAGCACAACCAAGTGTATATTTTAAAAGATATCACAGGCAGCGACATTATAGTAAGGGTGGGACGAAGACCTGAATGTCCCAGCTATGTCGTAGATGTAACAATAGGTTATATGGCATCAAGACAACATTCCCGATACATAATACCAAATTAGGCGCACCCCAAGTATAAGAATAAGACACAGCCTGAGTTAAAGGCTAAGCTATTGTGCGTACATTGGACTCGCCTTTGAGCACTTAAGTACATTTTCACATTATAATATCCTCGTCTATAAGGACACCACCACATTTCTGCTGATGCTAGAAGGCGGTCGCTTTAAGGCCCGGTAGGGGTCCATTTCCGCTTATGATATTAGCCACGAGGTCAGTCCCGCTTCCGGTGAGGCTTCCTGTTTACTTCTATATGTAAGGTCAGAGGGTGAACCTGCGTTTGCTGGTTCCCCCAATTTTCTACCTGTGCATTGGCACCCCAGGTGGACAAAGGAGACTTGGGACAAGAGCTGGTTACTGAGGTACCCCTCTTTGATCCTAGGCCCTTCACGGGTGGCAAAGGAGAGTTGGGACTAGAGCCTTCACTCCCTCTTACTACTACTATGCATAGGATTGCCTCTCCTTGGCCACAGTCTCTCACACTCTTCAATCCTTGGTGAAACCGTGATATTAGCTCATCATTTTTCAGGAAAAGGCAGAGTGTTTCAACTTACACGAGATAGAAATGCCAAGATCTTCTGAGTTCTGTTCTTGATTCGGTATGCAGGCTTGAATTGCCTCATCCACACCTTTACATGTGTCCTGCCTTAAACCTAAGTACCTAGCTTGATACACACAGTGAAAAACCTGCCAGATACCTCTAGAGGCCATTTCTTAACACACTACGACTGCTGTACTTCAAATCGTAGTGAGTGGCCTTAAAATACGGCCATTACAGTATCATGCATTGGTATGCAGTCGTAGTACCTTGAGAAATGGCCTCCAATATTTAGTTATTATCTTGAATATTTATGTCAGAGGGGCCACACATAACTATTACACATAAGTAAATGGTGCGAGAAAAGTAGTTGTACAATACGTACATGTATCCAACCACCAATTTTCACAGATTTTCAGAATATAAAGCTAATAATGTTCTTTGACCAACCCAACACATTCTAGTCAATGAGGACATATCCGTAAACGCAGAAATTGACCGTGGTGTGCCCCAGCAATCAGTCCTGGGGCCGCTGTTGTTTGTAATTTATATTAGATAATTGTTTCTGTCATCAAAAACTGTAGATACCTAATGTACGCTGAAGACTTGGTAACTTATGCTGGTGGTGCTGATAATGTCATCATTGGTTTTCTGATGCAGGAAGATCTAAATTTAGTGTTTAGATGGTGTTGTGAGCGGAAACTGACCATAAAAAGTGGAAAAGCCAAGCTGATGTGGAGTTTACCTTATCATACATAGGCTGTATCACTTACTGCTCCATCCATTATTTGTAAACGGAGAAGTGCTAGACACAGTAACCAAGTTTGACTATTTGGGTGTTGTGATAGACAGCAAATTAGATTTCAATGAACTTTGTAATAAAAGAAATTCTCTGTATAACAAAGTTATATCAGCTGAAAATTGTTCGTAGCTATATGACACATAAGCTCTAGTTGAAACTATATAGGCAAATGATCATCCCGAGTCTGGACTATGGTGATTGCATCATAGACAGTTATAAGAAAAAACTTGTTCCGTCACTGGAAACCCTCCAGAGTTTGCTGGTGGATAAGGAACCCATATGACATATCAAGAGATGAACTTCATACAATATCTGACTGTCAACCACTAAGATAAAAGAAGAAGGGGCATACTCAGGCAGATATATGAATTGTCGAAAGATCATGGTTATCTTGTGATGCTGATGCGGAATTTGCATTCAAGACTAAACGAGCTACTTAAGGGTTTACAGTATGACAAGAGCCCACTATACTGGGTTATACCACGATTTCGGGACTTCCGGTGGGTTTATATGCAGTTTAGCCGTGCATTATTCTGCACATACCACACATGTGCATTTTTTGAATTTTTGGTATATACTTTTTCGAGGTCAAGTTGGACTTAGAATATTTTGGGAAATGCTGGCGGACATACAAATTCAGTCTCGCCATTGTTTCAATGTGAAAAATCGTCCCAACTCGTAGGAGAATTGAACCCCAGCTGCAGTGGAGGTAGGCGAAGACCTTAGCCATAGCGCCACACTGAACGGTGATGAAATCCAATACGATAGTAAATAACTTCTAACCTGGGGTCCTTGTCCTATGTTTACACTCACTTTTTGTATGGAATCCAACCATGACATGTTATAATATCAAAGTTCCAAGAAGTATTCGATCCATAGACGAGGAATGCGTCCGGCCATTCCCACCCGCCTCCTTGTCCGGCGAAAGTGTGTCAGTGGCCCGGATGTAGATATCGGTCAACTGCTCGTCGTACGAGGAAGACGCTGAAAATTTCGGACCGTTTTGGAAAATCAATGGATTCTTATTTATTTTGAAGATATCGGACATATCAAGCATGGAGTACTCATCTAGAATGTCTAAGGGTATGTATGTTTTAATTTGAAAACTTGTCAGGGTTGGATTCCATACGAAAAGTGAGTGTGAACACGGCCATACCTCTCCCGGCAAGGAACAAAAACAATGGCTTCGCGCAGAGCGGACACGGGCCATATTGCTTGCTTTTACAAAATATCTTCTCCTGGCTATATTCTGTGAATATCAGGTAAGAAATTAATACAAAATGGAGGAAATGGTGGTATAAACCTATTAGGTGATGAATATCGGGGCCCACAGGCTGTATATGCTGTATATACAGCCCTAGGGCCCCGATATCCATCATATATTAGCTTAGTATGAAACTCTGGAATGGACGGGAGTCTCATATCAAGAGGACTGAGACTAAAGAAATTTTTATGTATATGATTTAGTTGATGAACTGAATCTTATATTGTGACGTGTAACAATTCAATGAGATTAACCGAGCAGTCTGTTGTTTATCCTCCACTACACTGAAAAAATATTCTTATTCACATGAGTCTAGATCCAGGCTCAGGCAATGTCGCCAAAATGAGTATTGTTTGAGACTCAGTCTGATCCTTGGATGATACTCAGGCAAAGCCGGAGTATTTTCCCAGAATCAGCCTCAGGATCTGCCTGAGTAACATCCAATGATCAGGCTGAGTCTCAAATAATACTCTTTATGGCGACATTGCCTGAGTCTGGATCTAGACTCAAGTGAGTAAGAATATTTTCTCAGTGTACTTTGACCCGTTCAACATGTCCAGTCAACAAGCAACAAACATGTGCTTGTTATAATTTTCATATACTGCCTTATTAGATTTTCCATCATTATTAGCACTGTGATTTACATGATATATATATATATATATATATATATATATATATATATATATATATATATATATATACATACATGTATATATATATATATATATATATATATATATATATATATATATGCTACTGCCTTATTGGATTTTCTATCGTTAGTAGCACCGTGATTTACATGATGCTACCCAACTTTTTTTGAGAATATACTGTTCAATCGGCTCTATTTGCGACAATGAAAAGCATACATGTACGACTGTTATATGTCAATATAAATGTTTCAACAGCAACTAAATCCACTACAATTTCCAACCCTCCAAATCATAAAGTGGAATTGTAGGTGATGACCTACAATTACATTATATGCAGTAAAATATAATTTTACACATGTACATAAAATTCTATAGACCTGTCATGGCTGTGCAAGCAACTAATGGTGACCATTGATGCAAGTTTGCACTGGCACTATATTGAGTTCCCACTAGGATCTGAAGTGTGGCAGGTTAAGAAATGTCCTCCATCTTCGGGAGCAGATTAAGCTCATCGTCTTCAGATCAACATATCACGACATTTAGGAAAGCAGAGAGGAGAAGCAAAACGAGAAACACTGGCAACCAGTTGTTGCCCTTTTCACTCCTTTCTTGCCTAGCATATGCACACATATATCTGAAGCAAATCACCATTTCATTGTGTTGTATGCTGTACACCTTTTGTAACCTAGAAGAAGATGAGATGCTTCGACATGTTGGACTACACAGAAAAAATAATGATACTCACTGGGAGCCTAATGTTAGCCTCAGGCAAATGTCGCCAAAATAAGTATATGTTGATACTCAGGGTGAGCCTAGGGTGTAGGCATACTCCAGCAATACCTGACACTCTACTCTAGATTGTTTATGGCCTAGCTGTACCCTTTCTACTGCCCTACTTTCACAGTGCAGGAGTCTCTTTAGAGACAGGCTCAGGGTCAACTGGAGTAACATAATAGAAGAGAATAGGACATTGCCTGAGTATCTCTATGAATCATTGCAGGAGTCTTTCTTACCTATGGTGTAATGCACTGCCAGAGTATCCCAATACATAGGATCACACTTTACTGGATTCTATCTTCAGAGTGAGTCCAGCAACACTACCCAGTGGGCACAACCCCACTTAAAGAGTTACTAATCAGCACTGCATTGTAGGAGTTCCGGACAGTCTAAATTGTAATGGTTATGTAGCCCTGCATTTGTAGCCCTTATTGAACTACTAAGCTGTAGGGTGTATTAAGCCCAACACATAATTGGTTTGTTAAACATTATAAAGAAATATAGAAATTAAGGCCACCGTTTGACAAAAGCCCATAATTTCATACACACAAGGATTTCAGATGGTCGAACATTCAACTTCCTAAGGCAGTCTAATTAATCGATGAATAGTTTGTGCATTCCTGGTTTCAGTGTCCTTTCTGCTCCTTGGTGGGATTTGAACTGGGTACCTCCTTATTGTGACTCCTTTGTGCTCCTATATGTGCTAGCGGGTCAGGTGTTGAAAGTGGCACTATCAATATGATATTTCAAACATAGACCTACTACAGTGAGATGTCATTGGTCATATGAGGCCCAGTAGACTAATAGGGAACACAGACTGGAGTGACCATAGTAAGGAAAAATGCCCATAGTAAGGACAAATGTCCACAATGTCCTCAGTAAGTATTGCACAGTCCTACTTATATGCCTATTGCAACCTGGCTCACCAGTTGTAGAGGTAGCACAGCTTTAGGATTCTCGCTTTGCATGTGAGGGGTCTTAGGTTCAAGTCTAGGTGGTGCTGAGAAACATTTTTCTTTTTTTCAGTTTAATAGGAAACATCTCATCTATTACAGTGTATTTTTCTAAGACCTAACTTTGTAACTAATTGAAATAGATGCTTGCTTGAAAACTGACAGAATCTTCAATGTCTGCCAAGTCAGAAAATAGCAAGAAAATAAATCGTTTGCATAACAAAATATTTCGGGTTGAAAACTTGCAACTTTTGAAGAGCATCCCTGGGCTGGAATCGAACTCAGGACCTTCTCATATGAAGGTAAACATGTTACCACTACACCATCTTGACTGTGCTGAAAGATCTCCACTTGAAATCTCATATGATCTACTCCCTCTGTGTGTTGAAATCTGGTATTCTACTTTTTTCCAAGCCCCAAAACATTAGAAATATGCCTGGGACCATATGTTACTTTTACATTTACTACAAAGATATGATCATACTCTAAATGTTTTAGTGATTAATTCCTATTATATTCCTAAATAGATAAGATTATATTCTTAGATATCATGGTTCTAAGGACTAGAGGATAATAGAAAGGATATTGAGTATGTGCAAGAATGGGTGAGGGGGGGGGGCTTAATAGGGAAAAATCTTCTCACAACCCCATTATGAATGCATATTCATGCTCACATTGTAGCAATAAGATTGACTTACTGAGAATGACTTTACAAAAATTCTCAATGGGGCTTGAACTCACCACCTTCAGATGCAGAGTTCAGTGCCATATCAACTGAGCTAATGAGGCACATGGTGTGGTGGGTGCTAGGATATGATATAATCTCAGACATCAGTGTAAGGGCTAGACCCCTGCTTTGCTGGAGTATTCAGTTAGATTCAGACTGACTATGGCACCATGCCTGAGCCTTGTGCCATACTCATGCTGATTCTTTTTCCCAATGTGTGGCATTGAAGCAGGCTCAGCATGAGTATGGCATGTCAGGGGAGAGCCTCTAGCAGAGGCTCTCTTGATACTCAGACAGCACAAGAGACTAGGTGAAACTCAGGCTGATCCTCTTTTTTCTGTCAGTGTACTCTTGATAGACAACAATATCCTTTGTAAATGCTAAATGTACAATACCTATGATATTGATCTCGGCATATGTATTGCGAGAGATTAATGTATATAAAAAAAGAACAAAATACTGACCAGTTGTTTTAGTGAAAACGATAATTATAAGACAGGAAAATAAGGCATGGTAGATGTTGACTTGACCATTAACCAGACAATGGGGATCTAGCATGGAAGAGTAAGGTTGCAGCAATGTCATAGACGAATTAAAATATCTATATAAGGATGACACCTAGTTTAAGTAGGATCCTCCCATTTCCCTGAATTCGAACTGCATACCGAAATTATGTATTGTGTGCCTTTTCATAAAGTAGGATCAACCAAAACAGAAATCAAGTTTTGTGAGAATCTATAAAAACCGTTGTCATGGTAAGCATCGTGGAGAGACAAAAGGTCTATCTATGAGAAACTACATCAAGAAGTAGGTCTGATTGATGACCTTGAAATATTCAAGGACGACAGTGGCATATGGCCTGAGTTAAGACCCTTCTATTTCCCAAAGGTCGACCCACCAGCAGTCTTATGTATTCTGTATTATTCCCTAAATGCTTGCACTTCCTTATTATGAAACGCCACAAGAAAAACCTCTACGGAATACAATATTATATTCTTTTGTCTCTGTGTGTGTGTGTGTACTGGGCCTATGGATGCTGTTAACATTTATACTGCATCAATGTTAAATCCAGTAAAACATTGCACGGAACCTGCAGGCGTACCTACAACACTATACAATGCAGTCAATAAGCATATAAAGTATAACTCTTGTGCAATTTATACACCGTCCGAACAAAGGCACTATCCCCGACTCTACATAGACCTGTATGCATCATGTAGACAAAATGCTACCCATTGTGCTTATATATATATATATATATATATATATATATATATATATATATACATATATATACATATATATATACATATATATACATATATATATACATATATATACATATATATATATACATATGTATATATATGCCTCACAAAAGGCAGGAGGTAGGATGTGGTCCCCTAAGCTATATATATATATATACATATATATATATATATATATATATAGGTCATTCCAAGATTTACTGGACATGTGGTTCCTTCGGCATATAATAGCAATGGAAACACTTCTACACTACCAATAATATTTGTATTCCTTAGTGGGGGGCCATAGCTAAGATTTCAATATGGTTTGGGTGAGTCTTGGGGCATAATTTATTTTTATATGCATTTAATTATGAATTTTCACTAGCAGAACGTTACTGATAGAGTCCATCTAACCTGGTTAGGGAATATCACCAGTCTTCTTATTATATGCAACCAAGAGGTACCCTGGGGGGGGTCTTCCATAAAAAGAACTTTTTGATGTACTCTGGAAATTACCCATGCCATGTACATATAAGTGATTTTCAATGCACACTGCGATCAGTAACGTTCCAGGGATGTTACTGATGGTTACAGATATTACTGGATTGTCAAAGTTATATTTTCATAGCATCACCCTACCATCTTGTATACCCAGCAAATTGTTGTGACTCCTCGTCAACCTGTGTGAAGTGGCTCACACATGTCGCTAGATGGAACATGACGTCGCTATAGCACAAGATCACCAGGAATAGCAATGGTGGTGATCACATGGCCTCACCTCAGATGGCGAGGATGGTGATCACTCAGACTCACCAGGGATGGCGACGCGGCTGATCACTCACCTCGCTAGATGAAACACGCACCTCGTCATAGCACATGTTCACCAGGGATGGCGAGGATCGTGATCACTCATCCTCACCAGGGATGGCAACATGAGTGATCACTCATCCTCACCAGGGATGGCAACATGAGTGATCACTCACTTCGCTAGATGAGATGCACACCACGTCATAGCGCAGGTTCATCATAATGCACATTCACCACGGATGGCAAGGATTGTGATCAGTCACCTCGCTAGATAAAACGCGTACCTCGTGATAGCACAGGTTCACCACAGATGGTGAGGATCCTGATCACCCACACTCACCAGGGATGGTGACACGAGTGATCACTCACCTGGCTAGATGAAACGCACACCATGCCATAGCGCATGTTCACCACGGTTGGCGAGGATCGTGATGACTCACACTCACCAGGGATGGCAAGGCGGTTGATCACTCACCTCGCTAGATGAAACGCGCACCACGTCATAGCGCAGGTTCACCATGGATGGCGAGAGTGGTGATCACTCAGACTCACCAGTGATGGCGACGCTGGTGATCACTCACCTTGTTAGATGAAAAGCTCATGATCATCGACATTGGTAATCATGCAGCCTCACATCTGCCAGATCAAAGTATGTTTTGCCAGAGAAGGTATTGCCATATGTATCTTCCCTCTAACCACAGACAAGGTGTTCATGTTGATATTTCCCTATGTATTTTTCCTGTAACCAGAGAAAAGGTGTTTATGGATAGTTGCTTTCATTTTAGAGATACCTCTATCTAAATTCAATTGATATTCTCTCTATATAATCTTGTTTGATTCAACTCTGAAGTATTAGTGTGAAACAAAGCACATTTGATACATATGGGACTTATACTTCATGCCCACACTTCCTAGATAGGCTACATGTTGAACAGTGGTGCTGTCTCAACAACTTTGGCAATGGTGGTGATAAGTTGCCACTGTGAGTGAGAGTGAGTGACAGATGATGCAATCCTCAGAGAGCATTGACTTGGAGTGACACAAATTCACGTATTGAGTGAGACCAATGTTGGCAATGGTGGTGATAAGTCGCCATTTTGAGAGAAGATTAACTAGGAGTGATACAAACTCACGCAGTGAGTGAGAGCCATGTGGCAATGCAGGTGAAAAGTTGCCATTCTGAATGAGAGTTGACAGGCAGTGGCACATACTCACGCAGTGAGTTAGATCCTGTTGGCGACTGTTGTGATAAATCGCCATGCTTTGTGAGGGATGACAAGGGGTGGCACATACTCACGCAGTGAGTGAGATCATGTTGGCGACTGTTGTGATAAAGCGCCATGCCATGTGAGACTGACACACAGTGGCGAAAGATGACGCAGTGAGTTATCACTCAGAAAGGAGTCACCATTGATGACCAATTATGGCGACAGATAACGACATAGGGTAGTGTTTGTAGCATTTCTTTTCAATTGTAGATGTGTCTGGCTTATGTGAAAAGAGTACTTGGTGTATGTAAAGATACATTCTAGAACCACATGTGAATAGGGAACGTTACTGATGGCTACAAGCATTTTTGAGATGATTAGAGTTCTACATTTATAGTGCCAACCTATCATCTTGTATGGTGTTTCTATCATTTGTATTCTATTGTAGACATGTTTGGCTTATGAGAAAAGACTATTTGGTGTATGTAAAGATATATTTTAGCACCATATGGCATGTGTGCATAGCGATAAGTCAAAGTGATATGAGACACCCAGGATGGGCCTTATGCATGTTTAAATTACTCTATATATGTAGTACAATCTCTTTTATCATTGTTTATGTGACGCCAATGGTATATGGTGATGAATAGATGAGCTGAGATCATTTTTTGAGAGGTATTGTATATCAGGCTAATTGTAATTTTTCTGTATAGTAGCTCTACCACAAACAATGGACAGTTAATAGAGTCATTGTATGAAGGATGTTAAATGAGCTAGGCTAAAGTTAGGAAATGGGAGAATAAATTCCCAAATTTTCAGAGTTTCTAATTTTTCCACTAATGCGTAACTTCAAGAGTTTTCGAGCCTCACTTTAACTTTTTGGTATAAAGTCATACATTGTACCAGTCTGGCCAAAATATTTGGTGTTTCTAGGAGTCATATTAGTGATGTTATTCATGTTTGATTGATTACAATTAGTAATGTTTTGCTTTTTTGGAAGGTTTTATGGCATCTGTGATAAAAACTGATATCTTAGGAGTTGGATCCTTGAATGAACCATTTTAATAAGCCAAGACATAGGGCTACCAATAAAATATAATGTTTTTAAGAAATAATGAGTTTGTTATTTCCAGTCCCAGGCCCCCCATGTCCAGTAAATCTTGGAATGAGCCATATATATATATATATATATATATATATATATATATATATATATATATATATATATATATATATATATATATAAAGGCATTATCCTATCAGAGAAGTAAAATAGACAGGACAGTTATGTATCACAAATTACGTCACAAATTGAGCAGATTCCTGGAGTATGTAAAGCATCACAAATATGATATGAACCTCAAATGGTTCTTAACAGTTGGGCCACCTACTGTGATACAATTTGACCCAGACCAGAATGTCTTGCCTTCATCTATGATATACTTAACCATGTACTAGCAGCCTAGAAGCCAGTGTTGTTTCGGCCTGTGCGGTAATGGATGCCCAGGTAGCAAAGGTGGTGTGGCCCTACTGTGGGCCACACTTTATTTGGTGTGGCTTCCGATGTGGGCTGCAATGGGCTAACTGATGGGCTGCTGACAGTTTCTGTCCTCAGTGAGGTGCGTGGGCCACACTGGGCTAACCAATATGGGCACAGATCAGTCTCAGAGTGGGTTTGGGTTCAACATGGGTTTTTGGTGTGGCTGAAAGTGGGCTGCCCACTTTGATCACATGGCGCCATCTGGTCAAAATTTATCATTTTTGGGTCAACATGGGTTTTTGGTGTGGCTGAAAGTGGGCTGACCACTTTGATCAGGTGGCGCCATCTGGGATAGATATTATAGAAAATCTATTTTTTCCTCATATTCTAAAATTTTGAACCCTGAAAATGCGCTGCTAGCCTGCAGGTGCTAGGCCCTCCCTTTGGCCTCCATAGTTGGAAGGAGACTAAATATACTGTATTACTCTCCCTATCATCATAATACAGTAGAACCATCAATTCAAACTTAGTTGACCAAGGCATGTCAACCAGACCTAGTCCAGTAACATGCTAGCCTTCAAGTTCATAGTGCATCCCAATGGGTAGCATACTTCAATATAAAATGATTACCACAGGAATGGTGTAGTCATATTAAAAACTGCTGACATCACCTAACTTTGCACATTTCAAATGTATTTTGCAAGTAGATCCAAACTCTGAGAAAATGTGTGTACTGTTATGATTTATATGGTTCATTAGCCTATTTCTGTTATATCATACTAAAGAAAATCAATACTGGCATGGGGGGAAAGCCGTATATCAGACATAGTGGGGTCATCTAGTGTCAAAGTTCAGAACTCCCAGCTCAGTATGCCTTGTGCAAACCCATCCTCAGCCCTGTCTGGGGAATTATCTTTGGAACTGATCTATGCCTGATTCAGGGTGCCCACTTTGAAACCAATCTGTGCCCAAAGTGTTTGCCCATTTTGAAGCTGCTCTGTGCCCAAATCAGTTAGCCTTATGTGGCCCACACAACCTGCTGAGGACAAAAACTGTCGGGAGCCCAACAGTCTTAGTTCAGGTTGCCTTATTAGGGCAACCCAATGTCGACCTGACTGAAAACCCGCTGTTTGCCCAACATAAAACCATGAATAGTATTATGCCCGCTTTGAACCAGCTTATCTGAGCTAAAACTAAATTGGCCTGCTCTCTCTCTCACACCCTCTCTCTCTCTCTCTCTCTCACACACACACACGCTCTCTCTCTCTCTCTCTCTCTCTCTCTCTCTCTCTCTCTCTCTGCTGTCATCAGATTGGAGGTGCTATAGAGTTTGCAGGGAGTTTGGTGAAGGTCCATCCGTAGTGTTTGAATAATGAGAGGCTGTAGTTCAGACAATCAGGATGTTTCAATATTAGAACATTACATCCAGAAGGAGGGACATAATTTTACATTAATGTCTACCGTAATATGAATGTATCACGATTGCTGAAGTCCAAAACACTTTGCGACTGCAGATTATTAGAGGGTTTGATCATTGTCCAGAGTCATTGCCTGTTAACCATACTAAAATTGTATCTGAAAACTACCACTTTTTGACTCTTAGGTCCATACAATCGATACTATATACTAGGATTCCATATTACTAGGTAGTAACATGCACTATGAAAGTAATGTCATCGAAATAACAGCGCATTCCTCATCCCAAAGTTGCCAGAGATCCATCATTATCTTCACAGAGATTTCTTTCCATTTATAATTTTGTGTACCACCCTACTGGCACCTTGGCTTCTTGTAAAAACTACAATGGTTCAGTGATGTTCAAATATTGTGGTCCACTGTTCAGTTTTACGAGGATCCCTGGTAGATTCAACATTATCTGAAATTTAGTTTTTAACAGTGTGACACAGTCGATTATCTACTGGCATATTCTTCACCTTAATCAATTTTATTTCAAGAACCCGTATTCATCAAACTGTAGTTCTATAAACTGAAGAGGGTCTTCACACTAAGGAAGCAGGTCACTTAATCTAATCTACACTATATGCAGGAAATCATGAGCAATTCTTTTAGGTTATATGAGCGATTAGTAACCCAGAAATATTCAAGGACGAACATGACATAGGCACCATGATATCGGTAAACAGCCTGAGGTCTGTCTATCAGTTCAACCTTTGTATTCTGTCATTAAGCAAATACGTACCTACACTGTCAGCCCAGTGTGGTGTTTCACAAGTTGGCAATATTTACAACTAGATGTGATAGCAATTTTAAGATTGGTTGTAAGCTTACAATGACAGGTGTTTCTATAAAAGTCATCAGTATGTTCTAATGTATTTCTGGGTATGACCATGCCAAAATATAAGTGGTTGCAATATTGCAACAGTCATAATTTAGTTTTAGAAATAGATATTTTATGACCATTATTATCTTTGGCTTGTGAAACACCCCACAGTGCACCAGCTTTACAGTGGATTGCTTATTATTCGGATCTACAAGGGGAGTTGCTGTTAGTACAAATCTAATGACCCTGCAATAGCGTGCCCTGTATCCCAGTACAGGGCAAGCTACCGCCCATTTACAACCGGGACTATGAAATAAATGAAGTACCGGTTATCTAATTTGATATTCTCTGGACCAAAAAGTAATGAAATGTTGACATAATTATCTTGCTTACTAATCTGGGTTTATTTAGAAAAAAAATTCCTTATATTCTGGACTACACGAAAATAGTTGCATCATGACATGGTATTACAGTCGAATAGTATTTCCTCTGTATTTCTACATACATAGTCTGCAACAACACAGATTTGCAGGTCTCTTCACATAGACAATATCCACTGTTGTGCACTAGGCTTTATAATGTAGAACATCCTATGAAGATAAAATCTAGGATCATCTTTAAACTCTTCTCAGGATGCTTCAATCCGGTGCTTCAGAAACTGAATCTATTAACACTGTAAAACATGCTCATAAGCTGCAGCTGTGCCTCCATCCTAACAATAGTCTAATTAGCATATGAAGTACAGTTACTCTGCATTATCTAACGATTTTGGCTTGGACAGTGCTTTTTTGGTCATGGCCCGGTGCACTATCAGGCCATAACCCTACTCTAACACCTTTTGTACATCTTCAAGAAGCCTTTGGTTTGAATCTGGACATGTCAATAAATTGGAGAAGTATACAAAGTCAACCTCGCCATACATTTCTAAGTAAAGCCATTCAGGGTTCTATGGGAATCGTTCCCTGGCTACTGTGGCAATAGACAGACTCGCTATCCATTACTCCATGCAGAACAGTAGTAGAATCCAATGCAAATGATATATTTGAGAAGATCTCACTTACCAGCTCATGGATGCCCACTTATTTAACATAGAATCCAATGGTGACAGGTGAAGTTACTAACAGGGAAACATCCTCAGGTATCCTAGATGAACATGCCATGCCTAAATTCTCCATATTGTTGGAAATATTAAGAATCCAATTATTTTCCATAGCGAAATGTCTCGGCACCCGCCATTGCGGCTTGCTAACCTTTGACCCCATAAGTGTGTCACTTCTGCACTGTCAACACGCCCCAGCATGGTTAATCGCTTGGATTTATAAAGAATTTGTTGGTATTTGGCCTCTATATAGACCAGAATGGCAATGAAATATGGCGAGAATAACCTTTGGTTCTATATACTAAAGGGTTTTTAGGTTAAAAGCTTAATATCATAGAATTCTAGTATAAAATCATGAGTATTCATGTTTCGGGGCCCTGTGGCGACCAGACCTGTAATATGGACAAGAAAGCGCAGGACAACTTCTGCTGACAGCCATGGCAAAGCGAGCGTGTGAGTCTTGCACTTACAAAATGTTTTCTCCTGGATTTATTATGGGGTTATAAGGTAAGAAATTAATACAAAATGGAGAAATGTGGATCAACACGGTAAAAGGTACACCCGCATATCTAGGCATATCTATTATACTGCATTTTATAGAAAACCACCCCCTCACTGTCATTATATGTATGGTGAATGGTAATATGTACTAGTCCAGTATTTTGTGACTTACAAAGGGGTTATTCGACATAACCGACTGTTATTTCATTGGAAAAGCGTGACCAAGCAATACAACAAAAGAACAGCTTAATGAATTTTCACACAATGTTATAGATATGTGCTAGCTCTATGCCCGTCCCTCTCTACTTAGTACACATAGAAAATACAAAAGCACCATTTTGCAGTAGGCCTAATGGTTATCTCCTATTTCCTCTGAAAGAATAAAGGCTGCATGTTTCCAAAGTAGGATCCATTCAGCCCTCTCACAGAAACATCCCTAATTAAACAAGGTGGTCCTAGACTCCATACTCAACTGATAATAACGTCAAACATTTGTCGATTACGTAAAAGCCAACTTCAAATCCTAGTTTCCTTTAGGCTTCAAGAGATGCATTGTAATCACAGCCATTTTTGGAATGAGTAGGGAAACATTCAGCATCTGTTCACGATTAACTATAGAACAAAGCACCTTTTCTATCAATTACTGGGAAATCCTTATATATCCCATAGTGTGGAACCCCCGTAGCCTTCATCTTTTGTTTTAAAGATGCAACACCATTCACGTCCCAATTCTTTTAAGTACCTTTGGCAATATGCATTATCTATATATCCTCCTATTACATATTGTATGTATGTGTTCTTTTAGTCATTGGAACATTGCAAAGGATCTATAATTTTAGTCCATCCTACCTACTTCAGGGGCTGTTCAAAGTGCAGTTGCCCCCTAGCATCACAGTAGTTTGTTTTATCTCTTTCAAAACGCATAGATTATCCTTACAATATTTTGTGATTTTTTTCTGAATAATATAAAAGCTTCGTAAGAACAATACTCTTACTGCTGGAATCAAGAGTTATATATCTAGGTCCTAGACAGTTACAGTGTTCACAGCAGTAATAGACAGTAATGGGTGTGCACATGCTCTCAGATTCTCCAGAAAGAGTGCTTCTACACCAACCCGCTTGGAGATACATCCCTTAAGAGTGTTTCTCTCCCGTACACAAGCCAACGCCCATATGTCAACTATCTAAGGAAATGACCCTTCTCCAAATGCTATGAGTCTAAATCTTCCCATTGGGCAAGGTTAATTTGGTACTGTGGGGCTCTTATCCCTCAAATGATTCTTAATTATCATACAGACTACCATTGTATCCCTTATGTCGCTTAAGCCTCAACTGTTGTTATCCCTCAAATGCTCTTACCCAGCAATTGCTCTCATCCCTAAAGTTTTCTTCTCATCAAATGCCCTTATCCCTCCAGTGCTCTTATCCCTTGAAAGATCTTATTCTTCAAATCCATTTGAGGTAATGAATAGGAATTGCTTCCTAATTGAAACATGAGGTATGTATTCTAAAGTCCTACTATGAGGGAATGATATGAAGATAGATTTGGAGAGGTAAGGAACATAGTATGGAATAAGGGAGTTTAAAGAAATATGGGGAGTGTATTGGGTTTGAAGAAGTAGGGGAGGGCGTACAGAAAAGGAATAGTTGACAGCATCCCTGTGGGCACGACTCACTCAAATGATACTGTAGGGGCACGGTTTTAGGATGACTCCGGTATGAGTTGGTCGGTTCCCGAGCGGGGCGGACACTCGGGTCTAAGGTCGGTTATGCCGGACGAGTGGTGGCAGCACTGCTCCCCGGACTTCTTGGCCTAGACTCAAGAGGTTGCCACCCAACCCCTGTGGCCTTGCATATAAGGCCGGGTCGGCGACTGGCGGAGGGGGTAGAACCCTTTCGGGTTCCGTGTGTAGAAGGAGTGTATCTCCTCCTCTGGCTCCGAGAACTTACATAGGTAGCTCATTGTTTGATAGTCTGAATACTCTGATACAGATATCTTTGATGCAGGTACCTTTGCATTCGGAAACCTTTAGTCTGATTGTACGTAGGATCCTGAATAAAACTTGTTGCCTCTTCTGTACCAGAGATTGTCGTTTGGTAGTCCTTTCCAGATTAGACACGCGAACACGAACCCAGAATACTTGACCGTTACACTGGTGCCGTGACCAGGATTGGTTAAGTAAGAGTGCGCAGCCGTGGCTGAACAAGTTGATTTGGGTATTAAGAATGAGTCAGTTCCAATAACACAGTGTGTTGGGGGAACTGCATATATGGACTATAGGGAACCGATTCAGAATGTTGGGGATTCGAGAAGTACAGATTCGGAAGCCAGTGGGGATACCTCTATGGGCCTTGAGGGGACCGTAGCGGTTAATCAGACGGTTCCGAATATTCGAAACTCGGAATTATTAGGTGGCGGAACCTTCGGTAGTCCTATTCTGTTAGCTCAGATACCAGCAACGGAACCCCGAGGGAGAAGGGAGTCCATCCAGATCCTGCCTTTATCCGGCCAGGGAGTTTTTTTGAATCAGTTAAGTACAGCCATGTTGTCTGAATCCATCTTCAATCCTGGCGGGTCGAGCCAACCGGCTCCTATGAACACGATAGGATTGGACAGGTACCGCGAGGAGAGGAGTGGTTTTGAAGCTGAGAGGACGGCTCATCTGGAATGGAAAAAAAGGTGTGATCAAGAGAAAATAAGGAGTGAAAAACTGTTGGAATTTGAGAGGAAGGAATGTGAACAAAGGAAGAATCAATTGTTGGAATTAGAAACCTCTGTTGAGAATTTTACATACGAAAATGAGAGTTTACGAAAGGAAAAATGGAATCTGGAAAGAACCTTGGAGGACCTGGAACGTAGCAAGACGACTGAAAAGTCCCGATTGAAGGAAATCGAAGATCAGGTAAAAGAAAAAAAATCTGAATACGATTCGGTAGTGCAGCATTTTGAACAAACTAATGAACAGTTAAATCACATCTGTGCTGCACTGGAAGATACGACCAAGGAGCATGACCGGTTTACATCTCAGCAGCCAATGAGGCTGGAGGCGGCCGAGAGATGTGAGTAGTATACTGGATGGGGACCAGGATCAGAATGATATCTGTACCTCTACTCCGAAGCCGATTCTAAAGAACCGGTACAATCCCTTTGTGAATGACAACGCGGACAAGAATGTGGTCAGAGATAGGTACCAGCCTAATCAGGGTCGGAATGTACGTTTGAGTGTAGGACAGAAGGATGCCACCTTTACAACCGACAGGGAGTATCAGTATATTGACACTAGGGGGCAGCCACTGCCCTCTGCATGTGTGGGGGACCCCTCACTAGATGGGGTGGGGGTGGATGCGTGTATAAGTGGACTGGACGATGCCCAGGGCCATTCGGTAGATGGGAACCAGACCTACCAGGTCTCTGGGAGTTCAGAAGAGACCTTGGTGGAAAACAGTGATCCGACATATTGCGTATGATTGTCGGGCTCCTGAACCGGTAGCTCAGAGTGTATCTGGTGTTGAGGAGGTAGACGAGAATTCGGAAAATTAGAGAGGGTTGGGATTATGGCGAAAGACTCAACCCGTAAAATTAATGTTAGCCACAGTACTGTCCACAGTAAATCATCTGAAGAATCTGAGATGAGTACGTCTGGCAGAGTAGGTAGTAGGGAGGCTGATCACCCCCCTCTTCTCGGGGTCAGAGACCCTAGTGGATCAGTTGATCAAGAGATTAAGAGCATACCAGTTATCACTAGGGAAGAGGAAGGGCCGTGGGTTCGAGAACTCGCACGTGCATGTGTGGCACACCTTCCCCCGGATCACCCCTGTTTGAAGCACATAAGACAGCGAGGGTTGGATCTTGGCATGTCGGAAGATTTTGATCGGTTTACTGGGAACTCCTCCCCACTCGGAAGTCGGAGATGGTATGTACCTGTTACGATTCAGGGTAGGACTGGGGAATTCTTGGTAGATACAGGGGCTAGCCACTCTCTAATCTCCAAGCGATTCCTCAGCCACTTGCCGGACAAAACTGAGAACCTCATAACGGGGGTAAGGGCTTGTACGGCCGATGGGTCAGATATGCAGGTGGTTGGTAAGGCATTTATGAAGGCAGAGATCGGGCAGAGAGAATTTGTCCTATGTCCGATAATAGCGGAGGTGAAGGATGATGGCATACTCGGATTAGACTTTGCGAGTCTTTTTGAAGCTGAGTTGAACCCGAGTCAGGGCATTTTGAGTATTAAGGAACCGTATGATATCCAAGTTGTATGTTTGCTCCGTCAGATCAGTTCAGTAGCCAGCGTAGTGGACACAGTTAAGATCCCCCCGGGTGTCGCCTGTGATGTGCTATGTACTACTGACAGATCTCTAAAAGGTCAGGAAAGTCTGTTTGAGCCGGATACTGCCCACCTGGCCAGTATCGGATTAGAATCAATGGATACCCTGGTAGGGAATCCATTTTGGAATGTTCTCCCAGTCATGAATCGGGGGGATGGACACCATCTATCTCAGGAAAGGTTCGGAGATTGGGGGAATGACACTGATAAATATGGTTGCCCACTCGGCTAGCAAACCGGAAGAGGAAGTGGTCCTATCTGGAAAAATGAAACTGAATGAGCAATTTGATACTATGATTGAGGAATCTTCTTTGGAAAATAGCTACCAGAAGATGGAAGCAGGGAATCTGTTACGGAGGTATGAGGAGGTGTTCAGTTACCCGGGTGGGCCCTTAGGTCGGAATGATAAGGTGTTGCACCATATCAATACCGGAGATGCCGAACCTTTCAAAATTCCGTGTAGACAATGAGAAGAGAGTGATAGTACCAAGTACTAGCCCCTGGTCCAGCCCGGTCGTGATGACCACGAAAAAGGACGGTAGTATCTGATTTTGCGTGGATTATAGGAAGTTAAACGGAATAACTAAGAAGAATTCGGACCCTCTATTGAGGGTCGATGAAACTTTGGATGCATTAGGAGGGAACAACTGGTTCTGTACCCTGGACCTACAATCCGGGTACTGGCAGATTGGGATGAACCCTGGTGACATAGAGAAAACAGCGTTTTCCAGTCATCTGGGATTGTTTGAATACAGGGTTATGCCATTTAGGCTGTGCAATGCGCCAGCCACCTTTGAGTACATGATGGAAGCTCTGTTGAGTGATCTGTTATGGAAGAAGTGTTTGGTATACCTGGATGACGTAATTGTTTTTGGTAAAACATTCCGTCAGTGTCTGAATAATTTGAAAGAGGTTATGAAAAGACTGATGTCCAACGGACTGCATCTAAAAGCCAAGTGTGAGTTTTTTAGGAATTCCATCACGTATTTGGGAAGAATAATATCTCCGGAAGGGGTTAAAGCTGATCCTGAGAAGGTGGAAAGCGTGCGAAACTGGGAAAGACCCGTGACTGCTAAGCAGGTGAGGTCATTCTTAGGCTTTTGTAGCTATTATAGGGATTTTATTCCGGGTTACTCGAGAGTGAGCTTTCCCCTACAAAGCATTGCACACTGGACACCCAAAAGGTCAAAGGAACCTCTCCCATGGGGGTATGAACAGGAGAAATCATTCGTTAAGTTGAAAGATTTATTTACGGATACTCCGGTATTAAAGTACCCCACGGCAACGGGGCACTTTATTTTAGATACTGATGCTAGCAACGACAGTATTGGGGCCGCACTGTCTCAGGTCCAGGATGGTGTTAAGGTTCCAATTGCGTTTGCCAGCAACACTCTGAATAAGGCTCAAAAGAACTTTTGTACCACTAAGAGGGAACTTTTGGTGGTGGTAGTGTACACTAAGAAATTTAGACATTTCTTGCGGGGGTCGGATTTTACGTTACGGACTGATCATTCATCACTCCAGTGGCTACTTAACTTTAAGGACGCCGAAGGGATGATGGAAAGATGGTTAGCCCACCTTTCAGAATTCGGATTGGAGAACAGTCAGATTCAACATAGGTTGGGGAATAAGCATACGAACGCTGATGCCTTGAGTAGAAGGCCCATTAAAAAGTGTAACCGGGAGGATTGCGATGACTGTGAAAAGCACAACGCGGTCATTGCAGATATAAGAACACCATATAGGGATCATCTGGAAATGCTGATTGAGTGGTCAACCGAGACTATTCGTCAGTTCCAGAATAAAGACTCTATCAGTAAGAAGCTCCTGGAAACTGTTCCATATGGGGTAAAACCTGTAAGGCCTGCTATTAGTATGGAGAATAGGGAGATGAGGAGATTTTTAGCTCAATGGGCCGAGTTGGAAGTCCGGGATGGGATTCTATGTAGATGGAAGATAAGTCCGATTAATAAGATGCTTCAGATTGTCATCCCGAGTGCCATACGTCGGGATGTTATGTATTATTGTCATGGCCACATTACAAGTGGCCATTTTGGGAAGAATAGATCTCTGGAAAGACTTTGCCGGAGATACTATTGGCCAGGGATGAGTGGAGATTTGCTTAGGTGGATTGCCACTTGTCCTGACTGTTGTAAGAATAAACAGGGAGAAGGGTTAGGTAAGAATCCCTTGGGTCAGGAAATGTTCAGAGTGTGTTTTGCCAAGATTGCAATTGACATCATTAGTGGGTTTACTACAACCCCTAGAGGTAACACTTGCATGATGGTGGTGTGCGATTATTATACGAAATATACGGTGTTCCCTCTGAAGGATCATAAGGCTGTCACTTGTGCGGAAGCATTTGTGAGAGGCTGGGTGTTGCAGTTTGGAGTCCCTCTGATGCTGCACAGTGATCAAGGAAGGGAGTTTGAGTCAGAATTGTTTCAGGAAATGTGTAACTACCTGGCTATCTGTAAGACGCGTACAAACCCATATCGTCCTCAGTCGGATGGCCTGGTAGAGAGATTCAATATAACCTTATTGCAAGTCCTGAAACCATTGGTAAATAAGTACCAGGATGATTGGGATGTTCAATGCGATTTCGTAGTTCATGCATATAACAGTATGGTGCATGCTTCTACTAATTGCACTCCGAATATGTTGGTTTATGGTGAAGACATCATAATGCCAGCGGACCTGGTGTTTGGTGTGATCGGAATTAGTCCTGAAACTCCCTGTAGCATAATGTTTGTGGAAGCTCTAAGGGACAATTTTAAGAAGGCTTATGAACTCGTTAGGAACCAATTGGAAAAATCAGCAAATTGGCAGAAGATAGGGTACGATACTGGATTAAAACCTAGATTCTTCAGGGTAGGTGATAGGGTCCTTAGGTTCTATAAACCTCTTGATAGATTAAAGGTGGTATCTAGTTGGGACGGTCCACATATAATCACACAGATTATTTCGGAAACCACCTGTTTTATAAAAGATCTGAATGGCAATATGAGAAGATGTCATGTGGAAGTGTTACAACCCTATAGGAGTAGAAAACTAGCAGAGGAAATGTACGGAGTGGGTCCGGATGTTAGAGAATTACCTGAGTTTGTGGATCTACCCGAGTTGGAACAGTTGACCGACATGAAAGATGCGGACGAAGGTGGGGAAACCGTTCCGGACGAAATTGTGGATTTGAAAGGAAGAAGAAGCCGAGGAAAATGCCTATTCTAGGTACCCGAAAGAGGAGACGGAAGAAGAATATGGTGGAGGTTAATGAGAAAGATAGAGGAAATGTTAAGAATAAGAAAGTCTCGGCAGGAGTTGGAAAGACTAAGCAACCTGGAACCCGAATGGCTAGATCAGATTCCGGGAATCAAGCTACGTCGCCCAATACTAAGAATAGATCTGATAAGGAGAGCGTACGACGTAGTGCTAGGATCGCACAGAGAAACGGTGTAACCTAATAAAGTCCCATCCAAAGAAGTATTGAATCATGAAACACAACGATGTATTGTCCTGTACGATGTCTTTATGTTACATGTATGTACTACTATGTGTTATGATAGAGGCGGTGTCAACTTTGTTGACGGCGTAGGGAATGCGGTACCGAGTGAACAGAACCGCTCTAACCTGCTCTGTTATCCGTGACTTGATGGTTCCCGTGGGTGATGGACGGATATATCCGACGTGTTGGTAAAAGGCTACACAGGGTACTTCTGTTGTAATGGTGCAAAGTATGTTATCCGAGGAGGTTAAGATGGGGGTTAGGAGGGCCGGGTCAGTCCGGTCAACTCAGAAGACGAGAGATTGTTGGAAGATGAATATCACCTCAGATGTCAGCGAGGGGAGTACGAACCCCACTACTCGGGAAAATGAAACGGCTCGGAAGGAAGCACTCGGAAAGGAAAAAGGCGCGGAGGCTGGGGAAACCACCGCCGCCATCTTGGTTCCCGAGAGCAAACAGGGATATCTGAATTTTGAGACCGGAGTTATCCGGTGGCCTAATGGTGATACTATTCTGATCGATAGGAATAAGATTTGGGATAAGAAATTAAGTAAGCCACATAAGATAAAAAGGGAATGGAGTCGGCTGATCAGGGACCTGATTCCTGTGGGTCTAACAATCCCGAGTCTCTGGTATACGAATTATATGGACATGGCTACAGGGATGGCGAAATGCTCCATATTCTATCAGATCTGTGAATCCGTTAAGAAGAGCTGGGATAGTACCCATCCGGATAGGGAGGCCTCTGATACCCTATTCTACCTTATAACACGGTTAGAGAGTTTTCAGTGCCGAAAATGGATAATATCGATTCCTATATCTGGCGATAGAGCACCCAAAATTCACGGTGAGCGGACAGCGGGGCGGACATGTTGAAACCTACCGTGACACGAAAGTAAATTCTCCATTTTTGAAGCTTATAGACCAAATATAGCGAAATCCTTTGGACATAACATAGTTGAAACCTCATTCTAACTCCCTGTCGGGTAGATTACTTGATATTTTTTTGCTGAATTTAACATACAAAATTATTAAAATTTCGAATCAAGCGACTTGCCGTGCGTCTTCCCCGTTCTGTTTACACTACAGGTGCCGCCGCCTGGTGTGTACAGAATGGATTATATGTGACCCATCCTTACAAAATGGTACGGAAGTCGCACTTACAAAATGTTTAGTTATTGGCATATTCATTTACAGCTCATCAAGAGCTTTCATTTGGTATATAACACTTGCATATTTGAACCAGGTGGTCCTCTAAAGGATCTTCCGTCGGTAAATTTAGTCGGATGAATTAAAAATCGATTAAACTGAGATAACTGACATTTTAAACATATAATAATTTATGAATCCTATATAATTCCCATGTAATTCTATATAACCAAGAAAACTATAGCTATGTCTTCTAGGCATTTGGGGCTTAAATTCAGTTTAGTAGGCAAGGATTCTGAAAGATATCTACCCATAGGTTAGAAAATTGCTAAAATATCAATTTTAAAAAATCTGATATTTTTGACACTATACCACTTGAGAAGCCTTTATCTAGGCTTCTAAATGTGTGACTTCAGTACCGTTTTGTTAGGATGGGTCACATATTTTAGACTGGCGCAGCTCTGTCTCGACGTGTTCGCAGTAGTAGGTCTATGAGAGTTGGAGTTGCAGGAGGTCGCCAGCTTACCAATACGTCAACATGAAACCAAGATGGCGGAGGGCCGTCTTGTCGACTGGCATAAGAAATGAATGGATTGTATCATTTTTTTGAGGTAAATACTTAGAATTAATGGTGGAAACCGTGTTATAAGGGCAATATATAATGCATAGACTTGCACTCGTTGGCTTCATGGGGTTTAATAGAAGCATTCGCCTACGGCTCATGCTTCTATCACCCCCTGAAGCCAACTCGTGCAAGTCTATGCATTATATATTACTTCCTCGGTGGACCGGGCAGTACTTGTATGAAGAATTTGGATGATTTGATAGCGGAAGCAACTCCTGCAGGTCGTATGACTACGAGGTCGGCGACCATACCCTTCGATCCATCTTTTTCCCAGTTTGGGGAAACCGAATTACAGAAAGAAGAAAGACGGATTGAGAATGAGTCAATTCGGGATAAAGAACTAAAAAGTAAGATTGACGAACAGGATGAAGTCCTTCTGAAACAAAAGAGTGAGTTGGAAGCTATCAGAATGGACGAGGAAAATAAGTCAGACATGGCAAGGCTAAGACTTGCACGGAATCTGACTACCCATGAAGCCGCTAAGAATCTGTCGGATGAAGAATTTAAGGTGACTGTTACCAAGAGAGCTAGGAATCTGTTAAAGAAGAGGATGAAGGAGGATAAGAAAAAGCTTGAGAAACAGAAAGTGGAGAAGGAAAATACTGAGGGGGATAAGTCCGGAAATCAGAGCAAGGACACAGTGTCCAACTCTAAATCGGAAGCTTTGGAAGGAGATCTGGAAGGAGAGACGGATGAGAAGATGGATACAGGATCAAATCCGGATTGGGATTGGACCGTCGACATCCAGCATCCTGAACAGTACGATAATGGTCCCAATCTGACCATAGATGAGAAGAGAATTCAGGCCAACGTTAAGTCGGGATTCAGAGATTTCGTTCCGAAAAGTCTGCTGGAATGTAAGAGAAATAAGAAATATTTCGGGTGCCCTCCTCTGATAAATGCAAATGGTGAAGACGATTTGGAAGAATGGATGAAGATGACTAGGAAAGGTAAGAATACTTATATGTTCTACGTCAATTGGGTTGAACAAACTCTGGACAATCGGAATGATAAGTACTACAACTTCAATGCCTACAGTAAGTTGAAGTGGGCAATCGACATGTGGGAAGAGAAGGTCAATAATAAGTGTCCGTTTACAAACTGTAAGGGGATCCCAATCAGATTTTCTAGTCACATCAAATTCATTAGGCATATCATTGAGGAACATATGCACCACCATCCGGTTTATCTGTGCTACATGGATAAAGGTCGGACAGGAGCAGTGTGTTCCGGTATAAGAACGTGTCGGATGAGTGAGTTAGTAAGGCATCTGAAGGCGGACCATCAGATGGGAGTGTTTTCGGCAGTTGAGAAGGTATTAGAACTACATCAGATGTTAATAGCTAGGTGGGACAGTTGGAAGATTGAGAACTTTGGAAGTCTGACAGCTAAGGTTGCGAAATTCTGTCAGGTCACTAAACACTCGAATTCGAAATTCGAAGCTGCATTTGAAGTCAAGATGTGGTCGGGTATGTTAAACATTGATGGGGATCAGTTTGCAGAGATGAGAAAGAACAGAGGAGATGTAGCTTACCGAGACGTTAAGGGAGCGACAGCTGCTAAGCAATTGCGTATGAAATCAGTTGGGAAGTTTAGTTTTCGGGGTATCCAGAGGCCAAGCCCTGCTCGGTTCTCTGGTGTTTCGGAAAGGATCCGCAGTGAGAGTCCTTCACCAGTTCCGTCCAGTTCCGGATTAGAATATCGCTCCCCTTTGAGTAGTTTGAAAGGTGCAGCGCCACCCAAATTCGATGAGGCAAGTAAGAAAGACTTTCCCACACTCGGAACACCTGGTAAGGAGAGTCTGACATTAGACCAGTACGGAAGAAATAGGAGAGAAACTGTACCAGCACCTACGACCTCTTCCGATTTCAAAACACCACGGGACGTTCGGTATGCCTCACAAGACATACGATATAAGGATACAAGTGCCACATCGGGAGAAATGTTGAGTTCAGTAGTAAGTTCAGGATCAAGACTCCGGAAGCATCCTTCACAATCTTCTGGTCCGGAATCAGATAGTGGCTCGTACACAGTCAGAACTCCTGAAACTAAGGATGCCTCAGAATACCCTCTGAATAAGATGTCGGATGAGTCATTTACGGTTCAGGAATATGTTGTTCGCAATTGGCAGCAGCAACATGAAGAGAGGTCGGTCACGTATCTGAACGATGTAGTATCTTCAGTAGTACAACTGACCCAACATGTTCAGAGTCTGGAGCTGTCCCGGTTAGAGTAGGAAAAGGACGAGAAACATGAGGTTAAGATGAAGGAGTTAACAATTAGGGAGAAGAAAATAAATAAGAGCAACGATTATTGGAAATCAGAAGTTGCGAAGGCGAGGTCGGAAACCGATCTGTTAAGTATGCGATTTATGGAGGCATTCGGAATACCCATGGCCGCTTGGGATGGGCCCCATAGACATGCCAAGGAATTGTTGGATGGACAGATTTCAGATTATGGTCTGGAGCCTGAAAAGGATGTGGGGGTTAAGAATAAAGATGATACGGAGATGGAAGGTTAAGTTGATACAATATCGTTAGGAATAGAATGATCCTGCAAGTTACGGTGTGGGAACCTACCTGAGATGATGGAACGTACAACCGAGCTGTGCTGTTATCAGGAACCAACAATCCGGGATGAAGGAAGTCCTGACTATGGATCTGTGGTAGCTGTTAGGAATGCCATATTATACAACTCTGGTTTACGCTGTACCAGTTCTTCTGTACATGCGTTTTAGGACTATAGGACCGCACAGGATACGGGTGCATCCTATGTACATTCGAACATTCCACATCGGATTGTAACCAACTCAAAATCTCCATGAACAATACGACTACAACTCCTGATTACGAACTGTTACAGGACGGTACAATTCGGAACTGCGGGCACTGAAACTGCCCACAAACTATGGACCTCAAATTCAGGACCCCATGAGTCAGGACAACACTGAAATAAGAGATTTTCAGAATACATTCTCTATTGTCGCACCATATCATCTACATTTACAAATTTTACCTATCATTCTGAAACCACTTGTACGGTATTCTACTACTCCGGTAGTTTACCATTTAGGATTATCAGGAATCTGGCAATTGTTAAGACCAGATTGGTGTATTTAATTCAAAATGTGTTCATGACCATTTGTTGGTTAATTAAATATCATATGACCCTACAGGTGTTCATGTAAATAAGTATATTATACGTACATTAAATTATTTTTGTATAAAAAAAAAGGGTCTAGAGGTATCTATTATTATCAGGATTTCCGAGTATAGCTATTCAGAGTAATTTATACCTACCCATTGACATGTTTTCTGATGCTACTTTTGATTGTAATAATCTAAATTTGGGTACAATGGTATGATATCAGTTGAGTTATTAGATTATATAGTCAAACTAGGTGTGAGTTCGGTAAAGATGTATTTTATACCTGACTTGGTGTAATACTTACGATATATTGTTGCTATGTTGCTCAGTACACACTTCATAGAATTTTTGAGCCAGACAACTTGTACGCTGGACCGTATGCCCTATATTGTACATTTGTATTAATACTATAACTTAAGTCACTACCCTAATTGTGTAGCACCTTGTCATAGTCTTGGTGGGGGTAGTGTAGGGGCACAGTTTTAGGATGACTCCGGTACGAGTTGGTCAGTTCCCGAGCGGGGCGGACACTGTGGCCTTGCATATAAGGCCGGGTCGGTGACTGGCGGAGGGGGGAGAACCCTTTTGGGTTCCGTGTGTAGAAGGAGTGTTTCTCCTCCTCTGGCTCCGAGAACTTACATAGGTAGCTCATTGTTTGATAGTCTGAATACTCTGATACGGATACCTTTGATGCGGGTACCTTTGCATTCGGAAACCTTTAGTCTGATTGTATGTAGGATCCTGAATAAAACTTGTTGCCTCTTCTATACTGGAGATTGTCGTTTGGTGGGCCTTTCCGGATTAGACACGCGAACACGAACCCAGAATACTTGAACGTTACAATACCTTTATGGTTAGGTGAAACTAATGAACTTATTACACAAAAAATGATATTTTTCTAGCAGTAATAATAATGAAATTATTGCACATGATAACCAAACACACTTAAACAAAAATCTGTATACTACTTTGTATGACAAATGACCAATGCCACTTAGAGACATAGGTATGTCTACATAGTGGCAAACATTGGCTTTTTTGTTCTTTTAATTTTTCAATCTATAGTTCCCTCCTACCACTTCCAATCTCAAACACGGAAACCGTCTTGAGTGTTAAGAGCTGTTTGAGGGAGAAGAGCCCCACAGGTATGTGTATTAGGATATCCTCTTCACGTGGAATGAAAACATGAAAGATCGACGGTAGTATGTATAATTATAATGCCTAAAATCATACGATGATTCAGGTACACACGTGAGCATGCCCGTGTGGAATTTGTTAATATGCATCTATCTTGCCCAGCACAAATCACAGTGTTTAAAATATAAGAACACGTTTTGTTATACCTGATACGTATACCCTAAAACATCCATTGTATGGATTTTTTCTTTTGTCCTTTTCAAAATAACATGGGATCAAATGAAAGATGTATGCAATCTATGATAAACCAACAAAGCGAGCTTGACTCTAACCTTCCGTCTGAGAGCTTCGTAATTTGCCAAGACAAATACGTGGTAAGGCTATAACGCATGATATATGTTTTTACATTGCCATGCAATAACGTCAACAGCCCATCTGTTTCTTGTCGTATTGGGTGAATATGTGATGCGTCAGCAAAATGGACAAACATGCACATGGCTAGTAGTAATAGGGATCTCTTTGTTCCTGGTGCACAGTATTGTTGTGACACAGGGGTAGAGGCGAGTTGGATGATGGGAGGAGGGATCCATGGGAGGGACTAATCTCCGGTCAGCCCAGATCCGATTAACATCCCTGATATGTCAATTGCCAGAGCACTACGCCTGTGATCCCCACACGGCGATGACAGCATTGATGCCCTACGGCTGGATCAATGGGATCATACTGAGTTGATCACCACCCTACTCACTACTCTCTCTCTCTCTCTCTCTCTCTCTCTCTCTCTCTCTCTCTCTCTCTGCACCCACCCATCCCACCCCACACCTACTGGGGAGGGGGTGCTGGATAGGGTGGGGAGGGGTGCTCACATATCAATTACCTCACATCCCCAATGTCACTGGGTATCTGGGTACTGACGTCTGAATCGCCTTAATATCAATGTTGGGGGTCGTGCGGCCAGCTGGCAATAACAATAGACCTGGCCAGTGCCCACCCAGGGCGGCCTCACCACCCCTACTACCTGCACTGCCTACCGGCCTCCATCCATCCCAGCCTTCTCCATAGCATACCTTACAGGATTGTGACTGGCTGTAAGCGGGTAGAAGCGGTATTACCTGTAGAGCCATGACCACCTACCTGCCCCCATCGCACCCCCGAACCCTTAGACTGCCGTGACTCAACGAGATAAAGCTCGAATTACCACCTGGGTGACAGGGTGGCCGCGGTCTAAAAAATATCTAACTCGCCTCGCGCCCCCCCAACCACCACCCACCTTCCCAGCCCCTGGGGGAGGAGATGCATATCGTATGGTTTATTGATGTGTCGATGATTCAGTATGCTCCAGCCTCCCACCCATTCAATGTTTCCTCCTTGGCCAAAGCCCCAACCACTCGCGAGTTGCTTGGCTCGGCTGAGTTGCCAACCCAAGCTGAGCACCTATTTATTTCGCTACATTATTTCTAATTTTTTCTCCCCTGCTGGCTGAGGACGGACAGCCCCAAGGGGAGGGTAGTCTTTCAGTGGATCTGACCCCGGAGCAGAATAAATTACTTTACTGGGGGTCTTGGGCGGATGGGTACGTTGTTGGGGAGGGAGGAGGTTGGTAGTGTGGGTAGGTGGGAATGGGAGAGAGGGTGTAAAGGGGAGGAGGAGTGATGGTGATGGCAGGTGGGTGGTAGTGGTGAGTCGTGGTGGGAAGCTATGGGGAGTAGTCAATGGAGGGCAGTATCGGGCAGTAATACTGAGGAACTAAGGAAAAAGGAATCTCAGATGGTATGTACACTGGCTGGTCTATACTTTGGGTTATGGTCAATGAAGGTGACCACATTGTTGATGGAGCGGTTGGACAGATACCTAGAGCCCACCACATGTATAAGGCACACCTTGAGTTCATGCCAGACATATTGGTCTGAAATCTGTCATTTTAGTTTAGAAAAATCCGCATATAAGGCGCACCCCAAACAACTTTGGCCAGTCCGATGAGGTGCAGGTGAGCCCATCATCATGTATATGCCGCGGTGCATTGAGATTAAAGGGATAGGGATGTTTGTATTTTGAATACAATTTGTGGATGCTATGCCACGACACCTATGCACACGAGGAATTATACAATATTTAACACATTGTTCAGAATTGTAGATATTGACAAAATTCTCATAGCTTGATCTTTTAGTTATACACTGCTCGACCTGGCTCATTTTATGCATATTATGCTGACAGCAGTGTCCAAATACACCCATTAATTGTATCCCATCATAAATCATTTTTGGATGTTATGTCTGTGGTTTAAGTGGAATTCGAATGCTGAAAATAGTGACATTTCTGGGCCAATGCATACAACGGTGAATCCAGGGGCCAATTTATTTATGGGACAAATTGCCCTTTAGTCAGTTTTAACAGTATCCTTCAACTGTTAATACAAGCAGAGTAGTGGAAGGTGATATTTCCTACCCTCCATACAAGGGGTTTCTGGTAATCAAAACATTGTAGCCACTCAGCAGGGTCAGTTTCACATAACCACTTTGTCAAATTAAGGTCCGAGTGGAGAGGAATCTCATGTCAGCAATTTGGGAAAGGGTTGTCGGCAGAAAAGAGCCCAGCCCACACTAAAGAGCTAAGCAAAGGCTACAGGTCTCCGTAATGTGTTGATTGCTTTCATGTTCGTGTTTATTTTATTCTGGTGACCTTACCCATTTCTGGCAAACCATCCTATTTCTCATTTTCAAAAAGCGAAACCTTCATATTGTTGATGCTTTACCACAATATCAGTCATAGGCCTGTATACGCAAAAGTACATGTCGGTATCATTATTGCTGCTGCACATGGTTTCTCTTGTACAATGTACAAATTTAGTAGTGGTTCTGATACCAATTATGTCATTTGAAAAACCCTCTGTGACATTAAGTTAATTCTTCTCTTATCTGGTTTAAAGTACCCATTCTACATACTACTTGGTGTCCCCATTTCAAATCAGTGGTCCATTCTATTTTACACGTACCGGTATTTGCTATGCTTGAAGGACCTATAACCTTCTAGTTATAACCAATATAAAGGCCACATTTAAATTACTACTAGGTGTGCTCAATGTCTCGGCCTTTACTACAAGGTGTGGCCAGTTGAAAGGACCTATTGCATGTACAGCTGGGTGTTACGTCTGAGGGCATATTTACAATGCACCCATACAATCCACAACTGGTATACCTGGTATAAAACTCTCATTCTCTATACAATTAGTTGTGCCCAGTATGAAGTACCCACTCTTGATGTATGCTAATTGTCTCGTATAAAGCACCAAAGCTATGTATCACTTTCTGTGCCCCGATATAAAGCACCAATCCTATGGACTGCTTGCTGTGCCCGCCATAAAGCACCCATTCTATGTACTACTTGCTGTATCCGCTATAAAGATCCCATTCTATGTACTACTTGCTGTACCCACCATAAAGCACCCATTCTATGTACTACTTGCTGTACCCACCATAAAGCACCCATTCTATGTACTACTTGCTGTACCCACCATAAAGCACCCATTCTATGTACTACTTGCTGTACCCGCTATAAAGCACCCATTCTATGTACTACTTGCTGTAACCCCCATAAAGGACCCATTCTATGCACTACTTGCTGTACCCGCCATAAATGACCCATTCTATGAACTGCTTGCTGTAACCCCCATAAAGGACCCATTCTATGTACTACTTGCTGTACCCGCTATAAAGCACCTATTCTATGTACTACTTGCTGTATCTGCTATAAAGCACCCATTCTATGTACTACTTGCTGTAACCCCCATAAAGGACCCATTCTATGTACTACTTGCTGTACCCGCCATAAAGGACCCATTCTATGTACTATTTGCTGTATCCGCTATAAAGCACCCATTCTATGTACTGCTTGCTATGCCCGCTATAAAGCACCCATTCTATGTACTACTTGCTGTACCCACCATAAAGCACCCATTCTATGTACTACTTGCTGTACCCGCTATAAAGCACCCATTCTATGTACTACTTGCTGTACCCGCTATAAAGGACCCATTCTATGTACTACTTGCTGTACCCACCATAAAGCACCCATTCTATGTACTACTTGCTGTACCCGCTATAAAGCACCCATTCTATGTACTACTTGCTGTAACCCCCATAAAGGACCCATTCTATGCACTACTTGCTGTACCCGCCATAAATGACCCATTCTATGAACTGCTTGCTGTAACCCCCATAAAGGACCCATTCTATGTACTACTTGCTGTACCCGCTATAAAGCACCTATTCTATGTACTACTTGCTGTATCTGCTATAAAGCACCCATTCTATGTACTACTTGCTGTAACCCCCATAAAGGACCCATTCTATGTACTACTTGCTGTACCCGCCATAAAGGACCCATTCTATGTACTACTTGCTGTATCCACTATAAAGCACCCATTCTATGTACTACTTGCTGTACTCGCCATAAAGCACCCATTTTATGTAATACTTGCTGTAACCCCCATAAAGCACCCGTTCTATGTACTACTTGCTGTACCCGCTATAAAGCACCCATTCTATGTACTGCTTGCTATGCCCGCTATAAAGCACCCATTCTATGTACTACTTGCTGTACCGCCATAAAGGACCCATTCTATGTCCTACTTGCTGTGCCTGCTGTAAAGCACCCATTCTATGTACTACTTGCTGCACCCGCTATAAAGCATCCATTCTATGTACTACTTGCTGTAACCCCCATAAAGGACCCATTCTATGTACTGCTTGCTGTACCCGCTATAAAGCACCCATTCTATGTACTACTTGCTGTACACCCCATAAAGGACCCATTCTATGTACTACTTGCTGTACCTGCTATAAAGCACCTATTCTATGTACTACTTGCTGTACCCGCTATAAAGCACCCATTCTATGTACTACTTGCTGTACCCGCTATAAAGCACCCATTCTATGTACTACTTGCTGTACCCACCAGAAAGCACCTATTCTATTTACTACCTGCTGTGCCTGGTATTAAGCATCCATTCAGTGTACTACTGAATGTGCCCAATATAAAGCATTCATTCTATGTACTGCTATGTGTTAACTTTGGTGTGCCCAGTCCAAAGCGTACACTCTATGTACTATGTACTTGGTCTTCATTTTGAGGGGCCCATTCTGATATTTCTGATCAATACTACTTAGTGCAGGTTGTTTCGGGTTGTTTAAAAGGTCCATTCTATCTGCTGCTAGTGGTACGTGTACCTATTGATTAAAGTGCTCTTTCTATGTGCTACGTTGCGATCCCAGTCTGAAGCACCCATTCTATGTCATACTGGTTATTTCTGGTTTAAAGGGCTCTTTCTATGTACTACTTGGTGAGACTCGTTTGAAGCATCTATTCCAGGTACTGTTGTACAGTACCGGCTTGTAAATACATGAATCTGAGGCATACTCTGCCCTACAGAACCGCATAGGAGTGCGCCTTTAAGGCAGGGTATGAAAATTTACCTTAGGTTAGTGCTATCCCGTTCAAAATCAAGCTTCTGGTGCGCCTTATAGCATTTCCCTTAAATCTGCACCTTATAAGCGAGGTATTACCGTACTACTGGCTGTACCTGGTTTAAAGGTCCCTCTATATGTATTACGTTCTGAATCCGGTTTGAAGCATTCTTTATGTACTACTCGTTGTGCCTGATTTAAAGGGCTCTCAGTACGTACTACTTGGTTAACCCGGTTTAAAGCATATTCTGTGCACTACTGGGTCGTGAGTCTAAAAGGCCATCTACTACTAGGTGCAGCTGGTTTAAAAGTTCTATTCTATCTGCTTTTGGCCGTACGTGTACCTGGTCTAAAGGGCCCTTGCCCTGTACTACTCGGCGAACCTGGTTTAAAGCACCCATTCTATGTACTACTGGTAATTTTGCATACGGCTGCATATCTCAGGTTGGAGGGAGATGTTGCAAAACTTTATTTCATTTTGAAATATCAATATTTCTTTTTATAATGCAGATTCCTTATGGGTCGCACGAGTACATACACTACTGAGTGTTGAAGTGCAAGGGGTAGTGGTGACATGGAAGTACAATGGGTGGTTTCGGGTAAATCCGTGTAGGTAGTGGTATGGGCATGGTGGTAGAGCATTTGTGTTTTACGATGTGGATATAAAAGATAGATATTGGGGTAGATGTGGGTGGCGACATAGAATGGATGAAGGTGGAAAAAAATGTTTTCTGTTCATAGGTTGCATTGTTTATGCAGATATAGGTAGTGATGGTGTGGTAAAGGTAGGTGACAGACTGAAGTATTAGTTATATTTACAAAGTAGGCCGCAGAAATGGGTAGCAATGATGGAGGGAGATGAGAATAGTTATGGTTAAGGTGTATGCCGCACCATTATAGCACCAGCTAGAAATAGAGGTACCCAAGTCGTGTGACGCTCTAGTATAGGTGGCCCACCCCTCATCGGGAGAAGGACGTCACGTTGGACGTTTTTATCTAAATTGATATCTATTGAGGTTGATGACGCCCCGCCAAGAGACGACGAATCGATCTCAGCTCAAAGATGCGGTCATGGTGATTAAACGGGCGGCCGACTTGGGGGCCAATAGATTTGCTTTATCCATAATACAATGGGCTGTGGGTGCCTGCCCTGGGGCTAGGCTCTGCTCCGTCAGAGTAACGGCTGTAGGGTGTGTTATGTGTGGGGGGAGATGGGATGAGGAGGAGGGATAGGGGATCGTTGTTGTGGGTTGGGGTGGTCCTATTGGCTGTAGGTGGTAGACAAGGGTATGGCCCCCTGCCATACCCCCTATACTCCCCCTACGGCCTTCCAGACACATAACTCCCAATTGCAACTATTCCCCCCACCACCACCTTCTTCGCTGTATATCCCCTATTCCCTGAAATATGGGTCGGCGTAAGGGTTTAAAAATTGAAATCAATAGATGAATGTGCAGTTAAAGTAGGCCCCGGTAGGAGACGGGTGTGGGAGCGGCCCTGCTGGGAGAGTTTGATGTGTGGCGGGTAGGACTAAGGTGGCAACCCTATAAGGCAAAGGGCTCACCCCTGTACCAACAAGGGGAGGGGGTCTTTAGACCAGGCACCTCCAGGGGGCCTTGGGATATAGGAAGACGGAGGTAGATGCCGATGCCAAGGAGACTGGGAAAAGAGAGGTGTACAGAAGAGATAGGAGCTTCTGGAGCACGAGTGGGGTTGGGTGGAACTGGGCGAGAATATCCTCGACAGATGAATTGTGAAGAAAAGAAAAAGAGGCGAATGGGCAAGTTTGGAGGCGGAAGGACACAGAGCCTTATGATTAGAATGTGTAGAGGATGGATACACAGAAAGGATTGTGATAATTAGAGAAGGGAAATGTTCAATTTAATCGTGTGAAAGGGAATATAAAGAATAATCAACAGCGGGAATATGTGGTGGGGGAAGGGGGAAAATACCTATAAATGAAATAAAGGGAACCCAGTTGGCAATCTTACTAACAGGATTTCAGATGCTGCTACTTCCAGAGGAGCTGTCAGATAGAGAGACAGCTAGGAGACAAGGAGAAGGAAGGGAGAGGGGCAGATGGGAGATGGGAACAGGCCAACGTCCGTGAGGTTAGGGTAAAGGGGATTGTAATACGGCACTGAAGCACCGGAATGCCCTGAGTATTCACGTCCAGGACGAGAAATTTATCAAATCTCCACACCAGGTCCTACCCTCGCCTGCCGATCTGAATACTGGATTAGGTACCATGTATAGACCTTATAGATGGCGCTTTTAGTACATGTATTTTATGTTACCTGGAATATAATCACCTGGAATACACTATATAGAGAGCAGTGTAAACAAGCAATGTGCTGTGGCAATGAATGTATTTTACTGTCTTTGTAATCAGATAGGGTTTTTATGGGAACTGAACCTTTTAATAAAAGCCAGTCTGTTTTGTATGACTGCTAAAAAAATGATACTCAGTTCTCCTATTTCATGTACATGTACACTTACTGATTGTACTTCTTTTGATACAGAAACATTTAAAATGGGCATTGAATTTTGTACGGATGCTTTAAGCTGTTGTTTTTTGTGTGTGTTTTTGTTATCTTTTTTCTATCAAATTTGATTATTTATGATTGTGCGAAGAGAAATTATTCACCAAGAGCTGATAATAGTACTATTTGAATCTAAATGATAGTTGATCACCATAATACGATGATAATAGGCCGTTTTAAATACAGAGATTTGTGATTTGTTATTTACTTACCATGATTAACCTGTCTTAACTTCAAAATAGGGCTGATTATTGCATTGAACAAATCTTCTATATTGGGAAAATGATATAGGCAAGACACATATCAGGAGGTTAATTCAAAACAGTGGTAAATTATTACTGTTTTGAATTAACCTCCAGGCCTCCTTCACATAACCCAGCTTTTTACTTCTATTTACTGTTGGCACTAGGTAATTGGATTAACGATCAATTGCAGGTGAGACATGTGAATGGACAAATATACTTGTCCTTATACCACCCTGTGAAAACAAATATAACACTGGAACCAGAATTGATCCCTGTTTCCGAGCAGCCATTTCTGCTATACCCAGAGACATACACATGTATACATGTACTGCATTGTGTTATTTGATAAGCGTTGTGGTGATTATGTTCCACTGATATGATATTGTGAATGCCATTCTGTTTAACTTTGCCTATGACATGTATCGGTACTTCCTGTAGAATTATGAATACTCCAAAAGTTCACTTGTTTACTTATTAAGTGCTCTAGGCCTCCGAAATCTGTTTCAGGTTATATAATTACATTCTATCTAGGGAGTAGAGGACCTCACTAGGCCTATGTAGGAGTTTGTGTAACATGAATCCAAATTAACCCAACAACCCTTTACATGCAAGGCACCGAGAAGACAATAGAAGAAGAAAGAGAATTTCTGAGGCGGAGGAAAATCATGCTTTTAAGAGTGCTGAAACACTAAAATAAAGGCCGGACCCCGAATATAACCCTGGTTAGAGCAAGGAATTGCCATAGAAATCCCATAGAGGGATTCAATCACACTTATTTTAAGATAATTTTTATAAAAGAAATTCCAGTCTTATCCTATCCTTTAGACTTATTACAGATTTAAAGATTTCAGAGAGATAGAATTTATCACCACAATGTGGGAATTATTAGATGTATGTAGGAGTAGTGTTTTTATCGTTGGGATTGGACGACCAAAGTGGTTTTATCGTCGGGAAATTTTGTCAGTACCAATTCTATCGCCCTGTGGACTCAAGGCTTCATATCGCCTTCTACATGAGGGATGACGGTAGTATTCCGAGGTAGCAGGTTGTCCCATGGGCGCGGCCATTGCTGGGGCTTGTTACCAGCGAGTTCTACTGATAAGACCTATCAGATGGGCACCAGTTGGTCCCCAAGAGGACCGCAGTGAAAAGTTGGTGTCATTTCATTGGTTGATAATCAAACCAGCTAAGTACGTATAGCGGTGAAACAGTTTGTACCTGTACTCCATTGGCGCATCACGATGACAAAGAACACGAACCTGAAGGCCTACAACTTTCAAAGAACAGTAGAGCAAGCACCCTTGGTTCAGCAGTCTTAACACGACCCATTAAGACCAATGTATTACAATGTTCGCGTACTAACAGGGTTTGATCATCATAGAAAAACGTCTGATGTCGCAACTTTGAGAAAATCCGAAGATGTAAACCTTTCAGTTTATATACAACATGTGTATTTTAACCACAAGCCATTCCACTGAGTTGGTTGGCCGAGGGGAGGGGGGCTTACACACCAGAGGGCAAGGATCCAAATCATGCTTTCAGTATATTAAAGATGCGTGCCGAGGTGGGACTGGGCCGTCCCGCGGGGATTATTTGATCCTTTTTGAGGCGTTGAACTATAAAGAAACTTGGCTATGCCCCTAGGATGTTATTGATGGCACCTCACATGACTGCCCTACATGGCCTCTGGGCGATAACAACAAATAATTCCTGGACCTTGGATCGATGCCCTACTGCTGGCGTTACTTCTCAACACCCACGTTTTATGGTAGCCTCCCACCACCCCACACCCCAACCACTTGGCTCGCTACCGTCGGCCGTCATAATTTCAAAATGGCTTCTATGGCGACCGATAAGGAACTGGCCGCATGGGACATTTTCCGCTGCTGAGACTGTAGCAGGGTCAACGCAGGGGTATGTTCAAAGGGTCTACAATATTATATCCACCCACCCCTTCATCACTGGCAAGACGGCCAATGTCAGCGAAGCAGCTCCGCAGACTGTTCTATGAGGTGGTTGGATATGACTATAGCAAATGGCTACTATTCCAAATTCAGCTCTATTGTGTGCTTTATAGAGAAGGCGCGGTATTCAGATGGACGGATGGTGATGATGGAGGGGGGTGGCAGCCCAAGTAGAGTCTAGCCAGTAGAATGCATGTCATGCATTAACGTGCTGAGGGGGAGGGCAGTGGCTAACATGCTCTAACATCATTATGTTGTCGCCAGCACCTCTAATCCCCATAGCTGACACCATGGAGGAAAGAAGGAGAAGAGAGGGGGTGATGAGGGTCTAGACAGGGTGTTTTATGGGTAAGGGACCTCTGGCTGCTGATTGGCATGTCTCGTGGTGATGCTGGTTACGCCATGCTCCTTATCACTGAGGTTCTGTTTGGCTTCACAAAAATGATGATAATGAACACGTCTCTCACGCTATCGTTCCACTCATTCATTTTATGTAGCCTTCGCCTGTCACACCGTCATATGGGAAGCTTATATTATGGCTGGATCTTATTTTGCTATAATGAAGCCATTGGTATTCATACCAAGTTTTAGATGAATATGATGTGAACAAAGTTACAAACATGCTGATTTAGTCTTTGCAGAAAAACAATACTTGCTGTACCATATACTTTTAAAAGATAACCCTTCTGAAATGAAAAGGTATGGCAACTAAGGACGCTAGTGTGAATTATTTAAGTATAGATCTATGAGAATTTGCAGGGCGTTTGTTCTGGCGTCTGTGTCTTTCAACTGGAATCATCTTTGAGCCTATGTTCGAACGTTTACATAAGCGGGCCCATAAGCGTGCGTTGGCTGTGTGAAAACCCATGAATTGGTTTGACCTTGGCAGTGACCCCTTTCCCCTCCCCATGACCTTCTGCTGACCACTCCTCCTCTCTCTGGCCATGGCATCAAGCTGAGAAATGACCAGCCCTGACCGGTAGTCAGCTCTGCTGCAGGCCCAGCAGGGGCGTGTAGCACACGGTGAGGCTGTTCATACCAACATCACATGACATTAGTATGATCAAGGTGTCCCCACTCTCCCGCTAGGGGTTCTATAAACAAACCCCAGCGTCTCAAAGAAGCACGGGAAATGCACTTCCCCTCATGTAGGTGGTGTGTACGGGTAGGTGGCCGATGGGAAGTGGTCACGAGGTGGCCACTGATCCTAGTGTTGTTAGGGAACGTTCCCAAATGGTGTCTATTGGTAAAAGGTGAACAGACAGGATGTCTCTGGAATTTGGTGATCATATTTTTGGAAATGTGATAGGAAAAAATCATCTTTATGAGAAAATCTCTAGACGTCCACAGGGCGTGGGGCTTTGAAGGATATAGGTGTCCCAAGAAATGTCTCAAATCATAATTTGTGAACTTCCCCTTACCCTACTCCTCGCACACACGCACACTTTGTCCACTACCTATACCGACAAAGCCTTCCCACCCATGCCTAAGGTGTTCCCACCAATGACTCACTACCACGAAAACAAGGCTGACAAAAACAGAATTCAATTAAAGATTTTTCTGCTTTTGGTATTGATTCGTGTTTCTTTTCTGGAGCGCAGCGACCGAATGGTCCGGATTGAAAGCAATTGAAAAGCGGTAAAAAGAGGAATGCACGAAGTTTCATTTACCCCAATTAAAACAACTTTACAGATTCTGACACGCTTTCCCGGGAAAAGAGCAAGGATCTCTGACGAGCAATTTTAATAAAATGATATAAAAAAAAGTCAGCTCGGTCTTGGGATTGATGATAAAAGGACCATTATGGTAAAATGAGGAACACATACTTGGGTCGAGATGGATTTATTTCACAGACCTTCTGTCATTGAAGCCTGGTCATGCATTACAATAAGACTTCTCACTTGTAATTAAGAGGTTTCAGTTGACAAAGTTTCAGCTGATAAAAGAACACAAAGTCAGCCACTTAGTGTGGTCATCGCTCAGACAGAAATTGGAGGTAATTTGTGGTAGAAGAAACCTGACCACTGCGTCCACTACAGACTACTTGATGGGTCCATAAAACATGTCATGTGCTTGACCTTTTTATTGTAGATGGAATTACATGCACCAGGAATGCTGCCAATGTCACGCAGCGCGCCTGGCTATGGATCCAACCAAAAGACACACAGAACATAAGCTCCTTGGTATAGGTAGCCAGGTTTCATGTACAATTCCCGTCATATGGTGTACCCTTTAAGGGTGTAATAATTTTGTAAATACTACATGGCCACTCAAAAGAGCTATATCAAAGTGTCATCATAACACCAAGATGTGTGCCTCCGACGCATCATGCGGCTATATCAAAGGTTCAGAAAGAGGATGCAACTTTAGTGATTTAAGAATCCAAGGAATCCCAGGGTTATGTCAACTTACTCAAATCCTTATCATGTACACAAAATAAATCTAGGAGCACTGTGTCTCTCTGAATAGAAATAGTATAGTGCGCTCTGGTGCAATATGGTGCCAGATCCTGCATGTATAATATGATGGGAACGTAAATGAGATCACGAATCACCCTCCTGGTCCTATTCATGGTCGATGGGACCATGAATAGGACCAGGAGGGTGATTCATAAAAATTTAACATGCATTTGAAAGTATGTAAAATGTGCTCAGTATGTAAATTACAATTCTGTAAGGGTCTTTTTTTTTAAATAAATATGGTATACATTGTTTCATTTAGACGGTCAAAATATATGTTGAGTTAAGTTAGTGACCAATTCTAAAAGATGTAAAATACATTCCTAACAAGGTTGAAAAATCCTTGTTCATAGCCAACTCAGCATATATAATTTCAATTCTGCACACCATTTATGGAGGGGTCTTAAGCTCATCCTAAGTGAAAAAAAAAAGATTTTATTATCAATAATTCATAACTGGGGATAACTGTATATTAAAGGTTATTTTTTAAATTCATTTTGATATATACAGACTTGGATTTAAGCATTTATTTCCCATAATAGAAAGGTACAATTTTTACATGTTCACAAATTCATGTTTAAAATTTACAGTATTTAAAAGGTGATATTTTCGTTGATTTAAGGGGTACAAGGCTCTTATTTATACAGACTTTGGGGCCTTTTATCCACTCCATTCCTTGAAGCACAGTAGAACATACTCATAGGGTATAATGGGTAGGTTAAAATTAAGAAGTATCAGGCACTTTGTGAGCAATACTAAGTCTGTTTCAGCTAAAATGTTCTTTAATATGTTGGAAAACATAGCACTAAAGGAATTAAGCGTAATGTTAGCTACCGGGGGGCACCAAAAGCGCAAAAACTGGTTTTACACCAAAATGAAGAGCATGTCTCCTCTTTAAAAGAAATCACATTTTTATTAAATCCTCTTATATCAACTTCTGTTTGCACAAGTGACCTAAGAATATTCATTGGGGTAAAATATTATCAAAATATACAGTCGGACATTGCCAAAAGTTTCCTGACAAGTTTTTGCTAGAATGCCCTTAAATTATCACATGACATTGTGATAGTACCACCTAGTGTTTGTGTTATACACCAAACCCCTTTGATTTGCATTTTCAAAAAATTATGTTGTCAAAATATTTCAAAAATATTTATTTGAATATTCTCTACCATCTTGATACTACAAATATTGAGTTGACAAGCAGAAATACCTCCCAACCAGCATGCCCGCAAGGGTCAGAAAAAGGATTCCTGTGGGCCTCTGGGCTAGCCCAGACGTGGGCTCAAGCTGGTAAATGTCTGAGCCTCCAGATTGGGCCGAGGTGGGCTAGTCCAGATCCCTCTTTTCAATTTGTAATTTTGTTAAGGTTTTTGCACTGTTTATATGTGTAGCAGTATGAAATTACCATAATACCTCATGTGTAAGATGTGCCTAATACGCAAGGATAAGCCCCTGGTGTGCCTTATAGGATGAGGAAAAGCTGAGGGTAAAATTTTCCCATGGTGATCCATAAATTCAAAAGTGGTTTTAGGTCTTCGGGGGCATCTTAGCTATCCATATCTTTTCAAATTTTGAAAAATTTATTGATTAGAACAAAAGGTATTTCATTTTAAAATTTCTAGCACATTCATAAAGTCTGGGTGTGCCTTATATGGGGGGTGGGCCTTATATGTGGGGTATTACAGTATATATATAACACTCATTACTTTCATCAACCCATGGGATTCAGACCCAGGTCTCAGGGTGTGATGGAGGGATCTGGATGGCAGGTGTCAATTACACAAGGGGGCCCACCACACGTGTGTCACTTGTCACGTGATGAGTTCTGCGGGCTTGTCCCATATATAAATAAGGGCAGTTTTCTTGTTACCACTTCAGTGGTGGTCAAGACCACTGCTCACATCCTAGGGTTGTTACCATAAGGGTAACCAAATGCCATGAGCATGTAGCCTGTAGAGGATGGATGGTATTTAATAAACTTGGTTGCTTACCCAGAACTTCTTCTCTTTTTTATTTTTTCTAAACCTTACTGAAAAGTCGAACCACTACAAGATGCATCTCTCTCATCTATCTCTCTACCATCTCAACTACAGACATCACAGCAGCCAATTTAGATCAGTAGGAAAAGCACTGGACTCCATATCCAAAGGTCAATAGTTCTAGTCCAGAGAGGTCCACGCTTACTTTATAGGGAATGCGAACTGAATGCTTTTATGCTTTTATTTCTTTTATTGTCAAGTAGAATGGTATTGATAGACTTATTTAGGAATATTGCCAATGCCATGGTAGGACGTGAAGAGCTGTCATTGCATATAAAGAGTGTAAAACCTTCCAAAAATAATACACATCCATATATATAGTGAAAAGAGGTTTCTGGGCTAGCCCACCTGGGCCTCATCTGGTAGCTCAGACATTATTTTACTAGCTTGAGCCCACATTTGGGCTAGCCCAGAGGACCAGAGGAATCCCATCTGGAGCCCTTGTTTGAGAATAAATGAAATAATTTGAATAAAGTCATATGGCATTGATTTGTATCAATTACATATTCATACATAGTTTCCTATGGGACTTTTATAAACTACTTTCTTCCATGAGATAAGATCTAACCCCCTTGCCCCAGTGAAACCCTTGAACATTTCTCCACCATAAGGGCTGAGTCATTTATTGCTAGCTGTGGGGGGTCTTGATGGATTTTAGTAGATCAGCAAATTTCTTTCCAACCCCCCATCAATATGGTGAAAGTTATTGTGACCCCCCTACTGAGAACCAATTTTGCAAAATGGCCCACTCCAAAATGCAAATGGAATAATGTGTTCCAATGAGTATTTGGATTTGCCCATATTTAGTTATGAATTCCCCTCCCAATGTGAAGGTTTATTGGGTGTTGCTCCCCCACCAAGAAATTCCCATTTTAAATGACCCCCACCCCATATCTAGCAAGCCACCCCCCTCCCCACTGGAAATAAATGACTCGACCCTAACGAGCTGTGATTATTCACAACTTCTATCACCTTTCTCTAGACAATGTATAGTCCCCTTTACACATATTACACCACCAAATTACACAGTATCCCCTCTGATGAGGTCATCTGGCCAAAACCTGCTCACAGAGTGACAAAACTATATCATATTGGGTTGCTATACAGCTGACTGCACCCATGGACCCTTACCAGTAGTCACTTCACCATGGGAGACCACATATGTAGGCTGGGGTTCCCCAGTCTATATGGGTCAGGTCGTCAGAAAGTGTAAGATTCTGCCCTTGAAGGGCCTTTAAAATTAATTTTCTAATTCCTTTATATAACCTTAACACAACTGTGAAGGGACTTCTGCTCAACTCAGAAAACCAAAAATACCGATCTAGCCCATCCGGTTCCATTTTTATTGCTTGTTTTGTGTCATGTAACGTCCGGTACCAAAAAAATGAAATATAGAGGAAATTGAAGTTGTTCTCAGAATATAGGAATGTCCCATTATGCAAAACAACCATATGAAATAACAAGGCCAATATGTCTATTAATGACTTCAATTACAAAATTGATCAAAATTTGAGTTATGCATGCACAGTACACTGCCTCTTACATGATGATAAAAGTACTGGACGTTACGTAACGTCCAGTACTTTTATCAGAATTATTTCACATAAGCTGCTCTCACATGGAGACAAATGCTGCTGGACACACAATTTTTTCGCCAAAGTAGGGGATAATAAAGCCCTTCATATGGGTAATAACAAATATTATGAAGATTAATTTTTTCCATGTTTTATAACTGATTTAGATTTTGGTATCGGACGTTACAAATTACAGATTTCCATTTTCAAAGACACACAATGAAAAATCCTCACTCAGTAACATGTTCAAACCTGATGGAAATGATACCTATGATCATATACAATACAAAAAATAACTTTGGGTTACTCCAGATGTTCTTTATTCAATACAGAACATTTGTAAAAAGTACAAAAAAGAACAAATTTGACTGTTTTTCTCACTTCGGCAAGCTATAAGTCTGAGAGTTTTTGATGGATGGCCACAAATTAACATCTTTCTGATAGCCCTAAGTGTTATCTATCAAATGAGTCTATGTAAAACAAGATTGATTTGCAACTTCTTTCTCTAGAGCCATAAGAGTGCAAAATGACCCAAAAACACAAAATTTACTGCTTTCTGGCGACCTGACCCATATATAGACATCATGACAGCTGGTTACCACACTTTTTGATACACAGAAAGTGACCATCAGCACTGGGGAATACCAATGAGGTCATACCTCATGGTTGACCAGTCATAAGAGGTGGGGGTTTCCCAATATCCATCTGAAATTATGACATCATAACTGGCACGTTCGACTATAGAATATGGTACAGCAAGGGATTCCCCTCTTTCCCATGGTGTTCAGTTACAGTATAAATATGAAATTCATGGTCACAGTTACATACTTTTTATTTAACATTTTACTGAAGATGCAAAATTTATACCATCTATAATTGCCCTCACCATGTATTCGGATTCATGTTCAATGAACATTGAATGTACTCAGAATTATTCAGTGAACACAAACTTTTTAGAATCTAAAATTCATGCTGAAAAAAAATCGATGTCTTACCAGTTACATGGTCAAGCAGATACATGTTGAATTTTTATGAATCAACCTCCAGGGATTTTATTAGCCTTAATTCCTCTCATCAATTCTTTGAGGTATCGTTCCACTATTGATGATGACGTCACTTCCGGTAATACACCAAAGTGTACGCATTTAGGACTTGGAGGGCTGTGATTGGTCTATATTAGAGTTCAAAATCATTGCAAACTTTTAAATAAAGCATAGATAAAATGTTAAACCTGTTGTGATTCAGAATATATGGAGTACAAGGGTCAGCTCCTTTGTCTAGGATCCCAAAATATTTATTCAAAAAAAGTGCAGAATAGGCCAAAATGGTGATGGGCTCAAACATATGCTCGTACAGAAAAACTGGGTTGGTGAACGACGTCTGTATCTGGAGGAGTTTAAGCAGTAGGTTTAGGCTACACACATCATATGTGACACAATCTGCAAAAAGGGATATTAGTGCAGGGGGCAATAAGACCCCTTTTCCCGGTACATGTCACATATATCAACCCGGTCATCGCTGATGGTCGCTAATCTTGGTGCAATTGTCACTCCATAATGCTCTCTTGTCTGAATGGATCAAACAGAATGATACACAGGCAGCATGATTTATCGGACAACTACGACTTCTAGATATTCATTCTATATGCATTATACAAAATTCTAGTTACTACCAGACTTCCCAGAATATTAAGAGGAATGTTTGGGGTTAAAAGATTCTAATGGAAACAGGAACTTACTTTTATAATATGTGTACATTAGGCCACTCCAAAAAAATAAGTTGGTCTAAGGATCGCCCTCTCCACATTTTCGGAAATACAATTTTCTTTTTTCTTTGAAAAAAATCTTGCCTACGGATTTCGCTTGCTTCAGTTTCTACAAGTTTTCTCTTTATGATGTTTGGCAAATTTTTAAAAAAAAATAAAATTTGTTTGCTCGCCTCAATTTCCCAGCAAGGAATCCAATTGGAGGCCAAAAAATTCTTTAAAAAAAAATTCTCTCGCTCACACCATTTTTTCGAAACCAAAATCCGTAGACCAACTAATTTTTTTGGTTTGACCTTACTCCCTACTTTTTTAACAGTAGTTACGTTGCTGCGCATTTTTAAAGCTCTAGCAATGAGTAGCCAACACATATCCAGACTGCATGTGAGTCTCTCATTGACAGTCAGAATATCTTTGGTTATCAGAAATAGTCACAATATGATGTGTGACATGAGCCAGCAAGCAGAAATGGGGGTTCCTGCAGGATTTAGTACCTGTTTTAGTCACCAGGGGGCATCACTATGGGCTGGAATAGGAAAAATATGCCTAAAACTGTTTTTATTGTACTTTTTCATGGAGAATTCAATGATTTTTGATAAAACATTCTATTTTGGGTGAAAAGGTTCCAAACAAGGCATTAAAAAGAACGTTTTTGGGCCTAAATAGGCATTTTTGTTAATTTATGTTGCCATGGAAACATGATTTTCATTCTAAATAGGAAAATCAATGATGTCATTTGAAGGTATGTTTCACATGGTTTACTATGGTAAAAACAGAATGAAAATACCATTTCTAGATCAAAAGTTACGGGCAAAAGACTTAAAATATTATGCTAATTTAGCTAATTAGCATAAATCATGCTAATTTTAGATGTATCTCATGACCAATTAGATGTAGAGCTTATTGCCATTCAGGAAATGGTCATAACTACCCATATTTAGCAAGCCATTCCTCTGAGACTGACAAGAGTATCTTCTCTTGCAATATATCACTAAAAAGCTAGTGATCTGAATTTTAAAATTGACTTTTAGCATGGAGCACCCTTTCTCCTTGCCTCTACACATATCTACATACACAAAGAAAGAAAAAAGGGTCACTGTCAACTACGACAGAGGCGATAAGATAGAGACCCCCCGAAGAATTCAATATCTACCCATACATCCTTTTCATAGAACTAGTATCACGATCGGGAAGTCACTGTGATGGCTTGTAGATGCCTATGGCGTCTTCTGGGTAAGCGAAAAAAATAGAGATTTATGCTGGACACTAAAAGCAACAATTTGATAATATGATTTTGCAGGTTATATCTATCAAGTCTTTGCAGTTGCTTATGGCTGTATTATTCACCGGGCCTTACTCTTTTCATCTGAAAAAAGGTTATCATAATATATATTGCGGATGGTCATAGGATTGATACTTTGTCCACATCATGCAAAACCTGCATTTGTTGGTAAGTGGATACTTTAGTCTATCAGTGTTCAGAGCATAGGTTTCTTACCATCCAAAATATCTTCCTGCATCTGTACGTTCTGACACATCCACTGTCGCTCGAAGACATCAGCAGGGCATTTCAAAACGATATCTATAGCTATCGGTTTGAAATCCCCTCCAGTACACAATAAGTTTGAGTCTGACATTTATTGTTATTCACCCGTATAAATATGATAAATATGATGAAAAAGTTGATTTGAATGACGTAGACCATGACCCATATTCTGCAACACCCGTATCTCCATATCGAAATAATCACAATCAATGTTTAGAGGTCTAGGAAGCAAAATTTCATTGTGGGTAGGGGGTCTCGTAGATGGAGGGGGGCGCCGTACTTTTATGCAGGCTTATATAGGGGGCCTTCCCATTTTTTTTTTTTGGGGGGGGGGTATAAGAACGAATGCTGGGTGTGTTAGTTTGAGGTTCTAAAGAATATTCATTGAGAGAGGGTCGAAAGAATAGCTCTTGAGTTTACAATCTTACTTAGGAACTCTATACTCAAGTGAACCTCAGTACATATTCCATGTAGATTTAGCAGGAAATCCTTAAAAGGAGAGTCATATCCATTATGAAATAAAACCTAAAGGTAGGGTATAGATATAGCAGTGAAGGGAAAAACATAAACTAACAGTTTCCATTACGCTGGCGGTGTGCAAAAGGTTTGTCTCTGTAAAGCCCTTAAGGTATGCCACCCATATTCAAGGAAATACCCTATGCTATGGTGAGTGGAGACAGACAGATTTCAGCTGTTAGGAAATTATATCATCTTGCCAAGTCGCTCCTTTTGTTAGTTCTGCCTGGTTTTATGTTGTGTCTAGGCATATTCCGAAGCCATCTAAGCCTATGGGAAGATAATATCGAGATCTTTCAGAAAAAAATGCACATTCGTGTGTATTCCCTCTATTCCTAGTAGGATATAAGATATTCTGCTGGAGACTATGGATAGCTCTCCTTCATCCCGGTAGAAGTGCTATTTTACCATTGTGGTACAAGTCCTATGAATATGATATAGAGTGTGCATCGACCAACCCCATACTAACACTTTATTTGTATGCTGTCCTACCTATTGCATTGCGTGCCTACACATGGACAAGCATCACCATGTGAGGCCAAAACTACCTAATTTTACCTAAACTCATGATATATGATTATTTCCCTTTTGTATATGCCCTATATTCAGCAACCACCGAGATATGCTTCAGAAGAAAATTGCTCAGTACGGTTATTTGGCGGTGTAACTTACAATTATTACTGGTTATTGCTGTTTTGCACAATAGCAATAATAATAGTAAAAATTGATTTTGACTTGTTCTGGCATCCTATATAAGGAAATGTCCTTAGGGATGTTGTATATAAAGCTGTGTTGCTGTTTTGCACAATAGCAACATGTTCTTGTGTGAGAGATATGACAAGTTGATAGTATTAAATTTTTTATTGTACCTGTATGTTCTATAAAGTTAACTGTGTCGCTGTTTTGCACAATAGCAACACCTTTAACATAAAATATATGACTCAAGGGACATTTGTTTATCATTGTTTTTTTCAGAAGTTATATATGAAGTTATATATGTGGTATTCACCAATCCAAGCTCTAACGGTTATGATGAGCCACACATGCCATCTTAGATTACTGTTAGTTTATCTTACTAACCCTAGAATATACTTTTTTTTGGTACGGGATAGGGGGGAAGGGTGGGATTGACCATGAGTGAAAGAACTGGTGATGTAAATATATTTAAATGACGACAATTGATGTAAAGGACTTTGTGAGGGAGAATTCACTTAATGTAACCCATATTAATATTAGAAGTATACGGAATAAAACTGCAAGTTTTCCACTTCTTTATGAAAACACAAATATAGATTTTTTAACATGTTCTGAATCATGGTTGACCGATAGAGATTTAAGCTCTGAGTATCAATTGAGGGGTTTTAATATGTACAGGAACGATAGGACATGGTTGAAAGAAGGTAGAATTAAAAAGGCTGGTGGACTTATTACTTATGTTAAAAAAGAATTTGTGACATCGGACAACTATTCACATTTAAATATGTCGACCAAAGATATTGAATTACTATGTACTTATGTAGCTAGGGATAATAGGAAAAACCTATTAATATTAAACGTGTATAGACCGCCTCAAGGGGATTTCGATGTCTTTTGGAATAGATTGCAAGCTGTTATAAGTAATATTGAGGACAGAGACAGGAAAGAAATTTTCATTTTAGGCGACATGAATGTTGATTTTTTATTAACTGCTCATCCAAATACAATTGAATTGAAGGAGGGTATGGCGGGATATGGGCTACTGAGTTTTATACACGTTCCAACTCGATATCCTGTTAACGTCAATGATAAAATTGCCTGTCTAGATTTGATTTTTTCAAATAGTTTGTCAATTACTGATGCTGGCTGTGCAACTTGTAACTTAAGTGACCATGAAATGGTTTTTGTAGTATGTAAGCATGATAGGCCTCAAGTTGAGACAAAAGTTGATATCAAATGTAGATCTATGAAAAAATATGATAAGGATTTATTTATTAAGTCACTTAGTGAATTCAATTGGAACAAATTTTATTTGACCAATGATGTTGATACACTATGAAGTATTATGTTAAAGAGGATAAACCATGTGTTGGATGTAATGTGTCCCTATGTAACTCACAGGGCAAATTCAAACTCAAACCCTGGGCTACTCCTGAGTTAATTGGTCAAATTAGACATAAGGATAATGTACTACAACGTGCTAAGAAGAGTGGTGATAGGCATAGAATTTCGGCGGCACATAAAGAAAGGAATAAGGTCACTCAATTGACAGATAAAGCTAAGGGGGATTTTTTCAAACAAAAAATCTGGGAAAGTAAGGGTGATCAAAAAAACTTTTGGCGGGAAGTTAAAAAGGTATTACCACAAAAGAAAGGGGAACTACCAATTATTAATCTTACTGATATGAGTACCGGTGACCTTATGCCTGTCCACACTGTTGCAATGTATATTAATGATTACTTTACAAATATTGGGTATAATTTGTCCAAAGATAACAACACAATATGGAGTTTCGATGGGCCTTTCGACGAAGAAGATGGTAATATAGCCATGACTACTGACAGAAATGAAGTTCTAAAATTGCTAAATAATATAGCAACACATAAAATTAGTGGGGTAGACGGTATTAAAGGGAATGTTATGAAGGACGCTTTGGTTGCCCTATTGGATCAGGTCACTCATATGTTTAATGTATCACTCGAGACTGGTATTATTCCTAACAGTTGGAAGAGCGCCTGTATTGTACCGATTCCTAAAGATGGTAATCCGAATCTAGTGGAGAATTATCGGCCAATCTCACTTCTGTGTACCCCAGCCAAGATTTTAGAAAAAATAGTTCATTCAAAACTCATGCGGCATTTAGATACATTTGAAATTTTGACTGACAGACAGGGAGGTTATAGGAAAGGGTTTTCCACTATACAAACAGTAGGGGAATTAACTGATGACATACTAAGAGACAGAAATGTGGGTATTGAAACGGTGGCTGTGTATATAGACCTGAAAAAGGCCTTTGATACGGTTGACCACTTTATTCTTCTTAAAAAATGTGAAAAGTATGGTATTAAGGGTAAAGCTCTGTCCTGGCTCAATAATTATCTCAGTGGGAGACAACAGTGTACTTTGGCCAATAATGTCAAGTCGGATTATTTACCTATTACTTGTGGAGTGCCTCAAGGATCTACCTTAGGACCCTTATTATTTCTAATTTATGTCAATGATGTTGTACATGTCTGTGATAATAGCAAGATTCTTCTATATGCTGATGATACAGTCATTTACCATTCAGGAGGGGATAAGAAAGTTGTAACCCAACAGTTACAAAATGACCTGAATAAGTATAATGATTGGTGCTCTAAAAATAAGTTGACAATTAACATCAAAAAAACTAAATTCATGTGTTTCGGCCTCAGTCATAGATGGAAAAATTGAAAATTTAAAATTGGTGATCAGCAGATTCATGAAGTTGAGCAATATAAATATTTAGGAGTAATTCTTGATCAGGCATTAAATTATCAGAAGTTTATTGAAAACCAGTTAAGAACAGTAAATTTTCGTACCTATCAATTGACAAGAATGAATAGGTATATAGATATAGATACTGCTGTTTTGATTTATAAGACATTCATCTTACCCATTCTTGAATATGGTAATGTATTATTGTATGAATGTAATGTAACACATCTGGTCAGAATGCAAAGAGCACAGAATAGAGCCTTAAAAGTTGCATTAAGAAGGAATTACATGGAATCAACTAATATTATACATTTCGATGCAAATATTAATAAGCTGGAAACTAGAATGGTTGCTCACATTCTTTTAGCAGCATACAAAAGGTCAAGACAACAAAAATATGTAGACCAAAGAAGGCTGCATACTAGAGCTTGGGATGCACCTATTCTTAAGTGTTATACTCCACATGCTAAATCATATATCAGAAGTATGGAATGGAATTTAGCTTTCCAATGGAATAATTTGGATCCTGAAGACCGAAATTCTCCTTCCTTTCAGTCCTTTAAATACGAAGTTAAAAAATTCCTACAAACAAATCTTCCGGGTAAAGACTAGTTGCTCAGTCCCACCTCTCTCTCCTCCTAAATATCCCAAAAATGACTAGAAAGGTTGTTTATTGATCATCTTTATTACTAACACGGGTATGAATATTACAGGTGTTTTGCACAATACCTGTTAATATTAATATAAGCGATAGTGGGAAGTTTGACATTTTGCACAATGTCATTCTTCGTAGGGTTCTTTGTGTACAACTTAGTGTTCAGTTAATAAGTTGTAATGTTATTATATGACTACTGAAGTGATGTATGGTAGCATTCTTGATTGAATTGTTCTAAAAATACTTACTGCAGTTAAAATACTCTGATTGTTTTGTACTCATACCGCCATCTTTATGATAGTTATTCTTCCTAGGCGTTGAACATAGTAAAGGTTGCCAACTTAAATATTAGTCTTTTATAGACTAAGCGGCGACCCGTCTTTATTGTCGCTCTGGTTAATTATGGATCTGTATTTATTTTTGTACATTGTTGAACTATTGCAATAAAGACAAATTCAAATTCATTCAACTCATCACTATCAATTAAGCTGTTGAATATTAGACCTTTGTATTTTTCCTGACATAGCACTAAGATTCACTATTACGCTATAGATATCTGTAATTGATGAAAAGGAAATTCTTTTCATTAATCTGTATCTTCTAGATTCTGCCAAAAATCTTCCAATGTTTTGCTCATTTAATATTCATGATGATTGTATCTTAATCCCTGCAAAGTATGCTGAACGAATTTCTTACAATTTGTTTCCTGTAGTGAGAAATGTAAGTAGGGATGTCATCGGTATTCACTATATCTAAATATCAGCAATATTCTAATGGTGAAAATTGGATTACCATTATATCGTTAAAATGTGGTCTGTAATATGGACCTTAACAGAAAATGTATTGATTCCTTTATGTTGATCGAAACATAAAGACCAAAGGTGGTCATGTATCGTATCAAATTAAACCTACCAGCTACACAGTTATCTCATTTTCTTGAGTGAAATGTGGTTTCACTGCTTGTGAAAGGTAGAGGTATTATCAAAGCTGCCAAAATCTACAATATTTTGTCTGCATGTAAAAAAGCTTCTTTTATTAAAGCTACAGCATAGGCCCTTCTTTCCTTACTTTAGTTCATAAACTGCTATGGGTATTACTGTTTGGAGATCTATACAGTCCTTGTCAAAAAAATATAGATGTTAATTTAGGAGCCCAGCAAATTGTTGTGAGTCCTCGTCACCCTGTGTGAAGTGGCTCACACATGTCGCTAGATGGAACACGACTTCGTTATAGCACAAGATCACCTGGAAAGCAATTGCTATGCCACATGTCTAACAGACAGTGGCGAAAGATGACGGAATAAGTTATCACTCAAAAAGGAGTCACCATTGATGGCCAATCATGGCGACAGATGACGACAATTTGCTGGGAGTTGACTGCAGGTAAAGGGGGGTGATTCATAAAAAAAGTCATGATATCAGCAGGGGAAGACGACTGGAGAATTATGAAATTCGTCAATACTGATACTTCATCGAAGTAATAGAATTATAACCTGTGGAACACACCATGTTATTCACAATAATTATCAATTCAATCAATATCCTTTATGACTTGAAAGATTATAAATGACATTAATATTATGCAAATAATTGCCGAAATATTTTTCTAGAAGGATCGTTTCTAACTTCATCGTTTAATTCTAGATGGATCCTCACTTTTTATGAATCGCCCTGCTGAGAGCAATGTAGTAGGGATGGAGGGGGGAGGGGGTAAATCCCCCAGCATAGAAGCCAGCCATTCCATAATTTCAAGAGTGGAGGTGTGCCCCAAATCCCTGTGTATACCCTGTTCAATATGAAGCTCCCTTTGAGCTATTGTTCTCAGAGATTTCGATGGTTGTTCTTAAATATAATATGAACAGTTTTACTTGGCCATGAAATATGTAAAATGGATTTCAATAGGGCAGTTTAACCCATCCGAATATCGTGATATATCGGAATATTGAGACCAAAAATCGTGATAATCAAAATCGGTAAAAGTTGGATAAACTAAGGTAAGGAAAGGAGGGCCTATGCTGTAGCTTTAAAGTAGCCTTTCTACATGCAGACAAAATATTGTAACTTTTGGGAGCTTTGATGATACCTCTCCGTTTCACAAACAGTGAACCCACATTTTATGCAAGAAAATGAGATAGCTGTGTGGCTGCACTCTCAGCCCCAATTGTAGATGGGCTATAAAGACCACTGTACTGGGTCCAGGGCAACCCACATTGGATTGGGGCATTGGATTTGTACTGATATCAACTACTACTGTTTTCCAAAAATAGAAGCAATCTACTGTAAAAAGCCTGCTGTATTCTATAACAGTGTATCACATGCATGCTTTGAATGAAAAGCAATGCAACCTTTCAAGTGCTTCTACCTATGCATGTGTCTTGCTCTCTGATCTATATGCACTGTCTATCCTCCCTAGCATCTCTCACGCTCCAGTATACGTGACACCCCCTGTAACATGAAAAAGTCAGCATGCACCAAATTAAACCCTCATGCATGCATGCCGCCTCGCACGTTGTAGCATCACATGCTCCCACTCCAAGTCCCTCCACTCATCCTACCCCTATTTGTCATACTTCCTTTTCAAACCTTAGTGAATGAGATTCCCAGTACTCTAGAAGGCATAGAAGAATGCCTCTCTGTGACAGCTAGCTTCTTTATGGTTATCACTGACAGTCACAAGATTAAGTTAGAGATATACACAAAAACAGGCTCTCGTTGACGATAAAGACGATAAGGTAGAGGTGCCCCTGTGGGTTGTCTATATCTCCATCTGTCAGAATTTGAGGACTAATATCATGATGAGGAAGGTGCCATGTTCTCTTATCAGTGAATATGAGTGTGTGCTGAGAGAGTATGACATTGAGAAGTAAAGGCTATATGTCATATGAATGCCCTTTAGGAATCCAGGTCTTACGACCCATAAGAAACCGATGAAGTGGCAGACTTTCGCTACTTCCTATTATTTTGTCGACTTCCCTTTCCAACGTCCTTTACAAATATTATCTCAGAAAATCCGAGCTAAGCTGTACTTATCAATTGATAAATAATACAACATGGGTCAATTTCACCGTAGACAATAGCAGACTTCTTATAAGGCTCCTTGTGTAATGTATCGCTGACAACTCTGTCCTTCTGCAATAACCCCTACATGATACCCCAAAAGGTTATATTCGAAATTAAACTTCAACAGCTCCCATTCAAATTGTACCCCAAACTCCATACAAACACCCAAGACCTCAGCCGTTGTAAGGGTTGTGTGTTACTGTAGCCTCTCGAGAAATAATCTCCAGATCCAATAAAGGCAACAGCGAACAGAGGTTAGACACGTCCCTCATACATTAATCTGTCAGACCTGTCTTGATAAATTTACAGCACGCACCTAAGCATGGGAAACAGTAGAGCTCCTCTTTTCACACGTTCCAGCAGCCCTAATGTATCGCTCGCTTCCAACAGTTCTAATGTATCCCTCGTTTCTGAGTAGTATATACTAATGATAGATTCATTCAGGTTATCTCTAGAGTTCGGTTTTAACTAACATACTAACGTACTGGCACCCACTGGTACACTTGCAACATCGGTATAGAATCGTCTGTCGTCTGGCTCGTTCTCCTGAATTGTCTCATTTACATCTTCTGTTCTCTGGGAGGCCTCCTCCTGGGCTTTGGGCTTTACATTTTCCTGCAAGACAGTACAAAGAAATTTCTTAAGTGAAAAACAGGCATGCAGTTACTCTAATTTCCTTACATCACATACTATACCAGTATACTCAATTAAAAGAAAATATCTCTATTTAGACCTGGTTGTAACTATGAACATAGGATATTATCATAATTTTTTTTGTATATATATATTTGTGAATCAACAAGGGAGAACACCCCTCTTTGGGGGATCTTTAATTCCCCGTTTGGCCATCAGGTGGCATTGGAGGGGCAAAATAACTCTAAAATGATTATAGAAATTGATTAAGCTAATTTTTGGTAAATAATTGAATGGTCTTATCTTTAACACTCCATTTTGGGTAGAAATGTCCAATATTTGGAAGGTAAAATGAACATGAAAAATCGGCTTTTATGCCTGTTCCTGATGCCATGGCAATCATTCCAAAAATCTAAATTTGCAGATTTGTTTGCCAACTTTTTGGGGATTATCACCAAAAACCTAAAACTGAAAACAGAAATGGAAAATTCTTCTTGATCAAAATCTATGATAAATATCACCATATTATTAGGTATTTTTTCATGAAAAAAGGCTTATTTGATTTATTGTGTTTTAGACATAATTATGGTTTACAATGACATGTATTTAGAGCTTAATCATCAATTTTAGATATGAATGATGACCTATGTTCAAGGCCCAGGTAGCAAAGGTGGTGTGGCCCAACTGTGGCCCATGCTATATTTGGTGTGGCTTCCCATGTGGGCCGCAATGAGCTAACCGATGGGCTGCTGACAGTTTCTGTCCTCAGTGAGCTGTGTGGGTCACACTGGGCTAACCAATATGGGCACAGATCAGTCTCAGAGTGGGTTGACTGCTTAGGGTTCAACATGGGTTTTTGGTGTGGCTGAAAGTGGGCTGGCCACTTTGATCACATGGCACCATCTGGGAAAAAATTATCATTTTGGGGTCAACATGGGTTTTTGGTGTGGCTAAAAGTGGGCTGACCACTTTGATCAGGTGGTGCCAACTGGGATAGTTATTATAGAATATCTATTTTTTCCTCATTTTCTAAAATTTTGAACCCTGAAAATGTGCTGCTAGCCTTCAGGTGCTAGCCCCTCCCCTTGGCCTCCACAATTGGAAGGAGACTAAACATATTGTATTACTCTCCCCGTCATCATAATACAGTAGAATCATCAATTTAAACTTAGTTGGCCAAGGCATGTCAACCACACCCAGTCCAATAACATGCTAGCCTTCAAGTTCATAGATCCTCCCAACGGGTAGCATACTTCAATAAACAAGTCATAAAAGACTACTAGCATCCCCTACCTTTGCACATTTCAAATGTATTTTGCAAGTAGATCCAAACTCTGAGAACATTTTGTGTACTGTTATAATGTATATGATTCAGTAGCCTATTTCTTTTATATCATACTAAAAGAAATCAATACTGACTTAGGGGGAAAGCTGTACATCATGCATAGTGGGGTCATCTAGTGTCAAAGTTCAGAACTCCCTGCTGAGTATGCCTTGTGTAAGCCCATCCTCAGTCCAATCTGGGGAATTATCTTTGGAACTAATCTATGCTTGATTCGGGGTGCCCACTTTGAAACCAATATGTGCCCAAAGTGTTTACCCATTTTGAAGCTGATCTATGCCCAAATCAGTTAGCATGATGTGGCCCACACAACTTGCTGAGGACAAAAACTGTTGGGAGCCCAACAGTCTTTGTTCAAATTGACCTATTAGGGCAACCTAATGTGGCCCTGACTGGAAACCCACCATTTGCCCAACCTAAAACCATGAATGGTATTCTGCCCACTTTGAACCAGCTTATCTGAGCTAAAACTGAATTGGCCCCAAGCGGGCTTGCTACATGGGGGAGGACTTCTGACATAACTACTAGGAATAGCTAAGTCCATGATGGCTCATTTTAAAGATCTTGAGATGAACTTTGATAATGAATTGACCTGCAGAGGCTGTTTTTGCTTGCGAGGTCACATTTCTCGTTTGTCTTTTTCTGAGGGTAATTGATGTCGCTCTCCAACTTCTTGCATCAGGGATCTAAGAACCCACACAAATGTTTTATCAGCGCTTTCAAATATGGAAGTTTGCCCTCTTCAGCATTTGACCCCGACTTCACTTTACCTGACACGAATTTCTAATAGTCGAATCTCAAAGAAGTCATGCACATATTCATGAGTGAGGCTGAAAAAAAATATGAACATGGGTTAAAATAATTCACATACATTAAGGTAAAGACCAGGTTCATACAATAAACTTAAAGGATATGCTACGTTGCATAATTATTTTTTCTGAATTCTTTTGGATATATTATAATTCTAAAAAATGTATTAACATTATTTACCCGGTATGTCGAGTTCACCAGACATTTTGGCGATAGCAGTTCACTTCGCTGTATCCTTGTATAAGGAGTGACCTTTATCATTTAGATGTGTGCACTGCTGCCACAGCTCACATAACCTCTCAAGTGTCTTAGCATCCTTGAAATACTGTCGGCCTGTCAGCGAAGCAGCCTGATTGATAACTGATTTTTCTGATTAGAAAAAATAGGGCACCTATCGGCCACTGTCAGGGACTATCAGAGACCCGTTTCCAATGGTTCCCAATGGGAAAAACCGAGGTCTTCCACAAAAGCCGATTTTAACCTGATTGTTGCCCGACAGGAGCCCAACAGTGCTCAATAGATTGTTGCCCGACAGGAGCCCAACAGTGCTCAATAGATTGTTGCCCGACAGGAGCCTAACATGCTCAATAGATTGTTGCCCGACAGGAGCCCAACAGTGCTCAATAGATTGTTGCCCGACAGGAGCCTAACATGCTCAATAAGGTGGCAAATGCTGCCCAATGCGTCCCCGACGCAAACCGATGAAAAAAATCAGACAACAATCGACTTTGGTGGAATCAACACTATATGTATACGGGAGGATTTAGAACAGTATGAATAATAGAAGCGAATATAATGAACTCTTGAGTGTAAGTCACTTGATATGATAATTTACTATGTTAGTTTCACTCCCCCAGAGGAAAAGAGAGTGATCGGCTTGCTCACTCACCAAAGCCAGGCGATAGCTGACTCAAGGAGGGTGTTGCTCGTATGCTAAATAGAGCTGGGAGCAGGTGCCCTCTTATGCAAAGAAGTTACGCTCTGCTTCACCATTCAACTTCCTCTCACAATATAAGTCTGAAAAGGCACCTGCATTGCAACACAAAAAGAAATGTTGTGTGCAACACAAAAAAGAAATGTTGTGTGCAACACAAAAAGAAATGTTGTGACTACAAAGAAAGAGACTGCTGCAGCTGAGGCACTTCTTAGGTAAAACTACCCTTTCCCATAGGAGCAACACCCTCCAGGGATCCAAGCCAAAACCTTTACTCTTCTTTGTGCATCACAAATCACTTTTGTCATCAGAGTACTTGTCAAACAATGGCAATCATCGTGTCTTAAGTTTCCTCTTCTTGGTTGACTCCATTCAAAACATGAGTTCCAACTCCAACAAGGGTTTAAAAGGGGGTGCCTTCCATCCTACCCAATATTAAAATACTAGAACATGATTAGCCACCAACCGGGTGCAATTATCTCTGTGCTTTGAATTCTTTATCCTAACCACGTTGGGACAGCTCACACCCCAGAAACAATTTGTCAGCTCGCTTACAGAGTAGCTAAAATTTCAAACACTCTGCCTTATCTTCTACTCTAATTTGCGGCTAAATGGAAACAAAGTATGCCTTTTATTGGGAGGACCAGCAAGTGCTTAGATGACAGGGGGATGGTTTAAAAAGTAACAGGATCATGTGAGTCTAATTCTACAATGTACCTGCTACTTGATAGTGAGGATGGTGAAAAGCTTGAATGCTACTTCTTCTTGCCGATCGGGAATTGATGGCATTGGAACTGCCATTGAAATCAGATTCGCATCGATGTTGCGTAAAGACGGCTGCTAAGAAAAATGCCGCAACCGTTTGTCACCACAGCAGAACTAATGTTGGAGCGCCGGGTTGTGATTGGTCGTAATGTGAGATCGACAAGATTTATTTTGACTCCGGTGGATCCCATTGTTCGAGCAGGGTAGGGTAAATTTGATCAGGGTCTCATAATCCTGAATCAGCTGGCTAATTATTTCTTATGACGTTGCCCAAACTTTTAAATTATTCTAATTACCCGTCCACTTAACATGGCTGAATGATTGCCTTTACCAGCCTATTTCAGAGTTGTAGTAGGTCACAATTTTATAAGCTTTCAGAAACTGTTAGAATTATGTGGATATTCCAATTAGAAGGGAAATGGTGATGGTTTCAGCTATTTAAGTTGATCAGGAAATGTAACATCCCAGTTTTCTCTATCTCCTATTTTTAGTGAGATTCATCACCATAAAGGTAATGTTCTGATAAGAAAATTTGATAATTCAGACAAACTTCAAATTGTGATTTTTCAGCATTCCCTGCATTAATTTTGATGAAATAAAGTGCATATTTTAGGAGATACAACGTTCTTTTGAACTTTTGGTACAGGCTGGATGTAAGCAGATGTTCTTTCAGGTTACTATGGCAACCAAAACTAGGCAAAATCAATGTTTTTAGCATAATCTGACATATCTGTTGCCATGGTAACCAACATAAATCACCAACAATGCATCAAAATTCATTGAAAATGTTGGTGCCATTTTGTTGAGTAAGAAAAAATGTATATAGTCGATTTTCACCCAAAAATTTATATTATTTGACATATTTTATCATTTTTCAGCTTAAATACTGATAAAATCGATGGAAATGTTTTAGCTTATTTCAAAATTCCCTCTCAAGTTAGCAAGACTACCATATAAGAAGTGTAATAGGTAGAGACTTATTCTTTGTAGTCTGCAGAGAACCCAACTCACCCGTTGACTATGGAAAAGAATCATGGTGTTTCAATGGAAATAAAGGAAGTTGCAGGGTGTTCAAAATCGGTCAAAAATGGGCCAAAATCAGCCCAAACTACGCATAAATGCGTATTTGGTAAAGGAGGAGTTAAGTATAATTAGCATAATTCAAATCCTAATAATGTGCCAGAAACTGTGTATTTCCCCTTTGCCATCAGTGGCAGCTCGTCATCTTCACCAGTTGGGTGAGAGGAAACTAGAAAGTTGGAAGAAGTTGTTCTTTTCCCTCTTCTGCCATGGGTAATCATTTCCTAATATTACAGTTTCGTCTTAAAGGCATTTCGGGGCACTTGGAGCAGGTTGTTACTTAGTTCGCCATGTTTATTCATTTCAACACATGCAGGTCCCATAAACTCCACAGCACCTGCCTTGTCTTGTACATATCCTATTTAGTTATTGCTCTTTCGTGATTTCTTTTTTCTTTCTGTTTTTTTTTTTTGGGGGGGGGAGGGGTTCTTTAACAATTTTACATTCATCTTGCAGGTGTGTACCTGATGAGAAAATATAATGCTTCTTTGCTATCAATAGTAACATACATATAATTGGCTTTCTTAATGACATCAATTGTAGAGATTTATGCACTGAGCTGCAATGAGCGTAGTTCATCATTGTGTCTTAAGAAGTCTCTTTGATGTTTCTCCCAGCCATTGCTTGTCCCTATGAATATGTTTTTTTTTAGTTATGATTATCACTGATTGTCTGAGAATATTGATTGCAAAGGATTCTCCCTGGTTAAACATGTGCGACGTTCACCTCCTCTTATGTATCATTCATTCGCCCAAGGATACAATATTCTTCACTGCTGTACAATACATACACCGTAAGTTTTCAGTTCCTTTGGTTGGCGTATTGCATACACACAATCATTGTCTTCTCTGCTCTCCAAAACAATCCGGGTATTGAATATACAGTATATATTCAAAGTACATCTTGATTGATGAGATACCGTTGTAATACATTTTGCAAGTTAATAACTTCCATGTATCAAGTTATAGAGTATCCTATTATATGTACATATTCATTCTCCCAAATCGTCTTGTGGATGTGTGGACAGAGTTTAAGATTAATACAATCCTGTTATTGGATCCTCCACGTCCCTCTGTAGCTAAATTGAAATCAGAAGAAAAGTGTGAGTGAGCACCATACATGTGTAAATGATATTTTTAATTCTGCACCATCTACATACATAAACATACCACAGCTCGGCGATAATGGAAATCAATTCCGCCGGGGACTAAGGGCACGCATCTTTGAGTTTGAATACACTGATGTGGAGCAAAATTGGGTGTCATCACAGTGACGGTTGGGAGAGAGGGGATTAACGTGGTGAAATCAAGCGTCAACTTCTCATTATCCAACCTGCCGCCTCCCAGCCTCCCCAACACTGGCATTGCCGCCATTGTCAAAGAATCCCCTTTCTCTTCTTCTGCTTTTTCTGCTGGGCTCCCGAGGCATATTCCCTACTAGAACCGTCGCCCATGCATCCTTAACTTCATCCAGCGTCCAATCCCGCACTCCCTCCTGCTCCCTATTTCCCGCCATTAGCCTTTATGAATAATTGAAACTTAAATCCTCATTCCTCAAGCCGGTTAGATGATATGGGGGTGGGGGCTGGAAGTAAAAATGTGTTGTAGTGATATGCCAAAGGATGGAGGGGTATATACTAGCTGGAGTATGGGGAAGATTGAGCCATGTCGACTTACAATAGCCCGATCTCCCGGGGTGTTATATGCTAATGTATAGGGAGCAATGAATAATGAAATGGTGTGTACGTAACACCCCACCTCCACAAATAAAGCTCCTGGGGATGGTGGTGTTAAGGAGTCCTGTTCATCTCAATAGATCAGAGTCTCTGCCATTGGATGTATGGCGGTTCCTAAGCTATTAGTGGAAACGGGAGAGGTGATGGGACAATCATTGTTTAGGCACATCAATGTTGCAGCCCTATCCCTGCATCGTCTGCGCATGATTGTATGCGGCTTTGAAAGAAGTTTCTCTTTTATCATATATATGCTCAAAATTTATAAGGAGAATAATTGTTCTTCCATCTGTCGGTATTGCTGAACAAGGAGGTCAACGGGATCCTCTCTTAATCTCTTTGTGGATGTCCAATGCTACTTTTCTTGTATTTTCATAAACATTATCAGTAACTATATATATATATATATATATATATATATATATATATATATATATATATATATATATATACTGCGAATCCACCCTGTTTTCTTTTATCTCACTAGAAAAAAAGCGTTGTCAAGACATGTAATTGAAATATGCCATGGATGTTAATGACTTGGACTTAATGCAATGTGATATGATATTTAGAATTTGTGTGTTGAGTTGTATGGCCCTTGTGGGTGCCATAAAACGCAAGGATTCATCAACTTATTCCGAATCCCACAGTGGTTTAGGGTAAAGTTTGCAGTAGTCCTTGCATTTATGGCCTCAATAAGAGCCTTACAACACAACAGACAAAATCGCAGAGATATTTCAGCCATATTTCGCCATGTGGACTTCGATCTTTAGTGGTTGCGTGAAATATAATTGTGCAATAGGCTGAACCAATGAAAGAGAAGAGAAAAAGAATAAAGATTCTCTATAGTAGGCCTACCTCAGGTGCGGTCACACAGTGACCGGAGCGGAGTGATAGAAAAGGAAGAGAGTAGTTATTATGGTGGCGGTATGGAGAATTTCCCAGGACCAAGGCTCTCTGCACACGTGAATTATACAGTGGTTTTGGCTGACCGTGTGTTATTGGTGGCGTGGACACGGTGCCATCGGCCCGTCCTGTTTACACAGGTCCTCCGAGCAGACGACTTTTGGCTCTGATCGATGAACTGAGACCTAATTTGTCACGGCGCCACACTAGTGGACGTTATAGACCCCACAAATGCAGTCCAGCAAATGCTCATCGATTGGGCGGAAGTTAGAACACTAGGCCCTTCGGTAAAGGTATATAAAGGTGCGTAGACCCACATCCTGCTTAACTAAATGCGGTTGTCCCACCATCTGGAGCTGTAATTAACCTATTGCCATAGCATTTATTGATGCCTCAAAAGTAATGAGCAGCTCGACAACAAGCAATAGCATGAGGCTGGGAATTCATGAGAGTCTGGATGGACAAACATCATAAAGTACCTGAGATAGGTCCTGGCACCCGTCAGCTGCAAGGCCCAAACACATTGATTATGCCTGATTCTGACAGCCCCACCGTGAAGCTCTCCCCATACTGCAGATCGTGACATTCATATTTCATTATTTTTGTGCTAATTCCCCTGGCGGAGCTTTTGGTTAAGGTACTCGCTTTATCACCTGCGGTTACTAATACCGACGTTTAATACAATCTAATATTAATGAAAGATTAGAGCATTGGCGGCGTTAGCCACCTAGAGGATTCCTGTCGGCTGAGGCCCCAATCTTATCTAAAATTGCATCAGGGGCCTGAAATAATTCATTACGCCTGGGCTTTTAATATCCACAATCTTTGGCTAATAAAGTGCTCTCACGAATCCATTTACCATACGGGGGAGACAGGTAAGCATGGAACTGGTTATGAGCTTATATGATTATTGGAGCTCAGGATCGACCAACATTAAAGGCACTTGATTAACTAAATCGTACAGCAGCTCCCCCTGGTGAAGTCATTGTCTACTACACTTGATCCCTGCTCACCCGATATTATTGGGTGAAAGAGAATTAAACTATGCGTAAAACATCATGATAATAATTATACATTATAGGTTAGGTACTCAGAAATGTCGAGTAAATCCTTCGCACTTTGCATGTACATATTGGATATAGTATTGTTTTATGGATCTTGCTAATCTAAAAGAACAAATAGCAACCCAAACCTTTGAAACCTCCTTTTAGAAACTACAGGAAAATATGTAGTCTGCATCACAAGTAAATGGAGCACATTATATAAGAAGGGGCGGAGGTGCATCTTGTAGGGTTTCTTTAGCCCTATACATGAGAGGCTCACCAGGTAATATCGACCATGTGAATTGGGAGTCTGGCCTGCCTTGGGCTTCCCCCAGCGAAGGTAGAGAAAGAGACAAATGGGAATTTTATAGGGCCTCATAACAGGAACCGGGCAGGATGGCGGAGGCGACCTGCAAACGGATTTGTTCATTGAAACTATAGGGTTAAGGTGTCACTGGAAATCGGTAGAAATATTAAGGGTGTCTGTAAATAAGATGAATCTCATTGACTTCACCGCTCAAGAAAATTAAAACAAGATGATATATTGTGACCTGGACAGGGGAGTAACAGAGATAGGGATGGACACTATATATAGGATATTATATCAGACAGACACTAAGCTCTTTCATCCTCATTCTCCCCCCCCCTCTCTCTCTCTCTCTATCTCTCTCTCTCTCTCGCACTCGCTCTCGCTCTCTCTCCCTCCCTCTCTCTCTCCCCCTCTGTCTCTCTCACACACATGTTTATATCTCTGTGAATTACACATTTTCTGTTCTCGTCCTTGTGTTCTATGCCCCAAACTTTAGTTACATATGTTGCGATTTTGAGGCAGTCCCCAAAAATCTCAAGAGGGAGGAAATATCAGAGATATTTGAGCCCTAAATCGCCGTGTGGGACTTGACCTTCAGGAGATGCCTCCTGCCACCGGTACTAAAGCAGCAGGCTTGGTGACGAACTCGTCTGGAGCAAGCAAACTAGCCGTTGCACGACATGTATTCTCACAGCCAAAATAACTTTCTTATTGTAAGAAATTATTTCTCATTTAAAGTAAAATTAACTTAAAACAATTTGTCTGCCAGGTAACAATTTTTCATTGAAATCTTGTTATGCCCAGCTTACTTGAATTAAGAAATACAATCTTGAGAAATAAATCCTTAAATCAACTAATCTATTCTCAAACCAGGATTCAATTTCCAAGAATATTCTTTAAAGGGAGTAAATTATTCTCAGGGAGAGGAATTTTTCATGATAAGCTTACTCATACTTTTTCTTAAGATGAGTTATATTTTCTCATTTCCAGTATTTCAAAAACAAAAATTTTCTTGTTTGTGGAGTGAATCTGATTTTTATCTATTATGGAAATGCTTTAGATAGAATAGAAGGTTATCAGTATTGGCTACCTCAGTGACAGAGGTTCATCAAATTACATGCAGCTCTTTGAAGCCACATTTTTATGAGTGAATAAGACCTTTATTTAAAGTCTTTCACTTAATGAAAGGCTGTGGCACATCCCACCCTTAGATTATCATAATTATTATCTATGCAAAAGGTGTTTTGCTTCCTTTATGCCTTAAATTCCTCTCAATCAACTATCACACCAATGGACCTGATACTTAATTAATCCCAAATAAGTTTCCTGCAGTTTTCACTTTATTTTCCCTACACCAATTTGTTAGGACAGAGTTTAAGCTAGGAATTTGTACCTTCTATTGTGAATAATTCACCATAACAGGTAGCGCTGGCACCTAATGGCAGAATTTTATCATATTAAGAAAATAATACTTATCTGGCATGTTAGATAATATCCCTAGGCCAATTTCTAACAAGATCTTAGTTCTACCTTTTTCTAGATGTAAGAAAACACTTCTATATTTTAATAAATCTCATATCAAGAAATGAGCCTTTCTTGTTTTAAGATCTAAGATAAATAATGTTAACTGGTGGATAAAACTAACATTTTTGTGAAATCTTCTAAAGAAAAATAATCTTGAAAACCTTAATTAAGAAAACAGCTCAAGATTTGTTCTAAACTTGATTTTTCTTAAAGACAAGATGACTGATGGATCTTATAATCATACGTTTCCTCATAACTAGAAAAGATTTTTTATTTAAAGTTCATTTTCTTGGATAAGAAAATTATTTTTGGCTGTTCTGAGGCAGGGCTCTTGCAATATATGAAGAAGGCTGATGAGTGTACCTGGGGCGGTCAGATTGTGTAGATAGAGTCCAATTTTCTAGGCCAACAGAGAGAAGGGGGCAACCAAATTGGCCAACATGCAATGTCCTAATTGCTCACAGCGCCAACTGGCTCGTAACGATCGTCCTTCACGAACAAAACGCATCAGATCTCTGAGCAAAAATAAGGAAACTTGGGCGGACCAAAAGATTTAATCTTGCCCCTAATGGACCCAAGGAAACCTCTCTCTGCGTCCTTATAATTTCTTCCACAGGTACTCGCTAATTACGAGAAAAGAAACGAGGGCTCCTCTGCAGTATATCCAATCGGCCAATGCTATTGATAGAATTTCGTCAGGGAATCAAGTCTTCCCGTTGAAATTGCTAATGAGGAATGTGGCGATTTTGACAAGCAAAAGCACCACCTGTGGCAGTGATCAAAGATATTCAGAACTAGCGGCCACCCTTTTGTATCCAATGTCCATCATCCCTAGGCACCAGAATAGTAACTGGAGAAAGGTGAAGGGTCATCACTCCCGGGGATTCTAGTTGTTTTTACTCAATTTAACCTACATTCATTTCAGAGAGGAGCATCCATCAATAATTTAGTCTTGAAATTGCTTTGATTAGTTCAGGAAGCGCCACTGAAAGGGATAAACTATTTCCTACAATTAGACAAGTCTGGGACAAAGGCATTTTCTGGGGTTGATTACTAAGTAAAAAGTGGCCTATTTAGTCTGGTTAAATGCCCATCGACAGAAGGAGGTTCTCATACTGCGCAATTAAAACCCCATTTTAAGCCTTAATCCAATTTAGCCATTTGCATGACAAATTGGTTCAGGCAGTGCAGTCTCACGTCCTTTCTCTGAAATTTTAGATCATATTCAAGTAAGCGTAATGAAAAAGCATGAAGCAATATTTATAAACCTTATGTTTATTACAACTTGGTTTTCACACATGAAAAACAAATCCTAAAGGACTATGTAAAATTGCCATTATGGGTCCATTCTATATTCAATATTGGCTATAGCATTCTATTGGCCCTCGTTCACAATTGTTTTCTTTTTGTGTGCGACTACACTCTTGTATATATAATATACATGCGGTCACACTTTGTTATTGACATAATATTATCATGACCCATATCATTATTTTGAATTCCCTGATACATGTACTAATATAGGTTCCTTTAGCAAATAAGACGATCTAGCTTACATGATAGAATATCGTTCAGAAAGTGAAAAACGTCGAAACCGAAACAGTGTTAAAGGCAGCTCGAACATCGAGGTAAACTATTTGCTTAATGCTGGTGATGGACTTTGTCAAACCATCTTAATTCATTTAGAATTTCATTACAATCTCCATTGTGACAATGATCTTGTTTTCATAAACTGGAGCTATACGGAAAAAAAACACTAACACTAACCCATGCCTCCACACTGCACCTCCAAGCTAGGGTCTATATTAGCCTAGAAAATTACAAAAAGTCTTGATTCTGTACTTTATATCATATCCCAATGCTCCTTGGGAACGCTGTATCATAGCTGGGCTCCCTGGGGTAGGACTGGCTAGTCTGTTGACGGGAGTAATACCCTGGAGGCTCTGTACGATAGTCCTGGCTGGGCATGGAGTGCTTCTCCTGCTGGTAGTACACTGGAGGAGGTGTGCGTGGTTTGTAGCCTTGCTGGACGTAGGTCCCTGCAGGAGGACGAGGTGTGTCCTTGGGGTAGGCTGAACTCATGATGAAGTCGGTCAGGTCCTCGTTGAGTGGGAACCTCACAGATTTCCGTACATAGGCTGGGCTGTTGATCATCCAGAGGCGAATAAGGAACTGCATGATGAAGACGAATAGCATGATGACCCCTATACTAGGGATAACCATGTAGAGCCCGGTGAACCTGCAAAAATTGTTTTTGTTATTAAAACAAATTCCACATTGCTAACTTTAATATATTAGTGTGATTGAAAAGAAATCCTATAGTTACCGTGGGAATCAGAATCTATGTCTAGCTTCATTGTCTACCTTCATTAACAATTTCTATAGATGTAATATCCATCTTGTACTGGTTAGCATTCTATGTTGTATCATGCGTCTGAAATTCTAAGAAATTCCTGACTACACAAAATGCTTTGGTTTTGGTTATAGTCATTTGAAATCGTTCATTCAGGCTAGTGTCACAGTGCAGAAGGTACTAGGGTGACTGGCAATTACCCCATCCAAAATGACAGATCCTATGTGAAGTATAAAGAACTAAAAGGGGGATTGCATAGTATCTTAGCTGATGTCAGTGATGTTAACTTGTTAAGATGTGGTGTACATCATGCAAGATCCTCTTAACTAATAACAAAAGGCTGGGATTGTCTAGAACAGAAGTATACATGGGTTTTAGATTTGTCAGTACTAGGGTTACTGTGTTTGTTTACAATAACAAGTACTGGGGTAACTTTATTTTGAGTTACCCTAGTGCCAAACTTTCAGATTTGACTGGTTTCTACATAGTTCAAGTAGTGTAGTAATTCAAGGTATTGTCTCCATAAGTGTCCATGCCCTAGCTACCATTCTGTAATACTGTTATGAATTAGAATAGTATAGAATAGTATAGAATGATGATACACTTGTATGTATTTGTTCCTTCCTCTTAGAACCTAGTACCGTCTGCATTGTGATTGTGAAAACCACCATCACCATACAGAAGTGATGAGTTCAGTACCGAACTGCCATCTAGCGGGCTTCTCAGGAACGTCCGCAAATCGGGTCAGGTGAGTACTGGGGCATACCCCACTCTAATCCCCCTTCATAGGCATATCGAAATTATCGTCTTGGTATTTTCCAGGTTGTCTAGTCATAATCTTGAAAAGATTTTATTTGTTTAATGGAAATGTAAAATACTCAAGTTACAAATGCCTTTGATCTGTAGGCCCTACGTTTCGCTATCTAGCAAAGTTCCAATACTGAAATCGAGTTAGGACCGAAATACGATAGGTTGAAAACTGTAATGTATGGATTTGTTCACATGGATAAATTATGTAAGAGTGACCACGTGCCACTCTCAGGCATTTAAAGGTATAGGTATATAAGGCGGTATATAAGGCGGTATATATATATATATATATATATATATATATATATATATATATATATGTATATATATATATATATATATATATATATATATATATATATATATATATATATATAACAACACAATGGTCTAGATAAGGAAAAGGCACCTTGGTCTAAATCACCTTCCATAAAAAAAAACTAATTATATTCTAGGCCCTCCATCTGCGATGCCCTTCACTTAGAGTATGAATAAAGAGGTATGTACTGAGTTGTATGTATATTGAATCTTATCTTATCTTGGTTCTAACCACAATACTTAGGTCCTCAATATGAATTTGATCGTTCACGCCTATGCTCTTATGGGGGACTCTTATAGTTAAACGCGTCCACTACTGTACTGCCATAATAATATCATCGGGATTCCTACCACGCAGTTTGATCTATAGGCTATGTATAGGCGTTCAAATAGAACAGCTATTACAATTTTTCTCTGACAATAATTGCAAACCGATTAAGTCTTTGCCTAACCTATCAGTACATACCTGGCGTCTGCCATTTCTGAAGCAGTTCCTCCCGGGCTTAATCAAACTGGAAACTATGGTATTCTGTGACTAAAACTGGAATATCCCTAGTTTCTGTAGCATGTCCCTTCAGTCTACACATCCGCCATGTTATTCACCTGGGTGACCTATTATCACTGATATGGATCTGGGTCAGACAACCACTAAAGGCCAACGAAAAGTTTTATATCCACCTGTGTGTACTGATAAGGGCTACCCAGTGTGCATGCCCAGTGTGAGGTAGGTTGTGATAACGCAGTAACATGGCAATACACAAGATGGCGCCAGCAGCAGTATTGCTTGCACCATGGACCTACACAATAGTAAACTTGTAGTTGTGCCTTATTCAATTCCGCCAATCAAGATAAAATCTGTACCGTATATGCTGCCCATTCAAATAAATGTCATCAAACATACGGTACTTATGTAGTCATGTGGTACTCAAGGACAGTTCGCTAGGGAAATCCTTCAGGCTCCACCAGACGTTTTTCAATGCTTTAAGGCCTTCGGATGCATTATCTTACACCTGCCAGTGTTAGCCCCTCCCCTACTCCTCGATCAATCCTGTCACCCCTAACTCCCAGCTTGTGCTGGTGGGACAGAGCAGCTCACATCCACGTGTCCCGGTGTCAATGAGCTGCTCTCACTCACGTGGATCCACTCATGTCCAGTGGTTGTACAGCTCTGGAGCTCTACACAATATGAGCGGCTCCTCTAGTAGGGAGCTGCTCTTGTACACTGAGGGATGGTAAGCTGATTGCCCCCCCCCCTCCCTGTCAAGTAGAGGGTCACTCCTGTCTGAAAGCTAGGCAGTATGGATGATAATGGATATATGTGCTGTATAGTAGCTTGGCAAAAACAGTGTATGTACATATATGCATCATCATGGAACAAGATTCTGTGTCAGCTGCATTATCGCATTTAGCTTTACAACTTAGGATTGTTGCGGGTCAATTGATGGTACATAGTTTTATCCTAATAGTATGAAGCTGAATAAAGAAAATATGTAATGTGTCTTTGGCCAATTGTAAAAAGAAAATTGGTGTCTACGATTAGTACGAACTGATGCTAAGGCAGTGGGTCATGTGGGTATGGCGTCACACGATTCATATGGGCGTGGGATTCTTTTCTTAATTTCTTTCTCATTAGTTTCCTTCCGTTTAGACACAAAGTGTGTTATATGGAACAGAAGAAAATGCGTTCCGATTATTTGTCTCCTATTTCTGCAGCTTCTAGCCCATCCTCTCTTCTCACAATCACAGTAAACCTCTCACATAACACACACTGTAATGATTACTGCAAACAGCCTCAACTTACAATAATGAGAGAGACCGTAGAAATAATAATATGTATGACAGTTATGGTGGACAAGGCTCTTTTGTAATTACCGGTACAACGAAATGGGTGGGTTTCTCTATATGTCTCCCAAATGGAACAACCTGACTCCTTATATTGGGCCTTAGTAAGCTTTATGTCCAGATGGACATCACCTGTCCAAAATCACTGAACATAAAATGAATTACCATCGGAGTGTACGCTGTATATCGTGTGAATAAAAATAAAATTTAGTTCTCACGACCTGCATCAACATAACCCCATTGCTTAATCCGAAGTGATATAAGCATTGGTAACAACCAACATGGTGGTGATCATTTGCACCATAAAAGTTGCAGTAAATTGGGGTGATTGTTTCATTTGTCCATAACATATTCTGCTTAACACCTATAGATGGAGTAACGAGCTTTGCGTCTAGATAATTATTGTTATATTTGTATCATGAAGCCTCTTTAACACGATAAACAAAAGAAAATAACAATACGATGAGAATATGTCCCCACGATCTTTTTATGTTGCCTTTTGCGAGACCATATTCGGAATTCAAATTGAAACTGAAGGGTCATTTATCGTCAGTTTAATTTTCGTCACGTTCCTTCCTCAGTGACAACTCATGGCGATTCTCAAGTTATAAATAATGTTTCGCTTGAAAGTAGAGAAAGGTCAAGGGACATTTGATGCCCCTAGATTTAAAATGTAATCCTTTCCTAATGTTTTGTTTTGTTTGTTTGTTTTTTCTTCGAAATACAGGATGTATAAAACACAAAGACATGGATCATTGCCCCAGCACCAGGACGCATGCACCCCCTTTTCCCGGTTCTTAAGAGTTTAAGAACATATTTTGAACCCCAAAACTTGCTCAAAAATAGGGGGTGCACCCCCCCCCCTTTTCGGCCGCGCCCCCAATACAATAGTCTGTCCGACCTAGAGGGATACATTATTGACCATTGAGAAAATTCCTTTAATTCAGTGCAGAGTTTTTCGGGTGCATTACATAACACTTGGTACCCATCATGCTGGCTGTTAACAGTCCTTATCTCACAAGGTCCCACGTAGCAAACCCGCCAATTTCGTTTTTGCTCAGATAAGCTGGTTTAAAGCGGGCAGAATATCATTCATGGTTTTAGGTGAGGCAAATGGTAGGTTTCCAGTCAGGGCCACATAGGGTTACCCTAATAGGGCAAACTGAACTAAGACTGTTGGGCTACCAACAGTTCTTGTCCTTAGCAAGATGTGTGGGCCACATCAGGCTAACTGATTTGGGCACAGATCAGCTTCAAAATGGGCAAACACTTTTGGCACAGATTGATTTCAAAGTGGGTACCCTGAATCAGGTATAGATCAGTCATCAAATATGATTGCCCAGATTGGACTGAGGATGGGCTTACACAAGGCATACTCAGCAGGGAGTTCTGAACTTTGACACTAGATGACCCCACTATATCTAATGTACAGCTTCCCCGCCTATTCAGGATTGATCTCATTTAGTATGATATAACAAAAAATAGGCTACTGAATCATATAAATTGTAAAAATGCACAAATCTTTCCTCAGAGTTTGGGTCTACTTGCAAAATACGTTTGAAATGTGCAAAGTTAGGTGATGCCAGCAGTTCTTTATATGTGACTACACCATTCCTTTGGTAATCAGTTTATAGTATGCTTCACATTGGGATGAACTGTGAACTTGAAGGCCAGTATGCTACTGGACTAGGTCTGGAGTGTGTTGCTCCTATGCTAAAAAGAGCTGTCAGTATGTACCCTCTTTTCAAAAGAAGTCATGCTTTGCTTCACCATTCAACTTGCACTCACCACATTAGTCTGAAAAGTCACCTGCCTTGTTTAAAACAGAGAGAGCTGTGCTATCAGGTACCTACTAATGTCACACACTATATAGTATATTATACTGACTGACTTCTCCCAACTAGGTACCTACTCATATCCCCCTTTTTTAGCACCATACTTGAATGACCACTTGTCAGCAACAAAAGGGACAAGTTAAAGCTACATTAAAAGAAAGGACTGGAAACAAGGGAATTTTTAGCCAGCTCTTCCTTTTACTATAGGAGCAACACCCTCCAGGTTGACCTACCTTAGGCAACCAAATTCAAATTGATGATTCTGCTGCATTATGTAGATAGAGAGTAATAAAGTATGTTTGGTCTCCTTGCAACTGTGGAGGCAGGGGGAGAGAGGCTGCACCTCGGGTCTAGCAGCACATTTTCAAAGTTCAAATTTTTAGAAAATGAGGAAAAATTAGATTTTCTAGAATAATTATCCCAGATGGCGCCACAGGATCAAAGTGGTCAGCCCACTTTCAGCCACACCAAAAACCCTTGTTGAACCTAAAGTGGTCAACTCACTCTGATACTGATTTGTGCCCATATTGGTTAGCCCAGTGTGGCCCACACAACTCACTGAGGACACAAACTGTCATCAGCCCATCAGTTTGCCCAGTGTGGCCCACACCGGAAGCCACACCAAATATATTGTGGGCCAAAGAAGGGCCACACCACACTTGCTACCTGGGGTACAAGGTCAAGCAGGGGTCAGCCCAATAAGGATCCCACTTACCAGGAATACCAAACTAGAGGGGTACATTATTGATCAATGAGATAATTTCCGTCATTCAGTGCAGACTTTTTAGAGTGCATTACATAACAGTAGCCTGGTATCCACCATGCTTGCTGTTATCAGTGCTCATCTTTACAGGTACCAGATCAAGCAATGGTGACTACTGAGGAACCTGCGACTTCGGTACATTGTACATGTACACACTGGTAGCGGAGGAACTGGCAGCTGCTTTCATGCAGATGGAGCCTAGTACTGGGGCCCAGTCAGTAGTAACCTACAGACAGGTGTAACCAACCATATTGGAGTGATGTCCGGGCAGCAGTGAACCAGATAGCTGCACCAGTTTGACAATAATTACAGATTACATAAGGCCCCTATAGTCCCTTTGTCAGTGCTTCTAATTTACTGAACAAAAGTCTGTGATACTTGGGTGGGATACAAGAGGGTCAGTATTTGATAGAAATAAAATCAGTGATCTGGTTCACTGTTGCCCAGATTGGTGACCAGACAGCTGGGGGAGACCTAGACTACATGAAATGGGAGTGATCTGATGGTGGTCAGGCTGATCCTTGACAGCTGACCTGGTTAGCTGTGGTGGTAGAGAACTGGACATAAGATCTCTAAGTGACCAGAACGAATCCCTCACTGCCAAGGTATCTTTATAAAAACTTTTACTTTTAATTCTCTTTCTTTTAATATATAATTGGTCCAAATACTTTATATAATTGTTTAAAACTCTATTCATAGTTTAATTCATTATTCTCTCAAAATGTCTTTGCATTCCTAAATTAGGTTGGCATTGGTGTAAACAGTACTATAAGGTTTCATGCTGTTTCTTGAATCTAGTTGGTAGCCAGCCCTGGTAGTCGAGTGGATATGTTCTGTGCCTTTAACTTCACAGGGTCAGGGTTCAATCCCCCATGCTGGGTGCATTTTACTGAGCCAACTGATTTATCTTGGGTTCTTTACATCTAGGGAGGGTCACATGGTCATAAAAAAGAGTAAAATATATGCAAATGAGTAGTAAAACCAGTTGCAACCAGGCTTCAAGGTCGGGTCAAATTGGCCTACCCCTGTCTCTATGTTATAGATCCTGTTCTGCAGACAGCCACCTGGGATGGTTGTTCCCTTTTACAGCAGACGGCGCCACGGTATGTGTCCTGCTGCTATGTTGCTGGCAGTCTCTGGCGCCCAACTGTATCAATACGCTTGCCGCCATGAGAGTCGACTGGCACGCGCGAGGCTGTGTTGCTGGCTGTTACATTGCTGCCTTGTGTGGTGTCCTGTCCTGGGCCAATCCATAGAGTGTGGATCATGTAATATAGTGAACAGATATGTGACGCAACACGGGAAAAGGTAACATTATGGGGATTTTTTTGCTATTCACATCCACTAGGTGACAAAACCAAATGATACAAGAGGGTAATTTTGCTCTATCCTATCAAAATACTTTATGTAGGTCTTCCTGCACATTTGGACACTCACAGACCCTGAATAATGTGCACAGGCTTCTTTTACAGGATGTCCTCATGCCCAACACTGATAATTTTATATGTGCAAGCTGAATGAATTGTAATATCATCATTTCAGGTATATCTCTCTAATCTAAGTTATCTCGATATCTAGGTCGGAACAAGGTCAGATATAAGGTCAAAGGTCACAATGCAATTGTAATGCATCTCGATCACCTTAGGGCCCACCTGAATGGGAAATCTACCATACACTAAGGATCTCTAGTGTTAATGAAAGCAACAATGCTCTCTCTCTCTCTCTCTCTCTCTCTCTCTCTCTCTCTCTCTCTCTCTGTTCTATATTAAATTCCAGATCGTGACCTTTGACCTTAAATTTGACCTTGTTCCGACTTAGATATCAAGATACACACCACAGATTAGAAATTACCACTATCAAAATACTTAGATCCATATCTCATATCTCGTGCTGCTTTCAACACTAGCTGATGTCCATGGTCACGAGCTGGCACCCCAACTACATGTATCAGCGATGTAAGTAGTATATGAAAAGTACATTGTTACATGTATCAGCGATGTAAGTAGTATATGGAAAGTTATTGTTACACGCATCAGCGATGTAAGTAGTATATGAAAAGTATATTGTTACACAACATAAGTAGTATATGAAGAGTGCATTGCTACGTGTATCAGCGATGTAAGTAGTATAATTATGAAAAGTATATTGTTGCATGTATTAGCAATAATTATCAGGAATATATATAAAACGTATTGTGTTACCAGTATTACCGATCTAAGTATTATAGGTTATTCCAGGCGCAGTAGCAATGGAGGCATTGTATGAAAAGTATACTTTTACACGTGTCAGCATTGTAAGTATATCAAGTGTATGAAAAGCTTATTGTTGCACATATTAGCAATGAAAGTACCGCGAAATCTCGCGTATAAGGCTCACCACCTGAACAGGTCGCAGACCCAAATTGAAAGAAAACTATAAGGCGCATCTGGGGCGAGAGTACTTTACTTCAACTATTGTTGCTGCTTTAAGGCGCACTAGGGTTCTATCTTTACGAATAATGCCCTATTTCTATGGCAAATACGTTGTGTGGAAGCTTAAGGTATATGGACATCTCAGGGTGAACCTACCCTATTGACACACGTATTAGTAATGTAAGTAGTATATGAAAAGCACATTGTTTTCACCAAGTCAGATCTATTTCTACAAATCATAATAGTTATGTTTTACCAGTGTAAGACGTTTTTTGTTTAAGATTCATGATGTTAGACCACAGTAAGTACCGCAATACCCCGTGTAGATACTGCTTTGCGTGTAAGGTGTTCCCCCAAATTGATGGAAACCTAAAGGGTGCATACATGTATCTGGGACTTGGTTTGGACTATGTGTAAGATCCTCGATTTTTTGGGAACATCCCAAACTTTGGCTACTTCTGTTGGTCGCAGCAGGGGTCCATCTTTCTGCATCTACAATGTATAAGACGTGAGTATTACGGTAGTCTAGTATAGTCATGTTCTATTGGGTGTAAGTGGGAATAGAGCTGGTTCTGGCGACATGCACTGATAAGCTGAGAAGATGGGAACCAGCATGTCCTACCCCTGCAGCTCCCTCCTCCTCCTATCAGACTTTACACTGGGGGTGGGGGGGGGTCCCTGGAAGTGGATGTTATCCATGGACAAGGTTCCCATCATGAGGATAACTTATCAGTGTGTTTTGCCACCTTTGGCATGACCAGCAAAATTCAAAATGGTGGACCCACCGGGTAGCCTATGGGTCTATGTTCATATAGTGACAATCGGCAGCGGACTGGTTCCCTGAAACATGCAGACATCAGCGATTTCCGGCTGTGGTCTCGCAGCCACGCTTGTTCCTGACATACCATGAAGCATTGGAGTGTGGCATCCATGTGAAAAATGTGAATGATTCCGGGATTGGAACTAACATAGCTGCGCAAACACATTTGACATTAACAATAGTCCTCGCTATATATCCGTTGCAAGTACATGTATATAACGACGCTGCATCTATTATGAAGAGATTGAGATTTTAAACCACGTATAATATTGTACACGTGGTTGAAATGTCGACCATATCATAATACATACATGACAAGACGTTTATCTTAACCCTAGCAACGGTATGTATAGACACTATGCAATTAGTAAGATGTGGAAGCAGCTACACTGTCAGCCTGCCACAATGGTTTCACAGTAGTGTGTTTCTTATTCTGAAAATACAGTAGTAGCTGCTGTAGGTACAAGACAAATGACCTGATTTGGATCCTGTTGTATGCACTACAGGGGTACCGGTATTTATATCCCATTTACAATTGCGGCTCAGTGTGTATAGCCTGAAAGATAGATCGTTCTATATCACACTAAAAAGAGACTTCAGTGTGTGGCGATTTCAACTTTAATAATAAAAGGGGAGACAGCTAGCTTTTATGATGCAATATCCCTATATATTACTTGGCTTTTTTCAACATCCTTTTCTCACTCTGGGCGTGCGGTTTACTTGACATAGAATACTGTAAGTTCTAGACCTCTACTGTGCAAACGCTCTTCTGGGTTATGCATACTAAACTGGGGCGTTTTTCAGTTTCGAATTCATTTTGATTTTGTGTTTCTAAATGTGTTTTCAAGGAAATATAATAATCTATCCGTTTGTGCAAAAGATTATTCAAAATGTTCTTTTGGTAAACGATTTTTGGCATTTCTAAATAGGTTTTCAATATTATCTTTGAATTTTTGGTATGATCTAAGATAATCTTTACCAATCTTCATTTGGCTAAAAAGTCTTTCTTTTGGTCAGAGCAAAATAGGTGGGACTAAATATCTCAAAATGCTTAAAAATGTATATTCCTTAGACATAACAGTTCAAGGTAAAAGTATGTTTTGTTTTAAGCCCATAGAAGTGCTGAAATGAAAAATGTATTCATTCATTATGCTTTTATCAAGTTCACTATTTGTGTTTTAAAGAATACTGGACAATAATCGTTTTAATTTCATTTAGCCAAATTAGCATGATTGTGAATGTATATTATGGGGAATCCTGTGGGAAATGGAAACATGTTTAAAAGAAAATCTTGAGGTATCACATGATCATAGTGTAATAATTGTAAGATATTAGATTTCAATACCAACATAAATTTGTAGTTAAATATATTTTACTGTAGTTTATTTTCTAAGGGATTCTGGAATGAATAATCGTTACAGATTCTAGAGAATTCTGAAAGATAATCTTACAAAGATCACATGACCTTCCTTTTATGATGTCACAGGGGTATATCCCCATCAATTATATACAATTTGGCACAAATTTCATTGCACCAAAATTCTCAAAGAAAACTTCTAGATTATTTGAGGTTCAAGATTATTTCAAATAATCTTTTGTAATATATTTCTGTTTTGTATAAATCATTTCTCCGTTTAGAATTCTCTAAAGAGTGTCAAACGGGAATCCATTCAGAAAGGCCTACTCTTTTAAGATCAAACAAGTTCGTTTTATAATCTTGAGACATCTAAAGATTATATAGAATCTTCATTTTCAGAACAGAAAAAGGCCCCAGGTGGCCTACATGGACCAGACAAAACAATTGTCATATGTGAGAGTAGGAGTTAAAAGATAACTCCATGAACTGTATACAGGAGATCTGCAATTTAAATGTCTTAAAACAGGGAAGAATCTGTCTCTATCATTAGCCATCCCTTAATACTGACACTTGTTCAGTCACCTGAAAGTGATTTAATATAAATCCCCTGTTTGTTGGATCAATTCCTACTTATTGCCTCTCATATCATCTTATCCCAGGGCATGTGTTTGCGTACCAGTATAAGATACAAGTCCACCTAGGCATATAGCCTGTCCATACAGATTAGGCTGCATATACAGGGTATGCAGCTGGAGGCGTGGTTATCATCTGACAGCCTAGGGTAAACCACCCCCTTGCTGTGTCCCCATAGATCTGTCATTATTTCCGCAGTATCAATAATAGATTTCCCATCGAGCGCGACTAGTGACTGGAAGTCAATGCCGGGATTTCTGACAGTATCAAAGAACTGGAAGTAGGAACTTATACGGCTATAGCGAAAGGAAACTGGTTGCCTAGATCACCATGTGAAGTCCTGCTGGCGCAAGCACCTGTGAGGGTAGCGCCTGTAGGAAATAAGCGGGATGCTGTAGTTGGTTACCAGCGAGTTATCACTGATATGCAGGAGAAGGTGGGCACCATTTACCCCCTACAATTCTGAAGTGAACAGGCGGAAATTTGCTTGTTAAACCGCTACCTGGCTATTACCTGCTGGCATTGGTAACTAGAAAACTATGTAGTCAAAGGCTCTAGGGAAATACTACTATTTCATGCCTTTGTTCACTTCCCTCTTTCTTATCTCCTTTCTTTCTTTACTTCAATTTAGTCTAACATAGTGCCCCCCATGATTTTCCGAGGTAGGGGTCAAGATGGCAGCTCTCACCAAAAGACTAGGTTCAGCATGATACCTCAGCCTTGGGGAGGGCGCTCCAGCGTTCACCACTGTACCCTGATGGTGGCGCTTGTAGTGGTGCTGCTGTGGTGGCAGGCGCTTATAGGCGTCAGGCGCGCCCTCTTCACACCAGCGCCAGAACTAGGTAACACAACAAAGCCATCACCAGCAGTTTTCGACGATGGAGCAAAGAGAGTGGAAGCGAGTGTAGCTGCAGCAAGACCAGCAATGCTCTAACCACGCCGCCCGCCCTATCTACCGTGGGCACTGGATGATAATGCCCCGCCATATAGGCCCATATAGACATTCAAGGCCTAATTCTCACACAGACATGTGAAGAAGTAGTATGGATTATTGCCTGGGGTATGGCCTGTTTTAGCCGGGAAGCAGGCAGCTGGGGCGACTCGTGTGTCGCCCTGCTCGGGGCTGCTTGTCTACTGGTGGCCATTCTTGCCAGTGCCTTTACCGTGGCACAATGGCAACAGAACAGGGAAGCTTACCGCTGGACACACTGCTCTGTGGGACACATCACGGACGCTGTATGGCTGGACTGCCCTCTCAATACGTCCACTAGTACTTCCAGCACGACCGGGTATGTAAGCGGCCTCCCCCATGCACCCTTACCCCTTAAGTAACCAATACCCTCAAGTCATGCGTACATTGTACATTGTAGACACAACCCATAACATGTCTAAGCTTGTTAGGTATGCTCTGTATGCTGATTTGCTAGTAGATTTTACAGTCCTAACTCTAGATAGTGCCTACTAGATGTAGGGGTAGTTGACCGGGGAGGCAATTGGCTTTTGGTCCAGGCCATAGCTCATCAGTCAGTGGCTCTGGTTTGTATCTGCACTCCTAGTTTCCCCTCTCCCCACCAGCCTGTTTATTGCCTGTGCTCCTATGTCACGTCTATGTTTTTACCCACCATATCCCCAGAGATGCATACAGAGTAGGAGCCAGTGTCCTCGTATAGTATTGCAGCGAGATGTGGGGTGGGGCTCTCTAGACACGTCTGAATCTAGCTCTCCAGTCCTGATATCCTAATTGTGTTAGAATCGACTTCCATTGCGACTAAAATATTTGCTCGGCGTCGCTGCAAATAGTGCTAGACACGGTCATAGCGTGGGGTGGGAAGGGTCTAGGTAGGGAAGGGGGAGGGGAGAGGCAAGGTGGGTGAAAGTGTGTGGGGGGGGGTGTAATTTGCCGTGTTTCCCTGCGGGTCCTGCTGTGAGGCCTGGAGCGATGCTAACTGTGCAGAGCTATAGGCTGCCGGGTACACCAAGTTGCCTGCAGGAAATCTGTAGGCCACTGGAGGAGCTGAGATTAATGCCACATCATCCCAGACCCGGACTCCCATATATCCCACCCGGTTACTCTCCTCCTGAGGCCGGGAGGGGCCTGTAGGGGGTGGCTGCGGGCCTGTTGATGACTCCTCCATGCCGTGTAGATGTAATCGAACACACCAAAACTAGGAGGAGAGTCCCTGGAGGATTCTATTCGAGAGTTGGATTCGGAAGGGATGAAAATGGCATTAAATGAAAGATACCCCTTGAATATCGAGTGTTAGGCCCCTATCTATCTTCTCACATGTCTTCTCCACGGGCAAAGACGGATGGGGGCTGGCTATGACAATGTCGATGTATTGGTATTGATGTGTTGTTGATATTGATGTCCAGCAGCACACATAGTTTTAGACACTAGACTTAAGTTGAAGATCAACATAGTTCAATCTTGGGTCAACTGTAATGCACCACATGCTATGACCTTTAAAGGTAAACATTATGGGCATCAACTGCATGTTTTAAGTGGAGCGTTTATCTTAAACTGGGTCACCTGGGCCAACCCACTTTTTCATATACTACATTCTACCTGTTAACACTGATACTTCTATGGTTAGATATCTGTTTATATCCAAGGTTAGTGACATAACCACATCGATGGCCTAAAGTGCATGCATGATGATTAACCACATATGTTGGCCATAGTATCATTGTTATCATGGGTGAAGTATTATCTAGGTGTTAGAGCCTCCTATATAGCGTGACCTCTACGTTTACAGCCCCGATATAGCTGTACACCGCTACTGTTCCCATTGCCCCCCCCCCTCCCTTCCTCTCCCCTATTTTCCCCTTTGATGCCCTCTGTACTGGGTCTATTCAGCTCCTCCTGTGCGTTCCGCATGGCCGCTATCGCTATTTTTCTCAAATGTTGTAGATCCACTGTCTAGCCCCCTGAGGTATACCTGGATCATTGCCCAAGTAGGCTTGCTATCAAGTGTATTAGAGGAAAGGAGTGTATCTTAACTTAACTTAAGAGAAGCACACTTTGTATTGTATTGATTCTTGCAATGATTGTAGACGCACTATTGCAACACAGTAAGGGCCTGAATTTCTTGTATGCAATTGTGGTAGGCCTACTTATAATTCCCACAATGTATGGTGGGCAAGCGAAGATATCTTTGTTTTTTTTTTCTTTCTGTTTGTTTTGTTACGCTTTTCATGTCAAAGATCGAAACCCCTTTTTTGACCTACAGAAGAAAAATGGCTGCTTGTCAGCTTGGATTTTTCCTTGTTGACTAATATTGGTTCTAGGAATTCAGTCACTGTAATGTACTTGTATTCTCTCTCACTCCTACTATAGTGCACACTTGGTACCATTTGCGAAGGCTCTGTCCAAGTGCAATACCGTTAGCTCTGACTGTATAACAGACCGTTGCTCTGAATCTAATCTACAAGTCTGCCACACTGGGGAGTGGTGCGTCTGTTGTAAATCTAAACAGACTTGATACAATCAGGAAAGGTGGTACATACTGTGTAGTCTGTTTTTTTTTTATTCCAGGACTGGATGCACGGTGAAATTGACCCATACGACTACACTATTTGATTTTGGTACAGCGCAACTAGCTTCTGGGTCAAGATCACGATTATGACCAGATTTATATATAAAGGCATTCGGAATTTTTATTCCAATAAAAGTAAAATGAGAATCACTAGAAGTCCTTTACTGTAGCTACTTTCCCTCGTTATTGGTTTTGATCTCTGAAATTATTACCCAGGAAGTCAATATTTCACGATTTTAAAGAACGAGTGGAATTCATAACACATTATCACAGGGGCCACTTCTCCACTCCTAAGATGTTGCAGTACTCTCCTAGCCTTTCACATGAACACTCAACAGGACATCGTTTCACAAATAGAACCGTTTTAAAAGCAACTTTGCCAAGCATGCTAATGAGAATCACCGGCATTAATATTCAAAGTCTTTCCACGGGGCTAATAGGGATAACTCGGTTACAGACTGCAGAGGAAACTGCAAATGGATCTTCATGCCACAACATAAAAATCACTGTTATTCCATGAACAATAATTCTGGAAAATAAACATCTATCATCGTTATGTCTAAATGATGCAAAAACAGATTTTTGCATCTCCCAAACATTATTTTAGCTACGAATAATCCCCTCCTATTTATTATCTGAACTCATGTATCCGCTGAGATTGCCTCTCTCATTTTTCTATTGGCTTGGCCCCCAACAATGCCATTACAGGCTACTTGTAGTCTTTTTGGTGTTTAATGGAAGGCTAATGATGGTGCGATTGGCTGTTACAGAACTGCTGACCTGGCAGGGAGGAGAAGCTCGGTGAGCAGCTCACGTGCTAATACAACAAGCAGCTCCGGTTTCCCCTGTGTGCGTGTGATGGTGTCCTACCTGGACAAGAAGGGTGACCACAAGATGGGCATCCTCCACCCAGACATCTCAGCCGCCATACCACAAGGTGTAGACTCACCTAGGGTAAGTATATAATATTATTCATTAATCTATATCCAAATTAGATTATATCTCTAGATAAATACCAGTAACAGCGACACCCATATCCATTGCTAATTAAAAGTTGGATTGCATTGCTATGGAGACTTTTTTATTCAATACAATTTGAAATGGGATAGGAGCAAACGCAGGCTCGATTTTCTATTCTAAATAAATTTGTGCTGGTAGTGTACCAAAAATGTGTGTTGAAAAATCTTGAACCATTCTGATGGATATCGATGTCTCAGAAATGGTGAATAGTTTGCTGAGAGTAATTAATTTCTTCTGACGGGTCCTTCAACCCATATAACCACTACTTTAGGCCTTTTCTTGGATTTGTAAATCGTAAAAAAGGTAAATGGAAAACTATCTGGGCTAGTTTGCAAACTATGAGTATAATCATAATGTTTATGTCAATTATCATAGCTCAATGAGGTGGCCCCTTACCCATCTATGATAATATTATGGACCAACACCTCAAAAGGGAGAATGCACTATAGTTTAAGCATTGGGTAGCACACGACAAGACATGTGGGGGAAATAGACATTATCCTATATTTACCTTTCAATATAAAATACAATAGATTCGTTTAGGAACTTTCACCTTGTATTCAAAGCTTATACATACATTTTTCTATTGTGGCTATTGCAATATCTTAACTTTGTCATCGCAGTCGTAAGAAGATCATTTATCATTCTAGATAGTAACAAGTAGGAAAGTAGTTATATAAATACCTTGTATGATGCAAATCTTAGTTCTGGACTCTATCCCTTGTCACGCAATGTGATTGGTTATAGATGTAAACAGCGGCAAATAATTTTGCGGTCTGCAGGGTATAATGCTAGCCACAGAGTGAAGCATTGTGGATATCAGAGTTGGCAGCTATTAGGCCAATAGAGAATGGTTACTGCTAACAATAGAGAATGGTTACTGCTGACCTTTTGAACCTGTACCTGAAAGTTCTTCCTCCTGGGACCTGTTACAGAATAATGCTAATTGACATTATTCAGTTCTGTAAGAGACCCCACAACATGTGACGAAATCCCTTACCACCATCGCCGCCGTCTACGTAGAAACGCTGATACCATTAATTGTCATCCCTCTGTGTGCTCATAAACATAAATCCCAAGGCAAGTACCATTAGGTACAGACAACATCAACATCCTGGGCTTAGTCTGTATTACCAGGGATTTTACAGTCCCATCATGAAACAAAGGAGAAAATGAACGCTATAAGTTGTAGGCATGGTAGGCTTGGCATTGTTTGCCTATAGATTTGACTCAAGTTACATGTGTAGTTCTATGCTATAATGCCTATAGATTATATTTGGTCTAAGCTAATGGAGAACCATATAGTAAAAGAAAAAGCTGATACCCAGTAATCAAAATTTAATTGGCCCCACACAAGGTATCTAAATTATCTGGTGAAGTATGGACTAATTCTTCACCTCCAGGCGAGTGGTCTATAATGAGATTTGGTAAGATTAATTAATGAACACATAAAATACAAGTCTATGCTATATAAAAAGATGATTTTAAAAGACATTAATTTTACAATCAGTATGCTTCTATCGTCATTGAATCTTTCCCAGTCTTGCGCCATGCTCATTCTGTTGGTTGTGCATGGTTCATTTCAGTGATAAGAAGAATCCTGGGGAAACAGGTCTGCACTAATATGGAACAGCCTTTGTTCAAACAAGACACTCCACTCCTATGCTGCACTAATCATCGTATTTATGGCCTCGAGAACGAGACTAGACATCCTTGGCGGCAGTAGACACCGTACCCCCCACCCTAACTATTCTCCCAAATACCAGCCTCCCAGGCGGCCCCATGTTTATGCCCTCGGGGCACAGTAATATGCCATCAATATTGCAAGGACCCAGTGGTGGTAGACCTTATCAATAATCCTACACGTCATCGGAATTATTGACCTGTGGAACACTGGTGTCAACGAGCTCTGATCATGATTGGATGTGTTATTAAATTATGGCAGTGCAACATGCCTGCTGAGAGGGCCATGGGGTGGGTAAATCCTACTGAGTGGCTAGGGTGGTATGGGGAGTAGGGAAGGCAGGGAGAGCAGTGTGTACGGTATGACCGTGAAGGTAGGGTTGGAGGGAGGGGGTCAATGAGGGGTGCTCAGTGGGCTGGACTCAGCTTCCCCTCAGACCCTTATCTGCAGTCCTGCAGGTTATACCCACTTAGCCAACCCTCTCCAACCCCTCTCATCCCATCTCCACCCCACTCACCACCATACACAGATCAATAAGGCACCCTCTCCCCCACATATTATGGATCAATTCTTTGTGTACATAGTCTTTATCTGTTGTATATATACTCATTTTCTGTTATTCTCATACATGTTGCATTTCATCCTTCACCTTTTTACCATGTTCCATTAACTACATTACTGATGTGTAAGCAAATGATGATTAAGAATGGTATAAGGACATCATCTTATTGTCAGATTTTATCACTTATGTTTCAATTTGTGACTTGGCAATAAAACTTTCAAACCTTAAAACAAGATCCATGGGCCCCATGTAAATTCACTCCAACCCTCTGTAGACCTCTCCAGGTCTGAACCACCCTTGATCATTCAGGGATTGTTTGAGCTATGTCCTGTTCTATGTACACCTATATCGTGCAATATGTTTTGGTAGGTATATCTATGAACAGTTCTGTAGGTTAGCTGTACATAATGGGGGTTGGGGCGGAATGGAGAGGAATCAGATTAAAATTGGTTGACCAGCTCTAAACAGAACCGTTTAGCTAGAAAGGGTGATTTTTCACAAAATAAAGTTGTTTTCATGCATTGTTCATCCTGCCAGGATGCTCATTATATTATCCCTACTGTCTTCATATCATATGCTGACATCTTGCATTACGAGATTCTCAAGATAATTGACATTCCAATAATGTAGATCACATGGTAAAATATTAATTGTATAATCATGTTCAATTCTCCCTAGTTGAACATGAGCAATTGGCAAACACTTTATCAACAACTTTTCTTGCTGCATTGGTCTATTGTGGGCGACATTCTGAACAATACTTCTTGCAGAAAAAAAGTTCAAGTTGCTATTTTCCAACATACTTCATTGGGGAAAGGAGGCTGCCTGGGTAGAAACTTGGAGGATGTAGTCATGAAGGTGAACCTTCACCTTGATAGAGAGGAAAGACTTCCAGTGGAGCCAGGTGTATATACAGGACAGGTACCTTTAACACTAAAGCCTATTTGGTTATAATTATGTACGTTTACCCTATTTAAGATATAACCAATTTGTATCTGCACATCAGTCAAGAAAAGTAATGGAAAAGCCCCCCCCCCCCGAATATAACGTTTTCCCCCAAGATCTCGCTCCCAATACAAGCAGATCTATACATTCAAAGGGATAAACTATATATTGTTAACCATGAGCCGAATGATTTTGTGGCAGCACTACATGTACAAATAACAACACATATGACATTCCTGGCACCCAGAAATGAAGTCAAAAATACGTTCTAAATGACTGCTCTGATAGACAGATAACTTACTTATGTAGTTTTAATATGAAGTTGATCACAAATCTTGGCTGAAGCAATAAAACCTATTTTGCATATGGGGTGAGAGAGTCCCAGGAGTGGGCTCGAAGCTTAACTTCATTTGCATATTACAAAGTTCACGGTGCCCAATGTAATACCCACCTTGTCACTAATCGGAGATTCAACATATTTAAAATGTGTGAAATGGTTAGATCTTGCCTTCTAGGTCTAATGATATACATGTGAAAAGTAATCAGGGATATGTTTTCCTGCTGTGCATTGGGGCATGGCAAGGGTGAGAAGCAGTGAGAGAGTCTTATCTGCCCATGCATTTAGATATGGAACATTAGCCTCATTTGTATTCGGTAGTCTCTGGATACCTGATGATCTCAGTGTGGATTAATGGTGGAACATCATGAACTGCGTACCATCCAAATACTGCTTACCTACCGTCGCTGTCTGAATAGGATCTGATATGTTGGGAGGCCATTGTTCTGAAATATTCTATGGCACTGTTATAATGATAATGTCATGCTGGTACCAAGTATTCTATATATATAAGTCTAAACTGTTGGGGTAGGATGGCAGGTAGACTAATGGGATTCATACCACTGACGGCGTATAGTAATTAAGAGAGCACATCATACAGAGGATTCATTCTTTTGCCCATCCAACCCAGAGGGAGGGGGGGTCTGTTTGGCTGATCGGGCAAAATACTGATCTTATAATTGTATAGGGTAGGTTAACCTAAAGACGGCCACATACCTTGAGTCGTCCACTTGCCAACTTGTTTCTTTCACCTTGATATTCACCTTGATATTGTTGAAATAGACAAACATGTTGTAGAGTGCAGACCCCTTAAAGGGTCGTGTACTGGTGGTCCACCACACCCCTGGTATGGTGTCAGTGTGGTATGTGGGTTGTTTACTGTGGGTTTGATGGAGCAGCTCGCTGTGATGTATCTGGGTTTCTAGTTAAGGATCCAGGGTAGGGTCATTTCCGAGTAAGACTGTATGGGTGTGGGGCCATTTAGTAGTAAGGGTGCTACACCTACTTATAGAACTGGGTTTTCTTAGAATTAGCCTGTCTTGTTATTGTGGGTACCCCAAAGTGGGAGGGGGTATACTTGGAATTAAGGGTATATTCCATTGAATTGTGTACAACTGCTTAAGTGTGTCACTTACTTTTAGTACTGTTCTTATATGGTATCAGATATATGTCAGTGATTGAATTCTTTTAGGTAAAGTGTGTTTTCTAAGAATCACCAATGAAGGACCATGATTCCAGGTATTGTGTGTGGGCAGTTTTAGGGGGAACTGCTCTCTGACTTTGTATAAAAGCCCCTGAGTTTGAGCAATAAAGTTAAGTTACCACCAGCCTCTCTCTTGAGTTGTTACTTCACCTTCTCTACCATGCAGCAGTAGCCTAACAGGACTGGACCAGCCTTGGAGGAACCCCTCCAACTTTATAGTGGCGACCCGGACGAGACTCAACATGCTGGTTTAACTACAGCAGACTCCAGAACAGTACAGCACCTTACATTGGCTGTAGTCCTGAAGATGGCTGGAAGATTCACCTTAGATGACATAGACGGACAGATAGTAGATGGGCTATCTGAAGACCGAGAAGAACAAGAAGAGTATGCTCCAGAATATTATATAGAGGAGGTGGATCCCGAGCTGGTGAGAGAGGCTGTAGATACAGTAAGGAGAATAGAAGTATGTGAAGAGAGGTGCCTAATTATTGATCGCAGGCCACGCATCATTATACAGATCACCCCGGCTGCACCACAGTTCATCCCCATCAGAGACCTACCTGCCCTCGCACAGAGATTCAGACAACGAAGAGGTGATTATTAACTGACCTAATTAACCATTAAGCTACAATGGCTGAAGCACAGCAACTAATCCAGGCTCAACAGGAGCGTAATGCTCAGAGACAGGAAGAGAATATAAGGAAGAAGTTGGAGCAGCATGGCAGGTACATAGAGAGCTGTGATGGGTCAGAGAGGGATCACCTGAGAGAATGGATAGAGGCTGTCACAGCTGCCCAGAGATGGACAAATGCAGGTGATAATCTGGTCATGGAGATGGTTGGCTATATAAGCAAAGGACCATTGAGAAATAGTATAGCCGACCTCATCGATCAACGTGCTAATGCCCATCCACCATTACCTGTCACCTGGGCTGTGGTGAAGGACCATATCGTAGAGGCATTTCTGGATGAAGATGAGCCCGAGCACAAACGGAATAAAGTGGACCTCCTGAAACAACTCCCGTATCAAGATAGCAGAGAGTATGGCCTTAAGTTCATCAGCCATGTTCAGAAGGCCTACACTCTCCAAGAGCTGGCTGTACCCCTGGTTATGGAGAGATTGGTACGGAACTTCATTAGTGGGCTCCGAGACAGGGAGGTAAGAGCCCAAGTTCATCTACAACGACCAAACACCATAATGCAAGCCATCAACCATGCTAATGCATCTGCCCGTGCCATGGCCATGGCAGAAACTGGTCATCGCCAAGATGAACCAATGGACATCGCGGCCTTACCTTTAGCCTAGGCATCAGCTACCATGGATGATGAGCTGTCAAAAACATTAAAGGAACTGACAGGTGCCATCCGCGGGATGCAGAAGCAATTAGGACGGGTGGAGAAGAAACTAGACCCCCAGGAGGAGCACTCGTCAGGACATCAGCGACCTCAAAGGGGGAGGACCTCTGGAAGGAAGTTTGGCAAGCCTGCATATAATGAGGACGGCTCACCCAATTGTTTTAAATGTGGCCAGGCTGGCCATATCGCCAAACAATGTTCAGCTTCACCTGTACATGCGGTGTCGGGAAACGCTTAGGGGCACCGGACACCCGAGCATGTGTGAATATTCCCTTTGGGAGTATCACAGCTAACTGTTTGGTGGACACTGGTGCCTGCAGAACATTAATCAATGAACAATTTTGGATGGGGCTATGTCGAGCCAATCACCGCACCCCACTGATGAAGAAATCAGAGGGACTTAAATCTATATCTGGACACATAATTCCTACGAGAGGGCGGACACTTATAGAAATACTGTCTCTAGTAGCAGAGGTCACGGTTGTATGCACCCTGGCACATGATATACTTCTAGGGGATGATACCCTTAGGAGACTAGAGGCTGTTATAGACTATAGCACTAAGAAGGTGATACTCCTAGGAGAAAACTATGCCCTACAGACTGCTAAGCAGCGAGATTTATATATAGCATCGACAGACTTAGAAGATTGGGTCAGGTCACGACCCCAAGTATTTGCCCTGGAGGAGGGAGTGAATGGAATGACCACCAAGGTTGAAATGACTATAGACACCGGTGATCATGCTCCTATCAGGCAGAGGCCTTATAGGCTTCCCCTTAGTAAGAGACAGGTCGTTGAGGAGGAGATAGAGAAGATGTTGCGGGAAGGTGTGATTAGGCCGAGTAACTCGCCATGGGCATCACCCATTACCTTGGTTCCCAAGCCTGACGGATCGACCCGATTCTGCGTAGATTTCCGCAAGGTGAACGCCGTCCTGCGCAAGGACGCCCATCCCTTACCCATCATTCAAGACATCCTAGATAGCCTGACCGGGGCCAAGGTATTCAGCACAATGGACCTGAAAGCTGGGTACTGGCAGATCCCTGTAGCTGAGTGTGATAGAGAAAAGACTGCCTTCATCACACACCGTGGACACTATGAGTTTAATGTCATGCCTTTTGGTTTGGCCACAGCCCCAGCTATCTTCCAGAGGACAATGCAGGCTGTACTGGGAGACATGCTAGGTGCTTTTGCACTTGTATACTTGGATGACATCATTGTTTATTCAAGGTCAGAAGAAGAACACCGAGAACACCTTAGAAGGGTCTTCGATGCCTTAGAGGAAAATGGACTAAAATTGAAACCCTCTAAGTGTCACCTCAATGTGCCAAGTGTGAAGATCCTGGGATATATTGTGACGCCCGAAGGGATATCCAGTAATCCTGAGAAGACCTCAGCTATCTCTAATCTGGGGCAACCTCAATCAGTTAAGGAGGTCAGGTCGTTCCTAGGAATGGCTAATTACTACCGACAATGTGTCCCAAACTATGCCCGTATCGCATCTCCTATTGTGGCACTCACCAGGAAGCATGCTCGCTTCAAGTGGGGAAGTGAGGAGCAAACTGCCTTTGACACCTTGAAGGAGATGCTCATCTCTAATCGGGTTATGGCACATCCTGATACATCAAAGGGGTATAAATTGTACACTGATGCCTGTGACTACTCAGTGGGGGCAATTTTGGTACAGGATGACAATGATGGGATAGAAAGGCCGATACAGTATGTCTCCAAACAGCTCTCAGGAAGTCAACTCAAGTGGGCGACCATAGAAAAGGAGGCGTATGCTGTGGTCTATGCCTTGACGAAGCTGCGACCTTACCTGTTTGGAGCTGACTTCACCATTTTCACTGACCATAAGCCCCTCAAGGCACTCTTCCTGTCTGAGGTCAAGAACACTAAAATTCAGCATTGGGCAGTGCTCATAGCTGAGTATGGTGCCCCAATTCAGTACAGGAAAGGCAGTAACAACATCCGTGCTGACATGCTGTCACGCATACGTTGTACAGATATTGCAGCCCTGGAGACTACTGACTGGATAGCAGCCGACGACCTGGCTTGTGAACATCCAAATCAGATACCGTGGGAATTTGACCAACTAGAAAAGGATGCACTCAGGGAGGAGCAGAAGACCATGGCAGAATATGACCTAGTGGGGGAAGAAGGGTCAGGATATGAGCTGAAGGATGGACTATTGTACTCAACTGTACCTCCTGAGGGGAAAATTGAATACCCTCGGCTGGTACTACCACCCAGTGCACGTTATCGGGTTATAAGAAGAGCACACACAGAGGTGGGACACCAAGCCATAAGAAAGACTTTAGATCGACTGCAGGAAGCATACAAGTGGCCAGGGCAACGCAAGGATGTAGCAGCAGTATTGCAGAAGTGTGAACGGTGTGCCATACATGCTGAGCGGCGCGACTACCCTGAGCCCACTAAGATGCCAATAGCAGCCTACCCTGGTCAGATAGTTGGCATGGATCTCTGTGGACCATTTGCTCCATCACCTTACAGTAATCGCTATATACTTACTGTGGTGGATCATTGCACTGGCTGGGTGGAGGCAAAGCCCATACCTAAGAAGGAGGCCGAGCAGGTTCTGCGCTACCTAGAACAGGAGTACCTCCCACGCTTTGGTGCACCGGAAGTCGTCATTACTGACCAAGGTCAAGAATTCCAGGCAGTGGTAGTCAAGCAATATCTGACAGAATGTGGAGTCGAGATGAGGAGAAGCACTCCATATCACCCAGAATCTAATTCTAAAATTGAACGCTTCCATAGAACTATCAAGGGGATGATACGTAAGCTAGTGAATCATCAGTCCTCTGATTGGGAAGATAAGCTAGGACAAGCTTTGTGGGCTCATCGTATTTCCACCTCTACAGTGACTGGGTACACTCCTTTCTTCTTGCAATATGGGAGGAAACCACGAGCACCTCTAACCAGAATGCTGAACCGCACTGAAGGATCAGATCCTAGAGCCATTGGTGAACGAGTTGACCTACTAGCTAAGGCATTCCAAGAAGCTGCCCGAGCCACAGAGGACAGCCGCAAGTACAATCATGCACGACTGATGAAAAGAGCCCGAGGAGGTCAAGTACATCCGGGAGACACTGTTGTACTTGTGGCCCAGGAGAGAGCTCCTCTTGATGCCAAATGGGACCACGGGTACTTAGTCACTGCTGTTAGAGGTCCTGTGGTCACTGTGATTAACCAGAGGACAGGAAAACAAAGAGTGGTTAATCGTGACAAACTAAAGCTGGTGGATCCTGACTGTGTGTGGGATGACGTCAGACCCCGTCCTACCCGGGCTCAGAGGAGGCATATAAGGGTACCCCCGCCTCCTCCCCAGCCAGTAGAGCCTGAGACTTCAGAGGAACAGGAGCTACCCACAAGGACTCAACCTGACACCCCAGCAAGTCAAACTAGGGAACGGCTTCCAGCCTCCAAACGGCGACGTGTAGACAGCCTTGGGGAGACTGAACTTAATCCTATCCCAGTACGCAGGAGTACCAGGCTAGCCGAGCTCAGGCAAACACCCATGGAAATAACACCTGAGCCAGAGACACTATCAGTCACCCCTCCCTCTACTGAGCCTACTACCTCTCCTCAGGACGCACTTCAATTGGGACCTACGATTAGGGGCAAGAGGAGACCACAGGTGACTGACGAAGATAGAAAAGACATTGATAGACAGAAGCGGCAATGCTTGGTGGATCAGCATCCCGAGCTTGCCTCCTTGTTGTCTGTCTAGTCCACCTTAGCTGTGGGGATCTCTTCAAGGATGATGGGGTCCTAGTTCAGAAGGTAGGACGATCCAGGACAATCGAAGCAATATGGACCACTCTAGTTGTCATCAATCCCCCAAAGCCTCTGCCAATCAAGTTCTGGGTTAATGAGGTGAGAACCGGGATACAGCTAGTGGCCCCTCATGTCTCGGCAGATGACCAAAGCACCTGGGAGGCTAGACTTAGTGCCATTGATCTGCAAGGGCCCGCAGTCATGGATTCGTCTGAGTCACGGCCGCCCCATGCGCAACCTGAGAGCCGGAAGAAGAGGGCCAAGAGAGGCCTAATTAACGCGATTGGGTACCTTGGGAAGAGCCTATTCGGCTTGGCCACCGATGATGAGGTGAAGGAGATCAAGACGATAATTAAAGGGACAGTGCATAATGAAGGCATTATAGTACATAGACTTGACAAAATGATGAGTATAGTTAACCGTACCAGGAAGTTTGTACGTGAAAACAGACAAGACATTCAAACACTTGAGCAGTATCAATTAGACTTGCAGGATGAGCTAAGTAATTACAGCCGCCGGGTCTCGCGTTTGGATACCTTTGTACAGAGATTGTCTCTTGCAAGGTCTGTGGACCGTACAATTACTGAACTTGAACTGGTGTATGAACAGTACTTTGATCAGTGGAACCGTTTCAATGAACAGAGACATGAACTAGAGAGAGGTTGGCTCACAGAGGAAACTCTAGCACCTCCTGAACTTGAATCTATTCTTATAAAGGTCAGAGACTGGGGATATGACACCCCACCTAAAGAATGGTATTATGAGAATGTACATATTGAACCTCTGTGGAATAATGCAGGCACATTGGTCTTTCGAGTAGTCTTACCGGCATTGGGCAGGGTTCACTATTTAGAGTATAGAATTCATTACTTTCCGGTAGCTATAGATGGGAAATATCTAAGGAGAATCAAGGGCAAGAGAAATGTAGCTATTAACACTGATACAGGGGCAACCTTTTGGCCAGATAGTTGTTTTGGAAAGACGCCCCGGGTATGTGTATCTCTTGAGGAGTTGTTGACACCAACTTGTGAATGGGGTATAGTTACAAACAACTCCCTGAGGCTCTGCACTATCGAGATCATGAAACGTGATGGACAGAACTCAGAGGTGTATTCTCTTGGCCTTGGGGAGAATGTGGTTGTGACATATAAGAAGATGCCTGTAACCCTCAGGTGTATAGGTAAACGCGCTGTTGTTAGGGAGATGATTGGACCAACCCACATACTTGTGCCACCAGAATGTAAGTTAGAGACCAAAGATTGGAGAGTAAGTGGAATCCGCAAGGGGACAGGTAGATTAGTAAAAGGGGCAGAAACTATCCACTTTAATAGGAGGATCAATTTCACTTGGCTGAGGTATGTTAATCAGAAATTGGGGAGAGTTCTCAAGTACAAAGAGCGGGCGGAAGTTCCACTTGTGGAGATGCAGAATTGGGCACAAGATTATAGTAGTGGAATAAGAGCACAGGAAGGTGTGGTATATGGTCCAGTCACATCCATTGTAGTATTGTGTATCATTGTTGTCATTATCATTGTAGTATGTAAGTACAGGCCACTGTGTCTATCTAGACCACAGACCGCAGAGTCTAGACAACCACAAGCCGGTACTGTAAACGAGAATCATGGAGTTCAAATAGACCCCGTAGAATTGGCAATAATGTCTGAATAGATCTGACAAGATAAATATGCATGTTAGATATAGGATTATATACATGTATCCGAGTATTATATCACATATATGTATATCACTAATCATTTGAGGAGATTTTGATGCAGAGGGATAAAAATCTTTAAAGGGGGGAGGTATGTAGAGTGCAGACCCCTTAAAGGGTCGTGTACTGGTGGTCCACCACACCCCTGGTATGGTGTCAGTGTGGTATGTGGGTTGTTTACTGTGGGTTTGATGGAGCAGCTCGCTGTGATGTATCTGGGTTTCTAGTTAAGGATCCAGGGTAGGGTCATTTCCGAGTAAGACTGTATGGGTGTGGGGCCATTTAGTAGTAAGGGTGCTACACCTACTTATAGAACTGGGTTTTCTTAGAATTAGCCTGTCTTGTTATTGTGGGTACCCCAAAGTGGGAGGGGGTATACTTGGAATTAAGGGTATATTCCATTGAATTGTGTACAACTGCTTAAGTGTGTCACTTACTTTTAGTACTGTTCTTATATGGTATCAGATATATGTCAGTGATTGACTTCTTTTAGGTAAAGTGTGTTTTCTAAGAATCACCAATGAAGGACCATGATTCCAGGTATTGTGTGTGGGCAGTTTTAGGGGGAACTGCTCTCTGACTTTGTATAAAAGCCCCGGAGTTTGAGCAATAAAGTTAAGTTACCACCAGCCTCTCTCTTGAGTTGTTACTTCACCTTCTCTACCATGCAGCAGTAGCCTAACAGGACTGGACCAGCCTTGGAGGAACCCCTCCAACTTTATAATGTGTCATAGTACCCGATGGGATGATCTCCCAAGATATATTGAGTAATTTTCATTGGATATTGGCATGCTAAAGTACCCATGTTTGATATGTTTTTATTTCATCAGGAATCTCTAAATTCAGTTGCATTTTGAGCAATAGAAGTGCTTACTCATACCATGTATTGGCTCTAGTCATAGATAAAACTTATTATTAGATAATAGCATAAGCAACATTGCAGAAATGTTTATCGATTTCAGTGTAGGACTTATCTCCTAGAACTTACCAATTTCACCATGAGACGTCCACCATTTCACTCTAAGCCAACAACTCCTTACACACTTATTCATGCATTTAATTCAATAGAAACCATTCATTATGTAGGATTACATCACAATATTCATGGCCAGAATACGTTGGGGTAGAAAGTTTCATTGGATAATACTATGATGCATACACTTCAACCTTTACTGTAATCCTACTGATACAAGTATGTGGAAGAACTAGTTGATACTGAGATTCAGTGTGATAATCAAGTTAAGGAATGGATCATTATAGTTCATATTGAATGTCTATTGAAGTACAGCCAATAGAAAGCCTTTATAATGCAGAGTTGGGAATACCACTTCTATGTTGATGGGATTTACAATATTGATGGGCATAACATTGTCTCTGATTTCCATTCTAATTGAGTCACTATAAAACATACATTTCTATTATGATTCCCTAGCTTTAATGATGCCATTTTATTGCATCTTTATGTAAGACACTTATTCAGTTTTGACTTGATAGTTCAATGAATAGAGCTTTATTGAAAGGGTGGATATCAAGTGGATGTCTCAAGGTGCAAAGTTGGACGTCTCAAGGAGAGAATATATTAACTTGGATGTTCTGCAAGATTATGGAAAACTGTAAACAAAGTTTAGACATAAATTTCAGAAATGTGACAGGTACAAATGCCTAATCTTTTACCCAGTACCTTAGGCAAGTTTCAGGAGCTATTAGTCTAGGAGGTATTAGCTACTATAAAAACAATGAAAAATAAAGTCTTTAAAAAGGGAAATACTATGTGAACATATAATTATTGGATTTGTCACGATATAGTAACATCCCGGTCTTCTCATGTAATGGTTGTTGGAAATTAACTCTTGAATCACCTTTCCTGAAGGGCAATTGATACATGATATAAGGTTTAATCACCCGGGTTTAATCAGCATCTCACAATTAATAATTCATCTCATTATTCACCTCCACAGTGTTCCCTCTCGCCATGCAAGGGCACGACGGCCGAGAACGAGGCAATTGTTCGCAGTTTCTCCGAGCGGTGGCGCCGCGGCTACGACTTCGACCACTTCAGCTGCTACGTGAACACGGAGCACCTCGGGGAGGTGTTCCTGACCCGGCCGCAGACTTCCCGCCTCCTGGAGGTGGTCGTGTTGTTCATGGTGGTCATCTGTGTCGTTTGCATCCTCACCACAGTCGTCAGGTGTCGCTGTGTCTACCTGAATGCGCGGGAAGCCCGCTCCTGCGTCCCAAGCATGAGTTTCTATGTGACGTCCAGCGCGCGCTCCCTGCGGGCGCTGCTCTGGACGGTGGCCTACAAGGTATTCGATTGGAAACTCCAGAACTCAATGAGCCAGACGCTCAGCGGCCATGACACGCAGGGTCTGGTGGAGCAGTACCGGGAGGACCGGGAGGACGCCATAGACCCATGCCTCCCGGCCGCCGCCGCGGTCGGTGCTTCCGGTAGCGCCGGAAGTGGTGCGGCCATTCCCCGGTCCCCCTCCGTGGGCTACGCTCAGCCCCGACCTAGCAATGCTCAGACATACACCCCCCTAGCCTGCCCGCCGTCGGACATCCGGCTCTGAACCCCCTCTCCCACTATCCAACCCATAGTGGATGCGAGGGGCACCTTGACATAATATTGTATCTGGCATCTCCAAATGACTGAATGTTTGGCAAATCATTAACACCTCCGCTCAAGTATAAATGATTAAAAATATCTATAGGCCTTTTCATATACAGATTCCATAAAGGCTTCCAATGAGATGCTGCTAAGTTGAGAGGGACCTTTGAACTCTAGATATTCTGTTTTGTCTATGTCTGGAGGCTGCTAGTTTGAGATCTCAGCCGGTTGCTAAGACCATTTTATATTGTCCATTTTATATCATTCTTATAAACTTACTGGTGAGATTTGTAATGGCTTTGAACAGTGCAGAAAGACATATTATGCGCCCAAGTATTGGAGATCTCCCTGTCGTTTTCCCAATCATATCGGACAGTGGGTGTTTACTCATAAGTTGAAAGGGGTACATGAATTCCTATGTGGTTTATTTTTCGTGATCAGATTTAATTGTGTTTCCCTTCTCGAAGGACGTAAAGGTACATGTAATATTACTTTCCCTAGTACATACGATGGCATAATACAACGTACCAGCACTCCAAACATAATGATGTATTGTACCATACTGAAGAACCAGAAATCCAGAAATCTTGCATCAAAGCAGTCAATTTGATTTGCCAATTCCGTGCTCCAGCACTGTATGCAAACATCATTTACACAGGTAACAGGACAATCAGCATTATTTAACCCAGGGCAATATTTGTATTCAGTAGGCATCATTATGAATCACGTAGTAGTGCACGAGGCATGCATGTCCGACGTCTACAGCTTCTCTGTCCTTCTTTCCCCTATTTAAAATCCATCAGAAATCCACGGGTACTATAGAGGATGTTCAGTACGTGGCAAGACCCTAAAGATAATGCTATTGATGTGGGCTTCACCAGCCAAAGAGTAAGGAAGGATCTCTTGTGTGGAGTTTCTTCTGTTTTAAGTGACTAGGTTTTAAAGTGATGGGTTTGATATAGAGTTATATCAAATAACAATGTGTTCATTCATATCAGCATTTTCTGCGTTCAATATTTGTACAGAATTACTTCTAGGAAATGTCACAAGGAGGGAGTGTAAAACTTATACATTTAGTTATCGATTACTTTAGATACTTAAAAGACTGCAGGTCAGTGTGCCGTGAAATAAGAGTGCATTCTTATATGTATGATGTTGTAGATATTCAATTGGTCTATGGTAGCTTTCCCACTGATTTAATGATCTATTTCATTCATTTACTTTACTCTCTTAAATTATCTATCCTGAATGGCATTGATTTACATGCTACCTATAGGTGCTAAGAATTTATTCCTGTTTCTGTTGTATTTGAGAAAAGGTTTTCTATGTTTTCAACAGTAGAGTTTTGTATATTCATCGTACTTTTTTGCATAGCCTATACAGATTGTGTACATGTATTGTTTTTACACACCACTTAGGTGTAAATCACAAACCAGAGACGTACATATAGATCAAATAAACGACTTAATGGAATATGAATCTCGAAACTTCTCGTCATTTCCGTATCTAAGTGCGTGCCAGAAATGGGGGTTCTACCTTGAAAACTGGCTTCCTTAACTCATCATCTCGGCCCCACAATATTGGTCAAAATTTAATAACCTCGCAAGTTCCTCATCGCTTCCCTAATTGCATTGTATTCTGTAAGCCACTTCATGCATTAGTAGCAGTCCGGGGTGTGAATATAATAACAACATTTTCAACATATTTTCTATGTGTGGAATATTAAATATACTATGTTTCCTTTCATGTCTAATATGAAGATCCGGGAATATGATAAAACTAATCCGTATTAAATCTTATTGGATCACTCAGTCATTCTGCCAATGCATTTAGTTTCTATGAATCATTTAGAACTTAATCCCGACGAGATGTCTAGAAAGTCTACTCAGAGTCAACTTGCGAAGATGCGTTTGAGGTGCAAAACCGCAATCCTGGCTAATTGGATTTAAGGTCTTATGGTGGGTATGCCTATAAAATCCTCACTATAACGAGGTTTCCTCAACCCTTTATGGGCCTCTGATGCATTAGTGCATCATGTCCATTGGTCGTCATGATGTACTAATGAAGTGCTGGCGAGCCTCCAGGACTATCATCCGACCTAGCGGGATACATTATTGACCAATCAGAAAAATCCCGTCCGTCAGCGCAGACCTTTTAGGGTGCATTACATAACATCTGGTACCCATCAGCTTGCTGTTATCAGCCCTTATCTCACAAGGTACCAGATTAAGCAGGGGTCGCCCACTACGGATCCCGCTAACCGGGAGTACGGTCGGCATGATGCAGGAATATAGTCCTGGCGAGTTACTCACCATGCATTCATGCTCTTAATGACCATTGAGTATGATGCAAATGTATTAGCGGCCTTTAAAGGATTGCCTTAAAGTGCATTCCCCGTCCCTATTAAAGCTACTGATGCCTCCAGCACCAGCTCCCTGTGAATCCTATTATCACCTCCAGGGTCTAGCTTAACATGCTTCATTCTACTCTTGGGAGTACATCATTTAGGACAGGAATAATCTATAGAGTGATATGAGTGACTCAATATCACACAGGTATATAAACAGTTCCAGGATGAGTCCAGCTTCTCACACATTAACATGGTTACAGCTGATTTGATATGATATATACAATTATCTCTCCACTCTCCAAAAACACCTGCCAATCTATTCTGATAACATGTAATAATTTTGTATCACTGTAATGTCCCACGTAACAAATTTAGATGACTGTATCATCTACTACCCAAGCTATCTCAATGTCACTCTTCCCCGACATATTAAAAAAAAATATACAAATTACAAATCAGAGGGAACCAGGAGCAGGATGTTTTGCAATGACTCTAAATGTTTCTGTGGACCAGTGTTTGCTTGGATCACCGTCTAGATTGATGTACACGGAGAATACCTTGTCTGATGGAACTAAGGCCCCATTCCTGGAGGCGGCGCCTGCTGAGTCCTGCTATAAGAAGACTGTAGGACGCCCATAAAAGTCAGTCCCCAGCCGGCCTTATTTGCCCTGTGTGTTAGCTCTGCAAATGAGAGCCGGTATCTCGACGTGAGCGCCTCCTCAACACTCGCCTTATGATCGCTCACTGCTGCTCACTGCTATGGATGGAGTTGGTGATGTGTAGGTTTGCAGGGTGTGTGGGAGGGTTACAGAAAGAGTGGAGGAGAAGGGGATGGGCATTCCTTTTCTAGTATAGTTAGAGGGCAAGACGCCACTGTGTCTGACTGATGAAGACTTTAGATCTCCTCTCCTTTTTTACTTGCTCAAAGGGAGGGCGGGTCAGGTGGAATAGTAAAGTAAAGGATAGACGTGATTGGAGGCATTGGGTCAGGTGGAATAGTAAAGTAAAGGATAGACGTGATTGGAGGCATTGGGTCAGGTGGAATAGTAAAGTAAAGGCTAGATGTGATTGCAGGCATTGGGCCAGGTGGAATAGTAAAGTAAAGGCTAGACGTGATTGCAGGCATTGGGCCAGGTGGAATAGTAAAGTAAAGGATAGACATGATTGGAGGCATTGGGTCAGGTGGAATAGCAAAGTAAAGGCTAGATGTGATTGGAGGCATTGGGCCAGGTGGAATAGTAAAGTAAAGGCTAGACATGATTGGAGGCATTGGGCCAGGTGGAATAGTAAACTAAAGGCTAGACGTGATTGGAGGTATTGGATTCTTTGAATTATAAATATTCCATTATCACGTCCCTGTTAGGAGGACGGGGGGTTTGTAGGTGTTTGTGACCTTAGACATCAAGAGTTCAATCGCTGAGGGAAGGTTAAATGCACCAATAAAGTTATAAAAATACAATTGCAATTAAACTTTGAAAGGCAACTAAGGATATCTGAAGGTCGATCGGTGTGAAGGAAGTGGTGTTGTTGACTAGATGTTCAACGTATGGGGAAAATAGAAAGAAACTGCTAGACTTTTATCAGCAGATTATCGTGGTGTAAATGTAAAAATTAATTTGTATAATAATGCAGAATAGTGTTATCAAGGGGGATCGAGATTCCTCATGGAATGGAATGCTCGAATACAAAGCCCAGATACAAAGCCATATGAAGAAGATATTGGAAGGACACGAGACAGACAGCAGTGAAAGCTGAGCCATTGCCAGGCAATGTTGGGCGATGGCAATGAATTTCTGCCCAATGTCACAGTGGTCGGGCAATGGGCTGTAAATAATGAGAATAGGAAGTAACGGGGATATGTATATAGGTGCACCGCGATAGGGCACCGTAATACAAGCGATATGAGGCAACATTGAAGGAGACGTAATGAGAAACTAGAGGAAATGAAATGTCAAAGGAGCCTATGTTGGATTTTTTTTTACTTGTAACAAAGCTTTATCAACATGCATACACTTCCAACTCAGCTGGGACAAAGGAAGTTCTAAATTGATCCGTAGGGATAAAAAGAGAAGGAAATACATCAGCAGGGCGTTATGTGGGAGAGATGAATCAATGTAAGGGAGATAGAAGGCAAAGCTAAGATGGAGAAAAACAGAGAAGGAGGTAGACAATTTGGTGAAACAATTCAGAACTACGCAGGTAGTGGTAAGGGGATAGAGAAATGCCAATGGGAGAATACTCCCAGATAAGACTCCTATCTCCAAGGAGTGGAGAAAGGAGCGGATTGAGCAGCTCACAAAGCACCACGTGGAGCATGGAACTGCTGTTTGACTCTGTGGGGTGCAGGGACGTGGGGCGGAGTCGTAGTGGGGGTTAACTCAAGCCCATATATAGGCGGCCTATAAGGTACTACCTCCACTACTCAAATCGATCGGAGAGCTGATGGTTGCCATGGCGATTGGTTCTGATCGAGCAGCTCTGAGCTACTTGGCCTCACGTGGCTGATCAATCGGCCAGATCTGCCTGGGCTGGCCGTGACACACTGACCTTTACACGGTTAAGGTGTAGGATGCTCCCATTGGGGGCATTAGTCAAACTGGTTAGGTACATTGGTGAACCCACTACCAAATAGGAGACTATTTACTAAGTCCATTACCCCTCAGTAGTGCTGTGCATACTAAGAGCCCTTGTGGTATAGGCTTTAGCATGGACGCTCAGTTGTCATTTGCTTGATCTGGCACTGGCGAGCACTGATAACAACCAGCATGATGGGTACCAGGTGTTACATAATTTACCCTAACAATCTTCAATGAATACAGGGAATTATCTGATTGGTTAATAATGCATCCCGGGTCAAACCTATACTGCTATATCTGGGGAAGTACATATATCGTGTTTAGACACAGAGATACATGTATGTAGATGTGAGGAGAGTGTCTTATTGCCTATACCCTTCAAATCAGCACCGACGCTCTAATGCAATAAGCTCTTATTGCTATAACTAATTATCCTTTGATGCACTACTACAGTAGCGGTGTAGCATCACCACTTCCCCTTCCCAAAGAAGAAAGGGCACTGTGAAACTGTGAATGTTGTGCTTCAAAAATCTAATTTGACATAGTATTGAAGAAGAAGCATGGTATAAGAGCATCCGAACTCTACTTTAGCTCAGGCCCCATGCTGCCCTCTCCAAACTGCAAATTCCCTGTACTACTCACTAACACGAGTAAATCCTATTCGGCCTAACAACCGACCTAGTCTACATAATGACACACGACTCTTTGCTGGATGGTCATGCTGTAAAATTTCCTCTATTTCCATTTCGTCCAGACATTTACAGTTTGTTCATGTACTCCAGGTTAACGTGGTGGTGTCTTGTTGATTTAATCAATAACCGCGTTCTTTTGTCCCTAGTTGCGTGCATTCACCAAATCGATGGACCTGCTACTTTTACCTTACGAAACACACAATTAGATTCTCTAGCTGCTGTTCAGTTATGTAACAGTATGTATATCCTGACGAGTCCAGCTACCCGATACTTTGTATGGTTTCAGTTTAATTCGCCTATGATATATGATATCCCTTACTTTAACTTGAGTGTCATATGTTGTTTTGTAGGATATGCAAAACTATAGGTGTTGTTTTGCGCCATGCTGGCCCACATGTAGTAACACATCGTATTTATAGCATCAAGATCAAAGAACCTACCCGAGAACTAATCTCATTGGTCTACTCACTAAAGTCATTTCGGCATCCTTGGCACCTACCATTGAGTCAGCCACGCTTTGCAAGAAACAACTGGAGACTTTCCGTTGTCTAGACACCAGAAACCCAATCACTTAACCTGATAAAACTAATTTCTCTCTACTTTGACTGACCAATGACAAACACCGTCACTGACCCCCGTCTACCATTACATTAGTGACCCGGCGTCCCGTTGGGGGCGTGACGGTCGGGGTGAGATGCTGTAAAGTCACCATGTGATCAATAACTGGGTGTAGACCGTTCATCAAGACGCCACCATCTCAGCTGTCCTCCCCCTGGCGGCATTCTCATCAACTAGCTGCATACTCATCAACTAGGGCAACAAACTGGAAGACAAGCCATTTCCTTTTTTCGCACGTGGCTATAGGGCATTAGCATATTAGGCTATGGAGGTCGCCATCTTGGTTTAGCCCCCGACTCCAGAGCAGGGTATTCTGGGTAAATTTCTTATCAGCCTCCAGAAAAATGGCCAGTGATAAGACTGATAAGCTGCATCCTGCCCCTTATCTTAATCACCCCAAGTACCTCTCTATTGTTTTAGGTGTGAAGTCAGTTGATAACACTGATAGGGAGACAATGTCCTGATTGACTGAACTATGGTATCAAGCAGAAATTTCAATGATCTTTTGCTCTTTATTTCAAACATTTCATCTAATCAATGATTACATAGTTAAGGCTGTGGATATGGGGAACCCATAGATATAATTTATAGGAAATTCCAATGGGTAGTAATTAATTGGCAGGTAGTCAAATTAGACAAAGTAAAGAGGCCAAAGGTGGATCTAGCCCCCGACTATATGAGCCACCTAGATGATCTTCCTATCACTAGCAATGTGCTAGTCCCATATACTAAATACAAGTGGAATATGAACACCCGCTCCCACTATACTACATTGTACTCATATGTAAAGGAAAATGAAATATTATTTCAGAGAGCTTCTACTTGTGAAATGAAATAGCACTCAGTTTCATATATGATAGATTTATTATCTTAAATCGATTCATTCAAGTCGATTGGAGTACCTCAATCATAAATTAGGCCTATCCTGAATCAGCGTCTTGGAGACATCATGCACACATGCTATTAGGATAGCAAAAATGTGATGCAGTATTTAACAATTGCACAACCTTGTCAACGGCACATACTTTTAGCTAGGGGCCCTAATCACCAGAAACAGTTTATCAGGATGTAATTTGAGGAGGGATAAACTCGTTCACCATGCATGTCATTAGGGAAGATGTGGTGATGGATCACGTGAGCCACCCTTAAAAAATCTCAACCCATCAGAATAGACACCGTCTAATAATCTGCCAGTTCTCTCCCCATTAAATGTGGCAGGAATTTGCCATGCCCTGGAGGCTATCTCAAAAAGATTGGGAAACCAGTTCTCACCGTACCTATTTGATCCTGCAGTTCTCCTACATTTCTCACCCTAAGAACAGCCTTCCTTGCTTCACCTCTGCTACAAGTGAACTGCACGGAAATAGGTCGAGTTGCAAAATAAGAGACTGGACCCCTCCTATACCACTCCCATCACTGACTCCCTTCTTACAATACAAGAGGGAATCCACTCCAGAAAGTCAGTGAGTTCAATTTTGAAATTAGCACCTCCGACAGGATCAATTCCAAATCTTTTTGAGATACCCTCCACTGAGGTCTGCATAATATTTAATGTGATACCAAAAGAAAGGTGTGCTAACTAGGACTTCCACAATAAACCTCCTTAAGCTTTCAGTATAAGCCTGGAGGATGCTAAGGTTGGTCCTGACATTGACCCATCTGTCTCCACAGGGCTTAGCCGGCTAACAACAGTGATGGATTGAATTGAGTTAGATTAGGCAAGTAGGATCTAGGGAGGGTCCTATCGACGACGTCCTACGAGATCGGGCCTCAGTTGGCATGTTTGCCATGGGTGAGGGGGAGGGCGTGCGTATTCTCCTTCAACAATTCTATAACTCCCTTCTCCCTTCCCTGGGCCTTCCAATTGGGATGTGATTGTCATGGTTAGAGACGTTCGTATCAGTCTTTATCGGATGAAGGGACAGAATGGATCAGTCGATGATGGGTTATCCTTGAATCTAGCTGAGACCTTTAAGATTGCAATCAGCATAGGGTTATTTGATGAAGGGTGCAGGAGGGAGGGTGTCCATTGTAGCTCTGGGCGTCATTAGTATGTATGTGGCAATCAGTCAGTCAGAGTTATGATTGCCTTCGAGCTATGATCGATACATCTAACTGCCGTATGTCAGCAGTAGTGGATACTGATTGCACCAGGAGCAGGACCAAGAATTTGGGCATTCCTTTTACCATTGAAGTTTTCATGCCACAATATCTGGAAGACCATGGAGAGAATATAGACGCACTGGGCTGATAGACGGGTGGAAACAGGGCCCCTGCTTCTATACATCGTTGAATTAATTTAACTTTAATTTGCTGATATCCCAAAATGTCCCAAAGCCTTCATATCCCCTGCTGACCTTTCATCGGTGATTATACAATGCTGATGCTACACTGGTGCATCTAACCGACCCTTTAGTAATGCATAAATAATATGCATGTTAATATGTTTTCCAAATTACTGACCTGCTACGAAATTATTTTTTGTAAGACATTGCCATATAGCCGTGGCTGGCTTTAATTACAACCATCTTCCGTCTCTCGGCTTATGTACACGGAACAACGCCACTTTTAAGGGCGATTAGGTACAATAAACATGATCCATCCATCCATCCATCCATAAATGCCAATCACTGAAACGCCACTTCAAACCATCAAGGTCTATGAGAGTTTTAGAAATGAGTGGAATATTGCAAGATTATAATACAGTCTGTAGTCCTACTTCTACTGGATGCCGGTAATTATATAAAAACACTGATTTCAAGAGTCTGATTTTCTAGGGGTGATGTTATCAAATATATCAAACCAATGCAAAATGGGTCACAATTAAACGACAAGTAGGATCTAGGGAGGGTCCTATCGACGACGTCCTATGAGATCGGGTCTCAGTTGGCATGTTTGCCATGGGTGAGGGGGAGGGCGTGTGTATCTCATAAACTAATAATTTATTATCATTCATTATTATGGTGCATGAATGTTATCATTGATAAAGACTCACTGTAATCCTATTTGAATTTAAGAAATTGAGGCAGAATTATGCAGGAATAAAAGTGATGCCCTACCAATGTGACTTGTGCTATGTCACATATATCCCTATGGATCTGCGTCTTTTGGAGGGTGCCATTTGAAATTATGTGGTACCCTTATCCTTATACTCTCGATATACCACATAATATCTTCCAAAAGGGACTGTTTGAACTGCCACCTGGTGAGCCAACGCAAAACTTTGCTCAAATAGGGAGAAGCTGATAATATGGATTATATTACACTCGGTTTGCAAACGGAATCATCTACATCTATAATGTGACGGATCATTTAGCAAATTTATTGCATGGTTCCTCGGTGCATATAACTTATGAACTGAGAAAAAATTGATAGAGAATTTCAAATCCTATGTATAAAGAAATTATCATATTTCGTCATCCAGAAGACAAGACTAAAGTATACCCCGTTAATATGGCATACCGGCTACTCATTATACCTTTAGCTATATTGAGTAGTAACTGCAATTCTGTGTACATTTTACTCCAAGGAATGGTATATGTGCTGGCATTATGACATCACATGGTAATTTAGAATATGGGTGGATTATCTATAGCGCAATTCTCCTAATTTAGTATATATGATGCATGAATATTATAAAGACTCACTGTAATCCTATTGGGATTCAAGAAGGGGAGACGGAATTATGCGGGAATAAAAGCGTCCTAGATCATCGACACAGGAGCAAACCGATTTCTTTATCTGCCCAGCAAATTGTCGTTATCTGTCGCCATGATTGGTCATCAATGGTGACTCCTTTCTGAGTGATAACTCACTGCGTCATCTTTCGCCACTGTGTGTCAGTCTCACATGGCATGGCGATTTATCACAACAGTCGCCAACATGATCTTACTCACTGCGTGAGTATGTGCCACCCCTTGTCATCCCTCACAAAGCATGGTGACTTATCACCACCATCGCCAACATGGATCTAACTCACTGCGTGAGTATGTGCCACTGCCTGTCAACTCTCAGTCAGAATGGCAACCTTTCACCTGCATTGCCACATGGCTCTCACTCACTGCGTGAGTGTGTATCACTCCTAGTTAATCTTCTCTCAAAATGGCGACTTATCACCACCATTGCCAACATTGGTCTCACTCAATACGTGAATTTGTGTCACTCCAAGTCAAAGCTCTCTGAGGATTGCATCATCTGTCACTCACTCTCACTCACAGTGGCAACTTATCACCACCATTGCCAAAGTTGTTGAGACAGCACCACTGTTCAACATGTAGCCTATCTAGGAAGTGTGGGCATGAAGTATAAGTCCCATACGTATCAAATGTGCTTTGTTTCACACTGATTTCCATGTAATACTTCAGAGTTGAATCAAACAAGAGTATATAGAGAGAATATCAATTGAATTTAGATAGAAGTATCTCTAAAATGAAAGCAACTATCCATAAACACCTTTTCTCTGGTTACAGGAAAAATACATAGGGAAATATCAACATGAACACCTTGTCTGTGGTTAGAGGGAAGATACATAAGGCAATACCTTCTCTGGCAAAACATAATTTGATCTGGCAGATGTGAGGTTGCATGATTACCAATGTTGATGATCATGAGCTTTTCATCTAATAAGGTGAGTGATCACCAGCGTCACCATCACTGGTGAGTCTGAGTGATCACCACTCTCGCCATCCATGGTGAACCTGCGCTATGACGTGGTGCGCGTTTCATCTAGCGAGGTGAGTGATCAACCGCCTTGCCATCCCTGGTGAGCGTGCGTCATCACGATCCTCGCCAACCGTGGTGAACATGCGCTATGGCATGGTGTGCGTTTCATCTAGCGAGGTGAGTGATCACTCGTGTCGCCATCCCTGGTGAGTGTGGGTGATCAAGATCCTCACGAGGTACGCGTTTTATCTAGCGAGGTGACTGATCACAATCCTTGCCATCCGTGGTGAATGTGCATTATGACGTGGTGTGCGTCTCATCTAGCGAAGTGAGTGATCACTCATGTCGCCATCCCTGGTGAGGATGAGTGATCACTCATGTCGCCATCCCTGGTGAGGATGAGTGATCATGATCCTCGCCATCCCTGGTGAACATGTGCTATGACGAGGTGCGTGTTTCATCTAGCGAGGTGAGTGATCACCCACGTCGCCATCCCTGGTGAGTCTGAGTGATCACCATCCTCGCCATCTGAGGTGAGGCCATGTGATCACCACCATTGCTATTCCTGGTGATCTTGTGCTATAGCGACGTCGTGTTCCATCTAGCGACATGTGTGAGCCACTTCACACAGGTTGACGAGGAGTCACGACAATTTGCTGGGTGGGTTTACGCCTATTTTTTTCGGAAGAAGAAAAAAAAAACATGGGCGCGTGTATGATTTATGGATTTGCAGTTAACTCTCTTAGGCATCTCTATAGCACGTAGACAACGAAACATTTGATGCATAGTATAGCTTCGGTACAAAACAGAAAAGGTATTTATCAACCCCAAGAGGGACTCTATAGTATAGAGTCAGCATTCCTAGGTTGCTGTTTCACATGGGGGCTTTTAACTAAAGACACCGAGAAACGCGCTGACGGCCGGACCTTTATACTTTCCTCTATGCAGATTTATGGGCGCAAGGGGAACCGTCTCCATTCACTTCTCAGTTCTTTTACACTTATTCCCAAGGGTACCCAAGGTTAAGCCGCCGCCTCTGAGCGTGTGGCTCGCCCCTATCCTTTTCTGGTCTTCACACGCATTGAACCTCCTTAGAGAGCCTACTTGAACTCCTTTGGCACTTGATTATTAATGGGAGAGATAATCGTAGACCCCAATCAAACTAGGCCTGTGCTTTGAATACCGGTTGCATTTATCACATGAGAAATATACGTGTGCACAGAGGAGTAGACATCATGCCTCCGAAGAAATCAGTCAGGTTTTCTATAAAACCACCAGAAGATGAGGGTGGAACAAAAATCCGAGACAGGAAATTGAAGAGAGAGTCCAGGAGGGAACTGAAAGTTACGTCTGATGCCCGGGAGAAGATCCCTGGGGACAATGTGAGTGGGATGGATAATGATAGACCCAGCTGCAGGCACGAAAATTCAGGTAGGGAAGGCTATCTTTGAGTCTCATCCCATCGCCATATGTATTATATATCTTCTATGACTCTGGCTATACCTAACATAGGTATTAATATACAAACAGTCCATGGGTCTACTTTCTAAGGCTAGTTAGATAATACTCATCAACTTGACTTATTTCTTTGGGATTGTACGATAATGTGTTAATTCTTCCAAGTTCTGGCACAGGTTTTCGCATTTGATGTTACCTCTAGAGCAGCTTTGTAATAAAATGGGCATACAAAGCGCCCTTAGGTCCTGCAATACAGAATCCTCCCCCCCCCACCACCCCTGGGCAGTAATCCCTCACTTTACGGCTCTATTCTATGTTCATGTGTGATGGCCGTAGTATTTTAAACACCTGGATATTTGGTAATTGGTAACTTCAAACACACCCTGTCAGAATAATCACCTGACCATTGCACCTTGATCGTATAGCTCTGATGGTTAAGAGTAGGGCTCATCTGGTGGGATTATCTTTATCATCCCACTACTTGGCACTCGTCTGAATGGTCCTTAAACGGAGATATATACACACATTGCCAGGGTAGAGGATTACCCATTTTGCTTGTCTACATGTACACTGTTCCACCATAGATCCCCCTTGTTTCAATGCAAGCACCTATGCAGAATGGATGGTCTATGTGTCTGTGTGCAGACCATCCATTTTGTGTGACTGTTCCTGCATAATACCTGTATACTAACAGAGAGGTAACCTCCCAATAGTGACCATGTGCATTTTACTGTGGGGTGACATGGTGTGCTTGGAGGTGTTAGTTTTTGGCAACTTTTAAGCCTTAATTTCGATTCAGCAGGGATTCTTATTGGGGATTCTCTCCTCCCCAGGGGTGGAGTGTTCACGGACTGACGTGTCGGCATTTGATGACATGACGGACGCCGACAACGACGTCCCACAAGATATGAGTATCCCCACTGCCACCGCAGCGCCACCTCGAGGCCTCTCCAGATTGACAGGGTAAGTCAACCAAATCAACTAAAGGACATGTATGTACATTCAACCTTAATTGTGACCCATCCTTACAAATTGGTACTGAAGTCGCACATTTAGAAGCCTAGATATGGCCTTTTCAAGTTGGATAGTGTCAAAAATATCAAATTTTTCAAAATTGATATTTTAGCATTTTTCTAACTTATGGGTAGATATCTTTTAGAATCCTTGCTTCCTAAAGTGAAAATGAGCCCCAAAAGCCTGAAAGACATAGCTATATGTTTTGTGGTTGTAGAGAATTACATAGGAATTATATAGCATCTATAATTCATCATATGTTTAATATGTTAATTATCTCAGTTTAATCTATTATTAATCAATCGGACTACATTTACTGCTAGAAGATCCACAGAGGGCAGCCGGGTTCATATTTATGCAAGTGTTATATACCAAATGAAAGCTCTTGATGAGCTGTAAATGAATATGGCAATACCTAAACATTTCCTATGTGCGACTTCCGAACCACTTTGTCAGGATGGGTCACAATTTGTTTTCTATAGTTGCACCAAATAAAATAATACTGGCACGATAAGTTCTAATATGAAAGGCAATGGCTAGCATGATTAGATTATTTTGTATCCTCAAGGTTTGAAATCTTTTTTTCATATATTCAGTCAATGATGGAATCTACACCTCTCTCCCTAATTCGGTTCCTTTGGCATGTATATGTCCTCGGATCTTATAACCATTCTAAATGCCAATCACAGTTGTGCGCACCCTGCAAACGGCAATGTTGGAATTCAAATAGAGACCTTTTCAAGAAGACAGAGCAAGTCATTCACCACATAGGATACCTAGACAGAGATGAAGAATTGTTAATGAATAATATTATTATATGAATGAAGGAGAGGCATGAAGCTTGGCTTTTGTGTTACAGGGAAGTTCATAAATGACAACCTATATACTAAAGCAGAGAACGGCAATTGAGCGCCTGTTAGCTGGGGTTCGATATGTGTCAGGATGAGGGATGGAACTGTGGTTGATAGAAAGAAGTCACACGTCACTGATGTCACTTTTAGAGATGTCGAGGAGGAGAGTTTCTAAGAATGGAAATCTGATGGTCGACGTAATTAGGCACTGCTGTTAGGGTGGAGATGTTGAGGGAAGGGGGTCTTGTAGGATAATTGTGCCCTAAGCACTTTCTCGTGTGTGAGTCTGTCATCCGTTCCTCATCTTTCGACTATAGAATGTATTCGCTATGTTTCTATAATCTATCCATCCCTCTTCATCACATCTTCCATAATGATTCTTTGTTCGATGTCACTATTTCATTAACACTCTATACTGGTGAAATGGTGGTCCTCTGGTAATAAGATATAACCGTTACTCTCATCCTCAATTTGCTATCTGTGAAAAACCTCTGCCACTATAGGAAGAGCGCCACTTTCGTAGTGTTTAAGGGAGGCACCGTATTACGATGTTGTGTCTGTGTCATTCACAACTGGGGGAATAGTTGCACACATTATTGCACTATTTAATTGATTCATCACCCGGTAATCCATACAACCAGTCTTTCGGATGGATCTAAATCTAAACCGTCAATCTTAGACTTTGAAGAGAAACAAAACTGAAAACCTCATACTAGTAATCTCATAATAGATTAAAGGTAAATAGGAAAAAACATATTGATAGCCTAGGATTGCTTTAGAATGAATTTATGATAGAAACATGCAGTGAAAAAATGTAGAAAGCATAATGTTGATGTGTCAATGTTCATTCAACCTCTATATCACCCGGCTGGTTTCCATTTGAATCTTTTTTCTTTTCTTTTCATTATCATTATGTCACTGTTTGAAAACAGGACTGATGGTGCCACTACCAAAAATTGGCAATCTGTCCTTATTGACAAACTGGAGACCAGTGACACTCTTGAATACTTGCTCAAAGGCTCTTAAAAGGGTAGTACACAGACAAATTATTACCTATCTGCTGGAACACAAGCGCCTGTCTGACCAGCAGTATGGCTTCATTCCAGGAAGAAGCACTGGAGATGCTGTCTTTGGATTAACAGCGGAACTCTATGAGGCACAAAACAGAGGGGATGTAAGTGCAGAGACCTTTGTGGACCTACGCACAGCATTTGACTGCGTAAATCATGTGAGACTGTTAGCCAAGCTAAAATCCTTAGGCTGTGATTATGGCACTGTCAACTGGATCCAGAGCTATCTCCACGCTAGACAACAAGAGACATTGGCAAATGGGAAGAGATCTGTGCAGAGGGGGGTCCCATGCTGATCCCACAGGGCTCCGTATTGGGCCCTCTTCTGTGTCTCTGCTATATCGACGATGTAAAATCAATCATGAACAATGTGTCGCAGTAGATGTATGCTGATGACTTGGCAGTTGTCGCGAGTTCAAAAAGTCCTGACCGGATAATGATGCTGATGCAGTCTGCACTAGACAGTCTGAGCAGTTGGTGTGACATAAATCATCTAAGTTACATCTATACTTGAAAGGCAGCAAATTGGATACATAGGCAAATGTTCACGAGGGGGGAAAATTCTCCCCACGAGTGTTCATTTGCATTTATTTCATGTTATTTTGATCTAAAACTGCTGAATTACAATAGAATTTACCAGAATGACTCCCCGTGCGCATTGTTTACATCGCCATCTTGGAGCTATGACGTCACTAAATGGTCACGTGACCTCGGCGTGTGATATTTTCGCGGGTTATCGCACGGGGGATGTGCGATACGGCCCTCGAGTGCTAGAGCTATGGGCTGTCAGTATCTCGGGCATATCAACATGAGTCTTCAACTACCTGGGAATGTCAAATGACCTTGAGCCTGGGCCCCCACTGTAAAAGGTTCTTAAATCTAGCAAGACTAAGAGTGAGACAAGTGGAAAAATTGCGTGAGAAAACAGATGCCAAAAGCACTATCCAAGCATACAAGATGATGGTGAGACCAATTATGGAGTACTGTACAACAGTACTGGATGGTGGGCCAGGATGGTTGAAGGACAGGCTGCAGACCCTTCAGAATGACACACTAGGGATTTGCTCTAGGATCCAAGACCGAAGAGACACTAGGGTAGCATGTGGAGTATGAGTTAGAATTAGAACTCTTCACTAGAAGAAACAGGCAGCTACTATCTCTCATGTACCAACAGGCTGTTTCAGCCTGCAAGGCTCCTTCGGAGTAATGACAAACTGAACCTTAAGATGAGTAGAGTAATACACGACCTGTACCGAAAAAGCCCTCTTATACGGACTTATTTATTAGCCAATGAGATGATCCCAACGATTCACTGCGGTCCTCTCGGGGGTCGACTGGTACCCATCTGCTAGATCTTATCAGTAGAACTCGCTGGTAACAAGCTTCAGTAATGGCGGCGCCCATGGCACGACCTGCTAACTCGAACCCAACTATGGGATAGGTGCACAAAAGAACAACAACACCAGGAGAACCTCATCAAGTTCCAAGCTTCTCTAACCAACACTGAAATAATAGGCTGATTGATATAAGTGGATTGTCGAACCAGCATTATAAATTGTATGTCCCGTATTTAATATGAAAATGATGATAAGGTCATCGTTATGTATCAGTGGCTCCCATTGGAGGAGATCATTGTATTTGACAAATAAAGCCTTGAAAAACAGGGGCGGTGGTTACCACTTTTCCAAATTCATAGGCCTCTATTCCCTATTTCCTCACTTTCCTTGTTCTCTGATCCTCTATTCCCTCACTCCCCTTTTCCCTCATTTCCCTACTCCCTCACTCCCTCATTCCCCTATTTCTCACTATTACATGCCAGTAGCCGTGTTCCCATAATATACCCTCTCATCAAACCTGCTCTTATCTCAATTCAAAGGATACCTGTCACAAGTTATGTGTGAGTTGACGGACAGACAGACAGTACCATTTTCAAATTAAAAATGACTTTTAAATTTTGCATTTCGCATTTTATATTCCAAATCAGTTTTAGAATTTAGCTCGATCACTATTTTTAGTGTCAGGCAGTTTCCGCATGATGCCTTTCCATTGGAGTAATATTTGTATCCATAATTTCATTATTTCTATCTTGAACTATCTCGCCACCTATAGGACATGTCTATAATCCTGAAGTGTGTTGTTGATACTGAAATACAGTGCTGGAGGCCGTTTCTTAACACACTACGATTGTTGCCCTCTAAATCGTAGTGAGAACCTAATAATTTGGCCATATCAGTACCATGCACTAGTAGTCCCTAATGTGTGCACCAGTACGACTGCCCTACTAAACCTTATGTAATTACTGCATAGCTGCTAATCGTAGTGAGCAGTCGTAGGGCAGTTCCTATGATAGCCTGGCTTATTCTTGGCATTTATAAATCGTATTGGCTGTGTGTAGTCGTAGTACATTGAGATATGGCCTCCTTGGCGAGCCTGCTTGCAATAACTGGACTGGATCCTATGCCTGGAGGCATGATACCCTTTTGGACATTTCAAAGGCTACAATATAATGTGAATTTGCTTCGAAGTCTGTGCATGCTGTCCTGATTGTATGACTAAACTGCAAGCAGTGCCTAATACCCAGCAGGCTATAGCCCTAATTGACCTCTAGCTACTGGTCACATCCCTCTACACTACAGCAAATCCGGCTTTGGTGAGGTTAAAGCCGCAATGTCGGCCCAAAAGACAGAAAAGTGGGTCTTAAGAATCGACAAGGTCATAAAAAGATTTTAGTCAAGCTTGATCTTTACTGCACTGCAAAAATGGTGTTTAGATCCTAAACACAATTCTAAACATATTCTTGCAACATTTTTGTAATCACATTAATTTCCTAAACATGTTTAGCCAAACAATGTGCTTAGCTCAAGTGTTTAGAAATGTAGGTGTTTAGGTTAAAACTTTGTGTTTAGATATATGAATTTTTGTGTTTAGAATTTTATGAATTTTTGTGTTTAGATGTTTAAATGATTTGATGGAGAGTTAAGGTGTGCAGATATGTATGCATGTATGCGGAGATATATTTTGTTTGTTTTCTCATTTACTGCGGAGGGGGGGGACATCAGCAGGTATTTACTTGTCAAAGTCTCCAAAGATATCAGCTACAGCTATATACTTGTACATATATTACACACTGCATCAGAATGAGAGACTTGAGAAAGTACAACAGCTTGGCAGGAAGGACATTGCCTTATCTATTCCAGAATAACATCAAATAGGTGTCAGTCATGGAGTTTATTGATTATTTTAGGGTAATGATGGTGGCATGCGGTGAATCTAGTCAATTTTCGATTGCCCTTTCTATTCACATGACATTCTATGAAATGAAACCATAATAAACATGGGATTGGGGGACATTTGTCACAACAATCGATTATAACTGTGTGCAGATAGTCCAGTCAGAGGTAGTGCTGCTACCTGGTGTGGATTCAACATCCAAGTATCTAAACATATTGATGTTTAAATCTAAACACCTATTATTCAACTGTCTCAACTCTAAACATCTAAACATGTTTAGTGTAAATGTTTATGTAGTTAGAATAAAAGTGTTCATTTCCTAAATGTGTAGTCGATGAGACACCTAACTGACCTATATGTTTAGGTTTTAAACGTGTTTAGACCTAAACATGTTTAAAATCTAAACACCATTTTTGCAGTGTGGGAAAAAGCTGAGACTCTTGTCTTTAACATGTAGCCTCCATGCTAATTAGGACGAATGCGGTTCCTGAGGCATTTCCATATTATGTCATGTTGCAAGGCCACCTTATTTTGGTGCTCATTCCCAGTATTAAGATCAAACCGAAAGATAGCACAATCAGTTCACCTTAAAACAGATGTACACAGTTTGACTCGTTCACAGTGCAGTGAAACTCACAATAGTACAACATTTTGATAGTTACGAAGTATTATAGGAGTTCAGTTGTTGCTTAAAAAAGAAATTTGTAAATCATGGACAAAGTGGACTTGTACAAGACCTGTAAGGTTACAATGGAGTCTTACGGGTAGGTGATATTTCCTTTTCTAATTTGAATAGAATATTTTTAATATCTTTAACTGTCCCTTTCTTCATATTGATATAATAACTTCGTGGGAATAAGATTTGGTATACGTATGTAGTTATAACATAATCCCCATTACCATGTTGCACCTATTAGTTGTCTGGGAAAAGGGAATGGTGTGTTCCTCAAAGAGATTAACAACTAAATCACCAGCATCTCAGGGGAAAATGAGCTCCCCGTATTGCATTTGTATTGTCTTGGAGTTGCTTTGCCTGCAGAGGCGGACAACATATTTACAAATGGATTATTCAAGAGATCAATTACCTGCAATGTACCAAGATTCATGAAAAACACAGTTCTTATTCTGGATTAAAGGAAGCAATCTCCAATGTGAATTAGTGTTGGAACATATTCAGGAAAGGATTTCATCACACTCTACTACCTAGCTATTGTGTCTTATGTCAAGCAGACGGTGAACATGTGCCCATGAAGTAACCATAATGACCACCACATGACAGTTTTCAATTAGGTTTCAACTTATGATATGATTCTTCTCCTATATGATTTAGGCTACTTGCAAGAAATGACAAATTCTAAATATGACCAGATAGCGGTGAACAGTAAAAGCTATATTGGATATCGGTATCTTATCTGCACTGCCACCACCTCTTGACGCCACCGTCAGTTTTGACATCTTTGCATTTACATCAGTGTCAAAATTTGACACTGATGTAAATGTTGACACCAATATCAATTTTACGCTGCCGCCAAATGTAACACTACCATCACTGGTCTGCATGACTTGACAGTTTGAAAGTATCCATTTTCAAAGCAAAAAAAAGATCACTTTTTTCAAAGTTGAAGACTTTTTAAAATCGCGTTCCTGTACCACTATGAATATGACTTTCAATAAGCCACAACGTTCCCTGTCATGCTATTAGAATGCAGTAATTAAGCTCTAGGCTAAAACTGAATTCAGCGACATTCAGACAAGTTGTGATATCTTGATACCAACCATAAGCTTTCCTGCCATAGTCCTATCTGCAGAATATCTGTCTTTTATAATAGGTGGTCACGTATGCTGCAGTGCATGTTCCACCTAAGGGAGTGGTCATTATTTATCAACTTATGATATGGTGGGTTTGGGGAGGGGGCGTAAAAAATTCAGACCCCTCTTGAAGGGGGGGCTAAAAATAATTTGACGCCTCTTGTGGGGGGCTAAACAAATTTACCCTCTTTTTAGCAAAAAAAAGCCTGCACGCTACTATAGATCAAAGAGGGATGTGAAAATTCTCCGCGCCTCCGGGGGGTCACAAATAATTTTGGCTACCGTCGACAGGGGGGGGGAAACACCCACCACCCCCCTGTTGATAAATAATGACCACTCCCTAAGTTGTGACGGATGTACACTTCGAGTTGGACACTTAAATTCATAACTATCTGTGTGTCTTGTGACGTGTGTCAATTGCATAGAGTGATGCCTTAATTCCTCAGTAATTCAAGAGTAAATGACACAATACACTTAGATAGTGCAGATGCAATTTTACTGCCGTGGTAATCAAATATGTGTTCAAATCAATTGGAACCTGCGCTTGTTACTTCTCTAACAAATTATAATTATATCTAAGTCCTGGGACTGAGACTCCACATGCTAACAGGAGGGCATGTAAAAGGCTTTATTATACGATTTCTTTGATTTTGGGTGCTTTTTCTGGATATTCCCGTTCTGATACCTGTCGATATTGCATGCCATGAGGCATGCATCATGACTCTTGTAAGGAGTGCCTGATATCCATGGATAACAGCACACCTTACATTTAGGAGAACATAGTTAAAACCCTACTCCAGCAGGGAATCGAACCCAGATCGCCATATTTAAAAGCGAGAGTCCTACCACTAGGCCGTCGCAGCGATGGTATAGAATGGGTTAATACTTGTACTCACTCAGGGCAGGTCGGTGACTTGGCATGAATCACATCGATTTATGAAGAATTGAGACTATGACAGCTCACATGATTAAGTTTATTCTGATTATATTAGTGTCCTTAATCAAATCTCCATTGCTTGATTTCATGGAATCCAATGTCCCAGCAGTGAGTACATGCGTTTCTCCTTAGCCATAGTGCTCCACGAAGCTGCATCCGTTTGGGTCAACCTCATTCTGGTTTGGACAGGGAGCATGCATTGTTTTCAAAATAGATTTGTTGTCCTTTGCCAAGCTCGCTGTACATATCTATTCTAAGTGAAGAGGACATAACTAAGCTATGTAAAGGTTTAATATTGAAAGAATAACATATTAATATCAATTTCTTATCAAATGTATGCATAATTCTGTGTGGAAGGCAAAGGGAGACACCAAGGTCAACTTGCCATGGTTGAACATACAATGAAAATAATAACCGCTCCCTGCGTCTGGCATGCCGGACAAGACGACTCGCATAGGCTTCATAGGCCAGGCTATATTTACTGTTGGAAAATTGGATTTTACATTGAAATTAAGCAATGGAGAAATTAATTATGGGTGCAATCATCATGTATGGGATCTCTTCTTCTATGGATTTCAAGCATGTGAGGTGTCATGGTCCCAATTCTTCATAAAATGATTGGATTCAAGTGCATATGCAACTGGGCCACCCGGGATAGGCAATGGCGACTTGACAGGGGGAGCCCGGCTTCAAATCACTACGAGAATTCTTCAAAATTAAGGTAAATAATGTCTATTTAAGGGGTTGTCGTGTAACAAAATAAGTAGTTAATGGATATTCCATGACTTGTGGGTGTTATCAAATGATATTAAACTCGGGCTGCACCCTCATGTTATGTCCATGTTTACTAACTCATTAGCTCGTGGAATTTTTCCCATAGCTTGGTCATCCGGCTTGTTAGTACCTATTCCCAAGAAAGGTGATCTCACCAATATTAAGAATTGGCGCCCGATTACCCTTCTGCCACTACCGGGTAAAATGCTGGAAAAATTGGTGCATGAACTTATGTATTCCCACTTAGAGAATAACAATATCCTGCATAAATACCAATTTGGTTTCCGAAGTGGGAAGGGAACTAGTGATGCAGTCATGGAAGTCCTTAAAGACTTATATGAAGCTCCTGATAACAAGCAACATACCATTGGTTGCTTCATAGATTATACTAAGGCTTTTGATAGCATTCACCATTTGAGCCTACTGCAGAAAATTGATGGTTTGAGAATTCCTCTATTAGTTAAATTATGGTTGAAATCGTATCTATGTAATAGGAGGCACAGAACTATAGCCAATGGAAATATTTCCAAAGAAGCAAATGTGAAATTTGGAGTGCCACAGGGGTCGACCCTTGGTCCATTACTATTTGTCTTATTTATCAACGACCTCTGTGACACCCTGACCTTCTGTAAATCGGTTATTTATGCTGACAACTTATTCTTATATGTTACCTGCGATGATCCTATCATTGCGGAGTTCCAACTCCAGCAAGACCTAACTGCTCTTAATAGATGGTGTAAACTAAATTACATGACTGTAAATACATGACTGTGAATTAGATGGACCTCTGACTGTGGTACCCTATGTTAATAAGCTTAAAAAATCTGTGGGGAATAAGCTATACAAACTAGTCAAATTGAGAAAATTTCTGAGTGAGAATGATGCACTGACTGTGTATAAAACCACCATTGCACCTACTTTTGAATACTGTAGTCACTACCTGGGAGGAGCACCCTCACAAGACCTAGTCAAACTGCAACGCCTACAGAATAATGGCTTACATATATGTTTTAAAGCCAGAATCCGTGGCAATAGTATTGCTGAGTTGCACACAAGGGCAGGTATAGAAAGACTTGATGTAAGAAGGGATCGTCAACTACTAACCTACATGTGGAAACGGTCAAAAAACCCAGATAACCTTATCATACGAGATGTCCGCACTAGAGGAGACCGGAAAGTTCGATTTAAAATAAGAAGAGCGCGAAGTGGTTTCTACCAAAGGTGTCCTTTATACCGTGGTGTCAAATTATGGGACTCACTGGACAGTGAAGTGCAGAAGATTGATGACCTAAAGACCTTCAAACAAAAACTAAAGTCCATACTGTAGTATTGCAGTTGAAGCAACTCAACTACTAACCTACATGTGGAATCCCACTACCTATATAAGACTTTCGGTGTAGCGCCGCCTTATCTATCATCCAATTCATTGTATCCGCTTATTACTAACTATGAGGCTGACTATATATCTAATAATCTCATATACCCTGGCCAGGTTCCATTCCCATCTTCCATACTCGGCCAATGTACACGGAAGAACGCCACTTTTAAGGGCGATCTTGTACAATAAATTATATCAATCAATCTATCACCCTCGTTTAATATCATTCCATAACACCAACACGTCATGGAATATCCATTAATTACTTGTTCAGTAATGTTTCATTCAAAACCCACCATATTCAGCTATCTCATTTATATTTGGGGAAGCTTATCTTGTTTACAAAGTCAAGCCTCTCTGTTCGTGGCAGTTTTAATGTATTTATCAACTGATATACACTACAAGTTTGAATGAATCTCTTAGTAAATCTTCCATGTTGGTGTAGTATAATTCTAACGAATATATATGATACTTCCCATGATTTAGTCAGCTTCCCAGATGAGATGATGCAGGTAACTGGATATTTTAGGTCAATCTGATCAAGTAACAAACCCCTGCTTTCTGGTTTCTGGTTTGGCTTAGGGGGGTTGACGCATTGAAATATCCACACTCCGGTGAAACGAACCCATATATGATAATGTCTGGATGCACTTTTGTGAAATATCCTCTAGACGCGGCCCAGAGGGTGCCATGCACTTCCGACTGGTAGAGGGGGGGGGGTAGGGTTACCAGATAGGCCTAACCATGACTTTCATTTCTCATAACCCTACCTTTCAAAACAGGAACCCTGCCTTTCGCCGAAAGGCAGGGTTTCTCTAGAAACCATGTTTCTCCCGAAATCCTGCCTTTCGAGGAGGAAACCTCGAAAGGTAGGGTTTTTGGTCGAAAGGCCAGGGATTCGCCTGAGAATACGAGCTGAGGTTAGATTGAACACGGGGATTTCGAAGTTGTCCTAAACGGCTTGCCATAGACATATGTAAAGTAACATCACCTATAGGCTATAGTCATTTCTCAAACCCTGCGATTGGCCTACTCCCATCTCGTAGTCTTACGATTACGTCACTGGTAATCAGGCATGCTGGGAGGTACTATTTTTTTTAGCTTGTTCCTGGTGAGTCAAGCTGGCAGATGGATACCAGCAAATGCTGGTTCCCACAAGCACCCAGTATTGGGGTCAAAGTAGGTTCAACACCAGCAGTGTATGAATACGGCAATTTTTGGTCAAAATGGTAACCTAGGGGAGAAGGCTTAGTTTGCCCACCAAACTAGGTCGCCGGAGAAGTTGTGATTTGGAGTGGCTACAGACTTTGCATTGGGTTTTTAATACGATTTGGTGAGGGCCCACTCGTAGCATTTGGGAAATGACTTCCTGGTATAAATCATAGAGATGACATTATATCAAAAGGCCAAGTTATACATGTATACATGGTAGTTGTGGCGTAAAACACTGGTGTAACAATAATTATCCAGTGATAATGGGATCATTTCTAAACTTTACTCTTGACGTGTGAGTAAAGCCAACGAGGCTTAGATGTTTTCTTTGCACAGTTGCGTGAGTAAGGTAGGCTTTTGACTGTTTTTTCTGGTGTGTGGCTCTGTCTATTTTCACTAGCATTAGCACAAATGTGCCTTGTGTATATAAATACTTGATGTCTTGGAGACGAACACAAGCGTGTAATTGCTTGTAAGCCCTGAAGTTTTATTGCAAATACAGTGTACCCGTTGGTTCCATTTCTCCAGGTGATTTTATAAATCCCTACTTGCCACAGACTCCCCAAATCACATAGCATTAGCCCTAACTGCCTATAGGCCAACTGGCCAACCCACAAAAATGCTGGAAGGTAAATTACGCAGGAGGAGCAACAGAGGGGTGGGTGTGAGACTTAACGCGTGGCTCCAGGGTGGTGATCTTGATTGGTGGAAGGTAACACTCAAAGCTTATAGCAAACCCTGCGGCTTAACAGCAAATACCTGGCCACAAAGCACTGAAAGAGACCACTGGAGGAAGGCGATGGGGGAGGGGTAGAGCTGTATACAGGTTGTGAAAGGGTGGCACTTCCATCCTTTCAGTAATTTTCTATTCAAACACAAGCCCTGTGAGAAAGGAAAAGCTCCTCCAGTGGGTTTACACCAAATTGCCCACCTGTACACAAGTACTGCGAAAGCATTACCTCTGCTAGGGCACTTTGGTGAAGAGTGGGTCCGATTAACCTGCATTTGGACCACTCAAGTTTCCACTGACCAGTTCACTCAGTCGCCAGCCTCCTAGATCTAACAATAATCTGCCCAATTCTGCTCAATCAAGTAGCAAGGGATTTCCTTGGAGTCAGACTGTGTATTAGACAAAATATAGCCACCAAAGGATATACTTTCCAGCAAAACAGAGAAACTGTATAGCACATCTATGGATCCTCTAAGACACGAGGAGTACTAACTATGTCTGAGCGGGACCTCTCAAGGTAAGTTTGTGCCATTGACCAACTCAAATGTAATAATTATTGTGTTCCATGTGCTATCAATAATATACATCAGCCTATTCATACCAGTGATGGTCCATGACACATATAAGCCTCGGTGAGCCCTGTCCGCATTCAACTCCGCCTATAAGGCGTTGTTGAATACGGACAGCCTCACCTCGGTGAATACAAAGCAAATTTATTCCCTGGAATGGACATTTGCATTTATGTCATGGCCTAGGGGGTTATTTTGCCTTTAAATAAAGAAAAACAGCTCAGATCTGTTCAAAATCCAAGATGGCGGACACCCATTTAATACAGACACATTGTATCCAATGCCCCCCATTGGATAGGCAGTTCTAGTACTAATCTATAGTAACGTTTGTATCAGCCATGACATAAAATGCACAGTTGATTATTCATGATCTATACAGATATGGTCGTCCATAATGTTCTCATAATTAAAGAACCGGATATAGGCCTATTAAAGAAAGCAGAGGTGATCTTTTGTGTGAGGGTGGCAGAGACCTGAAGCACGATAGGTCTAAATATTAAGCAATATGTGGTGATAAATGATCCCATAGACCGCACATGGATCATATTATAGCTAGGCCCATCAATTATATACATTGAAAATACTAGAAAAGTCAAGAAAAGCATAATGACAAGGTGCAATTTTTCACTTGTCAGTTATCAAATGGCTTCTGATACATAAGAGCATAAGTATCGTCAGGTCTAATAGAACCATTGAACCAGTCATGCTTTAGGTTGGGTTTTTAACGCAGTGAAGACCATACGAAAAGATTCAGGTAAAATCTCAATCTAAAGCTGACCTATAGAGCTGTTATAAGCCCTAGTGCAAGGGTCCTCTTAACAGCAAAACCTTCTCAGTGCATGAAATTGTAACGTCCAAAAGGAATGCAGAATATTTTAAAATCACTCTCCATGAGAACTTAAAACTGAGCCGCAGGTGATATCAAAATACTCTTGATTCTATCATATAAAATAGGGGTATCATAGTACCACAACACAGGTGCATGTCATTGTATCGACGCAACCTGTGGTGCACCTTATATCAGGTGAACTGACTACCAATTGGGAAATGATATCAAATATCCTCAAGATATGCCCCTATGTAGTAGTACAGCAGCCCAGGTGTCAGAAAACGTCTTAATTTCATATGCGTCTATGGTGAAATTATAGTTGCTATGTAGGGATTGGATAGGAATTTCTTGAGGAGTAGAAGTCTATGGGAGCAAGAAAGTTTAGAAATACCACTCCAAAAGTACCCCTTTCAAACGTTTTTTTTTTTTCTGAAAATTAAGGACTGAAGATTTAAGATCTAGTTACACAGTTTGAATTTCCGGAAATATAACATTGGTTACACGTTCGCAGAGACTCTGCTGTTGAGGATTCCCATTACTTGTATTGCTGCTATGTAGTTCTAACGCTTCGTACAGAGGGCACCACAATACATACAGGGCAGCTTGGTATCCATTTATGGCATCTCTACAGCAATGATGAGCTTTAAAAACGTAACATAGGTCTGCACCCATAAAACAGTTATTTCTAATTCCACTAGACTAGGGCTGATTAATACAGGGTGTGACTGGATGCTGTTTCAACTTATTAGCCTGTTAATATTTTAATTACCCCCTCTCTAGTGAAAAGAAATAAATTACAGCTGTACTAACGTAGTCCTACTTACTTAACAAACCGCCTATCATAGTACAAAATATTAAAATTTTAGTTTAGTTTAGACATAAACCATTTTCTCCTTCACATGATTTCGATAACATATGTATTACGATGATGATGGTATTCAATTAACCTTGCTGTTCTTATTTTGGTTTTGATTTCCATTTGGAGCATGTACATATATATACATTTGGCACCAGATGGTAGCATTGGTGCTAGAAATCATTCAATGCTGCTATGAGTTATTCCCGGTCCCTCACTCCCGCATTTGACTCTATGGTGTTAAATCCATATTCCCATAAATGAAAAAAAAACTCTAATGATATTCATGGTTTTTATCACATTAAAAGGTACGTGTTTTTTTTTTAATTCATGAAGTTTCTTTTTTTAAGACATTTTTTATGACTTCAATTATTTTCCTCCGGTTTGCGGAATTAACATGGATGCTATTTTTTGCATAGAGAGTTAACAAGCCGGAGGTCAAAGTCTTTCCTACACTAGAAACCGATGAATGTTGACGACCATAAGCATATAACCATTGTAGATTTGTAGTAGATAATCACTACACGAAGAAGATAGTGACTTGATGTGTCTTTCATCGGGATGGGAGACAATAAATCATAGATGGTTCAGAGGGACCTGATATCATACAAGTGTACACAATTAGTCATTCATACCAGCAGCTCTCTGTAAATAGCGGTATTAATGGTAAAGAGAGAAAAGGAAAGAAAAAGAAAAGAGATACCTCTTACCGCAATACCTCGGGTATCAGGCAAGTGGCAAGCTGTCTTTGGGAAGGTTCTACAAGGTACACAAGTGTGAGACTAGGGGACTATCCACACGTATAAGCCACACCTTTTTTTTTATGTGAATAACTTCTTCCCATAAGGATAGCATTGCAGGGCCAATTGCCACACCCACAGTGGTGTAACGTGTGCCGATCCACCACAGCGGCCGATCCAGTACTGCAGCCTCGTTCTGGGTTCATGTAAAAATTTAAAATGGTGGACTGCTGCTCGTACAGGGAACTACAGTAACAGATTTTGTTAATTTTCCATTAATTAAACCCTCTAAAACATAAAATAAATAGAGAACTAAACTCCCCTGGTGTCCTCCGTGGCCGACCCCCCCCCCCTCGTGGTGGATCGGCCACCTCGTACACCATGGTCGTTTAGTTCTCTCTATATACGCGAGGTATTACCACAGATTCATATCCTCCTCTGTAGATGCATGCTATCTAAAGGTAGGGCCCCGAGGGATTAGACAGGGTTATCTGCAATTAGTCCTACTTGTCATCATTAATACGTTAAAGATTCAGCAGATGTCGATGAGCATATTATTGGACTTGTATATGCATCACTTCACCATGCAGGAATCCCTCATTTCAACGATGAGCCAATCCACAGCGCATTAGTGGTGGAAATTTGAAGTTGCTGACATGCGTCTACGTGTATAGAAGACTTCCAAACTGTGATATATTTCGCCACTCTTTATCACAGCTTCTCCAGAGAAAACCGGGACCACAACAAACTAATGAATTGTTGACCACTATATAGTGTTTCCAGTGCAGTTGGTGAAGCAGATCAAACTGTCCTACCGCGGGGAACACGAATGGAATGATTATATGCCTGTCTGTCATAGGAGAGAACTCATACATCTACCGATTTGGAGTTCAAATATAATATCCCTCTGGAATCAAAGGGGAAAGCGATATTATATGCAACTTCCCGGAGTAGCTCAACTTAGAAATACTGAGATATTTTAGGCTTTGAGAGACAGGAACCAGTGTACGGTACACCAGACATGGCTTCTTCAATGCGAGGATGGGAGTGAGTAGTATATACAATGTAAATTACATTCTGGATCTCAATTTCCATATTTCAATATGGATAACACCTACACAGACTCTATCAGGGTCGTGTTTCAATAGTTTCCATGACAGGTTCAGCCAGCTACGACTGGAGATGGGTCAAATCTTAGCAGGTGATCTTAGGATTTTGGCCTTGGTGACTAAATAGCTGGCTACATTACTGGGTGATCATACTGCTTGCTGGCTAAATAGCCACCACAGCAGTGACTCAATAAGGGATCCTGGTATGACAACCCTCCATGTGAATGATTAGTGGGTAGCCTTAGCTGCTGCCCTCTGCACTCCTTTGCTCAAATGTACCCAATCTGAGCTCTTTACACTACTACCTATAACCCTGTGGCCAGTGCCTTTGGCTCTGGGATGGCAGTTTTTTTTCCTAAAGAATAAAATATCATGTGGAAAAGAATTGAGCATTACATCCACACATGGGCCAACTATGTAGTTACTAGTATGCAGTGGTGTAGATAGAGCACTAGGCCTTACAAAGCTGTCATGCCTGTCATACCTAACCCTCACCCACCATGGCTTTCTAATAAAATTACAAAGGATATCACACCTAGCTGACACCTCAGCCCTACTATTAAGAAAGAATAACAGAGCATTTTCAATACAATTAGGTCATTAGATATAGATCTATCATATGTGATTTGAAAGGGAATTATCTAAAACAATTATATACCTCATTTGGGCTGGGGGGTCTCGGTTGTCTTCCTAAAAACCACCTAAAACTGGCCCCACCAGGCCCCTATTCAAGGCCTGGCCCCTATTGATTTGACAGCCCTCCTACCCCGGCCCCTATTCAAGGGAGGCTGCTATTCGAGGCCCGGCTCCTATATGAGGCATTATGGTAGTTACTGCAGCCCTATGCTCATTTGAACACAGGAGTGCATACTAGACCATGAAGGAGGTATGACTGGTCACTATGTAGCCACTAGTGGCTCCTATGACTGGGTGCTATGACTTCATAGAGGTGTGTATTGAGCCAGTAGTTGAATAAATAGCAGCTGCTATTTTGAGGCCTGTACTGGAGCTCACTATGTAGTCACTGGTATGGAGTCATTTCTTACACCTCCCACTATGATCTGAGGGTGTCCAGTCGTGGAAACTATTGAAACACGATCCTGGACCGGTTACCAGGTAGAGTCTGTGTAGGTGTTATCCATATATATGTTGTAGTAAGGGTTAAAAGGGAAAGGAACAGTGCTGCCCTCTGCCAGCTCTATTTGCTATGTATAGACCCTGATTTTGGAGGTGAGGGGGTGATTTGGCAAAGTACCCCCTCACCTCCGTAATCAAGGTCTACTGTATGGGAAATGGATCTGGCAGAGGGCAGCATCGTTCCTTTCCTTTCTCACCCTTACTATATGGATAACACCTACACAGACTCTACCTGGTAACCAGTCCATGCCCAGGTCCTCAACAAAACAGTAAGCTTGTTATGAAGAATACATAGAATACAATGTGCAGCAACAATGGGGCGGGCCAAAAAATTGTCACTCCTTCTTAACAAAAAAAACTGCATGGTGCAATAGAATAAAAAAAAAAGAAAAAAAAAGAAAAAAGAGATGGGGGAAAAGAGAGGGGAAAGAAGGAGGGACCACATATTTGAATATGATGTTCCATATACCCTTGGAAAGCTTAGACTATAAGGAAATGAACTGTTGGTCTTTCATGTATATGCAATGAGAATCCAAATTTTCACATTTAAATGAATAATTTTCTCTTTTCTACTGCTATTTGTAACCTTTTCAACGTAGGATATGTTTCCTAAGAAAGCACCAGAATGCACTCTTTATCCTCGAGGATTTAAAATTTTCCCTGGGGGACACCCCAGACCACACCCCTAACCTGCATGCATCTACACAGAAAAAAATCCATGTTAGTCAGTCTTACTTAACTTAGTCAAAATGCCCAAATAATCTTAGTTAGTACATATGACTAATGTGTGACTAACAATGTCTAGTTTATTTTAGTCACATTGACTACCCATATCAGTTTCTCTCTCCAACCACAATCTTGAATAAGGTATCTGCTGGGAGTTTCAGGCAAGCTAACTTATCTTAGTCACTGTCACTTAGTCACTTTGACTAAGATCTCTTAGTGACTTTGACTAAGCTATATTGGTATAGTATTGCCTTTACACACCAGGTGGCAGTGTGGTTTGAAACAGGATTTTTCTGGTGGCTGTGTACCCTAAACTATTCGATGGATGTCAAAATGATGGGGATTTTCAGGCGCTGTATAATATTGAGGCTTTCACAATTCAATATAACATCAAGCTTGGCAAAATATGTCAAATATTTTAATGATTTGTTAAATAAACTAGGTAGACAGATAATTACACCTTTTCTGTTGGAATCTAGATAAGTAAAGTATCCACAGATGTATCTGCTTCTTTGTGGGAAACCCAGAGTAATTGACTCCGGGGCTCTAATGAAAATGATGTGAGGCATTTCACATGTATGCTTCCTAAATGATGAGATTATTATTTGTGGGATGTGGATCCTATATACAGAGCTTACACTCACCATTATTAGATTGCATACTTAGTCAAAACCACTGAGGAATCTTAGTCAAAATCAGGCAAGCCAAGGCAAGTTGGGCACTTTGACTAATGGTTAGTCGTATTTGACTAAGAAAAACTTGGACACTTAGGCACGTGCTTTTGACTAGGTATTGTTAGAAAGTTAGCCTTTTTGACTAACATCTGACTAAGATTTTGAACATTATTTTTTTCTGTGTACAATGTGGTTTGCCAATCAGACAGTTCTTAACAGAGAATGTTTTTTTATTTTAAGGGCTAAGCTCCATAGGTAGTATGGTTGTTAGAATGTAATCAAAATGCATCAATCAAGTTGTACTATTTTCTTGGTGGGGGAGTGGGGGTAGGAGAGTTATAGTGTGCCAGAATACACTATTTTGAGTCTTGAGTTTCAGAATTTTCTTGGGGCTCAGCCCAGAACCCCCCCCCCCGTCCCCAATTTCAGAGGGTAGATACAAATATACCACCTCATATGTTGTTCAATATGCTGCTACAGATCTTCAAGGATTTATATTTGTGTAAGGGAGGATAGGGCCTACAATACCCTTATCCGTCCATAATCTTTAACATAAAAACCTTAATTTTTGCAGACATGGGCCTTAATGTATGTTCAATTAGAATGCATTAGAATGCACCATTTTAAGTCTAAACAATCAGAGTTTTCTTGTGGGGAGGGCATGCCCCTAACACCCCCCCCCCCCCCCAGTTTGACTGCTGCACTTCGCTTGCGATGTTCTGGGGCATGTACAGTCAACTCTCTACTTATGGTCACCTCTCTAATGTGGTCACCTCGCCAATGTGGTCACTTTTCGAAAGAACCGAATTATTTCCCTCTTTGTTCTAATGTAATGAACTCTCTGGTATGTGGTCATCTCTCTAATGTGGTCACCTCTCCTTGTGGTCACCAATTTCCAGTCAAAAAATCACATTTACTCTCTCTAATGTGGTCACCCCAAATTCAGTTGTGGGCCTTATAGAAGCCTGAAGGGATATTGGGTGGCTCTTAGTGAGTGGGTAATGGTTGTGTAACACATAATTCAACAGCTAAGGTCATATTTAGAGAGGAAACTTGAGAGGAGCCAGAAAAGGAAAACTAGGACATGGTCAGTGGACTAGAACAATTCTAGGGCATGCTCAGTGGACTGGAACAACTCTAGGGTGTGCTCAGTGGACTGGAATAGCTCTAGGGCATGGTCAGTGGACTGGAACAACTCTAGGGCATGGTCAGTGGACTGGAACAACTCTAGGACTTCTCAGCTCACACCTCTGGTCCCCTCAAAGTCTATAAGGGAGTTTGTGGGGGGGGGGGGGGCTTGGAGATCTGAGGGATGCCGTGGCAGGTAGAAGACTTCTCAGGTCGCCCCTCTGGTCCCCTCAATGGCACCCACTCTTGTCCCAGGGGCCAGCAACACATTTCCTTATCCTAAATCAAGCATTTTTGTTAATACATCCATATATAAGGGATTTTTTTAACCAAATTTAACTTACCAAGTTTCAGATATAGCTTATTCTCATAATAGAAATGAACACAGAACAACACATAACCTTTCTTGGTTTCTGCCTGCTAACTCTATGCCCTCAAGAGGAACTCTCTCTAATGTGGTCACCTCGCCAATGTGGTCACTTTTGGAAAGAAGGAATGGTGACCACAATAGAGAGAGTTGACTGTAGTTCTTCACCAATTTTACCAGGTCTTTCCCTCTCCTATAGAGAATCCTGGTACCGCCACTAATGTTTATGGTCCCATTCATGAGATATGTGTGAATTAATAACAAGTAAGTGAGCTATACATGTTTACCTCTTTCTACACACACACCCGTGGTCAATTTTCTCACTAAATCGAAAATAAATAAACTCGTATAAATAAGACTAGCAAGTTGCTTACAGCTCTGTTTTATGCATTCTATATACTGTAAAACAATACTATGAAAACGATTTAGGCCAGGCGCTTTTCCCTCGAGCAGTACTCTATGAAAGAATTTACAGAGGTTCTTCCCAATTATCTTTTGGCAAGGCCCTCCTGGTCACTTTCCAATAAATTACACTAACATAGTAATACAAGTATCTGCATCTGAACCTGGCATAGGCCCATATATGAATTGTCGCGTATAGCCGTTTTGTTTATCGATCAAGGACATGGTAGTATATGTATGCAATTGCTTCAACGTCAAAGCATTTCAAATTGCATCCATTGTATGACCAGTTGATCCTTTGGGCATAGGTACATATGCACGTCAGTATTTTAGCCACACAATTATGGCTTAATCGCGGCTATGCATTTGCTGTGCAAGTACACTGTACTCGACGCCGAGCTGGAGGTGCCGAAACCCCTTCAACAAACATAAAACATAAGGTTTTCAGATTAAAGGGCTGTTGACGGTAGCTCTTTGCACAAATGATTTGGGAGACAAGTTTAGTGTGTGAAAAGGGGATTAGACCAGGCTTTGCCAATATTTAGAATTTGGGGCGGCCACTAATAAGGTGCTAGGCCTTGTCCCAAGTTCTGCATTTCAAAAGGGACTATCAGACGTGTCAGAGCTGGGCTGTGACCTATAGAGGAATCCTATTTTGCAAAGCGAGATTAGATACTACCATCTGAATTACATACATATATTCTGCACTCAGGAATATAATTCCCCTGGAAATCTGAATTTCAACAATTAAAGCAGCTACCCTAAGAGCCAATCGGGACGGCTTGTCTCTACATTTGGTGTCGCGTGAAGCGTAAATCGATAGCGCGCTAACATACCGGCTTTATGATGGCCAGTGTGACGGATGACCAGCCTGACTCTGGGCCTAGCAGCCCCAGTCCCCCACACAACAGTCAGCAGCAGCGGCGGCACACAAGAGACAAGTCCCCGGGGAGCAACTCGCATTCCTCCGTGAGCAGCTCCCACAAACGCACCAGCAAATCTGCAGGATCGCTGCGCCAGCGAAACCAACGCTCGGGGCACAGCGTTTCCGGTTCCGGTTTAGACGTCCTGCGTTCAAGCCGCCCCGGGTCCGCCGACATGGCGTCGATTGGTTCCCGCCGCTCCACCCCTGCGACACGCTCAGCCGGAAGTGGAAGGACACGGCCGATGACGCGCTCCGCAGGTAGCGGAAGGAGCTCATTGGGAAGCGGAGGGAGCTCCTTTGCCAGGTACATAATATGGCTTATTTCATAACAAAGTATGTTCAGAATGGAGAACCAAGTGTAAACAGGGGGTATGAAGTGTACTGGAAAGGATTAGATTGAAATATCTAAAATATATTTTACAAATCATCTAATGTTACAGCGGGTGGCAGTCTGGACGTATTTGGCTGGGGAACATATGCCCTCAATACCTGCAGGGGATCAGTGTGTCCATGAACCTGCCCCTTCTCTCGTTTCAACAACGAGTAGCACTCACCATATTGGTTGCCAATAGCATGAATAGGGTCTACATAATATAGAGTGTTAGAATATACTATTAAGGAGGCCAACATTGACGGAGTACTGTAAGAAGAACAACAACAACCTAACACTGAGGCCATAACAGGTCTACAATTAAGGATGGAATCCGTATGCACCGCGTTTATTTGGGCTCTATACAATGCAGTTCAGTATATCGGCGGTTAATACACCTCCGATCATCACTGCAGTCTTGCTGAATGAACATAGTGTTTGATTTTCATCTTAACAATGGAGAGGTGCATCCTGTATCTTGTTACATCAGGGTAAAGCTGCAAATACATGTATGAATGGGACCTGGAGCCGGTGCTTGATCTCCATATGAATACACCTAATAGCCAAGAAATATATGTGGACAGGTGAGGGGAAAGGGTCCTCCGTGGTAAAATGTGATATTTAAAATTGAAGTGATTGGCTTTAAAATGAGGTATAACACTTGCTGATAGCCCTATTGGTCTTGGAGATATTTCTTCACGAAAATGGGGTGACTTAACTGTATCAATACAGCCAATAAGCTCTATCATTCATTGTTTTGATTGAATCAGGCATCTAATTAGCATAATCATTTAGATAATCAATCAAAAATGACCAAACCCTTCCATACATTTGGGCATAGCTTTGGATCTAGAAATGGTATTTATATACTTTTTTCAGCGTATGAATCTCCACAAATCATTCTATCGATTGACATTATCTTTTCTTTTTTTGGAACGTAATTTTGGTTGCCATGACAACACATTTATCTGAGAACCCTTATTTGGGCCTTGTTTTGGATTCGAAACGTTCCATTTACGTTCCAAATAGACAGGAAGTGTCAGAAAATAGAACATTTTTGAGAAAATCATCTTTTTCTGTGTAAAAAAGTACATAAGAGCAATTTTTGGCCTATTTTTCACATTATTAGCCTTTTTAGGTCCCCTAGTGGTCAAATCAAGTACTAAAAATCCCGCAGGGAGGGCCCTTTCCCCTCATCTGCCCACATATTTTAAACCCCTACTGAGAAGGTTGCGCATGTACTCTAAGTAGTACAGTGGCGGATTTAGAGGGGGGGTGGGGCTTCCCTGTACTTACCCTAGAATTTTGCCAAAATGAGGGGCGCCCTCCCCCCCCTTCAAAATCCTGGATCCGACCTTGAGTAGCATTACTGTGCCATGTTTTAACCAATAGTCAATAGAATATCCCAATGTTGGTGATTTTTATATTGGCAAGGGGCTCCATTGGCTTATACTTGAAACGGCATTATTGACTTTATGTTGGCACAATATTGGGCCATTGTTTTAATGTTCTAACATTGGTCCATGCATGGAAATCAAGTATAAAAGTAATATAGTAATGCAGATGTTTGTCCATTGTCTGATTTGTAAATAATCTGTATAGTGCAAGTCTACTAGTAAGGTGTATTCAATTTGTAAGCCACTGATAAGGAATCTATCTGTCGAAAACTTTTCAAACAACAGCAAGCCCCCTGGTGGAGATGGTATAGTCGACATAGGGCCAATATTGCGCCAGTGGTCAAGCCAGAATTGGCCTAATTCCTTTGTTGGTCCAATCTCCCATTTCCTATAGCCTATTTCTTATCATTTTCCCAAGAGTGGGGCAATATTGGTATTCATATCATGTACCAATATCTACATTTCCATGTGGAACCAAGGAAGTGATAATGATACTAACCAGTATTAGCCTTAAGTCCATTGTCCACTTGGCCTCTGTCGCGCGATTGGGGCCATACATTTCCTATATAAATTTCTGTGACAGAGGCCTAGTGGACTATCGTTGTAAAGGCCATAGTCAACTAGGCCTCTGTTGCCAGATTTTATATAGGATTTGCATGGCTCATTCGGCCGACAGAGACTAGGTGGACTATGGGTTTAATGTATTCTTGTTACCTGGGACGTTCACAACATAATAGGTCATTACGAGACGCAGTCTCACTGTAATTATATTGACTGAGGCTTTTTAATGACTCAGGTTATTGATCTCTGAGCATAGAATAGCATACCTGTATTCCCTGGAAACAAAAGTCAGCTATCCACCAAACACTATGACTTTGAACAAATATGTGCATTCTACTCGTGACTGAGAAGTCGATAAGGCACATAGCATTGTGTGGACATTGTGGTGAAATACATGTAGATGCGAGGATTAATAGCACCCCTATGCATACTGGATGCCGGACTAGCTTATCAGAGACTATAATGACACAGCAGGCTCTTGATAGCGGTTGTCAAACAGCAATCAAAGAGATGTAAATATTATCATCAAAGATCGATTACCTTCGTCTAGATTTCGGCCGCTGTGATTTTCCAAGATATTGGGGATAAAAAAAGAAAAAGAGCCAATGTTGATCAACAAAAAAACCACCATTGATCTCTTTTCCACATTTGTACTCCTGGTAAATTTTGGAAAATGTCCTTTTGATGACTAAAATCGTGACTTTTTCATGGGTTTTTGGTCGCTGGGAAAATTGGACCCCAAAATCAGATTTTTTTTTTTTGCCGTTGGCCGCCCAAAGTTTTGGCCACAGAATCCTGTAATCCAAGTTATTTTAATGAGGTGGCCTTTCCAAGGTTCTAAATTTTGCAGGTAATACATTGTATAGAATTTTGACCTCTCATTTGGAGGACCTACATAATAGTACATGTACCGCTATCATCTACCACCAAATATTGACATAAACTGTAAATGAGTATTCAGATGATAAAGAAAGTATCGACAAGTGCTGTGAAGAGGCAATGGTAAAATTATGACGTCTTGGTATCAGAACATTGTTATTAGGCCTAGGCCTATACGTAGGTGACTAATGAATGTTGAATGTCCCTCGAATAATCTGGTATAACCATGTCATCATCTTCTATTGAGAGTTATTTGTGGGGGGTTGGGCTATATTGCACTGGAATAAGATAAGAGATAATGAAAATGTAACAAGATGTTGATGCATGATTGACTAACGCAATGCAATACTCATTGAATTTTGGTTGGTGACGATTCCTTTATTGCCAGCTAGGGGAGGGGGATTGGCGGATTATTGCGAGCCAGGCTTTGCCTCCCCCCCCCCCCCATTAAGGGCCTCTTTGTCAAAATCTTCTCCCCTCTATAAATGGATGGCCAATTGTGTGTCTCCCACAGAATGGGGATGAATTTCAGAGGGTGCACCATGGCATAGTAACATATCACCAATATAGGCACAGACATGCCAACAGCACCTGATAAGCTGCTAAACATTGTGAAATGTGAGGGTGAATCAGTTGGATATGTCAGGTCTTGTGGGTGCAAGAGAATGGAGATGCTCCACACATCAATGTGCAATCACTGCTGAGGCAACATGTAAAACCATGATCCCCCACTCACCCCCACCCCTCCTTAACCCATTGAGGGCTAGCATCAACTATAGTCGACACCATGGTAGGCCTAGCGTCGACTATAGTCGACACCATGGTAGGCCTAGCGTTGACTATAATCGACGGCCATTATATAGGATTTGTATAGGAATTGAAAATAGGCTCGTCCTCTAGGAACTTTACTTTTTTCAGGGACCGTCCCCATAGCCAGGACAACCATTTTTGCTCTGCCCTCAAAGGGTTAATGACAATGGCATACATGTATTAGGTCGAGAGCCCCCACCCCACGCGTATAACTGCGCCCATAGGGGTGGGGAGCAAGTCTGCCTGTTTTAACCAAGGTTACTGTGTCAAGTTGGCACTTGGCACAGTAACCTTTCCATCACTGCTTTGAATAAAGTACTCACTGTTTTGGTCCCAAATTTGGCCCAGCATATCATGAAGTCTTTATCTTGTGGATTATCAAGTTATTTTGAACAAAAACAGTGGAAATACAAGAAATCCAGACTCTTTTTTTAAGTGTGCACCACAACTGAAACCTCCAACTGCCATTTTTGGCACTGTGCCAGAGCATAGCTGCACTGGAGATCTACCATCTCCTACAGCAAAGTAAGTCTGGATTATTTCATTTTCAATTAATTTGAGAACCACAGTATCAAAATCAACAATTGTGACTTTTTTGCACACAAGTAAGTAATTCAGTCACAAGAGGAGATTGTCTCTTGACACTGTAGGCTTTCTACAGGCTTGCTCTCGAACTGAAGGAAGGGCCCCACAGTTCGAGCCTCTAGGATCTAACATGGATAGTCATCAGGAACATCAGTGCCCCCCCCCCTACACCCTAGCTTAGAAATCTAATCTCTCATCTCTGTACCAACGTGAGAGTTTTGAAAACCGGATGTTTACAGATAGGTGAAGAACTCTTCAGTGAGGGGGATAAAAGAATAGAGTTCTAACCTACTTTCAAGTCTTTTTATACCTCCACCATTCTCCTGCTCAGCTGGGAAGGTGGAAGAATGGCAAGAGATTTGTTCAGGAAATCTCCTCTAAAACATCAATTATAGGCCTAAGCCATCCGATTTCCAAAATCTGTGAGTGTGTACCCAACTAGTTGGGCTATGCAGGGAACTTGAAATTTTTAAGAAATTCTAAGTATTAATGGCCGAAAATGTGCGGTCTTTGAGCAGATACACAGGCCGTCACCCACCAGAAAAGTGAAGGTTTTCTCTCACGGCGGTACAGAGATGAGAGATTAGATTTCTAATCTAAGCTACAACACCCCCCTTCAGACTATTTTTTTTGGGGAAAAGGGACCATTCCCCTAAAGATTACTAAAAAGGTAATGACACTCCAAATTCAATACTATTAGTAGATACTAAGTGTTTTGTTCCTATCATGGCTCGGCTTGTCCGGTAGGCCAACGTAAGAGTAAGACAAACCGTGTCCGAACCGAACTGAAAGTGGCGCGAATCGAGCACGTGGACTTTGTTTACGTCTGGAACTTGCCCGGATGTATACATTGGATGCGGCGTCGTTGCTAACCACCTTCACAGCGCGCATTAGTTTATGAAATAATTTCTTTTTAACAAGTGCCCCAATACAGAAAATATACCATAGCACATCATGTATAAAAACTTTGAGGAATTCTGATATGGCTTGGTCTGTACAATGTAGTCCTATCCTGATATAACTTATTCTATATGGTACTATTTTGCAGTGCGTAGGTACTGTAGTATGTGTTGTTAGGCTCTTCCTGTCGGGCGGTGCGCGGAATGCAATAGGTAAGCTAAAAGAAAACAAAATATGGATTAATTACCGCTTGTCAATTATGTTTATCTGCCAATAATTCAAGAAATCACGAATCGCAGAATCCGTAAGCATAGCTTATTATTACATTTGTGCTATAATCAATTGTAATCATACGAACCAACTCACTGTAATTTGTAAACAAAAATGCTGGTTGGTCCGACTCTTGTCTGTGTCTTGACTTGAGTCTGAGACTCTCTGAGAGAGTCTCTCTGGCACTGCTGGGGGTGTGGATGGGGGGTTCCCCATGTCACATGTCGATTTTAAGAAACAGTCATGTCACATGTCACTAGAATCCCCATGTCCCATGTCACCTCTAAGACCCTATCATGTCCCATGTCAATTTAAAAAAAGCACCTATGTCATGTCACTAATTTTTTGCCTCATGTCACTAAGGCCCATGTCACATGTCGATTTCAAGAAATGACCATGTCACCATGTCGAATTTAGTGGTCCACTCCCATACTGCTTGGTCTCTGGCTCTGTAGACAAACTCTGACCCAGTAGGTCATTTGTTAGCACTCAAAGTAGGCACTGAAATACCTCCACTGTGTGAGTCTGCTGCAGTAGAGGTGTGAAACTGTGATAAAGCTGAAACTGGGTAGTGTTAAACTCTCCTTTCTTTGCAAGCTCATTCTGAAGCTATTTACTGGAGGATCTTTACAAACAAGGGCTCATTTTAACAGGCTTGGCTAGACCTTCAAAATCAATATTTTTTGTACAAGAATTAATGCAGGGAATTTTGCCTTTGAACCCATTGAAGTTCAACCAAAAGTTTAGAACCATTTTATGATGAGAAGATCACTGAGCACCTAAAAATAAATGGTTCCCACCTGTTCTATGGTTAAAAATGATCTAGATAATGAATAGCTTTTCTTTTTCTAAGGGGCTGCAGTATGTTTGACAGACCCTGCAAACTTTTTGGGCGAGATTATTTCTGGACACTTGTCCCAACCTCCCCCATGTTGGGCACTTACTTTTCAATTAAGACCTTATTGTATGCATTTTATATGGTGAGGAAGTGATAGCTGTGATAAAAATAAGTGGTTTTGCTTTTTAAATGAAGTTTTTAAGACAATTTAAATGGAAATTATGATCATTCAAAAATCCTGAGTCAAGGGCGATATTCTGCAGTGGTTCTGTCAGAGGGCGCAGTTCAAGGGAACAAGAAATGCGGTTGTGACCGCGTAAAAAAACGCCTCCCGTTTTGGTGATTCTGTATTGTGACACCTCATCACATGGGGGAAATGCAATCATCATAGTGCCTCCCACGGCGCGTAGCAGCGGTCCCGCGAAGCGGGATGGGAGGCGCCTCCTGCCGTTAATGTCGTTAAAAGCGCCTCCTGCCGTTAATGTCGATATACCAGTGTTTGATGACATGTCTCATAAAAGCAGACATAAAAAAGATTTCACAATTATCAATTTCTCTATTCAGTAATTTTGTATTGTGAGACCTCATCACATGGGGCAAATGCAATCATCATAGCGCACTCCCGTACCGCTTCGCGGTACCGCCGCTACGCGGTGTGGGAGGCGCTAAAAAAGGTGACCTCAAAAATTTGCTTTTACATTGTTTTTACACCGAAACCCGCTCGAGCGCTGTCAGTGCCTAGTGGCCGCTAGCGCTATATGGCACTGATATCACGTTATTAGGATCTGCCAAAAGTGGCTGGAAGTGGCTTGAGCCTCAAACCCCCTGTTTTGTTCTGTTTTTCAAAAGATGGCTTTCTCTTCCTACTGTTGAGTGGAAATGTATAGGGTTTGGACAAGAAAAAAAAATTAGATGTATAATGTATATCATATACCAATATTTAGTAGATTTTATACACAAAGGTTTGAGACTACAGGTGCTCAAATCAAAACAACCCAAATGCAAGGTCAAATTCTCAAGGCCATTTGTAACAGACTTTCAGGACATGTTACTCCTTTAATTGTTGGAAGTAAACAATCATTTCTTATCTGGCTGTAGATTATTATCATAGAAGTAGCCTGGTAAGGTGTAAATGTTGTAGGGATATCTGTAATATGCCAAACTGGAATGTAAACAAACTCATTTCTACCGTATGGACCGACGGCAGCTGACGTCACGTGAACACAGCGCCTTCTGTATCCTGGCGCTGTGAGGCACGGACGTACATTGTTTGATTATGATAAAATGTATCATTATTTACATCCTTGGGGTATATCTTACTTATCTGAAAAGAAAATTGCCCAAAATAATCACTTCAGTGATCTAGTCTACCTAGGATTCTTTTTGCTTGATCACAAAATTGGATCCAAATTAAACTCTTAACTATGGCAGAATTCTGGGTCTGATTTGGTACATTTGGCCGGTCATAATTCCACTTTAAATTGACATAGAGACTTCATTTAAAAAGCAAATCCACTTCTTTTCTCAAGATCTATCCATTGCTCATTAGTTAAGTTTAATGGGATAAAGTCTTGAAAAATTAGGTAAGTGCCTACTTAAAGTCAATAGGGAGGGGTAGACATGTCACGTGCGGGCGGATTCTGAGCTCAGCATATTATCGCCCCCAAGCTTGAAGGATAGGGGAAAATTTTAGGCCTGGCATAACTTTTTTAAGAATGAGAGTTGAGCCTTAAAATTTCAAATATGGTGGGCCTTTTGGTCAATTCAAATATTGGTTATTTTAGTTCCAAATCAGAAATTGTTTTACGACATAGTTTATCGCGAGACTTAGGCTCCCTATAGCAGATTGATTTCCTGGGTCGGCGCCCCTGGACCCGGGCCCTGGCCTGGGTCAACTGGTGAATTGTGAGAATACTAGACAGCTCGGAAGCAGGGACAGCTCGGAAGCAGAGATTAGGACACATCGGAAGCAGAGACACCTCGGAAGCAGATAAAACCATGATAATATCCAGCTCTTCTTATAGAATTTGAAAAACTACAACCCTAGTGATACTGTCCCTACGCCATAGAATCCTGGAATGGCCAAAAACTATTTTAAGAATTATACTTTAAAAAGTTATTTGCTTCCGAGATGTCTGCTTCCGAGGTGTCCCTGCTCCCGAGAAGTCTGCTTCCGAGGTGTCTCTGCTTCCGAGGTGTCCAGCTACCGATTGGAATAGGGAAAGTGGTGAATGTTGCGAGGGTCAAAATTGAGAGAAAATTATGACCCCTAGGCCTAGGGCAGCAATCACCCTCCTCCCACCCAGTCCCTAGCCACTTTATACTCTCTATACTCTACTCCCGTTTCCCTCCGTGAACGGCCCACCCGTGACACAGACGATACTCAGTCTACCCGGTCCCCAGCTGTTATTTGATGACCCCATGTGAAGATGCAGGTTGTTCCGTCCTTTTTATACCCCCCGTTCCCCTCTAAGAAAACCATCTTTGCGATGATTAAAATTAACGAATTGGAGAGAGAGCCTACCAGGACCAGGTCAGGCTACCATGATCACATCAATCTTGAGTTTAGGATACGTGTAGCTTTTCCATTCTGAGATATTTCATTTGGCAAATTCTTTTATCTACCATAACTTTTACAACTGCTTCATTGTGATATCTTTCATATCTGCTTTGACAGCCAAACCGCTGTTACGTCGTGGAATTTGACCAGCTGGCGAAAAAAAGACCTGTGTTGTATGACACATGTTTCAACCTTTCTTTGTGCATTTTGGACATGAGGTCTAGGCCCCAAACTAACATTAGTCTATCATTGTGGATATATTTCCGTCTGATTCCATGGATCAATGCGGGATATTGGACAGTGTGCATAATCTATAGCTAGCATAAACTTATAAATTATATACACGTGTAAATTATAACGGGACCTTATAATCATTGGTATGGGCATATAGAATTATACATATGTATAGCCCTTACTAAACCTGGCTTTAGCTTTTGTGATCACAAAGAATTCAAAAGAATGTACAAGCCATCAGCAAATGTCAGTTTTCAACATTCATTTAGATACACCAAGGCATTTCGATATCTCTCTAATCAAAACTTTGTTATTGAAAACTAATTTGTAGTAGGCTACACCAAAATAAACAATTTGATGTGAAATGTCCCTTCAAAACATGTCTTGATTAGAGACGATATATTTGCCAAATTGCGTACTGTCTCGTTGTTTGCTCAGAGCTTTACTGAATAATTATTGTTTTAAAATTCACAGTGATACATCATTTCTGTGAAAGTCCTGCTTTGCTGTGTAATGCTCAATTAGATTTTCTCACGTCCTCCTTGATTTATCAAATTCGTCAGCAGGTGGAGGGCAGCAAAGAGTGATGGCGGAGTAAGGCATTGACTTTACCTTCAGCATATCTACCACTTCACTGATCTAAGCTCTAAAATGTCTTATAAGAATTACCCTATTGCATACCTACTTTTAACCGTGATGTGAATACACCACGTTTAAAATGCGTGAAGAGTAGATATAGGTTCCTGATAGTAATAATACATTTCAGTCTTTTCAGGTGCCTCTTTTCTGACATATAGATAGATTGGGAAATTCAGGCCTTTGTGGCGTTTTTGTTGTGTTTTTTTTTATCTTTTTTTTTTTTTTAATTCTAAGACGTAGATCACACTTGCTAACTAACACATCGACACTAAGGTAATTTCTACTAAGATACCTTCATTCACACTAAAAAGTCTTGACACGATAATAGATGTTAGATTTACTTGAGCTTATGCTGCGAATCTATTGAGTATGCATCGACAACAAAGAGAAATACACATAAACTCCAATTGCAAAAGCAATCACATTTTCATTGTGGTACATGGTTTATTATGATATTTGCACGTGACGAACAAGGCATGTTTATAGCTCGCTTTTTAAGAAGCATGTACCCAATTACTCATATGTGCTGGGAAGATACCCATTACTAATTAGTTTACCGTCTATGTATACTGATGAAATCCCATTGTTATTATTTAAGGAGTTAATATTTGGTGGTCAGATGGTTCTAGTTCAATATGTACAAAGGATTTGACTCTTAAGATACCCACACAACCCAAATGCATAGGTGCATGCAACAATGCATTTTTCTTATTATATCCTCCAATGTTTGTATCCATAGATAATACCTAAAACATGAACACTGAGGTCATACGACAGGGTTCGAAGTGGTTGGTAACAGTCACATTGGCAATTATGAATGAAGTGACGAGTTTGCTATCTGTGGGTTACCACGATTTAATGGAGGGTGATGCCAAAATGATAAATAAGAAAATGTCATTTTAATACCATATGGATTATGCCATTTTCAAGTTAGATATTGCTTACATTATGGCGTTCCGAACTCTGATGTATATGATATAGTAATCACCTTTGCTACAAATAACACCACTAGCTGAATAGTACCAAAGAAGTAACGTTTCTTTATTTTCATGCTTAATTCATTGAAAATATTTAACAAAAACTGCGCATGTATGTTTTAATTAGCATCAGTTCATGTTATTTCGATTTTCATTTGTATCTGTAGTAGTTCTCTGTTTAATAATTAATTACCGGGTGGTAAAGCTATCCGTCTATGTTAATTAAAATACTCTAGAGTTTGTTTGATTTTATTGGTTAACGGTGGAATTGGTAGTTTAATAGGGTGTATACATAGGATGTGTCAAACATGTTGATGAATCATAGTCATGCTATATTTGTCTTACCAATACTTAAATTTATCATTAAGATTGCTTTTCTTATTTTTAGTTTTGTGAAAAAGGTGAGGATGGGGAAACGCATCGAGAAAGCCTTTGGTAAGGACAAGAGCCAAGCGTCCGGTGCGCAAGATGCCACTGACGATGACCCAAACAAGACTCCAGGTGGGTTGTCACTCCTCTTGTCAAGTGACAAGTAAGCTGTATGTTTGAATTAGAAAGGTCATAAAAGTTATTGTGGATACAGATTAATAGGTCGTATTTTGTAATATATGTAGGCTTTATGGGTTGTGATAAGCATGGTTGCTCATGTATATAGATCCGACATCTTCTCTTGAGATTTTAAGCTCTTCTTAGATGTGCTTATATTGTTGATAGCTCGGTAGACGATTTAACACTACTAGTATATTAATATCTTTCATTCAGTCCCCCCTAAGATGTGTTCTTTGAAAGCTAAAATAAGGAAAATACCATAAACATCATTTGCCCATAACTTATTAGTCACCCTTCTCAAATTACTAAAGTAAGCAAATGATTACTTTTTTCGATGGATTTTCTAACTTTAATACGTTCAGAAATTCTTGGGACAGATGTACTTTTTAACTGAAGGAGGGAATTAGAGGCCAACATAATTTCAGGTGGTAGCATTGTACTTTTGCCTTGTTGATAATTCCTCGATATACTTCAAGGTTTTGGAGGAATTCTTTCTGCAGGAGCCCAGGTCAACTCACACTGTTTCATCACTCCCTATTTCAGATGACTGGGACCCTAATGGTAGTCAAAGTGCTACTGAATAAGTTCTTATTCAGATAGTTGTTTGTTAACTGCATGTTGTCTTAGAAATTGTGTTTTCATGTTAAAATGCACGTTCAGATATTCCTTTTTTTTTAACATTTTGTTGTATTGTCCTCACTGGATTAAAATTTTTAATGCCCTTCTAATCAATGACTTTCAACATTTTGTATTTTTCTCGAGGATATTTAATGAATCTTGAACGATATAGCACTAAATCCTTCTATTTTCTATGTACTCTAGAACGATCTATAGAATGCAATAGGCCAATTTCGCTTAAAAAAAGAACTTTTCTAAAGCTTTGATAAGGCATTGAATTTTCTCAGAGTATACTGAATGCAATTCTTTTGAAAGTAAATTTCTAAATCCCTTACAAGGCTTCTATTAAGATAAGTTCCCTGATATTGAAAACACTTAGTTTGCAGTTATGCAAACCTAAGCACCTTATCATGTTCGTCCACGATGTGAAGCTTTCATTCCTTGCATTTTTTTTCTGTTTTAACATTCAGCTGGACACTAACAGTTTCAGACTAAAGGATAATAGCTGTGACGATGGATATTGATGGGTGAATCATACATAACGTTAACAACGTTTTACCCCACAGGTTTTATCATGCCCATGTACCGAGTTAAATTGCTGGAGTTATTTTACATGTGGCAATAGATCACAGAATTAGTCCGATACTTAGATGTGATATATCTATGAATTGAGTGAGTGAATCTCATTCGAAACCATTGCAAAATTCTCCGCCACTATTGCTCTATAGTCAATTGACAGAGATTTTTACTTTCTGCCGTTCATAAAGATTCCTATGCTTACACATAACATGGTACATATAACATTGCATTTTTAACTTGTGTATAAGTGTATCTGGTCACATCGTTGTCATTTCAATTTGGATTGATAAAATTTGTAGTCCTACTTCAGACACTTAATAAGATACATATATGTCTATTTTTCAGAGCCCTACATATGCACCGGGCAGTTCCAAAATGATTTCCATGAGCTGTGTCGACGAAACAGCATGGTTGTAATTCCCTGTGTAGTGGCTCGTCCTCGCCGCCCACCGTCTCCTGCCGCCACACCTGCTGTTGAAGAAAAGGGGAATAAGACCGGAAAGAAAGATGACAAAAAGAATCAGCCTCCACCCGAACCAGAGCCCGAAGTTGAAGATCCTGAAAATGGCAAGTTAAAAAATATTATTAATCCAGATAAAAATCTTCACATATCTCTTGAGGGGATGGGTTTATTCTGAAAATTGTGCATGACATATTATGGAATGAAATTACATCGCTTTAGATTGCTGGGGGGGGGGAGGTACCGGTACTACGCCAATCTCTTTTCCACAATAATTATTCTATTGATATCTACCGGTAATGTCATTATGTGCCAACGAGTCGCATGTTGGGCTTGCCCGAGCATCATGCTCATTGTTCGGCAGTACGTTTGACCCATAGGTATCTTATGATGCACCGATTAGCTTGCCCCTTCAGAGCTGAGCAATAAAAGTTGTGTGTTGATTGTTGATTAACAGAAGTTGACCCTCCACCCAAAACCTACACAACCAAAGACAAGTTTGAATACTTCAAGCCTGCTGTACAAGTTGAAATGGACAACCCAGATAAGCAAGACACAGTCACTGAGATATATGTCCGTGGCTGGAAAATCGACGAGCCGATGATGAATATCTTCAAGCAGTGCTGGCCCAAGCTCGACCGCCTGCATACCATCAATCTCTGGAATACCGGCTTAAATGATGAAACCCTTGAGATGCTTGCCGCATTCCTACCAGACTGCTTAAGTATCAAGTAAGTTTGCCCAAATGTTGACCCCTTCATAGTGTTATCAAACCCATGGATTTTGGCAACGACTGTCGTTGATAGTGGTGAACATTTAAGATATTTGTGAAACTTTTGATGATGTCCATAATGCATATATGATTACCTTCGTGATTTACTCAACCAAAGCGAGCAATGTTTTAGATCATTTCATATTCAACAGAGGTGAATATAAAATATTAGATCATTAAAAAAGTAGAGTCACTAACATCTAAGGCTATGGGCCAGCCAGCTTTCTATTTCCTTTTTGATGATATTCGCAGACTCGCATCTAAGATTATGGGCATTGACCCACATGCCAATGTTAGCATCTACCCCATGAAAACTCAGTACCATCTATACCAGTAATGGCGAATGTTAAAAATGATATTTTTCATGATCTTTGTACTTCCACAGAAACCTCATCCTTGACAACAATCCAGTCAAGGGGGAGCGATACGATCTGTTCATGAAGGACGAGAGTCCGTAAGTATCTCTGCGACCTGAATTTTATCTATTTCTTCTTATCTAAAATTATGGAATTGGACAACCTGAGTTCTAATTATGGGATTAAAATATATGTAAAAAAAAGTTTCAAACAGAATACTGTACATATTATGCTATCCATGTTTCAGAGTCCAGTACCTTTCACTTCGCTATAACAACATTACTGATAAAGGAGCCGAGCTATTAGGAGTTGCTCTTGGAACACCACAGCTACAGAACACAAAATTACTCAACTTAAACCTAAATGGCAATGCCATTACTGATACCGGAGTGCAGCATATCGCTAAGGTACGCAAGAACATTAATGCTGTTATTTTGTTATAGACACTTAATGCATATCTGCAAATCAACTAGTGAGAATATAAAAGATATGCAAGCTACGGTAAATATCCATGACTATCTCAGAAATGTGTCTGAATTCAGGTTTTTCCTGGTTCGACATAACTCGAATTCAATACTGGGATTAAAAGTTGTTAATGTACATTTAGCATTTTTCAATAAATTCAGAATTCAGATGATGCACATGAGAAAACAGTGGATATTGATTTTGAAAATAACCTCTTTTTTTCAGGGTTTGAGGATGAACAGAACGCTGCTGTCGTTAGGTCTGGCCAATAACAAGATCAGTGACAAGGGTGCTGAAAATCTGTCTGAGGTGTGTGTGTTTGTACCTGATCATTCAATGCTATACTTTAAAAAATAATCGGACTCTCAGAAATTGTCATTTTCGTAAGACATAATTTTCAAGCATATGTGATAGATGTTGATCCTTAGATTGGAATTTATACGCCCACCGGAAATAAATAATGTTGCATAATACACGAAATGATTATGCTTTTTTTCTCTCTGTTGTTTTCATTCAATGTCACATTCAATCTATGTAGAGGTTTTTTAAAGATATGTTTGATGATTTTATAGCATCAGCCATCTAAATTGGTTGTTTCTTCCCTTTTGAAGGTTCTATCACGTTTCCCACTCACTCACGAAGAGATAGTAGAGCGGAGAAAGTTATTCTCAGAGAAAGGTTCTCCCGAAAGGAAATCAGTAAGTGTATGTGCTCATTTCTATTACCTCCAGTTTGTATGTGGTTGAAGCATCTGTTGAGTTTGTGTTTTTTTCCCCTAGTGTTGTCCTATTTCCATCAGTTATGTCGGTTCACCTTTAACATCCGTCTCTTTGGTATTTACACAATAACAAACGACTGTAGACTTTGCATAGTAACAAACAATCGTAGTAGAATATAGTCTATGGCTTTTAACACCCGAGTAGAAACTTAACAATAGAAATCGTTTAACCTAGATATTGCAGTAATTTCTGTTAGCGTGTGTCCGTTTTCAATACATGTTATTGTTAGCAACAACTGTTCAATGATGTTTTGAAATAACGTTTACACCTCTTTTATTACAACCTGTAAAAATATATAGAATGCGGCGGTTACTCATATTTCCCCCTTAAAGAAGAGAAAATGTAATCGATATAAATTTTACACTTGCCATTTTAAACTTAGATTCATCTGAGGAAGTTGTAAATTTGGAATTTTCCTTTTTATGTCCCAAGGATTTTCGCCATTTGTCAAATAGCTCCCCTATTTCCTTTCCCGTGAACACAAGCTAATTTTAACCTGACCTGTTATTTATTTATTTTTATTCCATATTCAGATGCACATACAAGCATGAGGTGATAGAAAAATAAAAAACAACATGTGTAATTCATTATACTTATTTTAAAGAAACAGAAAAAATAAATGTACAACTGGCTCTGTGATTTTTACTTTGCCAACAGAAATTATAATCCAGTATCTAACGAGTAAAAAAAATTATTCTTAAAAGAAAAGATAATAGATTTTTTGTTCTTTTTCTAGCCTCCTCCAGGCAGTAGAAGAGCAGACTCACGAGACCGACCAGGCAGTGTCCGTAGTTCTCATGCTGGCCAAAACAAAGGCGGAAAATCTGCCAAAACCAAAAAGGTATGTCTCTTGTCAGTTTTGTCAGCAGTCTTATAACCATATACAATGTACATAAAAAGCGCCTTGTCTCGATATTGCTGTTTTATCCATGTTGGGAACTTTTGCTGTAGGGAATAGTGTTCTTCAATGTTTGTTAAAGTTGACAGAAGCTCAAGTTGGCCACTTAACAGTTTCCTCCATTATGCCGTTTATTCATCTAACTTCTTTACTTTAACTTATCAAGCACCTCGATACAGAGGTAGTGTAAGCATGTTTGATATTTGAATGTAAGCTACAGTTTCAGGCATCCAATACTCTATCAAACTATCAAATAGCTTCTTCAAGATAACGATAATCAGCCGGATTGGTAAGAACGATTGATTAATCGGTTGTTATGAATCTTTCTCGAATATTTCTAATCTGATGTTATGGGATCGTCTTTATCAATTATTTCATATGACGATATAAGTGATGATAAGTGCAGGTCGTTTAAGGCCAAGATTATGCAATGTCAAAGCTCAAGAACTTTAATGATAGAATAGCCATGCTGACTCCTTCCTATGCCGTGTAGCTCAGCGATACAGATGAGGAAGCTAACGATAGCAAGTCTAGTATCCCTCGGCAGGGCAGCGCGAGGCGGAGTAGTGTCTTCAGTCGGGAAGTGTGTACACTCCATGCCTATTGCTTCCTTTTCTCACTAAAGCATGAGAATCAGGCTGTTTTTTTTACTGCACTCACTCTTAGAGTTTGGCTAGAAAGGAGTACATTTATTAAAGGGAAAGGCAGATACACAGGCCATTAATGCTCTACAACTAAAGCTGACCGCAAATTGGCTAAACCAATCTGATAGTTAGTGTGATAGGTTATGTGTCAGGAATCACTGGCTACCATAGTACCTTGAGTATAAGCCGTAAGGTGAACCTTGTATCTCTTTTTTTTTTTCAACTCAGGGTCCATCTTATAAGGGGGATGTGCCTTATACGTGATGTACATCTTGAGAATACCTGATCTGATTTGGTAAAATTTAGAGTTTAATTTGTTTCATCTCCGATATGATTACTAGTCGATGTGTTGTCAATCGAGTTTGGCTATGTGCGGTTGGCTTAAGCATTGGTTCCACTGCCATCGTTTGAGCGAATTTTTGTTAATTCGATGATTTAAAAATTGGTCGGATTTGGAAATATTCGCCTGAATGGCGGCAGTTGAACCAGTGCTTCATGGGTGGTCCACCATATATTGTAGGTATTATAGGTTAATTAGAGCACATAAATAGTGTTGATCATTATGTTATCTCTTGTCTGAAAGAACAGGCACAACATCAATCACACACGTTTCTCACCTTCTGGCCAACTTGTGCGATGATCCTACATTTATCATTCCTTTCTGTGTCCGCTGTATCAACAGTTGCATCCAATCTTTATACACACATTCAGATAGGTGACATGCATGCTTCGTAGATGGATTACAATTTGCATGTCAGTAATGCAATATTTGTACCCTTATAATGTTCATCAACGGCCAGTCCAAAAATGATAATGATACATTATCAAAAGGGCATCATGTACCCTTCTTTTTCCAACCATCTAATGGAATGACATTTTATTATTCAGTCTAAGTGATGACAATGTCATATGTTCTATCTTAGCGCCAGTGTTATTCCACCAGATTTGAGTTTGTACTGGTATTACAACAGTACAAAAGTTGTCTTTATGAAAAGACGCTCTCGTCACCCTTCTCTTATCTTATATTGCAAAGGATGCAAAAGGTGGGAAAGAAGACGACAAACAAAAAGGAAAGAAAGAAGCTGCGGACAAGAACCCAAAGAAAGGTAAAATCATTTTCTCTCTCAATCGTTTATATCTAAATTCTTTTAGAAAGACATTCTTTTTTCTATACTGGTAGATCAATTTTCCTCTGTTCTCGAACAAGGAACAACGAAGGTAGCCAGATATAGATCCCAAATACACTAGGCTAGTGTATTGAGAAGAGAAAGTTACCAATGTAATTTCATCACAATTTAGATGATCTTATAAGAGGTGGCTGTTGATCATTATATAAATATAAATAAATAAATATATATATATATATATATATATATATATATATATATATATATATATATATATATATATATATATATACATACATACATACATACATTTAGAGGGTGGGGGATGAGGTATAGAGTGCGACCCCCTTGTCCTAATACTCTGCTACGTTCAAGTCTTAATTCTATGTGTGAACTTCTGAATTTAGTGTCTCTCTGTTTTGTTTGTTGGGTACTTTTAAGTCTGTATTATCCCCCAAATAGCTAGCGAAAATAACAATTTGTAAACCCTTGTGTAATACTTCATTCGGCTGGGTAAAGGTATTTTCTGATGATTTTGAGATAAACTTTCTGGTGTAAAAAAAAAGTCATCTCAAAAAGAAGAGTATATCTGTCATAGTTGTTGTATAAAATATTTGTTCCTTGTCTGTGAATGTCCTTTGCTCTGTCCTCAGATCAGCGGGGTTCAAAAGGTTATTTTCTGAGTTTCTTACTCCCCTATGTAAAGTCTAACCCACTCATGATAATGCATAACAGGAAAAGCACAGAGGCATACTTAATATACAAATACATAGTATTACCGGTAGTTATCACATATGACCAGTGCTAGAATAACTTAAAAAGATAAAGCTATTTTAGGTACGTTGACTCTCTCTGTTTTTTGTTTTTTTTTTGTTTTTTTTTGTCTACAAGTAGCTTAGGTTGAATATTTAGTGTAACAACCGTACTGATGTATCTAACAAGCTTTAGGTTATGCCAAGACTGTTGTATTAACCATTTAAGGACTACACGATGTATTTGGGTTCATGCTTTTTGGCTGTCATGATCCCTGGTGCATCAGTGTAAAAAGCCCTGACAGAGTACTCACCAGCACTGCATTAGTGCATCATGCCGGGCTTCGAGGAGTGTGGGTCGTCATGATGTATAAATGCAGTCCAAAATGAGTAGCCTTGCCATAGCTGCATTTATGTATCATGGCCTATGATCTTGATCAGATGCATTAATGCACACTTAACTTACAGGAATGAAAGTCTTCAGGGAATTCCCTGATTTCAGGGATTTTGAAGTTCCAGGGCCCTATACATTCATATGGAAAACATGGTTTTCAGGCGAATATTGGACCATTTCAGGGATTTTCGTGCTCTGTGACTTTCATCCCTGAACTTAACTTGGATAGGGATTGTGTAGAACTTTGGCTAGCGTGTCGCTGTGTATTTTAGCTAGCGTGTCGCTGTGTATTTTAGCTAGCGTGTCGCTGTGCAATACACAGCTTCAATTGCACTTCCTTAGTTAATTGTAAGGATAAAAATAAGCAGCTCTTAAATATGCCTCAATCTGTGGAATCTGGGTGATAAAGGCAGACACTCAGGTATTCCCAAAACACTAATGCTAAACTGTTAATACATTTCTTCACTTTAACTTAAGGCGACCAGAGTGATGTTTCATCACCTGGCAGCACTAAATGGAGGCGAAGTGTAATTGGATCGGCGGCAAGAGCAGGTTTTGTGCTGCGATTCGTGCTTCGGCATAGACACATATATCATCCACCGACATTAGACAGAAATGCCACTTTTCCAATTTTTGTAGCTATTCATGCCTTTTCCTCGTGATTTCAAGTTCAAGTCCTGTTAATTTTCTTTTTAGAAAAACGTGCAAAAACCGAAGGAGATCCTATTTTTGTTGACTAGGGAGTGGCATTTCTGATTAGCTGTCCACTAGAGTAGCCATAAAATAGATACCCGTACCTCCTATTCATAAGAAATCCTCTAGAAACCTATCAATATATCTACAGTATTCACAAACAAATATAGGTTTGTATTACATCATTAGGCAGCTTAGAATTGATTATCGGCTTTGCAGACACTTTTTTTTTTGGGGGGGGGGGTGTATATAATGGTTGGATCTATATCTTTATTACATTATTACCACATAAATTTTATTCAGAAACCTCAGCCACTCTTTAAATTGACTTCAAATAGCTTTCCTTGCAATGTGTCCAATAAAGTAGTAGAAAATTGATCTATGTAGCTCTTCTTATTACATATGGGTGGTTTCTGCAAAGCTGGTGATTTCCCTTTGAAGTGGCCTAATGTGAATAAGGTTATTTTTAGAAAAGTTCACACAAGAACAAAAATAGTTGAATCCTGTACACAACATATAATAAAGTCACATAAAGCACATCTAATAATATTATAATAGCAATATCTGCATGCGATTAAAACCATTAAATTCATGTTATGGACCTGTACATGGGAAATGCATTGAAAACACCTTTAATTTTGTTTGGTTGATTTATTATTTTAAGCGTATATATGTTCATTAATTCTCCCATGCGTATTTGTGCGATTGTGGTACTATGTCTAGTATTCTATTGTTCTTTCCGTCAGTGCTCTTCTCTAATTTGTGTTCCCCTTTGACACATTCCTTTCCCACTAGACGGAGCTGTTTCTAGCAGAAGGGGTATGTTGCCACCACATGATGTCATCCTTTAACACTAAGTACAATTACTCAACATCGGGTCCTACTAAATGAGGCCATAAACCTCTCTCCCATAGCACTTTTTGGGTAGCAACTAAGATCATGACTCCTTTTAATTTTATTAATCTTTTGAAGAAAGGAGTGTAGTACAATATTTAAAGTACCTTTTTTTGTTTCTCTGTCAAAAACCACTTTTTCTTCTTTTGATGAAGTGAGTTACTTCAATTTGTTTCTGGGTATAATTTATGATCTAGTATTAAATGATTGAGAATGTAATTGATTTAACGACTAGAGGCACAATAGTTTAATTGAATCCCTACCCCTGACCGTTATAGAATAGCACACAAATGAATTGCACACAACATATTTAGCAATTACCACAGAAAATTCCTACCAACTTGAATGTGCCTAGATTACCCATTAGGGAGTGGTCATTATTCATAAACAGGGGGGTGGAGGTTTTTTTTTATGAGACCTGTGAAAACATTTTACGCCCCCTGCACGCGAATGCAGTCAAAATTTTTTGAGAATTTTCAAGCCCCTCTTTCATCTATAGTATCACACAGGCTTTTTTTTTTGCTAAAAAGAGGGTAATTTTTTTCAAGAGAGTTCAAAGGTTTGTATCCCCCCCTCCCCTCAGGAGGGGTCAAATTGTTATCCCCCACCCAAAAAAAAAAAACAAAAAAAAAACCGCCACCACCCCTCCTGTTAATGAATAATGACCACGCCCTTATCCTACCCTACCCCCAACATGCACTGCACATATTAAATATTGAATGTCTGTCACCACATAAGGTGGCAGTAGTGTAGGTGGCCGAGGATCTGGCGGTAAGTGGAGCTTGCACAAATGGATCGATTTCCGGTTACACCGACCTGCTTCCAATCCTGTCCTTTCATAGACGTCTCTATATTTAGTGTATGTACAGTATAGCACTCTGTTTCTAGGTGAATCAAGTCTAAGGCTTCACTATATAGCCCAGGGCTTCATTATGCGACACTGGCTGCAGCAAAAAGCAGCATTCGTCATGTACATGTGTATGAACAAGGCAAAAGGGACTTCCATGAGTCCACTTGTAGAGCTCCTTTCTACCTTGTTGGTACACCTTCCTTTAAATCATTATCCACACAAAATGAATAAAAATTGCCGTCAAAATGCAAATAAAAACAGAACAAAAGTATTGAAAATTGTGTTGCATTTTGCTGACACCAATGCCATTGTGGCGTATTAGGTAGACCCTAAATGTTTAAAACCTTCAAGTACATAAGGGGAAAAAATCTGAATATGTGCTCGAAAAAATAGACACCTAGAGCATCCAGTCAAGAAGAACTTTTTTTAGCTACCCCCTTTTTCTGATTTACTCTAGCTGCTCAGACAATAACGAAATATCGACAAACCTCAGACTGGAAATCTAATAACGACGAGCACGCAGTGCGATCATGTTAAGGACAAAAAAAAAAGACAAAACACTGTTTGTGTAACGTAAAAATTGAAATATGCATCTTCACTCCTATTTACTTTAATAGTATAAATGTAGCAGTATTGATTCCATTGGGGTCTTATCCCACAAATAGTCTTTATCCCTCAAATAAGCACTGATTTGAGGGATTAAAGCACCCACGGGGTTTTATCCCGCAAATATGGCACCAAACACAAATGCCTTGATTCCTCCAATGTATTTATCCCTCAAAGCCTACATACCGGTAGTGGCTTTGGATCATACAGACCTACAGATAGCCCCGTCTTTATCCCTCAAAGTCTACATATATTGTGGCATCTGGCATAAAAGTGTATAAGCCCACTTGGCGAAAAAACGTTTTTTTAATATTAAAATAACGTTTTGATTTCGTTCCTAAGTTTGCGAAATGTTTTTTTAAACGTCAAAATAACGTCAAAACATGTACTCAAAAAAAAACAACGTTTTTTGACATTCTTATAAAAACGTTTTTATTTTAGGTTTAAAAAACATGTTTTTTACGTAAAAGAAACGTAAATAAAAAACGTTTTTATTTGGTTGAAAAAGCAAACGTTTTTGCCCAAATAAACAACTTTAAAAAGGTGAACTCTGACTTGACTATAAGTCACACCCTAGGATGATTTTTGACACAATTATACAAAAATAGCCCCACCTGCAAAGCACACCCTGACACCTTCCTTTATGCCGTAGTAAACCTCAATTTTGCCTATAAAATAAACTGGCTATTCCGTGAGGTACTACAGTTCTTTCAAGAAAATCAGGTAACTTACACAAAGAATGAACGTGAAGAACGGAAGGGAAAGTACTACCGAAATACCCATAAACAAATAAAAGTTTGTCTTTTGTGTGGGTTATATGTTTGTCATTCATTTGGCGGTCAAGTTTTGATCTTTTTTTTTATTCAGCAACTGCCACATGAAACTGTATTGTGGATGGATTTTGACAATTATGTTTGTCGTGCAGTTCAGATTGAACCGAAACTTCTCTTTCTTAACATGCTGTATTTTCTGTCTTTTTAATGGACTTCCAATCAGTGCAACTTATGAAAAGCACTGTTATTACATGGCTGATATGAACCTCAATATGTTATGCCTATGTGAGCTTCGTATGTCATACCCAAAGGCATACGGTATGCCTGTATGCCATAGGTTGTGATAGTATAACATTTTGATGAATTCCTTTATTTTTTTTATATTAAGCCATATAATAACTTGAAAGGGTCGCCCGGTGGAGTATTATTACATTGTTCAGCGCAAGGTGTATCTGGGCCGCATCATACTCGGTCTTTGCTCCTGTGTGATATGGCCCAGGTCTACCTCGTGGAAAATAATGCAACATAGTCCACTATCGTAGGCCTTTGCCTATTTCTTGCTTATGTGTCCCTTGCTCGTATGTATTCAACATTTAAAAAAGTACATACCTGGTCCTAACGAATCAGAAACTGGTTGTATAAAGTATGATACTATTAAGATGTGTATCTTCGTCCTCGTTTCATTCCTTCCTCCCATGCTGGGTACCATTTCACGCCCACATTCATATACACACTTTTCTACATTTTGATCGTTTCCATGCACCTCTGTTTTATTTAATGCATTTCCCTGTAGAATACCCTATCCATGTGACTGTAGCCTATCTCGCATCACTCTAACATAAGCCACACAAATACATTACAAGAACGATTTTGAGTCTAGAATTTCACCAAATGATATTAATTGAGCAATTATCGTGAGCGTCTATATCTGTGTCACATTTCCTTGTATCAGTGCCTTTAAGATCCATGATTATGTTAATTCAAGATACGTGTAATTTTCATGACATTGATCATTGATCGTGAAGCAGAGCGTTTATGATCCTATGTTGTAATCCCCAAAGTACTGCAGTGCAAGATTATATATTACTACGTCTTGGAGGAGCATGCTTCCTGTCCACCTCTCCCCTCTGCCCCTTTTACCTTTCTGAGAATGTTCGCATTTAACTCATCACTTTGTTTTTTGTTGTAGCTTCCGTTGTTGCTGATGCAGGAAAGAATGCTGCAAAGAAAGGGGACAAGGGGAAGACAAAGGGCAAAGGTCCCGCGGCTCACGAAACTGAGGTAAGGCTGGTGTTAATTTGGTGCTGCATGCAGCCAATTGAAAATCAAGATGTAAATCAAGGTTTTGTACTAAAGATAGTTGCCTGAACAATGACAATTGATTAAGTTTGTAAAATATATTTGAAATTCAATCTAATAATATAGAAACAAGCGTTCAGATCTATGGGAAATTGACTCATACATTGCTTTGAAAGTTTGGCTTGGTGATCAGTTTTGTCAGTGAAAAAAAAAAATGATGGCAAGATGTTTTATTCTGAATATTATTGCAATCTTTAAACTCACAATTGGAAACTTCAAATCTTTACAAGCAGTTCAGCTTATCTGTCCTTTACAGCTGAATACTCCATTTAATAATATGGGAAAGCTGGTTTTGATGTTAAACGGTTAGGTCAAAATTTGAAATGAATTATAAAATCTAAATAGCATAAGACTGACGATTGATGACCAGACCGATACCACAGAGTTTTTGTTTTCATCTAACCTGCACCATTAGAATTTCATTCTTTCATGTCTGGATGTGTTGAACCAAAAGTTTTACGCACGTGTATCTGACTTCTATTCTGCCCCTGTTTTGTTTGACAACTGTAGACTGGATCCGAGGTAAGCTATGGGAGACCAACCATCAGGGTTAGCTCCCATTGTTATAGACCCTGATCTTTCATTTAGTCATTGTGTAAATGGTCAAAAGGTATTGAAGCCACAGGTTGGAGGCAAATATGCACTGGTGTTGGTTCCGTCATAATCCATACATAGTCACTAATGACAACCTATAGTTTGGGATCGGTTGGGTAGACTGGTATCCAGGCTACATGTATTGCTACCCAAAATTGTATTATAAATAGATCATGTCTGTTGGAGTGGGGAAAATGAAACATTTAACCCAAAAATTGTAGTGATTTGTAGAACTAGTTTAAAGGATGGAGACTAGGTTTTCTTTTGTCTGACATGCTTAACTCTGTTGACAGGTTGTAGTGTCCATAACAGTATTGGATATAAAATTGAAGTTTAGTCGTTTTCTCATATAATTAAATGTTAGCCCCCAAATCTATGACCATAAGGGATATAACAAAGGCATGGATTAACAACATTGATTTTTTATATAGTTTTATCCAATTGGTTAAATCTTTTTTCTCTCAAGATGGTCATAATTTGATAACTGGGGCTCTTATGTTCTTTAGGAATTGAAATATCGAGGGATATATATATGTGTCGTGCAAAATGAAACTGGATGCTAAGATCTGGCCTTTCATTTTGACAGTATTATCTTGAGGTAAGAGGTCTTTGCTGACGAATGCCTTATCCATGACATTAAGAATTCCACACGTGCAATTCCACTTCTCTCGCCTCTATTTCTCTGCTACAACATAAACTGCTTCTATCTATGAAATTGAATAACAAGACTTACAATTTTGGATTTACATGGAGTTAGTATGGGTGTCTCAATAGTATGGCAGAATGAAATACATAACTTGACTTGTTAAATCCTTGGTTGCATTCCTAGCTTTAGCGATTGGTAGATAACTTGGGAAAAGTCTGTAGGCATTAGGAAACAAAGTCACTAATTACTATTCGGTAATTCCTTCAATTCAGAATTCAAGATCTAGGTGCATACTTTTACAAATTAAGTCACTATAAGACATTTATCTGAATGTTTCACTACTGGACAGAGCCATATATAATTGATACCTACATGACCGTAACTCATTTTAAGTCAACGCACAGGTTATATCTTCTTCGTTAGATTATTGATAAGAAAGGAAGAGTTTCTAACGTATATTCTCTGAGATACCCTTCTACAATTCTCCATCAGCCTTCTTTAACTCCTGAAAGTTTTTTCTCAATTCATGCATTTTGATCCTTATGTCTACTCCAAACACATAAAGACTCTTTGGAAAATCTATGGTAGTAATGCCTGCAGGGAATTTATCATATGCTGGCCACCCACCGGTGTGTGATTCTCAGGCCTCTGTTGTAAGTCTTGTAGTCACTGAAAGTGTCACTGTTTTTGTGGGGGTACGGAAGTCGCAAGCGACAGGGTCAGAGAAGCCCCCGCATCGGAGGACACCGTCACTACTGAAGGCAAGCACCATCACCAGCATGTCACGTGTCTAAAGCGTGATCAGCCCTGTTATTTGCCCTTCTGATTTGAATCACGATTGAATGAGATATTGATCATACCCATCTGTTAAATTTGGATTGTGACTAAAATTCATTTGGGCTCTCTTCACCCCCCCCCCTATTATTTTTACATTTTAACTTTGCAACCATACAACTACATTAGAATTCCCTGATTAGGTCCCTTTTTTTTTCTTGGGGGGGTGGTCAGGTTTCCAGCTTGATTGCATGATTTGGAAGGGCATCTATATATTTGTATTAGGATGGTAGCTTCCCTTTACTTTTGTCACCACGTCATGAAGATAACTTTGCACCTTTTTGCACTCATATGGTATAAGAAAGCACAATATCTCATAAGATTCAAGTACCATTAGATAGTTTGATCGAAGATACATTTTATGATAGTACACCTTATATCCATTTATAGAAACTCTGGATACTGTAATGCCGATGTGAGATGACTTCTAGCTCAATTGTGCCACTTTCGAAGAGATATTAGATGTATTGGAGATTGACGACTTAATTGAATTCTTAGATATTACCAACAAAAGATCCAAGATAAATAAAATTACCAGTAAAACTTCTAAAATCCATTATTTAAACAGTATAGGCGATAATGATTAACATGGTTGGTGAGGATCTCCTTTGGTTGTAAAATAGGAGGTTTTGGTAACCTTGGTGTAACTATTCTCGAAGAAAAAAAAAGCTTGGCTCTTGGCATGCCTTTCCTGGGAAGCAGCTGCAATGTTGCACGATCCTTGTATAAACTACCCCTTGTTAAATCCGCCGATGGATCGTTCTGATAGATGTAAATTTCCAAGTTTATCAATCATTAATTGTGGAGGTTTGCCGTGTTGTTGCAAATATGAAAAACACTCAATTTGCGCGAGTGCAAACTAAATGAATTGCTGTGTGGGTTTGACTTGTTTGTATTATGCTTAATGCTGGATATGCACACATAGTCAGATAATACATGTTTGATTTTGTAGACTGAGCAATATGTAATTTACCACCCAGTACACAGATCAGCCGTCAGAGCATTTCCAATCATTCATGCTTTGAGAACAATCATATTAGCTAGATAAAACATCTGCACATATTATAGCCGCAAAATAATTGTGCTAAGGTTATAAGTTTAGGGTTAAGAATTCTTAAAATTCTGAATAAAACGCGTTTTGGTACATTGGTTGATAAAATATTACTTGATAGTCATTTCTTTAAATACTAGAACATATTCCAAACTGCGCTGTTTCAAAGGTTGTGTTATGCGTTACAGATTCATAATTGTACTGTTGGAGGTTTCCTTAAGTCCATATTTTTTTCTTCTAAATTTATAAACTACACAGACCAATATATTGCATTCTTTTCAGTGTCAGTAATTTTATTTCAATTTCTTTGCAATCCATGGACACCAGACATAAATGACACCCCAAACGTGGCTACGTGCCCAATGATTCCTCGTAAAATTGATTGTAAATACATGTACATGTATGTTTCTATATCTTAAGATAAAAACTTTTTTTGTCACTTTGCTGGAGTCTGAGATGAAACTGATGTACCTAACAAGAAGACACAGCATAAATACATGGGATAATCAATGATATTCTCTTAATCGATAAATTACTTTTTCTTGTGGCCAAATCAGGAGGCGCCAGAGGTTGTGAATCCATTATTGGATACTGTAGAACACATGGATAATGGCGTCGTCATGCTGATCGGCAACCGTAATCTTATCAGCCTCAACCTCTCACGTAGGTATTTCTAATCTATCCATAAGTTACATGTCCTTTTTCTTCTATTATATATGTAGAAAAATCTCCCTTTTCTTGTAAACAAAACGTTCATGTTTCTTTCCTGCCAAAACTGGAAGGAAGTTCGACAGGAAATAACTTAGTTGTGGGCTCTCTTTCTTAAATTAGAATATTATTCATTTATACCAGTAGGTTTCAGCCACTCTTTTTCTTTTTCTTATTTGCAGATAACCAGATTGGGGAAGAAGGTACAACAGCTCTGCATGGAGCACTCATCTATCAAACATCTCTATCCCAGTTTTCTAGTCACATGAAACCTGGCAGCACTGGTCTCATGCGTGTATGTCTCAGCGTAAGTATGAAATCAATCTTAAATTAGATTCAGTGTAAAAAAAAAAAATCAAAGAGGTTTTAGACTCAATTCTAGATTGATTTTTTCTCTGGCCTAGGGTGAGGTGTGTTAACTGGGTACTTTCGGCTAGACAGGATATGGACCTGTGGTGCCCGATCTGATAGATTACACTCTTCAATTTCCAGGGCTTCCTTCGTATATCTTAAAAGGGTTAAAATCTCATCTTTTCTGTGCTCTCTGTGTCTTGTACACATGTGCAGGTACTGACACACATTCTTTATTCGGTTGATGTACAATTTAGTTTTCAGTCAAACAATTATTACTCACTCTTAATTTCTAAGGAGAGGGAGGGAGAGTAAAAAGTGGATAGAAACCCCGCGATTACAGTTTGAATGTCCCTCTATTCTTGCGAGAGCCCTTACCCCAAGTACCACATATTCCCAACAATCTACCTGAATTTTGAATTCTAAGCGCAGCGATATGTATACATGTAATGCCTTAGTTCACACAAGTTTATGATCTGTTCATATTCGATTCTCTTGTTGTAGAGGAACCTGGTGCCCCGGGATAGTGAGACGCTTAAGAAGCTGAACGCATTAATGGTTACCAAGGACCCGTTCTACAAAGCACCACCTACATCACCTGACCAAGAGTCCACTGTACAGAGCAAGGCGTGAAGTTAACACCATCAGCACCACCATATTTCTTATACAACCTGTATCAATTTCTGAAGGAAAAGTCACCTAAAAGTGTGTAAATTAATATTTAAATGTTTAAAGATCAATGGGGTCAAAGCGATTTATTGGGTTCAAAAATACAGATACAAAATTCTTTCTTTTTTTCATGCGGACAAGTCACACCCACCTACCCTTTGTCGAAAATAACAAAAATATAGATACAGAAATAAAAGATGTATACATATTTATTTGTGAATTTTTATCATCATTGCCCCACTCAATGACATTTTATTTGACTTTGAAAGACGCTTGTGTTAGTATGAATAATAGCAGTTCAATACACTTAGATCCTTCTAAAGAATACAAGTGAATTTTGTGATAATGTATATAGACATGATGAAACTGTGATTGCGAGGGATAGTAGACACCTGTGATCTCAATCTTTTTGTGTGAAAAAGAAATGTATATGTATATAATGTAATGAATAGTGGGGAAAAGCATTCAATAAAAATGTAAGAAACATATTGATATTACTGGTACCCAGTCGAAGTTAAAATAGTTGTTTTTCCGTGTTCATGGTATAACCTTTGAAAAAAAAACAAAAAAACTTCTGATTATTTATTGATTAAAAATAGAGTACATTATAAAATGTACAATGTATATAAATGTACATAAGGTTCTACAATTTGTATGAATGAAATAAAAACATAGAACATTATAAAGTACTATGCCTCTCTTAATCTCACAATAATCCGCCATTTGCAAGCTACTTTACGTTTTGATTGAATATCCATTAAATGTCCTTTGGAATTTACAATTGGACAACTGGATATGACTGGTCACGGACTTTGAATTCAGGTGTATTTTGAAAGATTCCGGCACTAGATTTGACAAGTTCAAGGATATCAACATAGTCTGTTGCCTGTGGTCTATGTGTGGGCTGCTCTTCTGGTTGAGCTATACAGTGAGCAGCTCCCACTCCACATACAGCAGCTCCCACACCACATGCAGTGGCTTTTTCACTTTCAGTCTTATTGCTTTTGTCTATATGATTATTGCCTACGGTCTCTCCTTCTACTACGGGCACAGAGCTTTCAAAAGGGCCATCGTCCAAATTCTCAGTGTCTCTATGCTTTTCATATTCCACAACACTGTTCATGAGAAAATGTTGAACACGGTCTGCAGCCACCACATTATGTGCCCCGCTTTCGTGGTGTAAAGAGGGCGGGTCACAGTCAGAGGTTCAAAAAATCTATCTGTACCTGAGGGACTCCGATTGACTCACCAGGCATCCTTCCGGGGAAAGGGGGTAGGACATTGGACATACACACGTGGACCAAAATCACATAAATAAAGTGTCTTTTTTTTTTTCTTTTTAAATCCCAAATTGGTGCATTTCCACCAAACCCAAAGATGCCATGAGCAGAAGTGCGACATCCGCAGTGACCATTCCGGCATTCATTGGAAAATGATAACTACCGTAATCTCCCGCGTAGATGACGCGCTGCTCGTATAAGACGCTCCCCAAACTCAGCACATGCATTTTCGCGTATAAGACGCACCTCTTAGGTACCAATTTTGTAAATTCAGTACATTTCTATAGTAAAATTACCCCTCGTATAAGACGCTCAGGTGCCTTGGCCCCAGGATATAGCTTGGTCAGACTGGCGAGTACCATACTGTTATACAGCACCGTATTGATTACTCTCATGCCAATCTTACAATAAAGCTGGATCATCAACTGAATTGTCTGGACTCCTGTTACCTCACTTCATGACATGTAACAACCTGTTGACACTATAGCTATCAAAAATGACACCGGCTGCAGTAAAAATAACTCCAGCGGTGTGATTGCAGTGTGGGGAGAACCCTGCTGTGTATCACTCTGGATCAAATGCCAAAAGTGTGGCGGGAAATGAGAACAGACGCCTCTGTAGCGCCATCTAGTATAACGCTATGTGAGCATAATTGGCCACCGAACGGGGAATCCAAGAATTATTTTCCTACAGAGTAACTGAGAGTAAACCGAAAACGGTGAACCATTGTTTGAGATTTTATGGGTTAAAGAGTTGGTAAATATACGTCATCTAACTTCATACAGGTAGGTTCTTATATAAAGTACAAATGTATTGTAAAAAGTGTAAATGAATCTAGTTTTTGAAGGCAAAGTCAGATGGTTTCTGCTCAGAATGTCTTAAAGCCATGTATTATCGCCCAGGCTGTGTGCCTCTTCACCTCTTCGAGATGGCATGAGTCTCTTGTACTTATTCTAGGGATAACACCCCAAGCACCCAAGGCCACGGCCCCCTCTCTGTCACTATAATAATTTATTTGTTTTGATTTCCTATATTTGGCCACTTTCCCTTCATTATTATTAGGGTAATGGTTTGTATTTATGTAAAAATGTCCCGAAAAATGTCCGAGGAATCTAGCTAGAGGAATCGGAATATCATATGTAGCTTATTTTACTGTAAATGCAGCGGTTCTTTAAATATCATATTCTCCCTGTCGGGTAGCGATTACTATGAGCTAAGCTGGGCCCCTGCATCTTCTTATCAGTCAGAGCAGCAGTACCACAGGCGGGTAGGGGCATGTTCACCATTGCCACCTATGGCCAGATTGTTTAAATGTTTGATTTCTTCAAATATACCGGAGATAGGGCTTTGCTGCCTACATATGTTTGAGAATACATATACAAGTTTAACATGTGTTAATTAAAAGCCATTTTGATGGATACTTTGCTTGCTATGGGGTGTTAAATTTGGAGCAGGAGGCTAGTGTAGGTTTCTCACTATGCTTCATAGAGCACACAGCGCTGAGACCAGTGTTTGCAGCAACATCCTGGCATTTTCTTGTGTATTGGAGGTGGTGACCTCTATAAACAGTGGCCATTACCGACAGGGAGAATCAGTTCTGAAGCGGCATCGATGTATGCACAGTGCCATTTCTGCAAAAACTTGAAATATAAAACATCAATATTTTGCTTAATACTATTTTTATGCTTGACCCCTCTATTTAAAGCTTAGAACACCACGGTTCATCCTAGATGTAGAAATAATGAAAGTGATGTATAGATCATATTTTTTTCTCGGGCACTGCTGGCCACCTGGTGGTATGTTCTGATTTCTAGAATAACAAACCAGGTGGCAGCAGTGCTATGGCAGCCAGGAGGATTGATTATAATGCTGCATGGATTCTCTTGATTAAAAGGTCAATAATATAATCAATAAAGCTCTCAGTGAGTGGGGTACACATACATTTCCAAACACTTTTATGGTGAGCAGAATAGTATGCTTCATTCAACAGTTTAAGGGTATATAGAGCACCATGTTATAGACTACACCTTTTCTTTGGTTAAAGAAAATACATGAGTACGTGTACATCATGTTGAGTTGGAAATTAGAGATACCCTGCGTACAAGGCGCACCCCCAACTCAAGGCAGCCTTTCTTCCGCGTACAAGACCCACAAACGATCTGATTCGCGTATAAGATGCGCCTAATACGCTGGAGATTACGATAGTTAATGAATGTGTATCCTGTCCTCTGACACTGACAGGAGCCACACCATATTCATGCTCACCCCCTCCAGCCCGACAGAACCCGGGTAGATCGACACCCAAGCAGTGACGCTCACTCCCCAAGCAGATGTTTCCCTTGTGCAGTGATTCAACCTTAGCTTGAAGAATGAATACACATCCCAGATCAATCAGATTCTTATCTAGATCAAAGATGGTAATTAAGTAATAAACTGGAATACACATCCAGTTGTATTCAGAGCTGACCCAAGGCCATTGAACTGGTATCAAGGGCTGCTTTCCAAGGCTGCGCCGTATTACAACTCCAGTGGCTACAATGGCCTGTTTACCAATCAGATGAGGCAGACGTGATGTTTTCTTAGAGCAGTCATGTCGCTAAACACCGAAATCTATCAAATTCTGTTCAATTGTCCTGTCAAATCATCCTGTCGAAACACCGATCTGGCTAACTGTCTGGTTCCTTTTGCACCCTTACTGTTCATGTCTCCAGAATTTTAGTGCCAATAGTCCATTCCCAGTCTTTGTAAGGAGGTAGGGCGAATGGTCCATTTTCTTTTGAAATACTTCCGGACCCAGAGCTTACTGAATCACGCATATATGCCGGTAGCTCTCTAAGACCACAGCGAGACTCTAGTGCCACCACATTCAGTGTGCATATTGTCTCCAAAATTGAAGAGCATTTCTCACATGAGATTTTAGTTACAGTTCTCGAAAAACAGTATTACACAGGGAACCTTGGATGGTAACCTACGGATAGTTATCATCCCAAATCATTAACTGGGAAGAGTTATAGGCACCACCATGGATTAAGATGCTTTTGGGGGTCCCCAAAAAGATATAGCCAAACTTTGTGGAAATCAAGCATCAAAGAACTGTAATTTTACAAAAATAGCTTTATATATAGGTAGAGTAATATGTTGAGATCATGAATATGTTGAATGGTGATTGTATAAATCTGTGATGTTTGCACAATTCATGGATTACAAAATGTTGTATAGAAAGAGCAGAGAGGCAACGCTTTGGCTCTCCAATGCTAAAGAATACACATTCTATTGGGAAACCTTTTGTCAACCTTCTTTCCCGCTCTTTTGGGGTCTGTTAACCAGCTGCAGTGCTGATGTCATGCTAGTTTGTGCTGGCTGCCCCCTAGCTATAATACAAACCTACCACCCCTCCTCTTTCGAGTTATATGCGACTACGGTGCATTCGTCTAGTTATCCACCCATGCCATACCCTTAACCTTAATCTAGGGATCAGACCATTCATAACATTATTATATCAATTCTATAGATACATTTTTTGAATTGTATAGTTTTGGGGGGATTTGAATATCCAGTATTTCTAATTAAAACAAGTTTTTTAAACTACATTCCTGTTTGATAGCCCTAAGAATATAATTTTTTCCTTATCTATCATTTTTGTGCAGATAAATCATGGCAGCGACACGAGAGAAACGTTCTAACGCAGGGTCCAAGATGGCTCGCCTGCTGGAGGATGAAGATGAGGACGAGTTCTACAAGACCACATATGGCGGGTTCGCAGAGGTATACATTACTTATTAAACTGCCTATTAATAATCACCATATCTAGATTCACCCACTCTTACGCTAAGAGGAGCGTTCTTCTAGGTGCTATTTCTATTTCTATGTTAAACTGTACCCATTGATTAAACTACCTGTTTTGGTTTAAGGAAAAAGATGATGAGGATTTCGAGTCAGCAGCTTCTGGGTCCGATGAAGTGGATTCAGACTTTAGTATAGATGAAAACGACGAGGTTAGAAGTGATCTTGAAGATGGTGATGACCAGTCGAGAAGGAAAAGAGGTGTTCACACCAAAGCATACAAGGTTTGTTTTATTTGGTCAATCAGCCAGAACTTCAAAGTGTATTAAAAGCTGTAAGCTTATGACAAAGTTTTCCTTGTCGTAGGACAATGTTTGAATTCATAAAATTGAGCAATTTTATTGTCATCTGCTTAATGAGATTGCTGATAATACCTATCTTCAGGAGCCTGTAAAAAAGAAACCGAAGCCAGAATCTTCAGAGTCCAAGCCAAAACCAAAGAAAGAGAAAAGGAAGCCTGACCGGTCTTCAGTACAGATCTACAATTCATTTTCAGGTACAGTTTGTATATCTTAACATCCATAGCTCTAACACGTTCATGATATTGTAATACCGTAATATCTCGCTTACAAGACGCACCCTGCGTATAAGGCGCACCCTGAAGTTATGTATATCTATAAGGCTTAGGGTAAAGTGACCATGAGTCGTCCACCTGGGCCTCTTTACAACCTACTAGTTATTCTAGGATCTTTGTAATAGTGGGAAAACTTGCAGGGGTCATCTAAAAATGGATATAAATATTACCCAGGTGTCTTACTCTTTCCATCCAGCAATGTTACAACTTTCATACCCATAGTCATGGAGCTCTTTGAGCACCCATTATTCAGTAGATATGAATTTTCTTTCATCAGTACCATGAGTCGGCCACTGTGGTACCTTGAGTCAGCCACATCATAAAATGACTCAACTAATTCCTAGTAAAGAGTGTACTTTTGAAGCAATACAAGGAAAACGTTTATTCCCAGCTGACTGACCTTGGTCAGACTGTTTCTGTAATGATTTTACAAATTATAATGCTGATTAACACCGTTCCTTGGGTGAACATAAATTATAGCAAACTTATCCCCATTTATCCGCTGTCCATTATTTCAAAGTGGCTGTCAATCTATCAGAAGACCCCTCTACCTAATTGGTAGAATAACGTTCTAGCTGTATAAATAGCTTAGAACCCAATGAAATGGTAACTACTAAGTTCATTTTTGACCAAAAAGCAATAGTGGCCGACTCAAGGTACATGTATAGTGGCCAATTCAAGGTACCTGTATTTCTCAAAGACACCTTGGGTCAGTCTTATCATACCATGAGTCAACTTTGACACAGCAGATTGTTGACTTTTGTACTGAACACTATAAAAGGAATAATTTCAAGTTAAATGATGTTTGCAGAGTATGAATGCAATGCTTTATTTCAAATTTAGTTAGGTTTAACTCTGTTACTTGGTCAATATCACATTATCACTAATCTATCATTTTGTTGCTGGAAAATCATCGGAAACCTTTATCTTACTTCAAGAATAATTTACAAACTCTAGTGTCACCCAGAGCTCCTGGAATGTACTAGACTTATATTCCAAAAGATGCTAAGATAGCTTATAGCATATCTTGCGATATAGCACCAGTGCAAATAGCTTAGAATCCACTAATATATTCATTAACAGTTTCATTTTGGGCCCAACACCAAGCAATATGGCCGACTCAAGGTACCTGGACGACTCAAGGTCACTCTACCCTATATCTTCGCGCATAGGACGTACGCAACTCTGGCTTATTCAATAAGGCACGATACTGAATAGGGTCTATCTTCGCCTATAATCCGCATCTTATTAGCAGGTCATTACCTGTAGTGTTCACTTTATTCTCAGATGTGTACTCAGTGTGTGGTTATAATGTTTTCATCTACCGTAATCTCCCGCGTATAAGGCGCGTCTTATATGGGGGGTTTTAGTTCTCATTGGATCCACAAGGGGGACACCAAGACTTTTCTTTTGATATCTTACATGCCCCCTTGGTCAAAATAGGACAAAATGGGGCCCAGGAGGGCCCAAGGTGGCCCAAGCTACCCATTGGTTTTTGAATTTTGAAAATTCATTCAGTAGAACCAAAGTTATGAATTTTTCATTTTTTTTTGAGAATTTTCCAAAACTCTAGGTGCGCCTTATATGCGGGCTGCGCCTTATACGCGGGAGATTACGGTAGCATGATACCAATGCAAAAAGTGTGTAACCCACACAACGTACGGTACCGGGTAGTTCCTTTTTTATACTGATGGCAAATAGAGGTGATAGGATCATCTCATGCATCTTTCCATAATGGTAGATTGATATGCGTCTTAACTAAGGTGCTACATACAGCGCCATACATATCTGTGTTAACATAAAGCTCTCATATAGTCTAAACAATATTCAATAATTGTAGAGCGCAAACAACTCCGCCAGTCTACAGCACAGAAATCAGCTTTAAGAGAAAAACGAGAGAAGGAGCTGGAAGTAAGGAAAAAGATGATGAAAGAAATTGCCTCCAAGAAGAATGTAACTGAAGTACGACGATTAACACAGGAAGAACTCCTCGAGGAGGCAAAGGAAACAGAAGCCATTAACCTTCAAGCTCTAGGTCTGTCAATGTTCATCTTTAAATGTGCATTTACACCCTCAAATGATGACTGAGATGAAAGAATTAATGCCTCACAATTTATTGTCACATTCTAGATCTGTATTTGATGTTTAAATCATAGATACTATGACCTATCACGTGGTGATGGTTGCGAAGAACAAGTTTTATCAGGTATCTGTATTGTAGTTTAGAAGAGGTGATTCAAATACTCATGCCCAAATAGAATTTTCTTAAAGACAATATCACTCATTGAAATATATTCTTCTGCACAGAAACATACAACCGTATGGAGCTTGAGAAGAAGAAGAACCGGGTAACAAAGACAGTGTACCGAGGACCAGTGATACGGTACCAGTCGGTGACGATGCCAATTATTGAGGAAATTAATGACACTGAAGTTAACGTTGATGAAGATGCTGATGGGTAGGTTTTACTGAATTTGCTTTGCAAGGCTTTCATAAATATCTATTTGTTGTCATGTAAACATTCTTTGCTATCAAAATAATTGGATTAAGTTAAAGAAAATCTATCCTGTAACTTGAAGTTGATTCTCTTTACCTGTCCACCTCCTGTTTTAGCAGCCGTCCTTCACCGTTCTGTTTGTCCCAATTTATTTTCTTCTATACCCCATTACCAATGGCTGTTTTGCGTATAAGACGCACCTCTTAAGGCTAAATTTTGTAAGATTAGTACATTTCTATAATAAAAAAACCTCGCGTATAAGACACACCCCCAACTTCAGAAATTCATATAAGACGCACCAGGCATTTGTTTGGCGTAGAAGACGTGTCTTATACGTGAGAGATTACGGTATATTATTTCTAAATGGAAGTTGCTCAAATGGTTTCAATATTTTCTCTTACAAGGGAACCACCGGTGCGGAAAGTTCTTAGGTCTACAGACAAGTGCTCACGGACGTTCATTACTTTCACAGACGAAAAGTATTTCAAAGCCTGCTTCAAATTTACCAAAGTGAAACCTCCTCCGAAGCAGTACTGTGCAGTGACTGGCGCTGTAGCCAAATACACAGACCCCATCACACTTCTGCCTTATGCCAATGCACAGGCTTTTAAAGTGATCAGAGACGCATATGAACAGCAGTTGGCAGCACAGAACAATAGACGGAAACAAGAGCAAAGTGTAGGCAGTGAGCCTAAACGACGAAGTCTCAAGAACCAACAGGAACTGGTACAAGTGTCCTGAGGGGGGTGTTATGAATTTAGTGTATACCGATGGACCAAGTGCACAGGCTGCTTTGATATCATGGTTTTGGCTGGTATCAGTGCTTCAAACGCAACGTATACGACATGGGTACTAGCAGGCTGCGTAAAACATTATTCTCCTTTCTCCTGTACATGTAAGTTGACCCCAATGATGTACACTTACTAAAGAAAAAAGGTTTATGAGACAAAAACACTTTCCTGTGCATTGTGTCTCAATAGATATTGCGACAGAGCATGAACTGGATTTGAGTTCCTGGAAATTTCCTGGAAATAACTGAACTGTCAGTTAAATGGGAGGAAGCAATCGATGGACAGAAATGGCCTTTGACCTAAACATTTTATGAATAATTCAGGGAATGTACCACATGTAGTAGTCTTAGATAAATTGTACACTCAGAGATTTCATTGCTGAGCCAAAATACATGTATTTATGATTTATGGAACATGTCTAAGGTTCCTATGTAAATAAAGGATAAAATATCAGCAATTGTCTTTATGATTTATCAATTCATATTCTGAAATTTACCCCTTTCAAGTAGTAGAGCGGATAACAAAGACTGTCAATGACCTAAAGTGTGAATCGTGGCCTTAGAAGATTGTTACTGCACCTTGGTCAACAAGGTAAAAGGTACCTCCATGAGGCCCTTTGCAGAGGTATGCTTTAACTTCTTGACCCAAGATGAAGAACAGCCGTAATACACTAAGACGAAAGTGCTAGTTTATCTACAACTGGGATACCTTGTGTATAAGACGCATCCCACGGACCCTGAGCAAAGGTGATGCCAAAAGGCATAGATAGGGTTTGATTCTGAGCAGTTTGGTACTGTTCTCTAGAACATTCTCGCATATAAGATGCATCCCACTTTTATAAGGCACACTATGAGTCCCCGTCTTCACATGTGAGGCGCGGCTTATGTGCAAGGTATTACAGTAGTACCGTTATGTTTAGTCATGGTTGACAGTCGCCAGTCAACTAGACCCCTTAATTTCTGCCTTGGTTCAATCCAGCAGCACTGGGACAGCCAAGCCTAACGCTACTCCCTCTTGTGACCCGTTCGAGCATGTATGCGTATTAAAGAGCGTATCCCAGCTAAAATTCTCTCATTTTTCAGTCATGTCACCTACATAATTATGCAGAATGCCTCCCTTAAGATATCCCCTGAGTTTTAAAGCAATGAAGAGTGTTTCTCAACATGAAATAATCAAAATTGGAGTAATATTTTTTACTGTAGGTCGAAACTAAAATGACTGGATAACTTAATATGTTTTGGTATGTCATGGATGAGTGGTCACCTCTTTAGTATGGGTCAGTGCATGGCCCATTAGTGGCACCTTGTGTGTAATGGGAGCACTGCTACCACAGCCTAACCATGTGAACATAGCTATCAGGTTTCACAAGGACCAGCTGGTGGAGCCCCCTTCTGATACAGGCCTTACTTGTTAGAAACTTCACATAAATTTCCCGCCATAGAGGTAAAGTGTTTTGTGTCTACATAGCTTCTGATCTTACTGACTGGGAGCACTCATACCCAAAAGGTATCTGTTATTCATTAGGGAAATAGGTAACATTAACCACAGTATGATTGATTTCTAACTTTCCAGCAGGTCATTTTAGTGGAAATTGCATCTCTCTGCTTTGCTACCGTCAGGCATGAATGACGAAGCAGCACTGGGACAGTTGAAAAGGATTTGGTCAACATGTACTAGTAGTAACAAGTTTGGTCGCAGTGAAACCAGGTTCTTCACTTGGAAATTTAATTGGAGTAAAAAAAAAACACAAAAACGGGATTAGGGGCGTAAAGCAACAATTAAATTCAGAGGACAGGCTATCGATATTGCTTGGCATATACAGTGATGTATGTGAAAGCTTGGTCTCTAAAATTGGGTCTTTGTACGTGAGGTTTTGGTTCTCCCTGGATCCACACCGGAGGATCAAGACCTTTATTTTGATGTTAGACTCGTGACTCTCCATAAGTCATAGGACATAAGAGGGTCCATGGTGGCCCGGGATGCCCAAGCTACATATAGCTTTTTAAATTTTTAAAATACATTCATTAGAAAGTTTTTTTTCTGACAATTTTCTAAAACTCTAGGTGCGTCTTAAACGCGGGAGATTACGGTGATTTTTTTTTCTAATATGCCCACCAGTGACCCGAACCTAGAGGCTTTGCTAAAATTGTCTTTGTGATATACAAAATGGACATGATGGGCACAAACCTCGCAGGTGAGTTATAGCCTTCAGATATCTTGAAAATCTCAGGCAGAAGTAAGTAGATAATGTCAGGTTTTACAAGTTCAACAAAACGAGAAAAAAAAAAGGAAGAACGTTCGTCTTTAAAATCATAATTTATTGCAATTTTTCACTTTCCTACATAATTTTCACGTTAAATAGGTGACTTTAAACGTCAACAACATAGATCAATGTAGGTGAAAGTGCATTTACTTTGCTATAAATCAAGGGACAAACATTGCAGTGTTCAAGTTTTACATTCGCTCGTCTACTTGTGTGCCTATGATGCAGTAGCGGCCGGACTTGAGAACCTTTAATGTATCGTTACATTTAAACGTCTCCATATAAATACATGCATTATGTGCTCAACTATTAGCACTATACTGTGAATAAAGTTCCTGTAATGTTTCATGCCAGAGCTATTGGAATGCAAGTGTTTTTTGTTTCCTTTTTTTTGGTTGGGGTGGGGGTGGTATGAACCAGACACCCGCTACATCACATTTTCTTTGGTTACTCTGGCAAGAAATCTATATACATGTAGACGTATTTTGTGAAGATTATATTTTTTATTATCACATATTTTATTTGACAATTCATATAACAAATCGTAAAATAGCATGCTAGTAAGCGATCTTGGTGAAATATCACAGTATCAGATCTGTACTTTGTACGAACCTATAATTTCTTACCAGAGAAAGGACGGTGGTTGCATTACTATAGCTATTGTGTGGCATAGGTTTTTGTTTTATAGAAGACTATTACGTTTCCTTCTATTTCGTATCATCTCCAGATTAAGTTATATTACATGTCCGTTTAGTATTTCCCCTCCCATGCTTCTTCGTCGTATGGATCTACTTGGCGCTTACGGTATGTCTCTTTGAATTCCCCACCCAACATATCCAGATCCTGGTCATCACGAATAACACCCTGAAAAAGAAAAATACATGTGTGATTTAAACATTCTGGTGCAAGGCTACTATCTCACTTACCAATTAAAGAGTTTATATACCCTGGGTGTATGGACACTTCCGAAGATACACATGAAAGTTCTGAATCTATTGCAAAATTTTCAGAAACTTTGATTCTTGAAGGGAAATTTTGGAAAATGTACAGGCATGTCAAGCTTAAAAAAAAAAAAAAAAAGAGTTAAAATAAGACAAATTTCTGAAACCTTATATCCCTGACATTTACTACCGGCAGCACAGCTATGGGTCTAGGTTACTGCATTGACCACCTTACTATAGTAGCACTTAATCCAGAAACAATTAATTAATAATGTTCAAGAAGAAAGGAAAAAATAAAGAAAGGGACCTATATTTCTTGCAAAAGCCTACATGATATGTGTATGAATTAAATGCATTTTCTTACCTTCGGCAAGTAACCAAGAAGTTTGGTAGCATGTTGCCGCAGTAGACGCATACGCTCTTCTTCAATGATCTGCTTCCTGTATGCCTCCATCTCCTCCTCCATACGCCGCTCTGCCAGCTCAGTCTCACGGTCTGCGGCAAACTGTTTACGACGGTCTTCTAGAAGGCTTTCTACTGCCCGCTTGTGTTCCAGCTGCTTCATGCGCCGCTTAGCAGCATTCATCTGCTCTATACGGTCATCCTCGGCAAACTTGGCGAGCATCTAAATGGATGTAATACATAGATGTCATGTTTGGCTATTGAGTATGTTTCCAAGAAATCTTAATCTTTGAAAATATTCTATCAAAATGAGACCTTTGTATATACTGAGCAATAATCTTGATATCGAGGATAGAACATTAATTATGCATTCATTCTCAGGGAATATACAAATGGAAACAAACCTGTCGCCGGAACTCTTCCTCCTCTTCCTTCTCTGCTTGTTTACGCATCTCTTTGTACACGTGTTGCATTTGTTGTTCTCTCTGCAGATCAAGGCGCTGGCGAATCGCCTTCTCCATGGCAGCTCTTTCACGGTCACGTTCCCGTTCTTCCTGTTCCTGTTGATAGAGCTCAAGTCGCACTTCCTCCATCTCATCAGTCATGCGTTTCTTCTCAGCAATCTCCTTGGAGAGCTTGTCCTGTGCGTGTGCCCTTGTTTCATCAGCTGCTTGTTTAGCAATTTGCCTTTCACGTTCACGGACACCCTGCATGGCTGCATATGCCTTGATGCGTTCATTTTCTTCTGCAAGACGTGCTTCCTCAAGTTTCTTCCACTCCTCACGTTTGGCCTTGAAGTCATCAATGTAGCGACGTGTGGCATGCTTCTTTTCCAAATTCCTCTCACGTTCACTGAAGAGTATAGATTATTAGAGGGTCATTTATTGTTTATTCAGAGGATCGCAATGGTGCAGCATGGCTACTAAAAGATAAATGGGGGGGGGGGAAGAAAAATAAAACGAGAAAAAAACCCACAAATAAACATAACCAGTTAAATCTATTCAATACCAATAGGAGTCACACTGTTATAGTAGGATTAATATACATGTGTGGGTAAGATTTTGGAGAACACCGACATTGGTTCTGTTCCAGATAGAGGAAAAACAGTTAAGAATTCTCAGTCACTTACCTTTGGTCTTCCTCATAGATCTTGCGAACGATTTCATCAATCATGAGTTTCTCCTTAAGGAACTCTTCATAGGCCTGTTGTTTCTTCCTCTCTTGTTCCTTTAAACAAAATCAGGGTGTGTTAATAGAGTGTCAAGTACCGGCATCATACATAAATCCAGCAATTGCAAATTACTTGGCATCGCTGCAAGTACCGGTAATCATAATTTACAAGAAGGAATGTATTGCAGCACCCACAGTACAAAGATCAGAGATATGATTGCATTCAAACTCGAGATCTCATCTTTCTCAAACCATCAATGGCACCCTCCCAAAGAAAAGCACTTTAGTGTTTACTTCTGCAAAGGGGTTAATGAAAGTTTCCCACTGAATATGAAACAACAGAGGGTCGACCTTTTGGACCATAACATTGGAAAAAATAGAGAAATCATATATCTTTGAACTCTGTTGTCATCAATGAATTAAACATAGGTATTGAATTATTGTCATCTGAGCCCAAAGAAAGTCTTCACCTCGAGTTGCCTCTCAAGCTCCTGTTGATAGCGAACGTTCTCCTGGTAGCGCTCTATATCCTTCTGTCTGGTGGCAGATGAAGCCCGCTCATGTTCCTCCTTCATCAGGCGATGGATTTCAGCATCCCGTTTCTGCAATTTGGGAAATTGTTTTGTATCTCAGTAATTTCTTTACAACCAATGAATTTTATCGGAACTTGCGAGTTTATTCACTGTGAACGAACAAAACTGGTAGATTTGAAGTGTTTTCATCAGACATACTACTGCCTACTGGAAAAAAAGTAGGAAGCCTTTCAAAGTAGGAGACCTGTCATCATAAAAAGAAAAGAAAAATTCTTACCATTTCATCTATCTTGAGTGCTTCTTTCTCTGCTAGTTGTGCTGAACGTTCCTTGTTCATGTAAGCTGCCTTAAGTTGTGCCTCTAGTTCTCTCAATTCTTGGCTGAAAGTAAAAGGCAATCAACAATTAATACATTATTACTATATTGATTAAACAAAATATACAGTAAGCAATATACATTGCTGAAAATCCAAAATGAGTTTACCTCCACTGCCATCAACTACAGAAGGTATACAGATGGAGGTTGTCCAAAGCAAAGCATCACTATTTGTAGAACTTTAAGTCTTTCTTTACAGCACTGAGTGTAAATTCATTAAAATAGAGAAAAAGAACATGGTCCGAATAGTTCAGAGAACCTGGCTAAAATTCAGCCCGAGAGCTTTTGCGACCCAGAACCCCCACTTATTTTATAACATGTTTATTTGTCACTGGTTTGACAGTAGCAGTGAAAAAAGGTTCAACTGCATATAAGCCAGATCTGAGTGTTTATACGCTATTAGCAGCTTGATCTGGGTATTGAAATCTATCTGTTTATACTATTTTACTGTCTCAAATTCCTGGGTCAAAGCCGCAATCCATTAGTAGCTTCAGAAAGACTCTACTAACTCAACTATCAAATTAAGATGGAGCAGGTTAGGTAAATGACGGAAAACATGAAAAGGAAGACTTTTTTCAATACAGACCTAAGAGAAGATCACTTCAAAGTTTAAAGGAATGAAAGTGAAGAATACTGACCAGTTTTCACGTATTTGTTGTCTCATTTTTTCATCACGACTTTTTTCCATTTTTAATCTTGCAAGCTCGGCAGACAAAAGTTCTTCCTGTTCTTGTTGCTGCTCTTTGATAATTCTGTCTTGTTCAGCCTGTAATAATATCATTAGAATTCATGTTACACCATTTAGCTGTTGAGGAAGTTAGACCTTCCAATCATGCCAGAAATGAACCTAATGACAACTTCTGATAATGACATCAAAATCTAATGACCACTCTGATTTCATTGCTGCCCAAATTGAGGACAGATTTCTAGGATGAATATACTGGTAGTGCCGTAAAATTCTATGTATAAGCCACACCATTAGTCACTGGCTTACCTATAAGCTCCACTTTGGGGCTGAAATGGTTGTCATACATCTATATACTCGTATGTTATATCTGTGCAAAAGCCGCATACTGAGTTGACGGTGACTGTAAGCCAGACTTGCCTCTGAAATGGCCTAGATATGCCGCAGCTTATATGCATAGTTTTAGTGTATTTACTTTTCTGTTAGATATCAACACAATCCCATTTGTTATCATCATGGACAGCTTAATGACTTATATCATCCTACAGATTCTTACCTTGATGATGGCATCATACATTTCCTGTTCCTTCTGCTCCTGCTGCAATCTCCGCAGAAACCTTTTTTCTTCCACACGCTCCTCACTCAAGATATTTGATGTCTCCATTGTGTCACGGGCAAGAGCCTTGAGTGTATCCTCACGGTTCTCCTCCAACCGGCGGGCCTGCTCCAGCTGGGCTTTCTGCATGCTGTGCGTGTTTCCACGCCTCACAGTCGACTAGGATAGATAAATGACATCAAAATCTAAATTTCCATAATAAATACAGAATCAAAATTAAAGGCTGAGGAAATGCATCATTCGATCGGGTACAATGTGAGGAAAAGTTACTAAGGGGGACCAGGAAATACCCTGACTGGTATGTACCCTACAGATACAGAGATCATCACTGTCTGCCTACCCAGTCTGTCTGCAGTTGCATTTATCAGTGGGGGAGGGCTGGGGAATTGGCAGCATCATTAAACCAATGCATTTCTAATCAATATTTACCCCTATCTTCTATGAAACCTCCCCCGCTTCCCAGCTCAGTGCACCTGACTGTGGGCTGCATCTGTCTCTGTTTTCGCACACTGACGAGATGTCTTTCCAAACCTTTTTGACGATTTACTCACTTCTAGGCCCTTTTAAGGAAAGCCTCTCTTAGTCGAACACCATTAATACTCCAAGGATAGTTATATATCATCATTTACTCGTTTAAAATCATTTTTTGTACCATCAGTGATTGGTTTTTACCTAAACCCCAAGTTGCGCACTACGCTCATTAAGGCAGTCCCGCCATGCAGCATTATCAGGAGTGTGATGCAACTGAGGGTTCAGCCAAAGTCAATGCCATTGAACCCGAAACTGCACATTCACTTTCCTGCGGCCAGAACCGTGCAATCGTACGGGGCTGGCTGTCACTCTGTGTCTTTGCCCTAATGAATTTGTGCAGTTTTGTTATTCCTTTTTTTGTGCTTTGTTCTAGGAGTGTCATCGATACCTCTCAAATCGATACGTCGGCAAAAAAAAACAACAAAAAAACTTCCACCCAAGGGACGAATATACAAGTAACGCTAACTTTTCTTCTAATTGGAGGATTTGAAAAATTCCTTCACTGTTAGAAGGCTCAATTCAAGGCTATTTTGTGCCTACATCATGATAATCGATACAATCAAATTATCAAGATTAAAATGACGATAATCAAAGTTGAAATGAATTGGATATCAATAACACTCCTACTTATCAAAATATCAAGATTAAGATGACGATAATCAAAATTGAAATGAATTGGATATCAATAACACTCCTACTTTGTTCCCATTATCACAGCGCCACAGGTGCTGGTATAAGTTCTTATGATATTGGATTGGATTGACCAAAGAAATACTTGGCTATGTTACCACGGGACACAAACAATCATTTTTAATAAGTGTCAACAGGGTTTTTTCCCCACAAGGGCCACAGGTGTGCCCTCGGTCCTCAGGCTGGACTGATCGGCGAACAGACATGCACCATGACTGACCATCACCCTTTGTTATTACGACCTGGTCAGTTCAGGCGTTGGCGTTGCTTCATTCTGCTGCTGCTGCAGTTGCCTTTATCAGTAGGAGTCAGCGGGAAAAGGCATCATCAGTAAACCAGAGCTTTTGACCCCCCCCCCCCTGTAAGGGATGAAAATGGCATGCGAAGGTGCCCTTTTAACCTATAGTAGGCACTTACCTAATATTTCAAGACTTTATCCCATTAAACCTATCTAATGCTCAATGGAAGGATCTTGAGAAAAGAAGTGGATTTGCTTTTGAAATGAAGTCTCTATGTCAATTTTAAGTGGAATTACGACCGGTCAAAGGTACCAAATCAGACCCAGAATTCTGCCATAGTTAAGAGTTTAATTTGGATCTAATTTTGTGATCAAGCAAGATGAATCCAAGGTATACTAGATCACTAAAATGAATATTTTTGGGCAGTTTTCTTTTCAGATAAGCAAGATATACCCTCAAGAATGTAAATAATGATACATTTAATCATAATCAAACAATGTAAAAGCAAATTTTTGATGTCATCTTTTCTCTTGAACTGTGCGCTCTGACAGAACCATGGCAGAATATCGTCTTTGACTCAGGATGTATGAATGATCATAACTTCCATTGAAATTGACATAATAACTTCATTTAAAAAGCAAAACCACTTATTTTTATCATAGCTATCAATTTCCCACCATATAAAATAATACAATAAGGTCTTAATTGAAAGGTAAGTGCCCAACTTTGGGCAGGTTGGGATAAGTGTCTAGAGATAATCTCGCCCAAAAAGTTTGCAGGGTCTGTCAAACATACTGCAGCCCCTTAGAAAAAGAAAATGAAAACATTTTCTAGATCATTTTTAACCATAGAACAGGTGGGAACCATTTATTTTTAGGTGCTCAATTATCTTCTCATCGTAAAATGGTTCTAAACTTTTGGTTGAACTTTGATGGGGTCAAAGGCAAAATTCCCTGCATTCAATCTTGTACAAAAAATAATCATTTTAAAGGTCTAGCCAAGCCTGTTAAAATGAGCCCTTGTTTGTAAAGATCCCCCAGTAAATAGCTTCAGAATAAGCTTGCAAAGAAAGAAGAGTTTAACACTACCCAGTTTCAGCTTTATCACAGTTTCACACCTCTCCTGCAGCAGACTCACACAGTGGAGGTATTTCAGTGCCTACCTATAGTAACGCTTGGAGTTTTCCACTGAAAACAGGTGAAATTATTTTTCACCCCTGCCATCAGAGGGGTTGAAAAAATTCTGACCCCTGCCCCCCCGTCAAGGGGTTGAAAAGTTCTGACCCCCCCCCCCCTCGAACAGTAATCAGTGAAACCCCAACAAAGTGTCAGACTATATGAGGCCCTGGATACTTAACCGACCTCAACTTTTTATGACAATGTAACTGGAAATCTGCCTTTTTCTTTCTTTTTTTGGCCTTATATTTTATGTCACTATAGCTCGATGCAGCAAGTTGGGAACCTAAAACTTAGTTTTTCCTGAATTTTCGCTAAGAAATGCTGTGGTTTAGCCAAAAATTATCCGATTTACACAATATTTGCAGCAAATGAAAGATGAAACTCATTGCTTTCAGGCCAGGGTAGATTGTATTACAATAATATAGTGCACAGTTTACCACTGAAGTACGGATTATAAATTTAAAAATCATTAGTTTGAAAAAATTGCTGTTTTTCAAAGTTTGGCCCTATATATTTTGTGAAAAAATATTCTAATCATCAGTTTTTGAAAGATAGTGCATAATACTGACCCATCAAGTTTATAAATGAGTATGCTTTTTTTCCCTACCTCTAGGGTGGCTTATTACACTATGGGAGACATGTGATTTTTGTTAGTTTGCAAAAACTGTGATTTTCAGCAAAATTTCTGCTTGGTTTTTGATGTGGGACCACATAGATCACCATATATGGATGCGTGACCACCCACTGATACCAGAATTATCCATTTTTATGGTATACTTGATCATCTTTAAAGGCATGGGAAATATCTAAGTGATACAATAAGTGTGAGAAGAATTAGCCCCATCTTATGATTCTAGTCTTTGGTGCCGACAACGCTTTTGTTGCTATTTGCAGCTAAATAGCTCAATAGTGCATTATAATAGGCCTAACATGTCTAATATGGGGTGCTAATAGCATTTCAATATGGTTTTCAATGGGTCATCAGGTCAAAACAACAATTGATGATGGAATTTAACAGAAACAAAAGGGTTTTGCACCATGGACCTGTTCACATTGTTCAGGTCTTCAGATATTCTTATCTTGAAAATGATGAAGGTATTTTTGAGCATGGTGCTTTTCCAGCCCATATGGGACCTATGGAGGGCATTTTGTCTAGTCTGACATGTATTATGAGAGAATAATGCATAGCAAATGATTTTGTTTTCATATTTTGTTATGATTTTTGAGAGAGAATCATGCACAGGACTTGTCTTCTGCTGCATATACAAAAATGTCCCTTGAATGGAGGCATTTTACATGCAGAGCTGCCTCCAAAACTGGAAAACACTCAGGTTCCCAACTTGCTGCATCGAGCTATAGATCTAGTCTGAGACATGAGTGGCATGAATGCAAAGTTACTGGTATTATTTTTTTTCCCTCTATGACTATGGCTGTGAATCTGGGTCAACTATCAGCAGTGATATGATCACTCCCTAAAAGATAGGTGCTTTTTTTAAAATTTAACATCATGGGACATAATATGGGTTCTTAGACTTAGATGTGACATGAGGCCTTAACTTAACTTAAGTGACATGACCATTTCTTAAAATGTGCATGTTACATAGGGGAACCCCCATCCACACCCCGTCAACAGTCATTCGTCTGAGTGAGATCACTGAGAACAGTCCTCCAAAAACATGGCCACTGTTTTGAGTAATTTGACTTTGTTTTGGTACATCGGCAGCGCTGAGTTTGATCTATCTACACAAAATCTAACATCTGCCTAGAGCAATTAAAGAAAAGTACACATGAGGATCATGGCTGTAAATAAAACCAATTCATTTTCAATTGTATAATTTCAGATAATCATATCTTACCATCATGATTCCTTTCCAGATTTACCCAAGGCCAACAAGCATGAAAAACGCGCAACCCTCCGTTGTTTTGCTGTTGTCAAGAGCTTTCTATTATGTCACTAGGTAGACAAGGCTATATCAACTCTTAATGTAAGAAGGTATGCTGTCGTTTCCTTGTAATCCAATGCTTGTTTCTCAAGTGAAGTAAAAAGCTTTACAAGTTAACTCTCTTGTTACGTTCTTCTTATTGATATTTACAAAGGAATCAAGAAATAATAAAGTTTGATCTATCATAATTCATCCCTATTTCAGAATGGACTCGTCTAAAACCGAAAGGCTGATAAGAGCATACTTTTCATTGGTTAGGTTTTCTTTTTCCTGTCTGTAAAATACGGCTTTTGTAATTCAAAGATGAAATGACTGTGATAGGATGTATGATCACGAATGCAGTACTTTAGACTTCTAAATGTGATCATACTTGATATAAAACCAAACATATACGAGGGAAGTATCATAAGAAAGTTTTTTTTATGTCAATTTGTCCAGGACATCGTCTTTCCCTATCCCCACAGTCAATTCCGTTTGCTAGATAAACGAATCCGTTTAAAAGAAAGTTTGGAGGACGCCATTTTTACCGCAAAGGAAAGAAAGACCGTCGGAACACAATCCAAAACGTATCCTTTACATCCGTATAAAAGGAAAGACGGAGGTAGTATCTCCCATGAGAATTATTCAATATCCATCTTTGGCTGTATTCTATATCAGCTTAGTACGTAGGGTTTATTGTGTTTTGATGTTTGTATTGCCGCAAATATCGCCCCTCCCCCTCCAGAGCGGAGCCGGGCATCCACGTCACCTCTTTCTACTACAATTTTCCGGTTAGATTTTGTTATTTAAAAGAGAGAGAGTAATCTCAGTGCCTACAGTGTAGCTGAAATGAGAAAATTTCAAATCGGCCCACTAGACAGAGATGGCAGAGTTTCAGATTTTCTCTGATTTCAGAGGTTCAAAGGAAAAGGTGATATTTTACTACAGAAATAATAATAAGGGAGTGATCATTTTTTAACAACAGGGGGGGGGCTGGTGGGTTTGCGCGTGGACGCGCAAAAAAAATTTCGACCCCCCCCTCTCAAGGGGGTAAAATTTTTTCGACCCCCCCATAAGGGACAAAAATCGCGCGAGAACGTCCCCTTTTAGCCTATAGTTTTTCCACTGAAAACAGGTGAAATTATTTTGACCCCCCCTATCAGAGGTGTTGAAAAAATTCTGACCCCCCCCTCAAACCCACCAGCCCCCCCCCTGTTGTTAAAAAACGATCACTCCCTAATAATATAAAATTTGAAATGAACATTTTATAATTCTGATATTTCTTTAAAATATATCCAACCCTAAGTGATTAATTTTGAAGGTATTTGTCACTGATTAGGGTATAACCCCCCTCCCCTTTTTTTGATTGAAGTGCCCCAAAATATTTTTCAGAGTTTCGCTAAATATCGAACTGACATCTCTGACTAGAAGTGAAGTTTGGGCAATATTGAATATAGGTTACACTATAACAGTATTATGAGTATAAGTTGTAGCCTTGTCACCGTAGTCTTAGACAAGGACTTCAAGTCTTCATTCAAAAAGCAAATACCCTTCTTTTTATCATACCTACCCATTGCAAACCAGATATAATACATAGGATATAGTATTGGAAAACAGGGAACTCCCTAACATTGGGAAGCTGGATTGAATCTGAGTGAACCACACATCAAATTTTGGGGCTGTCTATCAAACATCCGGGGGCCCTTTAGAAAAAATAAATCTAAAGTAAACATTTTGTAGATCATTTTTAACCAGAGAACGCAAGCAAACCATTCTTTTTAGCGCTGTCACTAGTGAGTACTACTCGTGAGATGAGTAGACTAGTGTATGGGTCACAGTCGCCACGGTGTAAGGGATAGGGAGGCCTTGCAATCTATTTTTGTTTGTGGCTCCTCTGCTATGGACTATTCCTGCTCACTATTCTAATGTTATAACAACAGTGTGTACTTTACTTATCAGTGAAGGAATTTTCAGAAAATAGGGAGGCGAAGTCACGTCACGTGCGGGCGGATTCTGAGCTCAGCATATTATCGCCTGCAGGCTTGAAGGATAGGGGGAAATTTTAGGCCTAGCATAACTTTTTTTAAGAATGAGAGTTGAGCCTTAAAATTTCATATATGGTGGGCCTTCAGGTCAATTCAAATATTGGTTATTTTAGTTCCAAATCAGAATTTTTTTTACGACATAGTTTATCGCGAGAATTAGGCTCCCTATATCACATACTTTTGATTTTATTCACAGATAAGACATTTCATCATTTGGAGCCCTATGGCAGATTAGCATTAGAGTATTTTAAGATTCAGAATTGCATCTCTGTAGCCTTTGTTTTAGAATTATTCATTTTGAAACTAGTATATATATGTAGTACAGGTTTCATCTCAGTGGGTTATGGTACAATTGGATTATATTTTCTGTATTTGAACAAGGTATTCACTGTTAAAGATCTCTATGGAGAAATCAGTGCTAAAGTGTGTGTTGCCATATGTGCATTTTTGTAAATCACAAATCATATGATGTTTGAGACTCCATATAGCACACACTATGGCAGGATTATTGATTATAATGCTGCATGGATTCTCTTGATTAAAAGGTCAATAGTGTAATTAACAAAGCTCTCAGTGAGTGGGGTGTACACATATTTCCAAACACTTTTATGGTGAGCAGAATGGCATGTTTCATTCAGCAGTTTAAGGGTATTTAGAGCACCATGGGTTAGACTACACCTTTGGTTAAAGAAAATACATGACTCTGTGTACATCTTTCTGGTTTGGAAAGTGGAGGTACCCCGCATATGAGGCGCACCCCCAACTCAAGACAATTACCTCCTGCGTATAAGACGCAGTCACGATCTGATTCGCGTATAAGACGCGTCTTATACGCGGGAGATTACGGTAGACTTAGACTATAGTATAGTCTATAGATCAAGTTCAGGTTTTGGATCAGTTTGGAAGATCAAAACAAACGCCATAGACTATAGTAGGTATTTGTATAACTGAGCACCACCACTCCAACGTGTTGGTCCCTGTTTGGTTTGGTTGGCCAAGTACGGCAAGAGTTTGGAAGGAGCTCAGAAGCATTTTTTCAGTTCTTAGGGTTGTAACCTGACCCCAAGTCGCACCTATCGCACTCAATATTTTTGAATAATTAACAAATTTCTTTGAGTATTTATTAGTGTGCACATTGAAAAATAGACAACAGCCCAACGCCAATGGATGTCAAGTTCGGTATCAAATTAAAGCTTAGCTTATCAACCGCTGTGGTCATTCAAAGATAAAAAAAGAATTTAAATAAAACCCTCCCTGGTCACTTTTTTCATCGCTTGGTGATGAGAAACAAGTTTGTTATTTTCGTTAGTGGCCTATGGGGTTGAAAAAATTAGGGTAGTTAGGGAGGGACATTTTGTTTTACAAATAAGTTTTTTTTAAGGCCGGCTGTAATTTTCATGCCTACGCGGCGCTAATTTGATGTGCAGGATAGTAAAAAAAACAACTTACATTTCGATAATTGTCAATAATTAACTTTTTACCCCAAAAAGGCCCATTAAAAGTTAGGGTACGGCTAAAGATTAGGGTATTACCCCCGGTAGGTAGCATTACCTGAACAGCACTTTTTATGGTAGATGTGACCTACCGTAATCTCCCGCGTAGAAGACGCGTTGCGCGTATAAGACGCACCCCAAACTCAGCACATGCATTTTCACGTATAAGACACACATTTTAATGCTGATATTTGTAAGATAAGTACATTTCTATAGTAAAAGTACCCCTCGTATAAGACGCACCCCAAACTTGAGAGAAAGCTATAAGACTCCCCAGCATTTTGTTTGGCGTAGAGGACGCGTCTTATACGAGGGAGATTACGGTAGTTACATACTAATTGCTGAATATATCAAGGGATCTAGGACATGCGTCTCCCATCTATTCATACAGTCACTTTCAAGAAGAGGTGATACCGAGACCACAAAGCGACAGGCGTCTGACTTGGGTTTGCCAATGTAAACATGCAGAGATGGAAGTCCTCAGGAATTACCCTGATTTCAGGGATTTTCGAGTTCCATAGTTCTATATAATATTATACAAAACATACATTTTTGGGGTTTTACAGGAGTATTTCAGGGATTTTTGTGCTCAAGGACTTTCATCTCTGAACATGGTGTGCACACAGTAACAGACATTATCGTATCGCAAATAAAATGCTATCATCTGTCAGATCTAAATACCATCCAAGGGATACACAATTGCTGTCATTTTCGGTACCATCCTCTGCATGTGTCTGATATACATTGTGTCACTGTCATTGTCAAGATAATTTAAATGCAGTGCAATGTCAGTTGCAAAAGTGGCCTTCACAAAATGTGATAATTTAAATAGCCAATACAAAGTCAGCTGAACAAAGAAATCTAGCGATCAAAAATTAATTGATCTGAAGGGGTTGATAGACTAGGATAATATTCACTCTATTCCCTCCAAGAGACTCAAAGTGACTCAAGGTTTGATTTATAAATATATCTTTTAACATAGGTCTACTCCAATTGAAATAGCATTGGAAGCCCCTCCGTGAACGGTTGAGGCCTAGTACCAACGCTGACTGTCAGGGCGTGGCTGTAATCGGTATCCCCTCCTCATATCACATTCTGAGCACACATGTTAAAGGCATTTCCCGACTAAAGGTTTTGCTGTGCTTTGCAGAGATGTCAGACCTTCAGAGGTCCATCTATTTTCAGATGTTCAAACTTTTCTAAAAATCAGATATCTCAGGCTTCTTCCAAATTGTGGTCATACTATGGATAGAGAGAATTACATTAATCATAGATACCCTTACAACATGTCCTTTCTTTTTCTAGGGAGCCTAAGGCTGAGCATAGTTTAACTTCAGGCTTCAGCAGGTGGAATTAAGGGTTACGTCTTTTGGGGAGAAGCGCTAAAGTGGCGCCATTTTCGCTTGTAAAATATGAGCAGTAAACTTTCGCCAGAACCAGGGACACACTTCCGATCATACCGTTTCTCCTCGAAAGGGTTCACGGGAATTAAGCATGCCTTGTGCTGCCCTCTAGCTTTTTGTAGACAAACCATTTGTCAGAGATCCTCTGATCTCTGAAATCTCATTTCAGAGGACATGAATCTAAGCTGGCTGCTGATTGGCTGAAATTCTGATGCAGTGTTTTTAATTGTATTTCTATGACCACCCATTCCAGAGAGGTTTTAATGGTTTTGAGTGAGGGGAATAGGTTGAAATGAAGACAAGATGGGTGCCTTTAGCATAATGCATTGGGGGAATGGGTGCTTTGCTAACACCCAAACATTTTCAGAGGTTGAGCCCATACCCAACTGACATCTCTGGCTTTGATTGTTTGATAACATATGCAAATGAGTTTTTCCTCTTTCAAGACACGGATTGAGGTTAGTTCATTGTTTTTGCAATAGGCAGTATGTACCACTCTCTAAGCAGATCGCTCGTCCAAACTTCCTATTTTAGGAATTATATCATGCTCTGCTTGGAGAGTGAGTATGTACCTTGCACCTCGATTCATCATTGTCATGCCATTTCTATACGATAGGTGGCAGCATCTGCCTTGTAGAAATCGGCAAAATATCAGCCTTAATTAGATAGAAATCGTGATAAGAATGAAGGGAATCGTGCAACAACAAGGGAATTAGCTAAAAATTGGACAGAGCGATTGCCAGGAGAACTGGCCAATTAGCATACATCTAGTTCTAAAGATAATGTGTAATCTTAGTGTGTAATCTTAGAGAAAATTGTACGGTATTGAAGCTCTATGTTGATAACACTTTTCAACTTTCAGTCTGATAATCCTTAACTGTCTTACAGCATACCTCGTGGAGTGGAGCAGTGCGGCAAACACGCGTTATGTCTGTGCCACAGAAAATTGTGCTTAAAAGCACGACAAAGATCTCATTAAATGACCGGTGAGAACCATTAAAGGAGAGCACTCCTCTAGGCAAATAAACATGGGCAAATAGATCTGTCACTTTGATATGCAGTCATGCATACCATACCAAATCTAGGAAACTAAAAGATGTGACAGTGGCAGCTGAAAGAACTTCTGGAAGGTCTTTCAGCACAAGATAGTCGGTCTCAGACCAGACCACCCAACATCTATAAAACATGGCACGTTATGCTCACACAAGATTTTCTTTGTACATTAAGATAACATTAAAAAGGAAAAAAAAAAAAAAAAAGCTTTAGAATTTGTGCCACGCCAATAATATTTGTCCAATTTGTTCAGTAGAACATCGTGATTGTGTGATGATGGCATACATACATGCTGTTTTTGGTTCTCACCCAACAAGAGCCTCCGCCTAGACTTGAGGCATTCACAATCACTCAAAGTGCACCCGGAGAGGTGATACTACTATCTTCACCACACTGAGCCCTAACAAGGGCGGGAACATTTCCCTCTTGGTAACTATGCTGTCTGCTCATTACCATACCTTCTTTTCCTTAATCCTTTCTTTTGGCCAGGGATGCCAGTGTGTCCGGCCTGCATACCGATGTAGGTGGTAAGGGGCACATGGGTCCTCGTCAGGCCTGTCTATCTACCTCTCACTTTCCCCCATTTCATTCCCATGAAAGGCGCTCCTCTGTCTGCCTTCGCCATAATCAGCAAATCATACTGTGGTCATCCATACATTCATGATTATGCACTATTCATCCTTCACCAATTTAATGATCATTGCTGCGCCATCATTCACCTCAAGTTCATATTCATGTATTATTGGTCATTAATTGCATCTTCATCAGAATTCATATTGCATAAGTCCACTTTTTCAATCATTTCATGTCAAACATAGACATCTTAGATCTGCCTATGTGCACTACATTAGCAAGATTTTACACTTCTGGGGCCCCGTAACTGACTAGATTTTGTAAATACTTGTCAAACAATCAATTAGAGATGTGTTTTCATTGATGTAGCATTTCCTGAAGATCAGTGCAGCAAGCTGTTTTACTCTGAAAGATTCTCATGTTGGCCCTTCTTGAACCTTGCTCTGGATATGGGGCTCTAACACTAAACATGTGCAAATTGAGACTATGGAACTGATACTTGGAAAATGGAGGAAAGGGGGGAGGATCCATCAATGGTCATATATGTGTACCTCTTAGCCTCATGCCGTATTGTTACTGGGTAGATATGAACTTTTTTTCCTTTAGCCAGTCAAGTAAAATGTGAGGAGGAGCCATATCAATATCAATATATCATTATGATGATTAAAGATAAATCACAGAGAAATTTCCTAAACAGTCATAATAGCATTCATCAATACATATCAGAGAAACTTCATTAACAGTCAAATTAGCATTCATCATTACTAGCATTTCTTTTCAGGATCATGCACATCCATATTTCACCAGATCACCCTGTTCAAAGTCCATTGCTTCATGACATAAACTCATCCATTGATCTCTCTTTATTTACTCCCCATGTTTTTCTTCAACCTGACAATGCTGAAAAATGTATGTGTGTGAGTGAACAAAATACCGTCAAAAGGGCGGAGTTACGAGTTTTCCTCTCCTAATATGGGTGCACTTCATTCCAATCCTGAAGCTTTACGAAGCTCCAATCTGTAAAGCAGCCACCACCCGTCCAGGTCCAGAATGTTCGGGCCAACATGGCGGCGCAGCAGCAGGCATCCATTAGGAATCAACGGCTGGCGCAGCAGATGGCCAACAGGCCTTCTCTGCAGGCTGCTGCATTTAAACTCAAGAAGGTAAGTTGAGTCTTGGCAGGAAATCACCAGAGCTATGTTCTAAAATTAATTTATGAAGGAATTTTCCTCGATGTTGTCAATATAGAACCAACAAAAATGGTTTCCAGTGACATTCCAAGCTTTTTGATACTGATGAAATATGAAATGAAAATTTTTCTTTGGGTCAGTAGGTTACATGTATGAAGTATGTGATATTACATAAAATGATTGTGGGATTAAATTAAATTTGACAGAAAAGCCTGCAACAACGCCTAGGGAGTAATGTCAAATCCAGACTCAGCCTAGGACCGATGGGTGCTCCACGCGGGCGTGGTATAGCTCGTGGCATGGGAGGACGTGGGCGTGGTCGTGGTAACTTCACCAATGGAAGTGGCTTCAACGATGGTTACAGTGACACAGCATCCAACTGGAGCCAAGGTAGAGGACAGCGGGGAGGTAGAGGACGAGGCATCAATAGAGGAGGCTTTGGCCGTGGAAATACACGTGGAGCATTTAGAGGAAACTGTAAGTTGAATGTAGGGACACAATGCGGCATGTTTTTGTATGTGTTATGCCTAGGCATGTATGTCAGGAACTGGGATAATCCTAACGCGAGTCCTGATGCTGGCTCTACAAAAGGAGAAACTGTTTGATACAAGGAAGATGAGAGCCAAGAAGTAAAATGCAGATATTCCATGTTTTCTAATTAAGGAATTCCGTATTATGGACTTTAATCCCCAAAAGCATTTCCTATTAGGATATACAGAAAATGATTTTCAGTCATCGGTAAATGGCATCCCTGAAAATGGCCTTGTCTACTCTATGTCCACCCATTAAGTTGGATTTTGGGACATGCAGTTGGGGGAGGGGGTGTTTGTGGTGATGGGCACAACATAATCAAGCTGACGTCGTGGCCCTACCCATTTAAATCATATGAAAAAGCTCACTACTCACTAGTCTAGATACGTGTACATGTATCTCAGTATAGTGCACATGTTTTACGAGGAAAATTGCTTTGTTGTAGCCCGAGGAAGAGGTGGTGGAGCTAATAACTTCAGGGGAGGCCGCGGATTTGCCCGTGGTGGAAGGTCTGTACTTATTTTTCTGTATATATATATATATATAATAATATTAAAAACAAACCCAGAGAAGTGCCTGGTGTGTTGTCAAATGTCTTGAACATGCCAGTATGTAGTGCTATATAAAATGGCTTTAATATTAGGGTTTAAACTGTTAAAGTTGCCTGTCAGACTTATAATGAGACTGATTTCAATCTTTAGAACTCTAATGGTCTTGTAAACGTGATGGTATTCAGCACACATTGGTTAGACAAATGGAGCTTTCCCATGGTTTTGTATTCCAGTGAATGGCCGGCATGCTCGGTTTGCCCAACATCCCAACATGTGTTTTACTTTTAAATGTAACTTGGACTGGACCAATTGCTGATCTTCTCCATCGAGGAAGGGATGACTTGTGAATTGCCCAAATATTTTACAGTATTTAAGCTTCCCTTGCTGGTAGTATGCTGACCAGCTGGCTTGTTGTCCCCAGGTTCAATGACGGCGGGGACTGGCGTGGCCGCTGGGGGAGGCCATACCGTGGCGGCCGTGGAGTGTTTAGAGGTCGCGACATGTAAGAAAAGCACATGCTTAACCAATGACTACCTCACCCTAGACTTTTGTGACTATTAGCATGTGGCTGGCTTCTAGTTGACTCTTCTTCTGTGTTGTTATTAAAAAAGTATTGAGTGAGCTGCTCTCAGCATTGGTGTGCTGATGCAAGTTGGGTGAGCTGCTGGTCCTGGTCACTAGAGTGAATACCCTGACTGTGTGTATCTGTTCAGTGATTTCATACTCCTCCACAGATATCACCAGAGGACTGGGTGGTTTCACTAGCTCTAGCTCAGTCCTACGCACTGATGGTAACTTGCTTTCCTTATGTTTACCCCTGCATGTCAGTGCCATTCACTAGCCTCTAGTCTGTGGAAGGTTCTGAATTATGAAATGAATGATTGGTAAGCTGTTATCACTCATTCACTGGGAAGTTCCAGAAATGTAATGTAAAGAAGCAAGGATTTCAGCTGAAAAAGTGAGCGTAACCATGTTGTTCCCCTTCTATATGGATGTGTGCGTACAAAAGAACTAGGATATTGCCACTCGTAGTCTTGCACTCACAGCTCGTATATATATATATATATATATATATATATATATATATATATATACCGTAAACTCCCGCGTATAAGACGCGTCCTCTACGCCAAACAAAATGCTGGGGAGTCTTATAGGATTTTTTCAAGTTGGGGGGGCGTCTTATACGAGGGGTAATTTTACTATAGAAATGTATTGAATTTACAAATATCAGCATTAAAATGTGCGTCTTATACGCGAAAATGCATGTGCTGAGTTTGGGGTGCGTCTTATACGCGCAGCGCGTCTACTACGCGGGAGTTTACGGTATATATATATATATATATATATATATATACGAGCTGTGAGTGCAAGACTACGAGTGGCAATATCCTAGTTCTTTTGTACGCACACATATATGTCTAAAAGAGTTGATGTAGTTAGGTGTCCCTCTAGTCGTCAACAGAGTGTTAGGTGGCAAGCACAGAAACCTAGGGATTTCTTTTGTCATTTTAACGCTCATTTTCCTTTGGTCAATATACTTGATTTCTGACACAGCTTGCCTCACCTGTAAGGTAGTAATTTCTTTCTTGGGTCACGCAGGCTTGACTTGATATTTCACCCCGCACTCCCAATAATACTGTTCGTATAAGGCACAGCTTAAATACGAGGATTGACCCCTAATGCTCCTAGTACGATCAGCAAAAATTGGGGGTATGACTTACAGGGATGACAGTCTTCAGGAAATTGCCTGATTTTAGGGATTTTGAAGTTCCACCCTATACATTCATATAGAAACCCAGGTTTTTGGGGGCGAATATTGGACCATTTCAGGGATTTTTGTTCTATGTGACTTTCATCCCTGGACTTAAGGGCGAGAATGGGGTACAATAGAACAGTACTAAATTGTTCAAGTAAGTCCCAGGTGCACCTTAAAGGTTTGTCAAGTTGAGTGCATCATATACATGCATTTTTACGATAGTTGCCAAATGTTGAATTTGTAAGGTAATAGCTATGTTGAAAATGTAAGGTAATAGCTTTCGAAATATTACAATATCTTTAAATTTGAATGTCCATTATGAATATGCAGTGAAAGAGACGATTGACATGTTATCTTACAGGGGTGCAGGTGGACGAGGTGGCTCTGACCAGGGTGGAAGAGGTGCAGGCCGATTTATGCGTGGTCGGGGTGGGGGTCGTGGCCGTGGTGCGGGTGGCAGAGGAGCCGCTGGACAAGGCATTTCAAATGGCCGAGGAAGAGGAATCAATCGTGGGGCTGGACGCGGTGGGGGTACCCCACTATCACGTGAACAACTTGATAGCCAGCTTGATGAGTATATGTCCAAAACTAAGGGATATCTAGATGCTGAACTAGACGCATACATGGCATCAGCCGAAGTCGAGTAACAAAAGAAATGTGTGTATATAGGAAGTGAATAACCCGAGTAAATCTATCATCTCAATTGTGTACACAGTTAAACATGAAATTGTAGAAACTCATAGATAAAGCATTACTGGCGATGCAGGGGACCATTAATGTGCAGAATATTGTAATATTACTGACCTGCACTTTAACATGTGTACAACACTCTAGTCTAAAATCTTTCTGTATATTAGAACAAATATTGTAGATGAACACCCTGAGATTTGTATGTTTTTAAGATTATAGGTTAATATGCATTTTAAGTTCCCAATACTGTTGATTGACAGGGAACGGTGCTATTGTTTGTTCAGTGGCGATTAAGTTGTTTTTAAGCAACAATGTTGCGCAAATAATGTATTAACTTAATCTCAAAGCCTATGTAATTGCGAGCTTGTGAGAGGGGATATCCAATATGTAAGAATATGGTCATATACTTGTGTAATGTTACCAAATAGCTACAAAACGTATTTGATCAACGTTCTATATAAACATAAGTGACCGTCTGAAGTCTGTTAAGAATGCTTGAAATAGATTTTGGGAAAACAATACTTCGTTTGTTTCTACTGGTTTGTAGGAATGATATACATTAACTGGCATCAAATAAGAGTGTATTTATTGATATTAAACTTGAATAAGCTTAACGTTAGAAAAATTAAGTGCTCAGAAAGACGTTAACGAAGTGGTCATCTGTCATTGTATCATACTGCCTGTGTATCAGTGTACTTGCCATATAATGGATCACAAGAAAGAAATCTCATGTCTTATTTTGTTGTGTAAAATAAAGAAGTACTATACTCGTCTTTTAACCTGAATTTATCTTGTTTTGTGGCATTTTGAAATATGAATAGGAGAGATTCACCAGAAGTCAGCCGCTCCTGTCCACATGCTTAGGGAGTGATCATCTTAACAACAGGTGGGGGGGGGGGGTTGGTGGGTTTGAGGTGCGGGGTCAGAAATTTTTCGACCCCTTGACCAGGGGGATCAAAATAATTTAAGCAGAAAAGCCTGCGCATTACTATAGGTTAAAAGGGCGCGTTCGCACATGATTTTTGCCCCTCCGGGGGGGGGAGGGGGTTAAAAATATTTAGACTCATCGAGAGGAGGGGGTTGGAATTTTTTTTATCTAACCCAAAATATTATTTTTTTTTAATTTCTGACACTTCTTTCAATTACTATCTGAAAAATTCTGCAATCTGGTTTAGTGTCAGTCGACTTTGTCAAATATTCAGATCTCCTATTTTTAAAGACAAACGCTACAGGATGTTGAATCTTCTATTGATAAACTCAAATAACTTTGGATAGCATTAGCAGGGATGAAAGTCAGAGGACATGAAAATCCCTGAAATGGTCCAATATGGGCCTAAAAACCTGGGTTTTTATATGAATATATGGGTACGAACAATCCCTGATTGTTGGACTTATTGATCAGGACAGTTACCTGAGCCACCCACCTGACAATAACTCTACACATGCACCCAGGTGGTGCGAACTCACAAACTTTCACCTGTTGGACAGGTGTACTCTGGCATAGCTATGCAGCAAGCCTAAGGGCACCTACATGTACTCCTCCACACTGCTGGGTTTTTTTGGTTTTTTTTAGCCATAATGGTTAACTGTTTAGTTTGCAATACTGCTTACCATAGAAACAAGAAACATTGCCCAAACTGTGGGGTATTGAACTACAAGTACAAGACTCAGGAGAGGAGTAACATGGATTCTCAGGAGGAGCAGGAGGAGGTGAGTCAGGGACATGCTAACATGGCCACCCCCCTGCAACCCCCAAGGCAGCTTGGTTCACCTACTGACAGCAGTCAGCTGAGTAAGTCACATACTTCCCCTGAAACTATCATTAGACAAAGAATGGCAGCAGCTGAAGAAAAGGCAGAGTTACTTAGAAGGAAAGGGGAACTGTTAGGCTTACAAGAGAGGTTAGCCGCGATAGAACTTGAGAATGCAGAGCTTGAACAATCTTATATTGAATCATTGAATGATATTACTACCAAACAGAATGCTGCCAATCAGAAGCGGCAGGCTGCATTCGTAAATTTCAATGATTTGGCTGCCCCCAGAGGCACCGTTCACCCAGAATATGGATTTACGAACACAACCAGCGGTCGTCAAGGAGACGTAACGTCCGACCTACTCACAGAAGGAGGACGCGGACAGTCCGGTCTACACACAGGACGCCGTGGTGCGGATTACGGCGAAACTCAACAGGAACAAGTTCCAGCGATGTTTGCAGCCAGGGGAGGAGGACGCGGCCGGCCCGGTCCGCTCACAGCGGATTACGGCGAGATGCTCGACGACAGAGGATTTACGAATGCACCCGGGGGAGGTGGACGCGGCCGGCCCGCCACAGCGGATCACGGCGAGGCGCAGGGCGAAAGTGCATTTAAGAACGCACCCGGGGGAGGAGGACGCGGACAGTCCGGTCTACACACAGGACGCCATGGTGCAGATTACGGCGAGACGCAGGGCGACAGGCAGTTTACGAACGCTGCCGAGGGAAGTGGACGCGGCCGGCCCGGTCCGCCCACAGCGGATTACGGTCTACACACAGGACGCCGTGGTGCGGATTACGGCGAAACTCGACAGGAACAAGTTCCAGCGATGTCCCAATATGGCGGCACTTCCTCTATGGGTGTACCAGAGCATTTGCAAGATGAATTTAGGCAGTTTTCAGCTAATAAACAGCACAGACTGCTTAACCAAAGCCAGCCAGGCCCAGTAGGGGGGAGTTCAGGTGTACACACAACAGTACAGGGCCCACCACAGTTGTACTACCTGGATGGTACCCCCTACACTGGGACTCTACCTACCCAGCAACAACAACAAAGGATGACACCACCCCATTTCCCCCCTTCAGCTACTATTCAATCAGGCCTAGCCTCTGCTGGTCTGACAGCTAAGAGTATGGGGGTGGAAGGAGACCTGGCTGGGTATTTAGATGCTAAAGATCAAGGTGATTTGTTGTCTACTTTGTTTAAAATTGGAGAAGCCACAAAGAAAAAAAGGTCACAACACTGGTTAAGACCAGATTACCACATCCCAAATGATAAAGATTTTTCTGAAATGACATACAGGGAATTGATTTATGGTATGACATGTGTTCATGAGAAACTTGCTATTGCCAACCTTCCCCAATGGTCAGCCAAAAGTTATGGGGATCACATGAGGTTTGTTGCTAGGAAAGGTCTAAATGCTTCATATACATCTAGTGCACTAGCAAAATACGAACACGATGTTACCACTAAGGTAATTTCGGGAGAGCTTGCTGGTTTTCAGACAGCCGAACATGCATCGGTGTCTGATAACCTAGGTTCCAACAGCTTACAAGTGGTTCATGACCTCAGGGCTGAATTAACTAAATTAAAAGCCAGCTCGAAGCAAAGCGGGAAAGGCAAAAGTAACCAGTCACAGAATAGAATTAATTGCCCAGCCGACGTGTGTGCTTTGTATAATTTCACCCGCTGTGGGTACAATCCGTGTAACAGATCACATGTATGTGCTGTATGCAGGGGCCCCCACCAAGCAAAAGGAGGGTGCAAGAACCAGGCAACTACAGCAAGCAGTACAGCCAATGCAAGGGTTGGGGGCTCCACTCTCTTCGTTCCATCCACACAACATAACATAACTTGATGTGAAACCGTCCCGACATGTAACATAGCATTTCAGCAGCCAATTTGGTAGATACTCTCTGTGACAGGGACTCGCTCATTTGTACCTCCAGTTTGTCGTTGTCTGCTTATGGAGACTATGCTCCCATGTGGGACATTAGATCTTCTCATACACTCAAAGGAGTGAAGTCCCAGATGAAACCAGCTGGATGGCTATCTATGTTAAGCGGCGGTCCCAATTCAGTTTTTGGCATTAACGCATGGGATTACGACTCACATTTTCTCTTAGACGGCATGATGCATGGGTTTAAACTAGTAGACCCAGGTTCACCTATCCCATCATACAGTACTAAAAACTATGTACCCAAGGAAGCTGAGAGCTTCATCGATGAATTGCTAAAATCTGAAATCAAACAAGGGAAACTGTCACAAGTGCAGTCACCCCCTACATGCATTCATGCATTAGGCGCAGTTGAAAAGAAAGAAGGCGGATATAGGCCAATTACAGACGCAAGTCGACCAGAAGGTCTTTCTATAAATTCTCATATGAGCGAAACTTTTCAACACTTCAGCTACACAAGTGTCGACAATGTATCTAGGGTTCTAAAACCGGGTATGTTTATGGCCGTCACAGACATATCAGCGGCATATCATTCTATCATGATAAGACCTAAAGACAGGCAATACCAAGGACTAAAGTGGTCGCTTGATTCCGAGGAAGTTTATTTGGTGGACAACTTTGTATTGTTTGGTACAAGAATGGCAGCTTTTCTTTTTAATAGGATAATGGATAGCATCACTCGCTACATGAGAGCGAATGGTTATTACTGCTTTAACTACCTCGACGACCTACTTACCATGGGCAACTCGTTTGAAGAGTGCCAACAAGCTCAATTATTCCTGCACAGCGTTCTACACTCGTTGGGATTCTATGTGTCTTATAAGAAGGTACTGTCCCCTGCACAAGTACAAATATACTTAGGAATTGAGATTGACTCAGTGGAGATGCGACTCCGATTACCAGATGATAAGGTCAAAAAGCTGCACAGTGAGCTTAGTTTCTTCGCAGGTCGCCGTAAGGCAACAAAGAAACAACTGCGCCGCTTATGTGGAATCTTGTCTCATTGCTCTACCCTGATTACTAAACCTTCAAAAATCACCCCCCCGCCCATGTGCCTTATACGATTTCCTTCAACTCAGGGTGCATCTTATATGCGAGGTGTGCCTTATATGCAGGAGATAAGAGTAACAAGTTTTCTCTCCATGAACCTTTACAGCATGATTTGCATGAGATTTAAGTGGGATGAATTTATGCAGTTATTCTCCTGGGAAACATGTAAGATCACCAGCATGACATGTCTTGTTGTTCATAAGAGACTCAGATTCTTTCGAAGATGGTGCATACTACGTATCATCTCTATTAGAATGTGTGACTTGTAGATGAAATAGGTTAAAATTCAGCTGTAGCTGCATGTACTGGTAGTCATTGACAAGAAATGCACATTGGTATTGATTAAATGAAAAAGATCTCTGAATATAGTTCTACCCAATTAGATTTCACTGAACTGGATCAATTCGATTACCTTTAGTCTTTCAAAAAGAGTCTCTGATACATTTTATGGTGACGAAATTCGCTGCACTTTGGATAAATACCCTAAAAATAAATGCCCCCCCCCTCTAAGAATAGATAAAATACAAACGGCACCCCTGTAAGAATACCCTGAAAAAATTTGCCCCGCCCCCAAGAATACCCTAAAAATAAATGGCGCCCCCCTCAATTTGCTCACCCCCACCCCTGCCATAAATAACGAGGACGCTAGGGGTCGAGAGGGTGCAGCAAAGCTGCAAGACCACTTGCATGAGGGGTTTAGGAGTTTCTGGGCATGATGCACCAATTACTGATGTATATTGACTAATTTCTGACAAAGAGTGAGTAATTACTGATGTTTATCTAACTATCTGGGCCTTAACTGTGCTTTTTTGCTCATAACCCCAGTTCCTTATCCAGCCATAACGCACTCTGAGACCTTTTCTTCGTCTTCAACAAGCTGCTGGTTTCAATCCGGACATGTTATTAAATTGGAAAAGTATACAAAGTCAACTCCTCCATACGTTTCCAGTTAAAACCGTTTAGGTTCAACGGGGAATCGATCCCCGGCTGCTGGGGCAGGAGGCGAGCTCGCTGTCCACTATACCAGGGCGACCGGTGGTAGATAGGAATCTACATCAAGAATTTGAAAAAGTTGTCCGACATACCTGATGTTTACACACCTCGTTAGCCTAGAATCCATAAAACCTGGTGGAGTTATTCACAGGAAAACATTGTTAGATATCCTATATGAACATGCCATGCCAAATTCCTCCATTTTCTTTGAAATAAATAAGAATCCATTGATTTTCCACATTGATACGAGTCGGGACCCGCCCCGTCCGGCCATTCCTTGCTCGACGCGTGGCTGACCTAGTTTTTACATCCGGGCACCTCCCCGCTATGTCAACAAGACGAAATGGCCGTGTGTAGCGGGCCGTGTGCGTTGGATCGGTATGGAAAATCAATGGATTCTTATTTATTTCGAAGAAAATAGAGATATAGCGCTGCTAGAATAACAGAGCTTGACATCCTTGGATTATACCTGAAAATTCGTTGGAAATACGAGGGTTTGACGGGTGGAGTAAAAACAATGGCTACGCTGGCTTGGCAAACCGTGCGGATAGGATCCACTTACAAAATATCTTCTGGATTAATTCTGGGGTTATAAGGTAAGAAATTGATACAAAATGGAGAAATATGTTCGATGAACGCTTTAATCAACGTTATGAGAGAGCTTCGCGGTCGTGGAATATTGAACCATAGACCCACGCGTGCTCTCTCATAACGTTGATTAAACACTAAATAAACCCACTCGTGCGTACCCATAACATACATTAAACGCTAAATATTGACTAATTTCTGACAAATTATGAGCAATTACTGACATATCGAGAGTGAGTGAATAATAGATGTTTATCGCCATTTCGACAGCTGAGGTCATATTCATGGCGAGAACTACATTACACAATTTTTGAGGAATGTCTCAGTAACAGCGCATATATGTGCACCACACACATCCGAGGGGAAAGGAAAGAGGAGAAATAGACCCTTTTAAGTGAGCTAGGGAAGCCCACCGAATTATGAACCCCCACCGAAAAAAAAAATTGCTTCGAATCTTGACATGATATCTAAGTACTGACATACATTGACTAACTGATGACAAAATATTTAATATTGAGTAAGTACTGACATATATTGACTAATTGCTGACAAAGAGTGAGTAATTACTGATGTATATTGAATAATTTCTGACAAATTATGACATATCGAGAGTGAGTGAGTGAGTAATAGATGTTTATCACCATTTTGACAGCTGAGGTCATATTCATGGCGAGAACTACATTACACAATTTTTGAGGAATGTGTCAGTGCCCGAGCATATATATATGTGCACCACACACATCCGAGGGGAAAGGAAAGAGGAGAAATAGACCCTTTTAAGTGAGCTAGGGAAGCCCACTGACATATCGACTAATTGCTGACAAATAGTGCATAGGTACTGACATATTTTGACTAATTGCTGACAATTTTTTTTGTTTGTTTGTTTAGTTTTACGTCCGGGGGCCATCGAGGAACTCAGACATTCAAGGTTTCTCGGACATTAAGTCCTTTCTTTTCTTTTTGGACAGGTATTTATATGCTGCTTGCCCGACACAGCAGTGACCGAATCTATGAATGACCGAATCTATGAGATGAATGACCGAATCTATGAGGAGGGTCGAGGGGGAAAACCGCTACCGGGGCTTCATTCCCCTACTCTTTTCGAAGGATAGCAAGTGTTCTTTTATTTGCCTGGTCCCATAGGCAGGGCCAGACAAACCACGGCCTTTGATCACCCAGACGTGGTTCACTGAGGGGGAATTCCATGGCAAAAGACAAGCATGTAAGCCCAGGCCCACGCATATGGACACCAGCTGCCCACATGCTCACCCCAAGACACAAGAAACCCCAAGTTTGTCGCCTTTTACGAATATGGTATGCCCACTGTTAGTATGGAAGGAGATTTCTCCTTGTGGACTCCCAATGAAGTTATTCTGCTCCTTCATGCCCTCACATGAAGGTCCCCACTCCACAGGGGGATGCTGACAAATAGTGACAAAGTACTCACAAATAGTGACAAAGTACTCACATTCATTGACTTATTGCTGACAAAATGCAAGTAAATACTGACATATACTGACTAATATCTGACAAATTGTGAGTAATTACTGATATAAATGGACTGATTGTTGTTATATAATTATAATAATAAGTACTGGCATATATTGACTGTTTGCTGACAAAAAGTGAGTAAATACTGACAAATATTGACTAATTGCTGACAAATTGTATGTAAATACTGACATGTGTTGACTAATTTCTGATATCTAGTGACTAAGTACTGACATATATGGACTAATTGCTGTTATATAATGACCAAGTACTGACTGATTTGGCTGATTGCTGACAAATAGTGAGTAAATACTTACATATATTGACTAATTTCTTACAAATAGTCCATAGATACTGACATATTTTGACAAATACCAGTCAAGGCAAGATGCACAATTGAATCAATGGCTATTTCTCTGTAATATATTGACTATTTGCTGACAGATTGTGAGTAAATACTGACATGTATTGATAATTGCTGATATAGTGTGACTAAATCCTGTGTATATTGACTAATTGCTGACAAATTATGAGTGTAGTGTAAGGTAAAGAATACAGTAGGGTTGTATAGATTGTCATAAAATAAAGTTTGTATTTTCTGGTTATATCTGTAACATTGAGAATGTCATAGTTTATAACTAAATGGGTTAGAATCAAAGTACAGTAAAGGTATGTTGATGGTTGTATGTTTCAATGACCTAGTATTATGTGGTAATCCTACATCAGCATGCTTGGAACATATACACTGGCTGATCTCATGCCTGCTGATGTCATACTTGTCTCATGTGTACCACTCAGTGTGCTTACTTCATCCTTTTAGCTGATATCATCAGTCACCTGTTTGTCTCCCTATCTGACATCAGTCTGACCTCATACTTCTGGATGATGTGAGACTCTGATCTCAGCCTTTAGATAGCATATAAAAGCAGGTCCCTCTCTCCTCCTCCTCAATCACTACATCTGATCTGTGCTGTTCACATCAACCCTATGGACTACCTTGCTGATATACTGGACTTTGTACCTGAGGACTAAGAGGAGGCAATGTTCTTTGTACAGGTTATTACCCTGAAGGTTATTATACCAGATTACCCTGAAGGATATATCCATGCTAAGGTTGGACTACTGAATGTTATTGCACACAGTTATGTTCAATGGACTCTATGCTGAAATGTTATATTACCTGAGGAAATTTGTGTGTTACTATGTGCTACTGTGACAACCATAGGAAATAAGTGTCTACCAAAGGGGATTAGGCCTCCTGTGGCTACTTCAGCAATAAACCTGTCAACAAGTCAACTTGTAACAAAGACTTTGTCTGCAATCATTGGCCAAGGCCACCACATTTGGTACAAAGAATAATCTTCAAGGATCCTCAGCAAGGACTAAGCAAGTCATCATGTCACAGATTGGTTCCAGGCACAGGGAATCAAGCAGGATGTTGGATCCACATAGTGTCAAGACTGAACAACTGGTGACACTGCGCCGCTCAAGAGGTGGGTATGCTGGATATTTAACTAAGAAAATTGATATGGTGATTCATCTGATGAACAAGGATGCTGGACTGCCTGAACTCAAAGTTGCAGTTGAGAAAATGGCAACTGCATTCTCAAACTTCTATTCAGTGCATCAGGAGATCATGGATTTAGTAGTGGACATTCAACCTGATAGGGCCTCAACTGAAGAGGCTGTGTATTCCCAGATGGAGGGAAGGTTTGTTGACACAAAGAAACAGTATGACATTCTCCTGGAACAGCAGAGACTGCAGGACAGTATTTATGCTCATGACAGTGTGTCTCAGGTTGGCTCTGGTGCCACCTCCAGGGCATCAAGGGCATCAAGCACACGAGCTAAGGCAGTTGCAAAACGGGCTGCTCTTGAAGTCAAGGCTAAAGCCCTCTGGGAGTTACAAGAGCTTGAGCTTACCCAGCTACAACTAGAACAAGAAGTTGAAGAGCAGCGAGCAGAGGCACGCCGTCGAGAAGAACAGCAGCGAGCAGAGGCACGCCGCCGAGAAGAACAGCTTTGGGAAGAGGCTGAACGTCAGCAGGAAGAGGCTGAACATCAGCGCAGGCAGAAGGAGCTGTGGCTGGAGCGTGAAAGGAAGAAAATGGAACTACGCCGTCAACAACTACAAATGCAGTTTGAACTTGAGGCTGCAGCAGCTGAAGAAGATGCCCTGACCAAGTTTGTTGAGTATCCTGATTATGTGTATAAAGGATCAAAGGTCAGTCAAAATATTCCTGATAGACATTTTGGTAATAGCTTTGCTTCTTTGTCTAAAAATGCTGTTGCTAGAGATGATACTGATGTAAAGTTGCAGTGTGGGGGTATATTCACTTCAGCTAATGACAATGGGGTTTCTCATCATTCGGGGGGTCCTATAGGTACTAGTACTGCCAGAAAACCTACCACCTTTAGTTCAAATGAGAAAGAACCAGAAGTGAGGAAATCAAAGCTCAACCCTTTTGCACCTGAGTGGTCAGGGTCACCTATAGCAGGTTACCAAAACCCTTTTGCACCTGAATGGTCAGGATCACCTATAACAGGTTACAATGATAGAAGATCAGACGAGACATTCACCATTGGACAAGTAGCTCAGATTGTGGAGTTAGTGAAATCACCACAAGCTTCAGATAGGAATAGTGAGAAACAGCCATCAGACCCCAACCTCAAGGGTATAAATCAAACTCTTGGTGAAATCCAAGAGAAAAGTCAGTCAGCCTTAGAATCCCAGATAATCCAACGTCAGATGCTAGATGTTATTCGTCTACCAAAGACTAGCCTGATGAAATTTGATGGGGATCCTATGAAGTACTGGACCTTTATGAATGCCTTTGATGCTAGTGTAGATAAGGCCAATATTGAGGCTAGTGATAAACTGAACAGACTGTTTGAGTATTGCACAGGAAAGGCATCAAAGGTAATACAGCCATGTGCATTAATGGCCCCATCAGAAGGCTATAAGAAGGCCAGAAGCCTGCTGAAACAGAGGTTTGGTAATGACTTTGTGATCTCAAAGGCATGGGTCTCAAAGATAACTGAAGGCCCAGCAGTGAAGCCAAATGATGGTGAAGCTCTTCAGGACTTTGCTGATGATGTTAGGGGCTGCATGGAAACACTTCGAGCTATGAATAAGCTCAAAGAGGTAGAATCTCAAGATAGAATGGTGAAGATCTTGACAAGACTGCCATTGTATATCCAAACTCGATGGCGTAAGGAGGCCTTTAAGATCCGTGAGAGATTTGGGGAATACCCAAACTTTGATGAATTTGTCCAGTTCCTTGAGATGGTAGCTGGAGAGGCTAATGACCCAGTATTTGGGAATATAGGGTCAGTCACCAAGGAACCAAAGGGCAAGCCTTCCCAGTCCAAGAAGAAAGGATCAAGCTTTAATGTTAGTGTGACTGATACTGACACCCAAAGCAAAGATGTCAAAGTAAAACCTGTAGATCAGACCCAAAAAGAGAACAAGCCCAAGGAATACAAGTGCCGTATATGTGATGCTGATGGTCACAGAGTGAGTGGATGTGACAAGTTTAAGAAGATGTCCCTGGAAAAGAGATGGGAAGTTGTGAAAGAGAAAAGACTATGTTTCAATTGTCTTGACTTTGGTAATCACACTTCTAAGGAGTGTAAAAGACCAAAAGGCTGTCAAGAAAAGGAGTGTAAAGGGAAACACTCTGCATTGCTTCATCAACCAGCAAAGGTCACCAAGTCAGAGTCCTCAAAGGATGAGGAACAAAAGGAAGATCAGAAGTCTCAAGACAAGCAGGTAGAAGCCAAAAGTTATGCCTGTGGGCAATCAGATATTGTAAGCTCAAAGGTTGCCCTACCTATAGTTTCAGTGTATGTCAGAGGAAAGGGACAGAGCAACTACATACGTACCCATGCCCTGCTTGATCCAGGAAGCAACAAAACCTTCTGTTCTAAGGACTTGGTAAAGCAACTTGAAGTAAATGGAGAAAAGACCTCCCTGTCATTAGAAACTCTTGGTGAGGGTAAAGATATGGATAGCCTTGAAATCTCTCTTGAAGTCACAGCAACTACAGGGCCAAAGAAGAAAAGAAGAGTAGTTCAACTACCACGAGTCTATGCCCTGACAAGGTTCCCAAAGCTAAGGGATAGTATACCATCTTCAGGAGATGTAAAGAAATGGGATCATCTTAAGGATCTGACAGTATTCCATAAAGAGAAGTCAGATGTCACTCTTCTTATTGGTCAGGATGTCCCAGATGCTCTAATCCCCCTTGAAGTGAGGAGAGGAAGGGAAAATGAACCCTATGCCACTAGAACAATTCTAGGCTGGACACTCAATGGTCCTCTACAAGGTGAGAACCAAGATGGATCTGCTCTTTGCAATTTCATTCAAGCTGACCAGGGACCAGATGTAAGTCTGGAAGCACAAGTTGAGCAGTTCTGGAAATTGGATGTGGCTCAAACTTTGGCTGGAAGCCTCCCACAGATGTCTCAAGATGACAAAAGGGTCCTGGATGTCTGGAATGGGTCCATCAAACTAAAAGATAACCATTATGAGATGGACATACCCTTTAAGGTCACACCACCAGATCTGCAAGACAATAAGAAAATGGCAGAGAAACGCTTACAGAGTCTTGGCAGAAGATTGTCCAAGGATGCCAATCTTCATAAGCTTTACAAGGAAGGTATAGAGGATTTAGTTCAGAAAGGATATGCAGAACCTGTCCAGGAAAATGAAGATGACAGCAGTGTCAAGTGGTACATTCCTCACCATTCTGTCACAAGTCCAAATAAGCCAGGCAAGCTTCGGATTGTCTTTGATTGTGCAGCAGAATATGGTGGCACATCACTAAACAGGCAAGTGCTGCAAGGCCCTGATATGACAAACAAATTGATTGGAGTGTTGCTAAGATTCAGGGAAGACCACATAGCAATAATGGGTGACATAGAAGCCATGTTTCATCAAGTACGTGTGTCTCCACAACACAGAGATGTACTAAGGTTCCTGTGGTGGAAAGATGGCAACCCTGATCTTCCCCCAGAGACATACAGAATGGCAGTACACTTGTTTGGTGGAGTATGGAGCCCTAGCTGTGCAAGCTTTGCTCTTAAGCACACAGCTGAGGACCACAAGACTGAGTTTGATGAAGAGACTGTCAAGACTGTAATGGAGAACTTCTATGCTGATGACTGTCTCAAATCAGTATCAACAGTAAATCAAGCAAAGAGATTGCTGGATGAACTTTGTCAGCTTTTAAGCCTTGGAGGTTTCCGGCTGACCAAATGGATCTCTAACAACAAAGAGGTCATAGAATCTGTTTCCCCTGAGGACAGAGCAAAGGAGGTCAAAGATCTTGATCTGGACTCAGAGGCACTTCCAGTGGAAAGGGCACTAGGTGTTCAATGGGACACTCATGAAGATGTATTTGGCATTAAAATCAAGGAAAAAGAAGTGATATTCACCCGAAGAGGGCTTCTCAGAGTGGTCAGTTCTGTGTATGACCTTTTAGGTTTTGTATGCCCATTCATTCTCCAAGCAAAGAAGATATTTCAAGATGAATGCAAGAGAGATAAAAGTTGGGATGATGAGCTGGAGCCTGACAATGTAAAGAAGTGGAAAAGGTGGTTGGAAGAACTGCCACATCTTGAAGAGTTCAAAGTGAGACGTTGCCTTGTGCCACAGGACTTTGGTAAGTGTGTGAAGATCCAACTTCACCACTTTTCTGATGCATCTGAAGAAGCTTACGGCACAGCATCTTATCTTCGTGTGGTAAATGAACAAGGACAAATCCACTGCTCCTTCCTGTTAGGCAAATCAAGACTTGCTCCCATCAAGCACATGACAATTCCCAGACTAGAGTTATCAGCAGCTGTGATTGCTGTGAAGATGGACAGCTTACTGCGAAGAGAACTTCGTCTGAAAATCACAGAATCCATCTTTTGGACTGACAGTATGATAGTCTTGCAGTACATCAAGAACACTACCAAGAGGTTCCAGACTTTTGTTGCCAACAGAGTAGCAATCATCCATGATGGATCTTTACCAAGTCAATGGAGGTATGTAGATACCAAATCAAACCCAGCAGATGATGCTTCACGTGGCCTCAGTGCAAATGAAATTCTGTCTAGCAAAAGATGGAAACAGGGACCGGACTTCTTGTGGGAGAATGAGTCCCAGTGGCCGGTTGTTCCTCAAACATCTCCTGACATGCTAGCAGATGACCAAGAAGTGAAGAAAGAAGCAAAGGCATGTGTTGTAGTCACTGATGCACCTGATCACTTGGAGCAAATGTTCAAGCGGTACTCAAGCTGGTATCGTCTAAAAAGGGCAATTGCATGGCTGATCCGCTTCTGTGATTGGCTGACAAAAGGAAAGCCTAAACTGACTCCTAGCCTAACTGTTGATGAACTTCAAAATGCAGAGAGAAGCATTATCAAGCATGTACAACAAAATTGTTATTCAGATGAGTTCAGAAGCCTAAAATCAGGCAAGCAAGTGTCTCACAAGAGCACAATCTTCAAATTGGAGCCATTCAGAGATGAGGATGGTATGCTCAGAGTACAGGGCAGACTTCAAAGTGCACCGATAATTGACTCGGCCAAGCACCCTTTGATACTGCCTAAGGACCATCATATTGCAGAGCTTATTGTGCGACACACACATGAATGGACCTCCAGACACTCAGGTAGAGAGTATGTACTCTCAAAGGTCCGAGAAAAATACTGGATACCACAAGGACGTCCCTTAGTGAATAAGGTATTGCAGAAATGTATCATATGCAAGAAACTGAGAGGACAGTTAGGAGTTCAAAAGATGGCAGACTTGCCAACAGACAGATTCACACCTCACAAGCCTCCCTTCACCTACACTGGTGTGGACTGTTTTGGCCCATTTTATGTAAAAAGGGGCCGTAGTCAAGAAAAGAGGTATGGCTGTCTTTTCACCTGCTTAACAACCAGAGCAATACATATAGAAATCCTCAGCTCAATGGATGGTGATTCTTTCATCAACTCACTAATCAGGTTTATCTCTAGGAGAGGAAAACCTGAAAAGATCAGGTCAGACAATGGAACCAACTTTGTTGGAGGAAATAAAGAGTTGCGGGAGTCAATTCAAAGGTGGAATCAAGACCACACGACACAGGAAAGTCTCTTGATCAGAGAGATAAAGTGGGAGTTCAATCCGCCAGCTGCATCCCACATGGGTGGAGTCTGGGAAAGGCAAATCAGGACAGTACGTAAGGTACTGAACTCCATACTAAAAGCTCAAGTCCTTGATGATGAGAGATTGAACACAGTATTCTGTGAGGTTGAATACATAGTCAATGGTAGACCACTCACTCCAGTGTCAGATGATCCAAAGGACTTGAAACCTCTCACCCCAAATGACTTGCTTCAGTTAGGTGTAGGGCTTAGAGCACCCCCAGGAACCTTCCGAAAGGAAGACATGTACAGTCGTAGGTGGAGGCATGTACAGTACCTGGCAGACCAGTTCTGGAAACGATGGGTAAAAGAGTATCTCCCTACACTGCAGCTAAGACAAAAATGGTTAGACACAAAGAGAAATATCCAAACTGATGATCTTGTATTAGTTATGGATGAGAATCTAGCAAGAAATAGTTGGCCTCTTGGGCGTGTTGTTAAAGCTTTCCCAGGTAAAGATGGTCTAGTTCGATCTGCAGAGGTCAAAACTGCTACAAATGTACTTGTCAGACCTATTGACAAGCTTTGTTTGCTTGAGTCAGTCACATCATAGACATATCATTAAGTTTTGTTTGTGAATAAAGGTCATCTGATGTGATGTTATATTTGATTCAGAGTAACCATGCTCATTGTGTAAATCCCATTGTGTTGTATGAAATAAGAAAAGGATACATGAGACATTGCTATTGCATTTTGTGTTGTAACTATGGTAATAGTCATACCCAAGATATTGTTTAACATTTCATCAGTTATACAAGGTTGTATACTGTAATCATTTCTGTATGGTTAAACTTGTTTTTTGATAATTGTAAAGGTTAAAAGGGATTGTAAATGTTCACTTCTAAGGTTCACATTTAAGGGGCCGGGAATGTAGTGTAAGGTAAAGAATACAGTAGGGTTGTATAGATTGTCATAAAATAAAGTTTGTATTTTCTGGTTATATCTGTAACATTGAGAATGTCATAGTTTATAACTAAATGGGTTAGAATCAAAGTACAGTAAAGGTATGTTGATGGTTGTATGTTTCAATGACCTAGTATTATGTGGTAATCCTACATCAGCATTCTTGGAACATATACACTGGCTGATCTCATGCCTGCTGATGTCATACTTGTCTCATGTGTACCACTCAGTGTGCTTACTTCATCCTTTTAGCTGATATCATCAGTCACCTGTTTGTCTCCCTATCTGACATCAGTCTGACCTCATACTTCTGGATGATGTGAGACTCTGATCTCAGCCTTTAGATAGCATATAAAAGCAGGTCCCTCTCTCCTCCTCCTCAATCACTACATCTGATCTGTGCTGTTCACATCAACCCTATGGACTACCTTGCTGATATACTGGACTTTGTACCTGAGGACTAAGAGGAGGCAATGTTCTTTGTACAGGTTATTACCCTGAAGGTTATTATACCAGATTACCCTGAAGGATATATCCATGCTAAGGTTGGACTACTGAATGTTATTGCACACAGTTATGTTCAATGGACTCTATGCTGAAATGTTATATTACCTGAGGAAATTTGTGTGTTACTATGTGCTACTGTGACAACCATAGGAAATAAGTGTCTACCAAAGGGGATTAGGCCTCCTGTGGCTACTTCAGCAATAAACCTGTCAACAAGTCAACTTGTAACAAAGACTTTGTCTGCAATCATTGGCCAAGGCCACCACAATGAGTAAATACTGACATATTTCGACTAATTGCTAACAAATGGTGATTAATTACTAACATATATTAATTAACCGCTGACAAATAGTGAGTGATTACTATCATACCATAGCACTAATAATAACCTGTTATAGCCTTAAACTCAATACATGTACCGTAAAAACACAGATTAAAACACAAATTAAAACACAGAATGCCGTCAACATTTTCAATCAAACACCAGAGAATGGAGAAATAGAAAGACATCCATTCAGCAATGACACACATCTATATATGGAAAAGCACCAAGATACTGGATAATTATGCTAATTATGCAAATAATATGCGCGGATATGGAATGTTTGGTATCAATCTGGGGTGTTGCGTCCCCCTAAAGAACATGCCCCCCTAAAAAAATTAGTTTCGGAAAAGAATAAGCGAAATAATTTTTTTAACTAGCGGCCTTTCCGGCCTGAGCCAGTCCACCTGCGCCCTACCTCCAGCCAAAACCTATCTGTTTTAAGTGTCACCGGCAAAAAAGGGCAGGGTTGAGGAAGGAATGGATCGAAATATAGGCTTTTTTGGGACGCGGGGGCAGACACCAGTCCAGGTACTGGCAGAGAGGTCCAAGAACTGGCAGTTTTACAAAATAAATTGTATCTCCCTTAGGGAGTGCGCAAAATTTTTTTACGCCCCCCCCTCGACGGCAGTCAACATTTTTAGCGCCCCCCCCGTGCCAGAGGCGCAGAGTGTTTTCGCGCCCCTCTTTGATCTATAGTAGCGCACGGGCTTTTTTGCTAAAAAGAGGGTGAATTTTTTAGCCCCCCCCCCTCAAGAGGGGTCCAAATTTCTTTAGCCCCCCCCTCGGGAGGGGTCTGAAAATTTTACGCCCCCCCTCAAACCCACCCTCCCCCCCTGTTGATAAATAATGACCACTCCCTTAATAATAGGAGTTTCCCATAGTGTGACCTATAGATAAAGGGTAGCTCGAGCTGGTGAACGTCATGGCGGTCTTTATTTTCAGATCTTTCCAACAAATCGTCGTAGGAAAAAAATTCAAACAGCTATGGACTCTTCTGGAAAATCGTTTTTCTCTCGGAACCCTATTATCGCCCAACGATGTCTCTCTGGCTTCAGGCTATTTTGGCCTTTCCCCAGCATTTTTGGCCTCTACAATGTTTTGAGGGTATTCATGAAAGAATGATACAGACCTGTTCTCGGACCACCAATCTTGGACCACCAACGGGGCGGCGCAGCACGCAGTGTCATGCTTTGTTCAAATCTAATAATTTCCTGCAATTTCTCGGCACCATGCGGCAAACAAGGACGAGTTGTGACAATAATCCGTATGTACTGCGACAATAAAGCAAGATTTCTTTCAAATAACAACACATTTGGGCTAAAAACACCAACACATCGTCACATTGTACACCGACCGGGCTGCCGCGCTGCTGGCTCTATGAGTTCAAGCTGTCATCGGCACACGGTCGGCGCTTTGCCTGCCGAGCAAATCTACACCGACCGGTCTGCCGCGCTGCTGGCCATATGAGTTCAAGCTGTCATCAGCACACTGTCGGTGCTTTGCCTGCCGAGTAAATCTACACCGACCGGTCTGCCGCGCTGCTGGCTATATGAGTTCAAGCTGTCATCGGCACACGGTCGGCGTTTTGCCCGCCGAGCAAATCTACACCAAGGGGGGGGGGGCTATAGACCAGTTGAGGTATGGAACTGGGGTGCGATTGGTACATTGATTTACAGTGGAGGGAGGGTAGAGCTCTCGGCAAAGTCTATGGGCCGATGCAGTTGTAATATGACCACTTCCGCTAAAGCAGCGGAAAGTGATCAATGAATGCTCCCTAAGGACAAGAGCGGCAGGCGCCCAGCAGCCATTTTGGGAACTAGTACATTCTTCTCATTGAGAGGGATCCGTCAGTTATTGAAGCAAGTTTCTATCATTATTAGTTCAAAAGTTATGTCTAGTAATATAAATGCATTTTGATCAAGTTTGAAGAAGCTTTGCCAAAGGACTACAAACCCCCCTCTGTAGGGACCCCAGAAAAAAATGGAATCTATTAGATACCACAGTTAACCAATTCTTTTGGATAGAGCCTGAGCAAGGAAATCTAAATCTTTTGGAATTTTGTTTCTATCTATCATAGAACCCGAGATATGATGAAATTTATGTCGGTAAATCCCAGGATTTGCTACCCATACATTTCTATTATAATAGAGGCAATTAGAGCTAAGAAGTTGTGGCCAAAGACATTCAAAATCTAGGGTTTTTCTAAAACACCCTGTCAAACCTAATTTCACTTCTAGTAGGAGTTTTTAAAAAATTCCAAAAATCCTAGATAGATAGATATATGACCTAATTAATCGAGTAGTCGAATGACCTTTTGACCTTGACCTTTGACCTAGATCTTACTCTCGGAGGTCACCGAGCTTCACGTTCAATCAACAAAATCCTTTGGGAGCATGTGAGAGCATCGTCCGATTGTTCTGAATTTTTTTACAGTGCATCTTGAGATAAAGTCCAACCTAAATACTGAGTAGCAACAAGTAGCATTGGCAACTTCATGGTCTGGGCAGATTCTGAAAATACCATGTCTTAGACAATAGCAGAATCCTATGTTTTCTCACATGGAAGCACTTTTGTTGTATATGGTTGGATAGGCCTTTCTTTGGTCTATACATTCAACTATTAACCTGTAAACATATGTTAAAGAGCACTCCCTCAGAGAAGGGTTTTAGTGCAGTGTCTGCAGAGTCTGCCTGGGCCCCCTGCACAGCTCCCACTGCAACTACCCTAAGTGGCGCCCCTAGTGGATTCTGGGGTCCCTACCCTCTGGCTGTGGTCCATAGGCTTAAGCATAAGGGTTCCCAACCCCCTTGCATACACACTCATCTTGTGCAATTAGTAGCATTAGAACCATATGATTCTACATTTCTATCTTGAATAACACATGTTAAAGGACATATTTGTAGTTATAGAGAAAAGTTGTTTGTCCAGTTTGGAATTATTCACCAATCCTCCAATATCCAAATTGTCTAGGTGTTGCCCATTGGACTCAATGCTTAAGTATCCTACAAAAGATGGCTGCTACTGAAGAAAGTAGCATTGCTACCACAACTTTTTATTCCACATTTCAATTACACATCATGTAACAAATATCCCAAGTTACAAGGAAATCCTGTCAATTAATGTTTGGGTCACCTGGGGCCCGTCCTTAACTGTAGAAATGAATGGGAAAAGTATTTTTTTCATATTTGCTTTTGACTCATAAATATATAACAAGGTGCCGTGCTTTATTGTGCATAGTGCATGGTAATGTGTCTGGAATCCATAAAAGAACGAGTCAAGTAAATGTGGGTCAACATGGTAATTGTACGCCCCTGCACCCCCTTGTAGGAGTACCTTTCAACATGTTGATCCGCATATAAACCCCTTTGAGGGTCCAGCCCGTATATGTAAATGTATTAAAATTTGAAAGTCCCGACAAAAGTCCCATCCATCCAAGACAGTCATTGTTGATCCTACAATTAACATCACAGTGTTGTCAAGGTGATGTGACCTTGTTACAATTATTTGTTACATTTCCTTCCTTTCCCATGGGAAAATGAAGTGTTAGCCCATTCTCTTAACTCTTCTTTTACCAGCTTATTTGAGGGAAAATTTTGGCTTGTAGTATGTGACCTTAGCTTTCAAAAACTGTTGGAATATTGTGGAAATTCCAATTAGAAGGAAAATGGTGATGGTTTAGGCTAGGTTAGTTGATCAGAAAATGCAGCATCCCAATTTTCTCTATCTACTTTTACTGATGAGATATATCATCATAAAGATAATGTTCTGATAAGAAAATTTAATAATTCAGACAAAATTCCAATTGTAATATCTCAGCATTCCTTGTATCAATTTTGATGAAATAAAGTGCATATTGTAGGAAATACAAAATACTTTTTAAAGTTTTGGTAGAGGTTGGATGTAAGAAAACATTCTTTCAGGTTACCATGGCAACCAAAATAGGCAAAAATCTGACATACCTGTTGCCATGGTAACCAACCTAATTGACCAACAACGAATCAAAATTCACTGATAAGTTTGATGCCATTTTGTTGAGCATGAAATAAATTTCACCCAAAATATTGTATTATTTGACATTTTTCATGATTTTTCAGCTTAAATACTTATAAAATCTAGGGAAAACTTTTAGGGTATTATACATTTCCTATTGAGTTTGCAAAACTACCATGTAAGAAGTATCAGAGGTAGAGACTTATTCTTTGGAGACCACAGAGAACCCAAGTCACCCTATGAGCATAAGAAAAATCTAGGCATTTCAGTGGAAATTAAGGAAGATACAGGGTATTCAAAATCGGTCAGAAATCTGCCCAAACTACGCATAAATGCGTAATCGGTAAAGGAAGAGTTAAAGGGGCCACAGCTATCTCATTGCCTCAAACAGGACCAAGGGTGGTGCCACCTTGTGGGTATTGAGTGAACTAACCTACCAATATGGCAATAACAGTTCCACAGAGGTTTTTTCATGCCACAAATATTTTTATGAATTTTTTTTATGTACCTTACCTTTTGGCGAAGGAAACGAAACGAAAGGCATTTGTTGTCCCCTATCCAAAGAAGCTATTTTGACCCTTGGTGACATTGTCCCCTTCTCCTGGGGCCTGTTGCAATCTTTTTTGTCACACAAATCCATGGATCTGGAGAATTGGGCCAAAATGAAAAAAAAATTCACAGCACCCCCCCCCCCATTGGAAAAAAAAATTTGATAAGTGACAAAAAATCTAACTATGGTCATACTTCCCCCAAAAAAAATTTCATGGACATAGATTGGGAATTAACTGAGATGTGAATTTTTTTTTTGTTTCATATAGCCCCTTCTATAAATGAGTTCAAGTAGAAAAATTGAGATCTGGAGATAATAGAAAAATGGACAATGGTTTTACTTGACTCGTCAAAAAAAGGACATCTTAACAATTAAAAAAAAAAAAAAGGGGGGGGGGGTTTCCATTGAATTGAAAAAGTTGTAAATAGGGTCCTATGGGAATTCGAATGGCATATAAATATCTAGTTATCAGTATAGTATAACTTATGAGTTCAGATTTCTGCCACCAGGTGGCTTCTGTGTACCGGGGAGCGGTGGTCTTTAATGACCCTCCGTAACATTTTATTCCACGTCATGTGGGAATAACATTATGAACTGTTGCTCCTACCAGGGGGGGGGGGGGGGCTATTTTTGGGTGGGTTTTTTTACCGTCAAGGAATTTAGGGTAGACTGAATACCATATACCGAGTTTGGTTTATAGCGAAAAAAATAAACAAGACCAATTTACTGATTTTTTTTTTTTTTATTTGCACGTCTGTGGGGTCTTGCTTTTTATCGCTTAGATTTGAAGTACTCTTGAAGAACGTCAAGGGCTTGGGATTCCTTGCCATAGTCCTGGAAAGTAAAAAGACAGGTATAGTGATGAACCTTGAAGCCCAAGGGGCAGACAAATTCCAGATAACTCAATGGGACCGAGGGAGGTAGTTTTTTTACTGTCATGTCAAAAAAGTATGAGTTACGATATACATGTAGTGAGGTTGATTTTGCTGCCTGGTTCGAGAAGTTAAAATTTCTTAAGAACATGTAAATAGCATAAGTAAAAAGGTTGAGCATTACAATTCATACAAATGCTCCCTTCGTAAATTCTATGTTGTGTTGATTCAAGTTCTCATAGATAATCAATAATGTGTGGTTCCTACCTTCACGACCACACAGCTGCAGCCGACGACCTTCCTGGCCTTGCCTTCTCTGTCAATCTTGCAGAGACCAGCCCATTCTCCGAGCTTCTTGTTGTCATCAACCTACAATAGAATAGGAAACTTGGATGGAAACTGCATGCTAACACGCATCAAATCACGAGTCCCTTAAACTGGAATCAATCAGACGCTATGCAATCCTCATTAATCATTCGGAAGAGGGAGCATTAGTTTCATCATGTCAATGCCGTTGTTTCACCCGTCAAGGCCCTTCCAATTATGCCACAGCAACCATGTGAGACCTCTGCCTAGATCTAAGTTTAGAAAGAATCAATTCTTGCTTTTCTTGTGGATACCCACTTTTGCATTACTGTGAGTATTCTAATAATCACAGACCTACACCAGAGTACTGTATCAAATATACGACGATCGTGAAATTTTCCCTAAATGAGTCAGTTGGGTGTTGGTCCAACCTCTGAAAAGTTTAGGGCCCTTGACCACTTCACAAGTGGAAGGGGCTTTTCAACATAAGAAACTGCACTAAACTCTAAATTTGAGGAGCCTATGAACCTCTTGAGAGTCTGAACATACACAGAGGGACCAGGCCGGAATCCAATATACGACGTTCTGATTGATTAATGGCCTTGCATCTTAAAGATGGATTGGATACTCAGACACACATGATAAATAAGTGGCTGTAGATCCAGTTTAGATCCATCACTAGGTGGAGCAGGATCCTACGGGTTTGATCTAGCACCTGATTTCAGGTCTGGTACCTGTACTGGCACCACACACAAATCATACTGAAAGCACGACCTGAGCACAAATGCAAAGCGTATAGAGACCATTCACTGATTCTGTCAAATTTCTTTTTCGATGTTTTTCATGAAACAATATATTCACTGAGGTATATGCAAAATATCCACTGCCCAAGTTTTTATCTAGGAAATGAAAATTCTTCAAACTAAATAGGCGCTCAATATAATACCGAATTCACGTAAGGAGGCGAAGCCTAAATATCTGTCACGTTGTACACGGACAAATCCTGACTTTCAGGATTTCTAGAAACCATTACTTCCGTCACAATGCGTCAGTCTTTTGAAAATTGTTTTTAACAATATCATAACAGGCTTCGTGGCCTGTGCCAGTACAAAGTACTACTTTGACCCAGTCAGGCTGTCTTGGTGTGAATACACTACCGGGAATTTGAAACTCAAAATTGCTAATATTCTGATGAAGGCATGTCTAAGATTTCATCAGACGTTATGCAATCCTCACTCTTGTTCGGTAGAGGGAGCATTTTTGTCATCACATGATACATTATGACAGTGATAGTGCTATCTTACTTGAGTTGAGATAACATGTTCACTCACGTCACTGTCTTTTAAGGTGGCCAAAAACAACCTTCAAATGAACCATCGAAATGAAATTGAAATCATTGTGTATTGCTGTGCTTAGACCTGAATATATATCACATTTGCTGCTAACAAATCACCTCTTTCAGAATTCTAGTAGGATCATTTATTTGTTTTCGTCACAAAACTTAATGGCAGTCATGTATTAACACGACTAGCAACACATTACAGGCTGTGTGGATAGTATCAGTATTAAGTACCAGCTGGTCTCGGCCTAGCTGTCATATTTAATATGAATAAGACTTATTTGATTTGATCTCGACATTGGTATTACATTGAAATTAGACAAGTCTCTTGAGACCTCATCAGACGCTATGCAATCCTCACTCTTGTTCGGTAGAGGGAGCATTTTTGTCATCATATGACGCATGATGACAGTGCCAGTGCCGTCTTAATTAAGAACATGTTATTTCAAAATTATACCACTGGCACTGTCAGCATGATGGTGCTTCCAAGTCACAGGACTTTGACAATTGCCTGCAAATTGCAATGTATAGTCAAATTGTTTTTTATGCTCACCTTCATCAGGTTGATACCGTGCTCAGCACAGAGGGCCTCTACAAGGGCAACGTAGTTGCGCTCGTCACAGTTGTTGGCCAGCACACACAAATGAGCTTGGCGCCTGGAATACAAGCAAACAAAAACTATTATTAGGACGATCTAAATACGGTAGTTCTTGGCATGTAACTGTATTTTACAGAAATTTCCAAGACTGGGACAAATCTCTTCTGAGAAGTAAAGGAATGGTTCAAGAATTGTTCCTTCACCCAACCCTCTAGCTTTAAGCTTTCTCATTGGATCTGTGCAAAACTAACCTTCACTATTCCAAAATTTGTAGATCCTTTTGGAAATTACATGGGGGCCTATACTAAATACACAAATACATCCTACTCACTTGTCAAGGGCCTTGGCACACTCGCGGAGGCCACGGGCGAGACCATCGTGGATCAGCGACGTCTTCAGGACCTCCTGAAGGGCGGTGTTGACATCCATGTTTCCAGAACCAGCGGGGGCTGCACTGGGAACATCATCTCTGCAGGCAGAAAAGACTCATATTAACTTTCTATTGAGTGAGATAGGTGTATTTAATAAGGTGGTCTACATTTCGGATGTGGTCCCTCTTTCCTTGACACTGTCTCACTATTAAATGCAGCAAAATTTCCGTAAAATTGCAAGACTTTATGAACTGCCACAGCATTATAAGCGGTTTTAATAATCACTATTCGTCACTATTGGTGACTTATAGATATTCATACCAGATGTCAAATTCATGTGAGTGAGAGAGTAATATTTGTTTAACGCCATTTCGACAGCTATGGTCATATTCATGGCAAGAACTACATTACACAATTTCACAGGGGAAGGTGTTGGTGCCCACGCATATGTGCACCACACACCACCTGAGGGGATAGGAAAGAGGAGATTTAGACCCTTTTAAGTGGACTAGAGAAGCCCGCTCAAATTCATGTAGCTTATCTTCACTTCTATTCCATCTAATGCCATAACCCTAATTCAGGGACATGCTATGCCTATGTAACTGTGGGGGTCCTGATAGCCATAATGGAGCATATATGCACTACATACTGCCACAGCATTATAAGTTGTTTTAATGATCACTAATCGTCACTATTGGTGAACAATTTGAATTCAACCACTATTGATCAACAATTATCAAGGCGAAATGAAGCAAGGCCCACATGGCCAGGACATCTGACAGCCATCAAGTTAGCGATGACAGCCAAATACAGCTGAACTCTCCCAAACTAGCCCACTTGCTGCATAAATTCCCAAATTTCAGTCTCCTAAATCACTCAAATAATAAATGTAGTATCACGTCTTATTGGAGAATATTTATATCTACCATCTGATAGGATTTCCATCTCAATTGATGGATTATTATGGGCTGTACCATCCCTTAAAGTTGTCCATCTTTAGGGCTAAATAACTAATGGAAATATTCAGGGATGAAAGTCACAGAGCACGAAAATCCCTGAAATGGTCCTATATTTGCCCGAAAAACCTGGGTTTCTATATGAATGTATAGGGCCCTGGAACTTCAAAATCCCTGAAATCAGGGGCTGTGTACAAATGATGTCATGCATTTTTGGACCATTTTTGACCCCCCCTCCCCCCTTGTCATGTTTCGTCATACAACACTTGACCCCCCCTTAGCATGACGTCATGCAGAGAGCTACCCCCCCCTCCAAGATCTTGAATAGTGTAGGCTTATTCCGACCTAGCAGGATACATTATTGACCAATCAGAAAATTCCCTTCCTTTGGTGCAGACTTTTTAGGGTGCATTACAAAACTCCTTGTACCGCTACCGATCACCCTGGCTGTTATCAGTCCTTATCAGCTTGGTACCAGCTTGAGCAGGGGTCGCCCCAATAAGGATCTGCTACCATGGAAAAGCCAAAAAACAAAATTAATTGAAATGGTTCAAAGGGACATATAGTGGGGGTGAATTGGCAATTAAAGATAAGATGAACTAGCACTGATCAACAGAGAAACATGCCAAACACTGTCAGCTTATGGGCCAGGGGAGGGGGTGGCACTTCAATTGTTTTTGATACGGATGTGTGGCTGAACCCCAAACTACATTTACCCTTGCTATTGCACTCGTTCACAGGGTTTTTCGTCAAAACTCTACTCTTGCTAGGGAACTTTTGGCATGACAATCTTAGATTTTGCTCAAAATATCTTAAATCAACCTTGTTTGGAGAAAATTTGAATTTTTGTTCATGATATTTTCATGAGAACTGAGAAAATATACATGAACATTTCTGAATTTTCAACGTGAATCAGGGTACTTTGCTACCCTTGCTAGGGACATTTTGCTCAAAAGTAGACCCTTACTAGGGACATTTGTGGACGAAACAGGAGGCTTGCTAGCGACTTTACCCAGAAAAAGTTCCCTTGCCAGCCGCACATATGTGTCTACATTACATAGAGAGTGCCCCCCCAGGCTTAAGGGTCCTTATATGCTGGATGCACTATACCCATACCTAATACACAGAGTACTATGGTAGTGATCATATACAAGTATTTCCTGTCACAAAAGGTCCTAAAAACTGTCTAGGTCAATAGTCCTATACAAGATCTCAGAAAGTATCACAAATTCTCAGAAGACCATCAATTGCAATCATACTTCCAATTTATGATATTACAAAGCAATTGAGTCACCTCAGGATTTTACTGTAGTACCTGCAAATAAGGTGAGTCCCATAGAGTTCCATTCAGACAAAGATGTGGAGAGTAAACTAAGGGGGGGGGGGGGGAGTCCCTTTTACATCTCCCCAATGAAAATAGCAACAGGGTGGTGGAGAGCTCCAAGGGATTGCTCCTCAACAACGGGAGGGGGTGGATTGGGAGAGGAGCAAAATAATTTTGATACCTCAAGGAGTGGGAGGGGGAGGGGTAAAAAAAAATTCATGCCTTTTAGCAAAAAAAGCCTGTGGATACCTATCGATGCTGCCCTGAGGCAGCAGCGCAGATTCAGTGGTATTTTAGCTGCTTCCCAAGGGCAGCAGTGGTCCTTTTCAAAAAGGGTTAAATCGGTATGGGGCCTGGATTAGGGGTAAGAGAAGTGCACCCTGGCCTGGACATCAACTTGACTTTACACTGACATTGATGGCAGTGACACTCATTGAGTGAGATGTCTGAGGAAGGCATGCATGTAGGGCCTATAGGTATTATATTTCCCTACCTTTACAATTTTTCTTTTCTTGCCAAAACCAAAGCAAATTGTGATTTCTTGATGACATGATGTCATGCAGCCAATGACCCCCCCCTCCCCCCCTTGTCATGCTTGGTCATGGGAAGTGGGACCCCCCCTCCCCCCTCCTGCATGACGTCATTTGTACACAGCCCCTCAGGGAATTCCCTGAAGACTTTCATCCCTGAATATTGTTTTGCCAAGCAGGAAAAACATACAGGCGTATTCTCTGGCATTTTTAAGGCTAGAATAACATGGGCTATAATAAGTACACATGAGCTATTTTTAATCTATGAAAGGTGTTAAACCAAAATATCCAAGAAAAAAATGATTTTATTTTTGATTTTGACTTGAAATTTAAAATAATTATCCCCTTAGTAATTTGATGTCACCTAGATTTGATAATCTATAGACTTTCAGCTACAAGGTGATGCAATTCGCTAGGAGATTGACCTTTTCCATCCAAAGTTATCAATAACTTTGTAAATAATGACCAAATGCTGTGAATGTAGTGCATGTTTTATTGTCGGTCTTCTCTGGGAAAAATGTAAGGTGCAGCATGACAGAAACATTTTCATCTTTACAATTTGTAAATTGGCATAAAAATGGTTCTAGGAGTATCAACTTGATTCAAATAGCTATGAACTGCAAACATTCAGATGGTTAATATGGTGTATGAGTTTTGTAATTTTGTTGGGGTCCTTACTTTTGGCTGTCATCGCCAATAGGCTGTCATCGCCAATAAAGTGCCACTTAATTTATGCCTGTCAGGTGTAAATTAAGTGGCATGTCGATTAACACGATACCACTAACACCTTTTCCTTATGTGATGCATACTTATTTCAGACTATAAACATTGTGTACAGTAACTTAATCAGCTGGTTTTAGTTAAACTTAATACGTTTTTGGCCTGTGGTCCTAAATGAAACTGAATACACGCTGGTCCTCTGGACGTGTCCACTGTTTACTAATATCAAATAGGTTGACTACCATTTTTGGCACAGCCAACACGGCCACATCAGTATGATCACCATGCAGAGTTACTTTGAGAGTGAGACTATTATAGTGAGTGACAGCTGTCAGTGTCACTTTTTCAAAAGCAACATGCTACACTCATACGTGATACAGTTTTAAACTCACATAATCTCCTTCACTCAAAATACTTGCTCCTTTAGCATGATCATCAAGTATGACAGCTACCAGTGCCACTGATTAACTGGACAACTTCACAACTTGGACAACTTTACAGCTCGTAAATGAAACTGAATACACTTCACTAGTCTTTGGACTCGACTAGTCTCTGGTCCTCTGCTTCTGGACGTGTCCACTATATAGACTAATACGTTGACTACCATTTTAGCACATGGGGGCTGTGTACAAATGACGTCATGCTTTTTTGGACCATTTTGGACCCCCCCTCCCCCCCTTGTCATGTTTTTTGCCAATTTTGCAATGCTGAAGGTATATGGAAAATTAATTCCGTCATGCCGGGCCTGACCCCCCCTCCCCCCCTCCTGCATGACGTCATTTGTACACAGCCCCATGACACTACGTTTCTAGCTGATAAACACATCCACATCATCATGCAGAATCACTTTGAGTTAGTGAGACTAAGTGAGTGACAGCTGTCACTTCTTCACTTCAGCTTCTTGGTCATACTAACATCTTCACTCAAAATAATTGTAAATTTAGTATGATCATGAAGTATGGCAGCTGCTACTGATCAACTTGGACAACTTCACAGCCACTGATCAACTTGGACAACTACACAAAGTTCAACTTCAAACACTTCAATCACTTGACTCCTGTGATGAAAGTGACATGACACATCACATCATCATGTCAACAAACAAAACGATCTTCCCTCATCACTGTTATCAGGCCTAACTTTTAATCAAGCCATGTACATGTAAATAGCAAAAAACAAAGTGAAATCCAACAGTCGCCAAGAGTTGGGCGACAAACATTTTTTCTCCATAATTTGAGTCCTGGAGATCAGTGACAGCGAGAGATCCACGTGAGTTTACCTATCAACGCCGGCCATGGCCGACTATCGAGACAAAATGTGTACTCACCCTTCCGCGTCAGACATGATTATTTTGCGGACGTCCTCCTGAAACACATAAAATGTATATCAATGTAATAACAACATGTTTACTCGTATGATCTAGTATAAAATATCACTCGATGGTTAGTGAAAAAGGTTGAAATTTACGGATTATTTTGGAGGAGCATACTTACGATGATATCCCGACTCGGATAAACGTGAGGGAAGAGGAAGTTGCCTGGGACACCGCGGTGAACTTTGGGAAAGGGGACTGGTGGTGCCACCTCGTTGAAATCAAATCAATATTCAAGACGGTAGGTGACGCTGCAGTCATCAACGTTGTCGCGTATTTCTTGGACGTGCATCACGCTCTGTCTTCCCGCCCTTTCTCACCTAGACTTGCTCAAGTCCCAGAGGAGGTGCGAAGGGGCCGGGCGTTGTCCGAGCGTTTGTTCAACGCAGTCAGCCACACTCCAGTCATAACAATGCGAACATGCGGCTTTGATATAGAACGGCCATGACAAATCTGTCTTCATAGACATAAAAAGAAACAATTTTTGATGAATACTTAGATACAGACCAATTACAACTCCTTCCCTGCATCTACCTGATGTGTGCTTTAAAGCTGTCAATTCTAGATTTATCTTATATCCAGGAAAAAGTCAGGTGACAGTTGGAGCCTAAATGTCAGCCACACAATTCATAATTAGCTAAACCAAAAGTAGTAATACTCAGCAATGTGTGGATCTTTTTAAATCTTACTTCAAATACTATTAGACTATCACTTTATGTGTTGGATTTATTCATTGAGCAAGTGGGAGCAAGTAGTTTTCTCTCTGAAAAAAAAAACAGTCTAAACTGAGATATATTTGTATAGAACAAAGAGCCGTTCATGAGACTGGTGTGCGATATTAATCAAAGAAATGAACGTGCGTCATGGACGGTTCATGTACTGCTTCCGACCTCCTCTGCTCAAGTCCATAGATCTTGCTATGAGAGATTTGATATAAGGTGGGAAAATGAAAATGAAAAACATTTCTAGTGAATCAATTTCTAGTGAATCTATGGACTTGTCCATTGGATACAAAACCCATTGAAGCCCCACTCCACTCACTACCCCCCCCCCCATCCCCACCTACCCCTTCTCAAGTGTAAGTTATACCATCTGAGCAGTGTGTTTATCTCATTATTAAACTGGGACTGGCTGTGGTGACCTGATATGACCCTCCAGTGACACAATCCCACACTACCACCCACACTGAGCTACTCACTAAGTTTGGTCTTGGTGTGAAGTTATCGCCCCAAGTGATCATCCCATGTGATCACCTTATATGATCACCCTATATGATCACCCCATGTGATCACCTGATCATTCCAAATGATCACTTCATATGATCACCTGATTACCCATAGTGATCACCCCAAGTGTTGGCCCATGTGATCACCTTATGTGATCATTTCATGTGATCACCTGATCATTCCAAGTGATCACTTCATATGATCACCGAATGTGATCACCTGATTACCCCAAGTGATCATCCCATGTGATCACCTTATGTGATCATTTCATGTGATCACCTCATGTGATCATTCCATATGATTACTTGCTCATTCCAAGTGATCATCCCTAATGATTACCTCATGTGATCACCTTATGTGATCATCCCATATGATCACTTGCCTATTGCTGACAAGTGATCATTCCATGTGATCACCCCAAATGATCACCTTATGTGATCACCTGGTAACCCCAAATGATCAACCCATGTGATCACCTTATGTGATGACCCCATATGACCACCTTATGTGATCACCCCAAGTGATCATCTTATGTGATAATCCCATATGATCACACCCTGTGATCACCTGATTATTCTGAGTGATCACTCCATGTGATCCTCTGATTACCCCAAGTGAACACACTCAGCCTCACTGTTTGAAATCCCCACACTGTGGGTGCTGTTATCTGCTGGTCTTAGAATGTAGGTTGAATTTTATGGTCAGCCTGATCCCTAGCCCAGTTACCAGCTTCCACTCCCTCCTCCCACCCTCCCCCACTAACCCCCAGCAGTGTCACAAAAGTTTGCCAGTGCACCAGTCCCTGAGCACAGCAGAGAGAGGAGAAGGAGGGGGGGTATAGTGGCGTTGGGAGGATAGCTCAGGGACTGCCGCCAGTCTATTTCTCACCCATCGCGGCCGGACACGGGCGTGGACTGGTTACCAGGTTTAGTCTGTGTATGTGTTATCCATATGCTATAGAAGGGTGAGAAACTAAAGGGAACAGTGCTGCCCTATGGTGCTTTTATTTGCTATGCACAGACCTTGATTACGGAGATGAGTGGTGACTTTGCCAAAGTAACCACTCACCTCCATAATCAAGGTCTGTGCATAGCACTATTAGCAGATAAAAGCACCAGAGAACGACTGCAGATTCTCAGGTTAAGTAAAGAAAAGTGGGGGGGGGGTGTAGACTGGGAATAATTTCGATGTCTTCCTGTGGCTGGGGGTGGGGGAGAAAAAATTACACCCCTCTTCAGCGTTTGCTGTTTGTTTTACATTCATCACTCACATAATTTCAGCCAAAATTAATGATTCCGGTATAAAGGAGGTTTAAAACCAATTGGCATATGGATTTAATATCTTATTCTTTTATAATTATGGTAAAGGATCCAGTAGGTATGCCTGGTGTTTTAAAATTTTTATTTCTGATGAGTTTATATTTTATCGAACAGTTCATTATTAGTGTGTTCTTGTACAGAATCAAGTGCTTTTGCGGGTTAGCGAAATAGAGAAAATAATCGATACATTGCACCTAATGTATCAGGTGTACAGTGCACATACCGTAATCTCCCGCGTATAAGGCGCGTCTTATACGGGGTTTTTTAGTTCCCATTGGATCCACAAGGGGAACACCAAGACCTTTCTTTTGATATCTTACATGCCCCCTTGGTCAAAATAGGACAAAAGGGAACCCAGTAGGGTTCGGGGTGGCCCAAGCTACACATAGGTTTTTGAATTTTGAAAATTCATCCAGTAGAACCAAAGTTATGAATTTTTCATTTTTTTGAGAATTTTCCCAAAATCTAGGTGCGCCTTATACGCGGGCTGCGCCTTATACGCGGGAGATTACGGTAGGTCTATCAACATGAAATGAAGCACACATGCATTTTGATTCTAAGTTATATTGAAGTCCCTCAGATCATTTTAATTGGGAATACCGGTATATGATAAAAATATGCGTGTGTATATTATCACAATGGATGGCTGCGTCACACAGTGGGGAAATAAAATTCACCCATAGAAAACAACATTTTCTTGACTTGTAGAATTAACCCATCTATCATTCAGATCTGCTATCTATATCCGTTATTCACATATTCACTCAGTTTACACCGGTCAGTTTATACCAATACAGATAAGGCGACCCCTTTTCATGTATAACATATACCATAAGCACATTCAAATCCTACCACTCATATCTACTATCAAAATACTGTGAACATGTTCCATACATTATACACACGTAAGATCAATGTCAAGTGTGAATATAAGTTTAAATACAAAGATTACTAGTCTTTTGCACGGTTGGAATGCAGAGAACAGTGTAGAGTACGTATATACATACATTGATTAATTCCTGTTTTAAGATTGGTGCATTATGATTTTCAACTATCATAATCGTGATCACCATGACATCACCGATTGATTTTTGATATTTTAATCTTTCAGTCATTCACCTTAGTACAGTACATGGTTTCTATGACTTTTCTGGGCGTCCCTAGCCCACTTAAAAGGGTCCATTTCTCCTCTTTCCTATCCCCTCAGGATGTGTGTGGTGCACATATGTGCGGGCACTGACACATTCCTCTGTGAAATTGTGTAATGTAGTTCTCGCCATGAATATGACCTTAGCTGTCGAAATGGCGTTAAACATCTATTACTCACTCACTCACTATGACTTTTCTAGTTCACCCTGATCTGACTTCAATTCACATCAATAGATCGATTCGATTTAGATGTCAAGATATTTTGTCATTCAAAGCAGGTAAATTCTTATATCTGTAATGAAGCAGACAAACAACAGATAAGAGGAATGTTTTACTGGGTTGTAGGATTACAGCTTTAGCTTTCCCCATACAAAAAAGAAAAGAAAAGCTCTTTGCATAGATGTGATATACATGTTGTACATATGTGTACACTTGTAACATGAAAATTTTTCTGGATCTGTATATATACTACCCGGTAACTTTTAAATGAACAGTTTTTCGCAGCACTCTACACACATACAAATAGGGTAAAACCCCACATATAAGTCTAACCAGTGGAATATTCTATAACCCGCATTTTGAGTCTGAAGAGGTATACTATGATCTATAGCAGGTCCAACAGAGAGCATAACCTATGGGTAGAGTGTACAGTTAAATGTAACCGGAGTCCCTAGAGACTCGATAAGCAGCAGTAGGCCTTTGAAATGGTTTATAAGCCGTGGCTCTGGATCGAAAAACGTATATGCAGGGTTTTTAATGTGTACACCAATGTAATAATGTTAAGCAATAATTAACAAACTCACCCGAGCACGGGTGTCAAGACTGCACATTAATTGATAGCTCATACAAAAACACACGAGCCGGAGGGGAAAAATGCCCCATCACTCATACCACAGAAACACAATAATTCAGGCACATGATCATCACATGGATAATTAGGTCTTTGTGGTCCCACAATATATAGGGTGGAAGGACCCTCATTTTCACGGTGACAACCCACAGGTGATATATGTTATGTTAATAGGGCAACTAACATTTACATAGGTATAAAGTCACCACCGTGATATATCATTTCCTCATGATAATTTTCTTTTGCTTCCCTCTATCTCTGTTTCTATGTTGATGTCACTGTGCCAACAGCAATATTTATATACATATATATGTAGATTTTCCGGCACTGATCGAGCCAAACCTGAGTGTACTGGAGTCTCTATGAGCTGCAGGTATTATACTTCAGGATGTAAAATATCACACTATGACAAAATACTAAACTCCTTCCACTTTTTCAATCTCCCTTCATCCCTCACCCCCCACCCCTTTCCCAAGACCACTGAGTGGTTTCACCAATACTATAATGTGAGTGCCTGGAGTCTTGAACTTTTCTGATTTTTCTGATCTATCATGTGTGAATACGATTGTTAGAAGCTATTTTCTCTGTTTACTCGCCGCCGTACCAATTGTCAACATAGGAGGCTGAAATGTGGGCCCAGATGGCAGAACGGCCAGACCGAATCCTGGTATTTTACTTTAGACCCAATAAAACCTTTTCAAAAAAATAATATATACATATGACATCGACATTACCCTGCGCATGTAAATAATGACTGAAACATAGGGTGCATAAATCCTATACCGACTTTGCATGTTTACCAGTGGGTGCTAGTACCATGCTGGTAGTGCATGCAGGTGTGACTACACTGCAGCTACCAGCTAAGGCCTAATTAACATGCATTCTCGCGAGATTTGCAGTTCAGGGGTCAAGAAGCCACTGTATACATTGGTGAGTTTCCACACCTGGGGGTGTGAAGACTCCACACCTGGAGGTGTGATGAGTGATAACCCACACTAACCATACCTTTGAAGTTGTATTTATATTATTAAGCCACTCTGTGTTAATTAATGAGTAATTATTAGTACTTCTGTGTGTAAGGTGGGAGAGAGTGGATTCCCACCAGCTATTACATAAACTGTACCCTACAACCAGTGTAAGGTACATGCTGGTGGCCAGCTTCAGCTCGACACTACGGCGCCACCCATATCCCGCTAGGTGGGAATAGATATAATCTGATCTCTGACTCTCTTGCTACTATGCAACCTTGGGTGCATCTCTGGGTAAATTGAGTGGGACAAACGCGTGTCTTGTCTCACTATTCAAGTATTTGGCCAGGTTTGGCCTACCAGCCATCAATTTGTAGAAGTTGTTGAGCTTGGGGAACTCTTTCAGAATGTCTACACGCTTTGTCTTGTCGCCAAAGTCGAACTGACCATAGCGCACATTGTAGTCGACAAGATCAAAAATCCAGAAGTCAACCCACGTCAGGCGTGTTCCAACAAAGTGGGCTGCATGCTGAAGGGAAAATGAAGAATGAGTAGGAGAATTTCATTAAAATGCATTTCGCAAAGGCTTGAGGTTTACAGACATTGTCATGGGCTATATCAATACAAAGATCAGATTTAACTTTTCTTTTGAATATGCCCCAAGCAGTATAAGGCCACACCAAAAAAATAAGTTGGTCTACGGATTTCTCTCTCCATATTTTCGGAAATACAATTTTTTTTCTTTGAAAAAAATCTTGTCTACATATTTCGCTCGCTTCACTTTCTACAAGTTTTCTCTTTGTAATGTTTGGCAATTTAAAAAAAAAAAGAAGATTTTTTTGCTCGCCTCACTTTTCCAGCAAGAAATCCATTGGACGCCAAAAAAATCTTAAGAAAAAAAAAATTTCGCTCACAAGCACCATTTTTTTCAAAACCAAAATCCGTAGACCAACTTATTTTTTTGGTGTGGCCTAATGAAGGCAAACGTGGTTTCCATTATTTACAATAATTTCCATTATTAAAATTACCATTATTGAAAGGATCCTCCAAATTAGACAACTTGGTAGGCTCTAGTAGGAAGTCTTTTAGTGACTTTATCATTGAATATACAAACAGAGATTATCTACCTGGTTTGCAAGAGAAGGAGCCAGTTTCTCGAAGTAGCCTAGCCAAAGCGGCATGACTGTGGTGAAGTAGTGCTCGCGGTCTGCCATGGTGTGGCTTGTGTCGTGAAGCATACCACTAAGCTTCTGTCGAACATCAGCTACAAATGACATCATATAAGTGTACACATTATGGGGGAAAAAATATAATGCCAATCATTGCGGAGAACGGGATCTGCTCTTTAATACATATACTTTATGAAATTATGTGAAAAGTGATCAAGAGTACAAACATGCCACATCGTGTGTGCAGTATCAATTAAAGTTAACAAATTTCTGCTTCTATTTTATTTTCATTATGAAAGGAAGTCTACGTAATTGCTACATCCCACAAAGGTAATTCAAATAAATAGTCTATTAGAATGTGTTAATGTGCAAATCACTACACTTGTATTGAATGATACTTACAGACACCAAGGGCGAGCATCTCACAAGTGCTGTAATCTTCACAGTCACAGTCCAAACCTGTTGCTCTACCAAGATAGTGCACTATAGCCTGAGCCTGCACAAGTCTTTCACCGCTGCTTGTTACAATTGCAGGAACTATAGGAAGAAAATAATTTCTTGTAAATTATATGTGACTTGACTTGTCATATGAAAAGAAGAGATTCCAAGTAGAGAAAAAAGGAGGTTCACAGTTAACTACAAAGTACCGACTGTGTGACTGATGAGTATGATCCACGCCCCTAAATTTGGGAGAACCTATAAGCCGCACTGGAGTCTTGCAACTCACACGTACCGTAAACTCCCGCGTAGAAGACGCACTGCGCGTATAAGACGCACACCAAACTTAGGACATGCATTTTTGCGTATAAGACGCACATTTTAAGGGTGATTTTTGTAAGATTAGTACATTTCTATAGAAAAATTACCCCTCGTATAAGACGCACCCCCAACTTGAGATAAAGCTATAAGACTCCCCAGCATTTTGTTTGGCGTAGAGGACGCGTCTTATACGCCGGAGTTTACGGTAATTACTGCTTTAGCAATGAACACACTGTAGCACTCAGGAATTTTATTACCACATTGTCTCCCATAAAAGAAGAAATCTAAATATACAGTCGATTTAAACATTCTCTAGTCCCTAACTTGACCTTTCACGTTTACCTTGTCCAAAAGTGAAGAGTCCATCTTTGGTACCCTGTTTCTTGATAGTGGGCCATGTGCTTTTTGTATACCCGGTTTCCTTGTATGGTAATTGTGCGTCTTCCATCAGCATACGTATTGCCTCCGCACGCCCACTTTCATAAATAGAAATTCAATGATATTCAAGGATTCATTCGAAACGCTTTCAATATTAAAATGCTGCACACACAGGAATTGCTCTAGCACACACTATGAAGGATACAATTGCAACTGCGAGTGCCAATATGGCACACACCCCTTCATTTAGATTATTTTAGTAAAAATTCTGTCCCCCCCCCACTCTTGTCAGAATGCCACGCCATAGTCCTTTTTAATATCACTAGGCTACCAGTCTAACGTTGTAAAATCCAAGTTGTGAAACACATGGTTTGGATCGAGACTACTGAAATGTGGTTTGACTAAGGCCAAAAATAAATAAATTGCTTGTTTCAGGTAACCCGATCCTACCTAGCTAGACAGGGCCGAAGCTAATTTCCTTTTCTTCATTTTTGAAAAGTTTTCAACCAATTTTATCATCCCCGAGTCGCCGTGACTCTTCCCTAAGCCACTGAAAGTCATTGTAGCAGTTAAAAAATTGCAAAATAAAAAAAGTCCGACCCACCTACCTAATTTTCATCAGGTTACCTTAAACTAACAACTGTTTTTTTTGTTGCCTAATACATAACTCTGGATGTGCAGGTTGTGTATGCAATTTACTCACCTAGATGCAAAATAATGAAGTGTGACATTCCCAACATCTGCAACTGGCAAACACCCCGGTTTACCATGGATAAGTTCCAGAGCTCTCCTACAACAGAAACACAGCACACCGGGTATGTAGTGAAATTGCGACTGGAGGAGTATCATACTCAGTAGGGTTGATGGTTAACAGCCCTGTAGTGGGCCTCTGACCCAAAAATACAAAATAGTTTTCTTATTTTCTACAAATGAAATCATTTCTCCTATAACTACGGGTAAAAATAGGGGCACAATTTCTTTCACGTATATATCCATACCAGGGCCCTAAGTCTGTTTCATTTTTATTCTTTTTATCAGAGTTGGAGCCTTGAAGTGCACAGGTAATAACTGTAAGTAATGCAGTTATCATTAATGAAGACCAGGCGTGTGTGCTAGACTCCCTAGAGAATGACAAGAGATGTGTGCAGGGAATCTGCTCTAAAATATTTATTGTAAGCCATCCAATTTCTAAAGTTGGTGGGTGCGTAGCTAAAATATTACCCTTTGCAGGGACCTTCAAAATTTTGAGAAATTTTAAGTATAACTGGTCGAAAATCTGTGTTTTTTTGAGCAGGTACGCTGGCCATCACCCACCAGAAAACAACAGCTTTTCTAAACTCTCACGGAGGTACGGAGATGAGAGTTAAGTTTTCTAAGCTAGGTATATGTACCAGTACTTGACCATGCTTTGGAGGGTAGTGAGTTGACTACTCTACAGGATCAACATTGAACGACATGGGACAGACCAATGGGGGATGGGCTTACAAACGCAACATGTGAAAACAGGTTGAGACAGACTTTACACAATGATGACAATCTCCTCCTATACAAAAACTATTGACAATATTATGCAGTGTTGCCGAAATGACGCTGGCACGCCGGCTTTTGCCAGTGTAGAAACGTAATGGCCGGCGTAGAGCCTTTAGAAGCAGGTCAGAATGGCCTGCCATGATCTCAGCTTCAAAATGGTGAATTAATTTTTCGAATCGGCCCAATAGAAGCCAAGTTATGGTTATATAATTCGATTTTTTTTAAAAGTTGATATGGCCTGTGTAAAAGAAAAATGGCCTGAGTAAGATGTAAGGCATTTTCTGATTGTGACAAAGTGTGACAAGGGCTTGGGGGGGATGTCAAGGACTATGTGACGTCACATTTTCAAAAATTATTTTTAAGACCTATATTAAAGACATCATATGAAACAAGCTAAATATTCAGGTAAGATTCTATTTTACCCATAAAATCCCCGTTACTCAGATAAAAGTCAGAAACGATATCATTATCGGAAGCTGAGCTGAGTCGATAATATGGTTGGGGGGGGGGGGTAGCCAAGTGTAACATAATTTTCGAGGAGGGTGTTGGCTGATGCGTGACAAAATGTGACAGGGGGCCGGAGGGGTGTTGAAAATGGCCAAAAAAGGTGTGACATAATTTATGAGATTCAAGACTCAAGATGGCTTTATTGACTAATGTACAGGTACACTTATGTCAGCACCAGGTTTTCATTCACAATGTTGTAGACAGATTTTATATATGAGTATATACAGTTCACAGCCCCTGGCCTTTTAGATGATTTGCAATATGGGGCCACTGCTAGTATTTGAGAAAGTTTCCTAGTGTCATTGTGTCTTTTATAGTAATCAACGAACTTGAGGTATTTTGTTTCAAACACTGACCGTGCGTTTCTCATCTCGGGCATGTTACAATGTAAGAAGACATGATTGACATCTTGCACAGCATTACAGAATGTGCACTTAGAATTGACAGGTTTCTTTCCTCTATATCTTCTTGACAGGCTGTCAAGTGTACAGTTATTGTCAGTCCGGAGTTTAGCAATAATGGTTCTAATTTTAGGTGATTCTGTATGCGTTAGGTATTCACGCTCTTCATAAATGTCATTGAGATCATCTTTACACATCTTGATAATTCTACACTTGCTAACTAGTATTCTCTGGGTTATCAATGTACTGGTTGTAATTCTGAATATGTGCATCATTTAACCTTCTCTTTATATTGTTTTTGAGTGAGGACTTTTTTGAGTGCCAATGTAAGAATGTTCAGTACGATTATTTTGGATTCAATAGGAAATCTCCCTAACTCGCCTAGTGCAAGAGTAGTACTTGCATATTTTGATATACCCAGAGCAAACTTGCAACTTGTAGAGTAAAACACTTCTACCGGACAGGCCTTTCTGACGCCTTCAGAGGTTAAGTCCTCAATTATAAGAGTTACTGGTTGCTTTCTGTACGCAGACAGGATTTTGATTTTGTCACAGATATTGGCTAGAAGGCCCCTATCCAAATGTACTGAATTTCGCTTTATCTATTTTGAAACAAGAAATGCCGTTGTGACCGCGTAAAAAAACGCCTCCCACTGTTATTTTGTATTGTGAGACCTCATCACATGGGGCAAATGAAATCATCATAGCGCACTCCCGTACCGCTTCGCGGTATCGCCGCTACGCGGCGTGGGAGGCGCTAAAAAAACGCCTGCCACTGTTATTTTGTATTGTGAGACCTCATCACATGGGGCAAATGAAATCATCATAGCGCACTCCCGTACCGCTTCGCGGTACCGCCGCTACGCGGCGTGGGAGGCGCTAAAAAAAAGGCTACAGGCTAGCCTCCACTGTCAATGTGACTGACTCTTCTGTGATTGTGAGTGACTGCCCGGCCCCGGGTGACTGCTAGTGTGGGGGTTTCCACACCGTCTGCCGCTCAGGGAGCTCTGTACGGTGTGGGATACTTATATTGGCAAATGTTTCAGTCCTGTGGTGTGGGATACTTATATTGGCAAATGTTTCAGTCCTGCAGGAGCACTCTCCGCGCACCTCTCATGCATTTAATCCTTAATCAATCCTTCTAAAAATCAAGAGTTAAATCTGGACAGAACCCCATTAGCTCTGCTGAAAGTTTGGGCAACGTAAGATTGATTTAAGATAGGAAAAACTGACATTTTGCAACCTTCCCCTTCCCACACATGTGAGTTATTTTCAAAACACATATGGCGGCCTTTTGATGTGTGATACTGCACTCAGCTAACTTCTATCTGCTATACCATGATAAATATATTGAATTTAGTTTCCATTTTTTGAAATGTTGTAGATCTATATTTACATTATTTATCATCCATGCCTTCTGCAATGCCCAGTTTTACCTCTAAATATATCGGTTGGACACATGTAAACAAAGCACTTGCAACTTCCGTTTACCCATACATGACAGCGGTACCGGGGCCCATGGCCCTAGAGACAGTTGGCCTGGGACTGATGGCCCCAGAAAATGAGACTGATGGCCCCACTTTTTCAAATTTGATGCCCTGTGTATAATCTGATGAAATAATTCACATATATATATATGTTATAGAATGAATGTTTACATGTTGATGATTACTTATGGAGCATGTTTGGTGTATTTTAGCACAAGTTTGGAGGTGTTAGAGCCACAATAACAAAGGCCTACCAACTGAGGCAGTGTGGGTAGCCCAGGGTCACTTCCGCGTGCCCTGATCCGGTTAACCCGGTCGACCGGCTGTACCCATCGTGCGTACAGCACAGCTACACCCCGGATGTACCTGGTTAACCAGGTTGGGTCGCGCGAAAGTGGCCCATGGGGTGGGTGCCTGGGGATTAGCTATGACACCTTTCAGCTTGCAGCACTGACTGGGCACACTGTAGTGACTACATCAGGGGACCATCCATAAATGATGTCATGCAAAATTTGACCTTTTCTGACCCCCCCTCCCCCCTCGTCATATTTTTTGCCAATTTGCAAATGCTGAAGGTATACAGAAAATTTGTTTCGTCATGCTGGGCCAGACACCCCCCCCCCCATCAGCATGACGTCATTTGTGGATGGCCCCTCAGAACGGAATTCTTCTATTTTATTAAAATGGCAAATAAATCATAGAATATATGGTTAAAACATATGTAAGACATGTGATTTAACTGTGTTGATGTATGGATACAATAAGAAAGCATATCTGAAATTTATTTTTTTAAACATTTTTTCTTAATAATTTTTTTTTCCATATAATTTTCAATCAAGTGTAACATGGAAAGTGTCATAATTATGCATGATTAATGAAGAAGGTGATAGATGTGGGATGGACCCTGGTTTAAAAGTTGGGGCCATCAGTCTCATTTTCTAGGGCCATTGGTCCCACTTGGGGCCATCGGTCTTGAGGGCCATCGCTCCCACATTCCATTCAGGGGCGTGGGAAGCAGTTTCAGAGTGGGTGGGACCAGGGGGGTTTTCTGCAATTTTTGACCTCCCTTTGCTTGACCTTTTAGTTTTGACCTTTTGAGGAGTTGTCTAAAAGTGGGGGGGGGACATGCACCAGTAGCTGAAAAAGGTTGTAATGAGCCGGTCCCTAACTAGCCACTCTCGTAGCCCTACCAAAGTAGGTGTGCTGCATTGAAAACATAATCATTAGATACATGTTTGGATAGATCTATGTCTCACCTGTGCGGGTTGCACCAAATTAGAACTAAATAATACTTTATGCAAGTGTATTGATGATATTCCTGATCATGATACCTGCATTAAAAAACACAGCGGCGGCCATTTTGATGTCTATATGACGTACTATGTTGTCATGGTAATATTTAGTTGACACCCTCAACATGTCAATGCATCACCGTCAGTCTGTAAATTGCAGAACCATTACAGACGAAACTCAGTCTAGTCCCTAACATCATAATCATATACTAGCCCTAGGCTAGGGCTAGGGTCAGTAGGGACCGGTTGGCAGGTCTAGGTAGCGATGACAGCCAACCACAGCTCAACACTCCCTATATCTGTCACAGTGCTAAACACCTGGTACTGCAAATTCGATTCTGAGGGTTCTGTTGGACAGAATTGCACAAAATTTACACCAAATTAAAGGGAAAATATAGCTCTATCTCACTGGTACACTGGTGCATTTCATATTTTTTTTTATCACTTCAGAGAGTGAACATTTGAGTCATTTTGGTGCTTCTGTCAGACCACCCTATTTGAGTCACATGAAGAAGTCTAATTATTTTTTGCCAAGCAGGACGAATATACAGAGCAATTCTCCTAGAATTTTTTATTAAGAATGATTTGGTGTTATAAAAATTGATTATAGCGATTTTTGGCGATTTTTAAACATCTAAAAGCATCATTCAACAGAAAGAAATTCATTTTCTATCTTTTTAGCTTTCCATAAAAATGTTTCTATTAGGAATACCAACTTGATTCAAAAAGCCTTTGTATGCACATATTCAGCCCTTTCATTTGATATATAGATTGTGGAGTTCAGTTGAGGTCCTGATTTTTGGCTGTCATCGCCATTACTTTATGCGACCCATGTCCCCTGCTTTACACCAGTAACAAGGAAGGATTGAATTGTGATAATATTTATTATATTTGGAGTTAAATAATATTAAGTACATACATGTGGATAAGAACAATTGATGATGAATAAAATTGATATGACTTATGATTAAGTACGAGGGTATGTACTTAATAAATGTAAGAACAATATAATGTATTAACCAGAGATGTTGTATCACAGGATTTTGAGATAATGTAAATACGGTATGAACACTAAAATACAGGCCCCTATAGGGCATAAGTAAAAAGGGTGTTAAACTTAATGGTAAATAGGGATGAAAAACGAATTAGGAGTGGGTGGGTGGGTGAAAATTGGAATGAATTGGAGAGTGATACAAAGCAAATTGAATGACGACGTAGAGAATGTTTTGATTAGTGTGGTGGGGCGCCGTGGGTGGCGCCACCAGCCTGGTGTTTCCGCCGGGTAATTGTGCCGTGCGCAATGACCCGCCATCCCCGTTGAGGGATGACGAAACCATTACTTTATGCGACCCATGTCCCCTGCTTTACACCAGTAACAAGGAAGGATTGAATTGTGATAATATTTATTATATTTGGAGTTAAATAATATTAAGTACATACATGTGGATAAGAACAATTGATGATGAATAAAATTGATATGACTTATGATTAAGTAAGAGGGTATGTACTTAATAAATGTAAGAACAATATAATGTATTAACCAGAGATGTTGTATCACAGGATTTTGAGATAATGTAAATACGGTATGAACACTAAAATACAGGCCAAACCCAAACGTGCATGAGATGTGTTATTATGACTGCTGTAGAGCCTGAACCAGCGCCAAGTTCACCTTGCGCCTGTCGGCCCGGGTGATATAGGTCTTGTACGACCCAGAGGTCCAGCCTCCAAAGTGCTGGACTTTGAGTTCGGTACACCCATTGTTGTAAGCTGTGGTGGATGTAGTCTTACGGATAGAATGAAGGGAATATGTCTTGACCGGGATACCAAGCTTCCGGAGAGTATTGTCCCATAGTGTAGTCACCTCGGACAGCGGGATAGGCACTGAGGTGCCTGGGTATGTAAACATTGCCTTCTGTGGGTGAATAGTGGGTGACAACGTCAGTACTTTCTTGAGAGTGGCCACTGGACAGAAGATGGGGTTCGAGGCCGGGTGGAGTGTAATGTGTTTGTACTGCCCCACCTTCTGCATATTCTTGGCATGCTTGATATACACCTGGACCGTGTCCGATACGCTCACATCGGCCCTGGTGAGATGATGAGCCGGAGTAAACTGTCTGATGGAGTGCGGGGCGACCTCCGACTGTCGAAGGCCAGCAAAGAAGATTGTGAGTAATATCGCTCTCATCGTCACTCCCGTGGAGTCTCGGGGCAGGTTTGAGAGCACTCACTTCAGAATCGGTAGAGGTATCTCCGGTTTTGCTCTCGGGATGTATGTTTTGTCTCTGTCGATCGAGTCTAGTGCCCGACGTACTCGGGGGTGGTTGATTCCTGTAGACTGGCCCTCTGCCAGTTTCAGGAACTGGCGCACATGTGACAATTTGTTGGCCATGGTGCCCGGAGCCAGGTTGTTGAGCATTTCGTTTTCGATGTACATGCAGACGTCCACCACGGTGGGAGAGAGGATGCAGATCCCCATGTCTAGGCAGAATTCCACGTATGCTCGGATAGTACTGTTGTGATTCTTGATGGTGGCTTTTGCTCTGGCACCCTCCTGCCGTTTCTCCGCCAGTGCCGCGAGGGCATTCCATCTGCCGTCTGTAAGTAAATGATGGTTGGATTTCAGACAGGAAGTACAGGCAAGGGGTGATTTCAGTGAGATTATGTTTTATAATGAGGTCGTCGGTCATGCGGCGGTTACAACGTGACATGTGCGATCTGCTGAGCGCATCGGCGATGTTATTGTCTTTGGTGTTAATGTATTCGAACGAGAGATGAACTTGTAGTTTCGCCTGTATTGCCCAGACGGCCCTGGATGACTGATTCAGAACCTCGTTACGAGCCCGGCCCATGGTGAGGGCGGCGACCGCGCCCGTGTTATCGCAGTGGACTCTGACATGTGAGCCTCGGGAGGCCGACTGCAGAAGGGAATGCAGTGCGACTACCACGTTTGCCGACTCGAGTTCAGTTATGATGAATAGAGAGCCTGTTGGGGGGCGGATTTCTTGGCGATATGCATATTGTCGGTTTGCCGCGCCAATGCCCGTAAGGGAGGCGTCGACCCAGATCTCGTCGTTAGGTGTGGGGGGAGGGATAAAACCCACACCATTCCAGCCTTCGCACAGTTCATAGAGCACATGTAGGTCGGCCGCCATGTTGTGATCGATGGGGGTAGATTCCCCGTGCGTTAGTCTGAGTGCTTGAAGCAGCGAGTGGAGGAAGGGGCTGGCCGGCCCAATACACTTAGCAATGTGAAGTAGTTTACCCAAGAGGGATTGCAGGTCCTTCTTTGAAATTACACTAAGCGACAAGGACTCCGAGATAGATTTTTGAATGTCACGTAATTTGTCGTAGGGGACAGAGATGGTCATGTCGTCGATATTAATGATGACCCCTAGCCACCTGATGACCCTGGACGGCGGCTGGGCCTTGTCAAGTGCCTCCGGGAGGCCTAATTCTGCGAGGAGGGATTTTACACGTGAATATTGAAAACTGGCGGCCTCCCGATTCGGGGCCACGACCACCAGGTCATCGAGGTACATTATCGCGTGAATGCCTTCCTCCTTCAGGATACCTACTATTGCCTCGGCAACCCGCTGCATGTGAGCTGAGCTGCAGCGAGCGCCGAAGGGCATTGCCACTTCTACGTATGCCGAACCCTTCCATTTAAGGGCCAAGAGGGGCCAGTCCAATGGATCAGATTTAAAGTTCTTATAGGCGTTGGACAGGTCCAATGAGAACATATGTGCATGGGGGCCGGCGTGTGTGACATAGTTAATGAGGTGGTCAATGGTGGGGAGACCATGCTCCCTTACTTCGCCCATAGATGTGTTTTTAATGATGTATGCATTAATGGACTCAGATGAGGGGAAAGTCAAATCGGTAATGATTCTTCGGTCCCCCGGGTCCAACTTTGGGTGGGACATAAGTGGGGCTGTATGGGCCCACTCCAGAAAGGGGGAGGACGAGAACGGGCCAACAATGGCCCCTATACCGAGTTCTTTATGTAGGAACTTGTCGATTTGTTCCGGGTACCGTGAGCCACTCGGGTGATTATCCACGTAGGGGTTATGGGAAACTGGCCCCAGATAACCCATGGGGAAGCCGAAGTGGAGGTAGTCAAGGAGGCGGTGATGCGCAGAGTTGCCCCCCAGGTACTTCTGCCAAGCGGGGAGGTTGAGATGCGTAGGTAGGACTTCCCGTGCTGCCAGGCAGTTGGGCAGGCCTGACTCCCTGACCTTCTCATATATCCGTACCATGTCAGAGGCATGGCGACCCAATGCACGCCATTCTGGACAAGGAGTCGGCCAATTGTCTATGCGGTGTCTGGCAAAGGCGGCAGGAGATATATCAACATTGTCCAGTAAGAAATCGAACTCGCACATATGGCGAATGGATTCAAAGTCTGGGTACAAATGTGGTGATTCGTCAACAAGACCCGGTTTAATATCTGTGGCCTGAGGGCCACTTGGGGGGAGAGGGGGGATGTTGGCCGCGTTGTGCTCCCCCCATGATCCCTTACCGAGAGCAGTTGGAATGAGATGGTCGGGTGGAGGGGGGACCGCGTCATACTTATCATGATCATGTACATGTATTTCAATAGGCGCTGTACAATGGTCAGAATCACTATATACAGAGTTAACGGATTCTGAGACCTCAGTGAGTGACTGCATGCCGCCATCCACACATGAGACACTCACCCCTAGTTTTTTGTAGGGAAGAATGGTGGTGCCTGTTGCCTGAGCTGTGGCCCCTGCTGTGAAGTGTGGGGGAAGGTGTTGCTGTTGGATTGTGGCTGCATGCCGAATGTCTGTTGTGGCGGTGCCCACTGTGAGTACATAGGCTGGTGCGTGATGTGTTGTTGTTGGAGTGGGGGGGCCATGTAAGTGGCCGGTGTGTGATGCATGTTGGGGGTAGGTCCTCCCTTTGCCCTGCAGGTGGGGAGGGCATGGTGAGAGTACTTTTTCCAACCGCCCTGTGAGCTGTGGCAATGCGAGCAAAAGTGGAGTAGCCTGAGATTTCCGGAGTAATGATGTTTGTTATGAGAACACCCTTTAGCCGAATTAAAGTCTTTGCAATTTACCTCCCGTATGTAGCTGTGTTGTGAATTGTGGTTGTTTTGTGGGGTGGGTTTGGGTTTTCCCCGGATAGCAGCCCTCAGTCGGTCGTTTTGAAACCGACCCTGGTAGTGGTCCCATCCCAGGTTCTCAGACTCCATTGTATCAAACAGACCCTGGGACCAACCCTGCGCCACCTCGGGGTCTACCATTGCATCTTCAAGGATGTGCTCCAAATGGAGCAGGTACTCGGGCCAGAGGGGCTCGAGGCCTGCCCTGGGGTCTCGGACCATGCGCACATAACATGTCAAGTACTCTATAAAGTTCATGCTGTCTCGGAGTTCAAGTTTTTTCTTTATATTGTGGGCTCCGGGGCGACGGATGTACATATAGGGCTTTACCAATGCCTCATTAATGAGAGGGTCAGCTAGTATGTCATCCTTACCGGAGGTCCTATGAATGGTGAGGCGTTCGGCTCTCAGGGAGCTCTCCAGGGCCTGCTCCCGACTGACCGGAATGCGGCCCAGCCTGTGTGTAGTGTTGGGAATATGATGATCCGGCACCTGTGGGTGTGTAGGGCTAATGTGCCGAAGGCGCTGTATGTTAGCAGCAGTGTGAGGGTGGGCGGCCCGAGAGGTATCCTCCTTGGTGGGCGGTCTCCCGGACTCCTCCTCATGCCGCCGATGGCCGTCTGTAGCAGCGCTAGCTGTAGACGGGAAGTTGTTGTCAGCAGCTGAGTGAGTGCCCGCTGTGCGGGCCGTATGGGATGACGGGCGTGAGAGCAGGGGTGATGGGTTGGCTGTCGGGGTACGCCAGATCCTGGAAAGGGACCGGCATAAAGTCCCGTGGCTGGTCATCACCATCTTGTGTGTCGTCGGGCGCCTGAGTGCCACGTAATGCAGGTATGCCATCCTTGGGCCTGGCGCCGCCGTATTTCACCGTAGCCTGGTTGGGGCCATTTTGAGGGGGCAGGGTGCCATCTTGGACTGTGTGGCGAGAGTGGCTATTTTGTCCGGTACGGTCCGTTTTTAATACCTGCAGAACCTCCTCAAAACGCTCTGCCATCCGCTCAACGGTAAGCTCCAATGCTTGTAAACAAACATTTTCAGTCCTTTGGGAGTTATCAGAGGTTTTACCTTTGCCCTTTTTTGCAGAGTAAGAGGCGGTGTAGCGCTGAGCCCAGGGTGACTTGTCCATGTTGTCAAACCGGCCGTCGTCATCACTGGCACATTGGTAGTGCACTGTGGAGCCGGGTGAAGTGTCCCTAGAGCGGGAATGTCCAAGGTATTGTGCCATATTGTCCATTGTAACATTCACTTAAATGGCCATGAAAAGTTCTCCGTTAAGAGTAGCACGCTCCGTGAAAATTGGAATGAATTGGAGAGTGATACAAAGCAAATTGAATGACGACGTAGAGAATGTTTTGATTAGTGTGGTGGGGCGCCGTGGGTGGCGCCACCAGCCTGGTGTTTCCGCCGGGTAATTGTGCCGCGCGCAATGACCCGCCATCCCCGTTGAGGGATGACGAAACTAGTCTAGGTGACTGCATGAGAACAAAACCTCTACTAATAGACAAAAAGTCACGGCCTACCGTTGAATAAGACGCCCCTTTCCCATATAACATAGAGTTATAATTGCTGCAGCTCCAACGAAGAGAGTCTGTATCAAAATTTGGACCAACATACTGAAAAATTGTGTTTACAGTAGCCAAATGGCCTTGAACTTAGGTACTCTCCGCTTGTTCCATTTCCGGCACAACAAACCTGCAAAGAACCAGCGAAGGGATGACCCCATTTTCTCACAGGCAGGAAAACTCTACTAGTCTCTAGTGGAAAGATTTGATTAATGATGCTTTCCTCGGGATAAACGACACCACATCTTCATACATTCGGATTATGAGTTTTGGATTGACATATTAACACACACCAGCAGCTGATTTCCAGTAGTTTATCCCTCACTTAAAGGAGGTCAGTACCCAAACCAGCCTACGCCTAGAGTTCTGCACTGCAGTTCGTCATGGCGGCACTCCCACCGGCTTTGCAGGTAATGATGTTTCTCCAATTCATTCGTGTATTTCTCTACTTAGACACATGAATCGTGTTAAATATTGAGACTCAAAGGTTAAGTATGCTTCAAGCCTTCATTTGGTATACACTTGTGAACATTAAACTTAATATTTTTAATGGGAGACATCCTGAGACTGCCACTCAGTCTCAGAGACTCACTCAATCAGTCACTGAGACTGACAGTGACACATTGACTCCTAGACCTAGCCTAGGGCTGTAGCGAAGTCAGTCAAAAATCTGGACCTCGGCAGAATTGCACAAGTCACACAGCAAATGAAAGTGCTTGAAATTTGCAGTTCATAGTTTTTTTTAATGAAGTTGATATTCCTATTAGAAACAATTCTATGCCACTTTTTATTTAATGATTATAAAGGAATCCCACGTGACGTCACACCGCGTCACGGCGGCCATATTGGAAATACAGGGACTCCCCCCCCACCCACATGAAAGCACTGTTTACTGTAGCAGGGCTGTCAAGTCTCACGCCCTGGGCGTGAGACTCACGCATTTTGACACTTTCTCACGTTCTCACGCATAGACAAAGCATTCTCACGCATTCCTGGCATTTTGAGCTTTCCAAAACTGAAAGAATTTTTCAAATATTCCAACTAGAAGCAAAGTTATGAGTAGTTGGATCGGCGCCCAACTCACATACTTGTTGTGAGTTGGGCATACTTGGGCCTGAGTTTTTGAGATTGGTTGCGCCTCCATTTTAGGCGCACTCTCCTGTCTTTATTTCTTCTTGAAATGAAACATAACTTGCATTTTTGGATAGTTTGAACCCTTAAGTTGCACCACAATTAATTTCATTAAGATGGGATTTGTTTAACCTGCCGAAAATGTAATTTAAAAATCCTGACATGTTTTACTGGAAAAATAACATGGCGGCCATGTTGGATTTTCGGACATGCAGTTGCCAAACTTGCAGCTCATGTAGCATATGAAATATAGGGAGTTAGGCCATGGGAAGTCAGTTCACAGTTTACCGTCCGAGCCATTTTGAAAAGTGATGAGGCTTTTTTTCATTATTCATTATTCATTATTTTCCATTCCGAACTGTATACCGCGAGTTAAAGACGCGTGTATTCCTCATAGTCCTATAGTATGCATGTATAAGCCATACACTAACTTTTTGTTTGATTTTACAGCCTGCAGTTATCAAGAACCAAATATATGCCAGCTAAGGGAGTGGTCATTATTTATCAACAGGGGGGGTGGTGGGTTTTCGCGCGGATGCGCGGAAATTTTTTACGCCCCCCCTCGACGGTAGTCAAAATCTTTTGCGCCCTCCCAACACCGGAGGCGCGGAGAGTTTTCGCGCCCCTCTTTGATCTATAGTAGCGCGGGCTTTTTTGCTAAAAAGAGGGTGAATTCTTTTAGCCCCCCCCTCAAGAGGGTTCAAAATTTTTTTAGTCCCCCCTCGGGAGGGGTCTGAAAATTTTACGCCCCCCCTCAAACCCACCACCCCCCCCCCCTGTTGATAAATAATGACCACTCCCTAAGAATCTTAGACAGGACAGGAATGTAGTAAATGCTTATTTTTCTCACAATTGGGATGCAAATCTTTACAAAAGGCTTCATTGATGGAAATCTTCCCATAAAATTTTATGAATTAAGATTTCGATGTAAAACGATCATTGGCATTATTTCAACCAAAAAAAAAAAAAAAATTTTTTTTGAAATAATGAAATTTTTTCAAATAATGAAAATTTTCATGCGGCCCCTTTAGAGCCATGCGGGCGGTGGACGGTAAACTGTAACCTGAGTTCCCATGGCCTTATGGTGCAATTATTTGTAATCTTCTAGAAATATGCCTAAAGATTAATCGACCATCATGATTTTGATGAAACCCAATTGTAAATGTACAAACCAAGCACATGTAAACAAAGTATGTGCCACTTCCGGTTTTATCGCACAGTACCAGTGTCAACCTCAACTACTCTTGCAGGGTCCTGAGGGATCACTAAGACCCTAAAACGTAGTGTCATTAGGGGCTCTGATCTGTGGGGTCAAGAAGAATGTGATCAGGGAAAATACAGCCCCTTTCTTACTCTCTGATTTGCCCATGCACTGACAACTATTTCCGAAAATGACAATCCTAAAAGAATTGATTCCTTAATCATCCAGGACCTTCAAAAATTCATTACATGGATCCCCCAATATTTTTCCTGTCATATCATATAATAGCCTGGTGGAAGTTTTGTTCTAAGGGAGTGATCACAGGGGGGGGGGGGGCTGGTGGGTTTGCGCGCGGACGCGCGAAAAAAATTTCGACCCCCCCTCTTGAGGGGGTAAAATTTTTTCGACCCCCCCCCATAATGGACAAAAATCGCGCGCGGACGTCCCCTTTTAGCCTATAGAAACGCGCGGGGGTTTCCACTGAAAACAGGTGAAATTATTTTGACCCCCCCATCAGAGGTATTGAAAAAATTCTGCCCCCCCTCTGTCAAGGGGTTGAAAAAATTCTGACCCCCTCAAACCCACCGGCCCCCCCCCCCCCTGTTGTTGAAAAATGATCACTCCCTAAGTTATGGGGCTAAGAATGTGGCCAAGGGAAATTAACTTTCTCATTTACCCATGCACTGACACTAGTGACAGTGACAGGCATTTCCGAAAAATGGAAAACCTGAGAAAAACTATTCCTACATCCATCATACTCATCAGAAATCAGATGTTTGGATATCCGCAGATTCCCCAATGTCTGGGCTTTCTAAGCATACCCCTGGATAGTATGGGAGACATTTTGTTCAGAAGTTATTTGCAAAAATGTTGAGCCATTTCAGGCTGCTTAACTGCAGTGCAGTGAGGGGGAGTGGCATTGTTTACGTTTGGTATTTCCAACATGGCTGCCGGCGCTATATAGGTCACGCGGTGGGCACGGTCTATAGAAATCTTTCTGTCATTTCTCCACCCACATTCTTGCCCAAATATACTGATAAGACCGACCATTAAACATGCACTGTGCGTGGAGGATTTGGACATCACTGTACATAATTACTCATAGAACCGGATAGGATAGGCCAATCTACTAACCAAAAACACCACCTTAAAGCTGGGAAATAGGAGATCAACATATCTAAGTGGCATTCAATTGCTAGGGGCAAAACATTTTGAAATATAAAGTTAAAATCAGAAAAATTATTATCTTTTTTAATGAATTTTTGGTATTATGCATTCAGCAGATTCAAAATCGCAGAAAATTGCAGCACTATGCCTACAAAAACTCATTGTAATTTGGTTAAAAAGATGTTGAGGAATAACCCTGTATATTCTGATAGCTTCTGTAAGAAAAATATTTTTCTGAAAATTCCTCCAAAGTTACATTACTTTGATATACCACTCTGCTCTTAATAACCAGCCCCGATTTTTACCAAAATCCCCTCAAAATGTAGGTCTGTTCATTGGTAACATAGTTATCATGTTCCATCAGTTCTATCTTTGATGAAATGTAGCCCTTTCATTGAATTTCTGCCAGAAATAACTGAGCTGGTTGGGTTCTCATGCACAGCCACATGACAGAATCTAAATGTTACTTTAACATCTAATGGTGTAGGCAGGGTGAAATAAAATATTCAATGATAAATTTACCCACCATTGAATAGATGAGACTTTGCTCTTTTCATACATACCACCCATGCTATATTCTGATCAATAGAGCCCTAGAAATTACCTTTTAAAAAAGTGCTGTTTATCATAGTGACAGATACAAGCCACGGGTCCCGTGGTTTGGCTGGCTTCGCTACGGCTAGGGGAGTGGTTAATATTTATGAACAGGGGGGGCGGGCGTAAAAATTTCAGACCCCTCCCGAGGCGGGGGCTAAAAAACATTTGACACCTCATGGGGGGTGGCTAAAAAAATTTACCCTCTTTTTAGCAAAATGCCAGCATGCTACTATAGATCAAAGAGAGGCGCAAAAATTCTCTGCGGGGGGAGTGGTGCAAAGAATTTTGACTGTCGTTGAGGGGGGGCGTAAAAGAAATTTGCGCGTCTGCGTGAAAACCCACCATGCCCCCCTGTTCATAAATAATGACCGCTCCCTAGCCTAGGCCCTAGGCTAGTCTAGTGTCATTGCACAACTACTCACTGACTGACAAGTGTCATTTGTCACACTGACTTAAATAAGCCTAGTATTAGGCTTAGTTAAGTTAGTGTTTTAAAGGATAAGGGAGTGGTCATTCTTTAACAATGGGGGGATTTCTTTTAGACCCCTCACATGTGCCTTAGGCTTAGGCCCGCCCCGATGCCATGGGGCCCAGGACCAGGTCTCTACCCTATGTACCATTTCCCGGGTCTCTATGTACCAGGTACCACCCTGCAGCTGTCCTGGCACTCACCCAGTCTATATGTACCACCAGCCTAGTTCATCCATGTATACTCATGGAACTTCATGACCAATCATCTTTATCATTTCCTTTCTTATATACCGTGGTTGCAGGTATGTATGGTGCCAGTGGGTTCAGTAGGCTACCATACAGGCTGGCCATGCACCTGGATGTGTGATGAGTGGTAGCCCACACTAACCATGTAGGCACTTACCTAGTTTTCAAGACTTTGTCCCATGCATTTTATCTTTTAAGCAATGGATAGATCTCATCAAAAGAAATGGATTTGCTCTTTAAATGAAGTCTTTATGCCAAGTATAAGGGAAGTTATGAATGATCAAAGACCCCAAATCGAACCCAAAATTCTGCCACTATTAGGAGTTTAACTAGGGCCCAGATTTGTGATCAAGCATATCTGATACAGGAGTGGCTACATCTCTTAAATCATTATTTTTGACTATTTTCTTTTCATGTATGGAAGAGGTCCCCATAAAAGGTTGAAAATCAATGTATCATATCAAAATTTAACAATTTAAAGGGATTTTATCTTGACCTAATATCATCTGCGGTTTAGCAATCTCACAGAATTGGCGCAAAATTATGGAGTTGATATGAGATCTTTAATCGGTCAGAATTTCCCTTTAAATTGATGTAAAGACTTCATTTAAAAAGGAAATCCACTTATTTTTATCAGCTCTATCCATTGCTATATAAATGATATACATAGGATTGGATTCTAGCAAACAGACAAGGACCTAACATGGAGAAGCTGGTGGAAGGGTGATAGCGAATGGCACGCTAAAATTTTGTTGGGGTCTGGCAAACATCCTGTTCCCCTATGAAATGAAAAAACCTAGACAGTTTCTAAACCAATTTTTTCTGTAGAAAGTGTAAGAACTATTCTCTTTTATGTGAGATTTGGCCTTTATACCAAAAAATGATTTCAAAGTTATGGGGTTACTTCACTTGGGGAGAATGGGATGTTTATCTGAATCAATTATTTCTCAAATAGATTCTTATTAAACCACTAATCAATCCCTTTAAAATGAGCCCATGTTTGTTAAGATCCTCCAATAAATAGCTACACAATGAGCTTGCAAAAAAAGGAGAGTTTAGCACTCCCCAGTTTCAGCTTTATCACAGTTTCACACCTCTACTGCAGCAGAACCATGCACTGGGGATAGGTAAGTGCCTAAACCATGCATACCTTTGAACTTGTAATTATAATATATTCTTAAGCCACTATGTGCAACCCACCAGGTATGACATCAGTGCACCCTAAAACCAGCATAAAGGTACATGCTGATAACCAGCTTCACCTAGACATGACGGTGCCACCTTCATCCCGCTAGGTTGGAACATTTGATGAAAAATGATTACATAAAATTTAGTCCACCTCTTTAAAATTACTTGGATTATGGGATTTTGTAGGTTGAGAGCCCCCACACAGCAATAGTGACATCAAAGTAGTGAGTACGGTAACTATTTTGTTAATGATACTGAAACGAAGGCGCATACCGTCTAATCACCTAAACTTTACCCCCCCCCCCCCCATTGTTGAAAAATGACCACTCCCAAGCAGTTTAGGAGGGGGAGGGCAAGAGGTCACTTAGTATGGATCGCTCCCACTGCCTGGTGCAGTCAAAGGTGTGAGCAGGGGAATCTCCAAGTGCTCACCCCCCAGTGCTAGTTCCCCATTTGTGAACCTCATATTCATGAAAGTGAAGTGAAACCTTCGGAGGCGCGTGTTAGGGTACCAAAAAGAAAAAGGGGATCTCTGTAATGGTAACAGACCCAAATCAATTGCTTATTCAGGGGCTTTTCACCCAATCCAATTAGGAACATCATTTGACATATTTGATTCTGTCAGACTCGATCGGAGATATGCATGGACGTCCTGATCACCATGATGAAACATTTGATATCCGAAACACCGATGTATATAACAGAGAGAGAAGGTATTGACAGGTTAATGATAAAAGGTATTTGAATTGAATAACGAGATGAAGAATGTATGCCTTGTGTTATCAATGAGGATTGCGGTCTCTAGTATTAAAAAAATAATTCCAGCTAAAATGTAATGTTGCACATGTACTTTATTGTATAGGCGTCTGATAATGAGAACGAGGTAGGTTTTCCTCTGGTGCACATAGATGTGAACATGTATACACGTAAGACTATGTAAGATCTTTCCACATATTGGGATGATAATCACACGTTAAGTTATCTTTCAGTTTTCACAATTTATTCATATTTCACCTTCAAGGTATTTGATACCAGAAAAGTAGATACATGTGTTGATTTTTTTTCTCCTTTTGCTGTGGATTATGATAATTATTAGACTTAGTAGATAAATAAAAATAAAAGGCAGAGATGCATTATTGGACTACCCAGTAATGTTTTTTGTTTTTTTTATGGGGACGATTCAGTTCAAGAGAATGTTAATATTTTCTATAACATTACATATTTATTTTTGAGAAATTTTTGAAATTTACCGATGATATCGTGGCCATCTCATATTGGAATTATTTCCGCAAATGTTTCTTACCGCCAGGAGGGGAGGGGGTTACCAGAAGTACTGTTGGTATAACGTGTACAACGGTATTAACAACACTATTTCACTAATTCACCCTTTCACAGTGGACGCTCTTCAGACTTTTAATCATTGCTTTTCTTCACGCCTGTTTAACATCAAAGCCCCATGTTTTACAACAGTGTGCTTGTTCACATAAATACCACTTAAGAATGATATCTCCCCGAGTTGTACTTTTGCACCCCTAGGATTTTATATTGTACTAAATAGTAATTCTGATATTGGGAGTACATGTATTTTATTTATTGTCGTCGTTAATGTATATGTATATTTTCATAACATGCTTGGGTGCATATACTCATAGGTTGATTTTAGGTAGACCTGATTTTATTGCGGGATGCTATAAATACTATGCATGCACAGTCATATTTAGGTTAGTCATATATCCATTAGTTAAATTTTTCTGTTGAAATCTAGAACTAGAAAAAAAGGTATTCCTCCTATTTTTCGCAGACATAGGCCTCTTTTCACTCTCGACATCTGACAAAATCATGATGATGCTATATTACTGCCAGTAACCAGTCTTTACACCATTGAAGAATACAATAGAAACATCAGTGCATTTATAACTCGGTTACCTCAGTTGCATCTTACATTCATCACGTAGCTAATACGATACTATTATGGTTTATATAGGGAGAATATACAATTTTTTGTATCTCTGAAGGACCTTAGCTTGATACAGGCATTATTTCATGGAGTATGATATGGAATCTCTATACGTGTACTTGTTGTCCATAGTCACACTTTGACCCAATATAACGTACATGTACTTACTATGTTTGTATACACATTTGCAGGTTGCAGGACCTCACCTTACGAGCTATGAGGCGCTTTTTACACTTGTAAGTATCTTCAAGCACTTCCATCCGGCTGCTCCCAAATTCCTTTCTATAGAGCAAAGACATTTAACAATATATCAGCCATGCCCCATGTTCAATATGAATTTTCCACAAGCTTTTTAGTCATAGTTAAAAAAATGGTAAAAAGGCCAAATGTTCATATTGGTACCATATTGCTCTTTCTCTTTGCAAGGCGGACCCCAGCGGTTCAGGTGCGATTGGAGCACAGGAGGCTGCTATCTTCCTGAAGCGCTCAGGCCTCAGTGAGGCCATCCTTTCTCAGGTGAGTAGAAACGAAGCAGCAGTATTTAATGATCTTGTCAGAATAATGCTTAAACTGAGGGGGAAGCAGATGTTTCAGATTACAGGGTGAAATGATAAAGAGGTACCTAAGGCCAAACCAAACAAAATTAGGTAGGCCTAATGATTATGGTTCTGAAAAAATGCTGGGAGCCGGTGCTATAGATCATTCTCTGAGAAAGAATTATCCATGAATTTTAACACTACATACTGAGAATACCGCTTGGCCGGTTCATCTGGTCAGAAATATCCTGTGCAGTGTTCAAGAACAGAATTGGCATCGGCCCACCAGGCATCCAGTCTTATGGCACTGTTCCAACCCCACCCCACTGGATTGTACTTCCAAAATATTTACACAGGCCTAGATGACAGAGCAGAAACTCAAAAAAATGGCCAGCTTCAAAGGTGGAGTCACTCACCCATAATCGTTCATATTCGCTGAGTTACCAGTGAAGTGTGGTTCTGAGAGAATAACACAAGCATGTTTATCTTAATACGATGCATTTTAGTAATAGAGCACACATTTAACCTGTTGACCTGTATATTGTCGTGATAAGCATAGTGTACGACAGCACCTATTGGTAACTTACTGACGTGTATCCTTATCTGATATCAGCACATAGGAGTGGTATATTACACTGATACATAGTGAATGTTTTAGTGATAAAGATATTAATTTAGCCTATTGCAAGGTCGTGTATTTGTGATCAAGTCATGAACTAATACAGCTGCTCCAAGTTAACGCCATTAAGATAGACCGTTTGTATTGGAACTGAATACAAGACTGACCAGTCTTTGTTTAGTCGCTGAGAGACCGTGAGTTTGACGCCAGAAACTAACCTTAACTCTTTGTCATGTTACTTGAACATAGAAAGTTCATGGGATATAACATGTGTGATGAGTTCAATATGTTTATTGAGGTGGCCATTATACCCCTTTTGTAGCAGCGTTGATTATGGGTTCACACTGCTAATTACATAAGGTTTCCCAGGTTTGCGGAGGGTTGGTGGGCGTGTGTGTATTAAGGTTGAATGGATGGTTGGGGGGGGGTAATGTATTACGTGGTTGGATCTGTTGAACAGTGGTCGGTTTGCTGCTCACCAGGTGGTCATAGCACGTCCCAGCTGGCGGCCTCTGCCACATATATACGCCATTGTTATAATGGTGTGCATTGAAATAATGCATTGGTACATTAATGACGTGTATACATCCTCCATTGAGAGCTGACCCATGTCTCAAATGCCCTATTGACCAGATTTGATCAATGTGAGTTGGTGGGATAGATGAGCATGTCTAATGTGCATTGATAACAGCATTATATTGATTATTGCTACATAATGTGCGTCAATATAAGTGCCACTGGTCATAAATCCTCTCCATAAAGTGTATGGCCCAGTTCACATCGTAATATAGGAGTTTCATTACTGCTGGTGGCAATGTTGACATCCGGGTAACCCTTTCAAAACACCATCTGGATGACATCTGTGTATGTCAATTTTAGTTGGCCATTTAGTTTGCATACTTATAAATCAGGCAGACAAGAGAAAGATAAAATGCAGTAAGGTTTCACCAGATGTGTTGGATTCACAACAGCGAAAGACCTTCCTCGGTATCTGTATGTGGTACAATGATAACATAAGGGACCATCCATAAATTACATACACACTTTTTGTCCAAAATTTTACCCCCCCCCCCCTGTTGCACCATGTACGCATTGGGGCTACCCCCCTGCGTACATACTCAAGTCACTGACTACCCCCCCCCCCTCCCTGACTGAGTGATAAATTTGGATGAGGGGGGTTCAAATCCCGGGGGTCAAATCCATATGTATTTAGGCCTCTTAGAAGTTATTTGGACAAATTCTTATTACATTCATGTAATTGAGGGGTACCTCTCTTAACTACTGATGGTTGAGCTTGGGAGGTCAGCTTAATGCCCCTATAAAACACCCCAAAATATCCTCAAAATAACCTAAATTCGGGCTCAAAACACCCAATGTGCGTACACAATGAGTATGCCAAAATAGCCCAAGAACCCTACCCCTGTATGCACATGTGCGCATTTTGCTTGACCCCCCAGCCCACTTTAGTGCGTATGTAATTAATGGATGGTCCCTAAGCTATTAAAAGAACTTAGCTCACTGGCTGCCACTGATAGCATTCTCTGTGCCATAAACCTATCTATTAGCCACATCTTCCCTTAAAGGAAACGGTATAGACATAGGTCATGATAAGCCTCTGACTTGTCTTAAGCTGCGGCTTGTATGCATTCTTTAATTGTAAGATAGTTTCTCACTTGATTAGCACTTCCAGGACGAATGTTTGATTTATGAAAAATAATTGTTATCAACATAACAATGCACAGCATTTATCATGTGATCTAAGTGGTATATTTACAAGTAGGCCTTCTCCAACTAAACGGTGCCTGAACCCAAATATTTGCTTTAATTGCGTATAAAGGGAGCCACACCTCTAGCACCTTGGCAGTCTATAATAGATCGTGGCGCCCAGTGGGTGGGGAGTTTTTGACACCTCGCCAACAAAACCAAGCAGTACTGAATACCTCTAGCAAAGTATGATCCAAAAAATGTAGAGTAAACAAGAGGTCTTTAGGTGTACACTCAGGGAGCTACCATTGGCAAGCTTTTGATATAGACTTATGCATTCAATTTCTGTTCTGGTGTTTGTGTATTGTACATGAAGGCATATACCACGGGTACAATTTCTTCCCAGTTTATGATGACAACAATACATACCCAGTAACAGAATTTTCACATCACATAAGTAGAGATGTTTATCAACCAATGGGTTGTAAACCCTGCAATGAATATATATTTCGATCACTCCTGGTATGTCCCTTTCACGTTTGTCGATTTTTTTTCGCCCCTCCAAAAGAGAGGGGGTGGGTGTTTCCACCCTGGATATAAACGACAGCCACCCTGCTGAAATTAAGATACATCCATAATTTTATCAGGTGTCGGTCCTTTTGTTGTAAATCTAGTACCGTAAATCCCTGCATAGAAGCCGTATTCCCAACTTTGGAATGAACCATACATCAGAGTAGGTTGCCAATGTTTGTTATAGTCTATCCCTGTAAAACGCTGTGTAAAAGTGCACCCTTAGATCCTGGTGACCCTATATGTAGTAGGTGTACACAAACCTCTAATCAGGTACATGTGTAATTAGACTATTGACATCACACAAGTTGAACAATGTACTGCCGAATCTGTGACTAGCTCCACAGACTGCCCCCAGGTTGCTATGGTTATAGAAATTGGCTCAGTTCCACCTGGTTCCATTACTGGCATTAGGGCTATGTTGACACATATCAGTAAATATACGTTATCTAAGATAAGGAGTTCTATAGCTCTCATAATATGATACATGTACCTCGTTGTGAGGGTCTGCCCATCTGTCTGTAGGTATTATGATTGCCAAGTTTTCATAGTAAATTAGGCAACATTATGACGCAACAGAGTTTCTGCAACTCCTACTCATGCATCACTCTTGCTCTAACACGAACTGAAAAAAAGGCTTAGAGAACATAGATATGAATGGTGCAAGGGTAGCTAAAAGACTTTGGCGCCAGTGGTATATGGGTTAATACATACACGCTCCCTTACAAAATGAGAAGGATCAACATATAAGTCACATGATATTAATGTCATACCCGATACAAAACAATTTATACAAACTAAATAAAATCACCGAAGTCAACCCAAGTCAACTTCACAATTTTACTCTTTGCAATGACCACATTCATTAGACACTCCCATATCAATACGTGCAAGTGATAAGGAATCTAGTGTAAATGTTTCTAATCAATATAGTTTCTTGTCCATACATTTTATCAGATAAGATAACACTAAAGGTACCGGGTCAGCAGCTATAGCTGTAATATACGTTCCCCCAACTCTAGAAGTTGTTCTATTCCTTAGATATAAATTGTGAAACTTACTCTCATTTCTTTGCTTTAAGATCTGGGAATCGTCGGATCCGAGTGGCAAGGGTTTCCTAGATAAGGATGGATTCTTTGTGGCTCTGAAGCTGATCGCGTTAGCACAGAACGGCCAGGACGCTAATATGGCCAACATCCACGCCCAAATCCCGCCACCAAGTATGGTAAGTTAAGGGTGTATCCTATAGTCTATTCTATTTAATCTCACTATCTATAAGTGCAGGTACATGTATATATGCCACTGTGTTTATCAGAACGATTGGATTCATGCAATATCTATTCGCCAGAAATAGGGAATAAAGTAATAACATGTGTAATGAGATGACCGGTTTCATTTAGTTTTCTCACCTTGAATATTACCTTAGCTGTTAAATCACCTATAACACATTACACACTCTTGCAGGGCATGCCTCAGGTGAGCAGCCCTCCACCACCAGGATCTGGACACGGGTCAGCAGCAGGGTCTCCAGAGGGCACCTGGGGTATTCTGGTAAGGATTTATGTATTGTCATTATCGACCCATCAAATTACTGGCTAGGATAGTTTGTTAGCTATTATAGTCCATCCAACCCTATCTGACATAATAACAAAAGCCCATTCAATACCATCTGGTACTGGCAGTGTATAGAGTGTAGCCCATCCAGCACGTCTGGCATCGTGAGTAAACTACCAGGATATAGCCCATTCAGCACTATCTAAAAACTACGGTATCGTCTATAGCCCATCTACCATTCTCTGAAGCATTGTGCAAAACCCTTTTTTTCCAAAGGCTATCAAGCACATTGCTACAGGCATCATACTCATTGCTTTCATGGTCTCCCTTAGCCGGACGAGAAGATCAAGTATGATTCCATTTTTGATGGGCTACAGCCAGTGAATGGTCTCCTATCAGGCGACAAGGTCCGACCAGTAAGTATTGACTTATATTTTGAAAAAGACTTGAACCATCAGTAAAAAGTTACATTTATATATAACCAAATGTATTCTATTGGAACGTAAAATTAATTCCTGTTTTCAGTTTAAAAATTGTGGGTTTAATCTTTGTCTTTAGGTCCTCCTCAACTCAAAGCTGCCAGTTGATATTCTGGGCCGTGTGTGGGACTTGGCAGATATAGATTCTGATGGCCTTCTCGACAGGGAAGAATTTGCTGTGGTGAGTACTGTCATTTTCCATAGAAAGAACTTGTGTAAAGTGTATGGTAAATGAAATAGGAAGCAAATCTAGGCAATATATTAATTGGTGCTAAAATTATGAGCTTATTGGAATGGCAAAAAAAAAAGTGAAATGATAAATGGAGTGAATTGAAATATGACAGTCTCTGTGTGTTTACAGGCAATGCACCTCGTCTACCAGGCGCTAGAGAAGCAGCCTGTGCCCATCAAACTTCCCACGACCCTGGTCCCACTAAGTAAGCGCAGGAAGATGTCACTCGTTGCTGGAGCAGTACCCGTTCTGCCGGGAGCTGGTATTGGCAGCGGACCAGCCAGCCCATGCGCTGTGTCATCTCCCCTCCGCAAGACAAGCGTAAGTTCATATCCCTGAAAACCTGTCTTGAAAAGGATCTCTTAATGACCTTTACTTTTCACTGAGAATGGCTTTAAAGGCTCTCCTGCAGGGAATCACGAAAAGAGGATCATGTGTTTTTGTAGTTTTCTCTAAAACATTTTAAGTGTATTTCTTTCTGTTATTTCCATATTCAATATGGCACACACTTTGATTTCATAACGAATGTTGACTAGTGGCATGGAATAAAACTATAATAGTTACCACATGGCACACCATTCTGAAATCCTTCGCATACTTCATAAAGAAGATGTGAGGTTGAATAAGGTACATAATGCAATGATAAGCTATTACAGTTTAAGAAGGGGGGAGGGAGAAAAAATGGCAGTGACAGGCGCAGGGACACCTTTAAGAGAAGCGGCTTTGGATCTCACAGTGTGATAATGTGTGCGGTGATAGTGTTGTGGTTGTGTGCCTCTTTCAGATCCCAGGCATCAATCTTAATGCAGTATATGCCTTCACCTCCTGGCCACAGCGGTTGAACCACCTAAGGACCTTACAGGTTATAGTCTATGTGTCCGAGCTTGTGGTGGCTCGCCTATTCATATATGTGTTACTTTGCATTTTAATGTCATGTTCTAGTTCTTGGGATTCTGCCTTGATTCTGTCTTTAGACAACCTTTTCGATTTTTTCCCTGTCGTTGTTCCGCTTTACCAGTGTTATTATGCATTGCTCTTTAGTGGTCCATTATCAGACCGTTGTGCAATGTTAATTAAACCTGTGATAGCTTCTGCATCATTTTTTTTGTGTGTAATTTCCCAAAACGATCACAAATTTGGTGAGGAAGATATTGATACTATCATAAACACATTAAAATATGCCTTGTTCTTTTGTTTCCTTCTTAATCAGTTTACAAGTTAAAACTGTTTAAATTAAGCAATATCATGTATACACACGTGTACTTAAACGTGCTTCAAGGCAAGTCAAATTCCATCTTAGAAATAAAAAAATTAGTAGTCACTAGCACAGTAAGACTTCTAACACAAATGTTCCAATTCAATAGGTGTACATTCTCCGGCATATGTACTTTTGTTAATACTCGTTTAGTATATTTCCTCATGCCAGCTGTAAGGTATAAAGCCCGATTGGAACAACCCACTGCACTTGGTTTCCCTGTAGCCCCGGTCATTCACACATTAGTGTGTCCCATCAGTCCTTGCTGCCTATGTGGCATCACATCCGGGTTAACAGGCTTCCCTAGCCCACTTAAAAGGGTCTATATCTCCTCTTTCCTATCCCTCGGGATGTGTGTGGTGCACGTGCGTGGGCACTGACACATTCCTCTGTGAAATTGTGTAATATCGTTCTCGCCATGAATATGACCTTAGCTGTCGAAATGGCGTTAAACATCTATTACTCACTCACTCATCCGGGTTAACTTGACCGCCCCGATTTGCATGGACCTGACCTCTTTAGCATGTGTGGTGTTTGCCTTGCAATTCCTGTAATTGACACAGCCATCTCTTTGCAAAATATAACAACTGTATTTCCCATCTGCATGTATTAGATCTGTCTGAGAAAGATGGATCTCCCTCCAATTGCTTATTTGATTGTGTGTGATCAGTATCAATCGTTAAGTAGAAGAGGCGGTTCCCTTTTGTACAGTAAGGAAATACTTAGCATAGGGTATTCATGTGTGACATGCATCCTAAATATAAAAAAATAAATAAAATAAAAAATAAATAAAATAAAATGTAAGGTATAAACAGGCCTGAATATCCATTTGACTGGCTTTAATTAGAAGGGTTGATGTCCATAATTAGTGTAAATAATGCTTGATTTAAGATTATTTTATAGCAAAGATTATTATCAAAATCTGAACTAGCCTTAACCCTAAAACAAAAAAGATAGATTTAGTCGCCATTCAAGTACTTGTAGGTACAGAGCAACTCACACAAGGCTGCTGAGAAAGAATTTTAAAACTATTTACAAACCATTAAAATGAATATACATGATGATTACGATATTGAAAGCAGGGATTTACTGGGGCTTCCAATGCTGCTTATTCAGTTGATTTAGGTGTAATTTGTGGTTTCCCTCCATTTGTTTGATCAAAGATCATCCTTTGCTCCAAGCTCCACCTTTTCCATCCCTCCATATTATTGAAGCCATGAGGAACCTACGTTTTGGAACAACGGTAGCAAAGTCTGCTTATGTATAGCATCACACAAAGATAAAACACTTTACTTTTGTAAATGAAAACCATCCTCATAGTTAGACATTAGGTACTTCAGTTCAAGCAAAGCTTTATGTGTGGTTTTAGCTACTGTAAATGCTGTGTTCAAAAAGAGGAGGTAGGTCAAAAAAAAAAAAATCTCGCCATTGGATTCTAGTGTATATAGCCTTATATTCGAGAAGCATGGCAAACATTTCACAAGTATGATTTACTGAAATACACAGTGAAATGATAAAAAAATTCTTCCTGGTAACTGATCTGCATCTGTCTTTTGTCTTTGGTAGGTGTCACAGCCTGGTGTGACAGGATGGATCATATCGCCCCAGGAGCAAGTGACGTATGACGAAATGTTCAAAAAGGCAGATCTCGACATGGACGGATACGTAAATGGAATGGAGATTAAGGACATATTTCTACAGAGCGGTGTTCAACAAGCAGTCCTGGCACACATCTGGTACGCAGACTTTATATCCCAATCTGATTACGGTTCGATAGTACCTAATGACATGTAATTATGTGTGTAAAACAAGTACCATCCCGACAGGTCTGTCCGAGTATGCAGTGGACTCTGGTCAGATGAATATTCAGAAGTGCTTGAGGTACATACTGACTGGTATGTGAACCAACTTTTAGGTCTAGCCTGTTAGTTCAGGATGTTAATAACTGTTCCCTTCTTTACAAATTGTCTGTCATACCTTGCATGTAAGCGCATTCGAGGCGAGGATTAAATACATAAAACTGTTCAGAATCAGGCCCAAGCTGAACATTATAGAGTTCTTTCAAACTCAGGCGTGAGGTCAACTTATACGAGAGTCGCTACTGTATTATCTGCTTTGAGTTATATTTCTAGTTTGTACAAAAGAAGTATGTTATAATACAAAGGATTTTTTTTTCAAATTACAGGAACCTGTGTGACATCAAGGGACTGGGAAAGTTAAACAATGAGCAGTTTGCACTGGCCATGTATCTGGTGCAGCAAAAGACTAAGGGTATAGAGCCTCCACAGTCCCTGACCACTGACCTCATCCCACCCTCTATGCGGCTCCGGCCAGACCTACCCACACTGGTAAGTAATACTGTACGTATGGTCTCTGCACCCGATACCACACGCATCCTTCCCTACCACTGCACGTGCTATAAAAACCAGTGCCTATGAATTACACCACCAGCACATTTCATCCCCAACAGTGGTTTACACTAATGGCAATACCAAGTAATATATTTATTAAGTTTGATCAAGATTTAAGAATCCAAAGTTTACCGTAACAGCAGGGCCTGCATAACTAAAAATGGTGTTAACTCAACAAAACAAGCAAAATAAAGAAAGGAAAATTTCATTTATCATAGGATTTATAAATATGATAAGATTTTACAAATACCGGTAATATCGACCTTGCCATTGCTGTGTGGCAAACTGAAATGGATCAGATTTGTTAAAATGCCTTTTAATGGGGCTTGGCAATGACATTTATCTTTAAGGACATTTTGATGTCGCAGAATGTTAATTATTGACCACATTGCATATTTCAGCAAATTATGCTAGTAAGTTTCCGACTGCGTGGCATGCTAAATAATAGAGTTGGTTTTAAGACAACCCGGTGTTACCCAATTCCTGGTGCAACATAAAACTTTTGTCTTCTGAAGCACTTGATGACATTGTAGTTTGGGACATGTATTATTCTCCTTTAGTGCGGCTGGTACATGAAATTTGCACAAATTCTGTTTCATTTTACTCTTTTGAATTTGAAAGAGGTAGCCATTGCATTTTGCAGGAGGAAAACTTTGGTGGTTTGATACAAAATTAACATGCCGTTTCAGTGATAATCAGCATATGCCAATGTAATCTCTAAAATACTTTTCTATTTTCACACTAATATTCACACTAATCATACTCCAGAAATGAAACATACTTGTTGGCTGGCTGTGTGAGGCATATTTAACAGCTTCTCATTTATTTTGAAAGATTTCTTCTATTGCTTCCTTCTATTATTGTGGATACGCTTGATCAATAGAGAAACAAAACAAAAAATCAGACTCTCAGTGTCAAAGATAGTAGCTATTTGTTAGCATCATGTAAGAGCAACCAAGAGTATGATTAGAGCAATGGGGTCTATACTTAGGTCCGCCTTGATCAATGAGATTACATATATGTGGAATATCCAAGGGTGACTTGTACTTAATTATTCGAGGGCGTTCAATTAAATCTGACAATAATCCATAATTTATATAATAGTTACCAATCCAGTCAGGTTGCTGGTAGTCAGTGTGTGTATCTAACCCACACACTAAACATATAAATGATTATTATTATAAGCTTGTAAAAATAAACATTTATCCCAAGTTTAAGATTCGGATGCTATTATGTCAGGTTACCTCTTTAGTTACGCACAGTCCCTTAGTTCATTGTTACCATAGTAACCCGCGTAAAAGGCGAACCTACGTATAAGCAGGGATGTAAGTCATCAGGTTTTATCAGGATTTCTTGATTTCTGAAATTTTCGAACGACACATATTTTCCTTATATGAATGGTAAGGAGGGCTGTTTGGAAAAATAGAAGGCTTTTCTATCAAGTAAATCTATGGCTTCCTGATTTTTGTCCATTCCTGACTTACATCCCTGGTATAAGACACACACAGACTTTGGATTTCCTAAAAGAAAATTGAAACAAAACAACTGCTCTACTCATATCAGTAAATAACCAAACCACAAAACGCTATGTTGTTCTAAATAGGTCTATATTAAAGCCACGCCTTTTACATCAGGTATTATGGTACCTGAGTTCTGGATTAGTTTAGAGATAAGTTTGTCGGTCTATGCATGCTATGTCTGTCCTTTCCTTTGTGTTTTTATTTCAGTGCAACATTAACCCTTTATTTAAGTAATTTGAACCATTTAATTTCCTTCCTCCTAACATGAATTCACCCTTTTTTTGTTATCATTTTCAAAACTCATTTTCTTGTGAAAGTGTTGAGTTTAAGTCCCAGGTTTAGAAATACCTACAATTGAAGTCGAAAAGGGTAGTCTGTGGTAGAGGTGTATTGGGATTAGACGGAGAAGGTGTAACAAATAGCAACAATATTCATTCATCATTTATGAGCATCATTTAACATATTTCTCATACGATTTGGTGTGTCATAATATTTTCTAATGGTGTCATCAAACACGTGGTGGGTCTATTATTCATGATCATATTCTGTGGTCAGCATATATGTATATATTTAATTTGAATTCGTCAGAAAAAAATCTGATTTATTTTTTGAGTAATTCTTTAAACAGTCATTATCGTAATACTTTGGTAAAAGATTGGTTAGCGCAAAGACCGCTTACGTTGTGCAGAGGCCACTCCACACCCTATACAGACTAGAATAAGGACAACTGCCGCGAAGCCCGCAAAGAGAATATAGTCTTTGAAGTCTCGCCTCATCTTTTCAATAACTCGCAACTTTATGGTAGCAATGTGTTCACCTTCAATCCAGCAACTGTAAAGACAGACCACACATAAGATCAAATGTGAGGTTGTGATTAGGCTAACACTAGCCGACTAAAAAGTGAGAAGCAGCTCCTCGTTACCCTCTGCAAAACAGGGCTGGATGTATGTAAATAAGAATTTTAAAAAATCCTCTCCATAATTTTCGCTAACCTGACATATTCGATGCTCACCACGTATGAGGTGCACCCAGACTTCATGGTATTTATAAGGTGCACTTGCAGTCATTTTTAGTATACAATAATCTCGCGATTATCATCCAAGTGCCCTTGCTTGCTTATGTAGGCTATACTTCTATGAAGAGGTGGTACTGATTGATTAAAAAAAGTAATCAAAAGCACATAAAATCTGGTAGTGATGGGCAATGGCACAGTGCTAATATTGATATGTTGCATATGGGAAATAGAGATCCTATCCGATATACCTGTATGCAGCTGTGTCTGTGTACCGCAGACGGCGGATAGCAAGCTGCTGTGTCGTAGTGATTACCACCCGTCCACGTGTTTTGCGTTTGATTAACAAGGCATCCAGGGTTTGGCTTCCATTTTGCCAACGGATAGCGACATCTCCTTTTTTGTCACTGAGAAATTGAGTAGAGTATAAAGTGTTAATTATCACAGGACAACTTGAATGAAAAATAACATGACTTACAGAACATACCTTTGCTTGCCTGTGAATTTCATGGAAAAAAAAACATGACACAAATTACTGATAATCCTTAGGATATGTTAAATCGATCGGGGGGGGGGGGTCATTCATTGCTGTGAGATCTTATCAGAAAAGTACTGGCAATTTGTAGTGTATAAACATGAAAACTTACAATGCTCTACATGAACTTACTGTGGGCAGTCCAGCTTTACTCGTTTATCCACTTTTTCATAGATCATCTTTCGTTTGACCATTTTAGGTAGTTCAGGTCTTCCATCTTTCATAGAAACATACCCTTCTCCGACATTCACCGTCTCTATTACCTGGGGGGAGGGGAGATATCCAAATTATTGACTTCCTCAATGCTATACTAACTACATGATTGTTGGGAAATTATGCAATGTTGAATTGATATCTTCAAAACATTGCATTACATACTTGCATCTTTCAGGTCATTCTCAATGAGTAATTAATTGAAATTGATTAAGCAGAGTATACATGTGGTCATGAGTGACATACGGCCTACCTTTCCTGTGGCATCAGTGTATGTCTTGATTGGCGGCTCTGTGGGACAGGCTGTAAAACAGTAAGCTACCATGTTTTCACTCTTGCGCTTGCGGATCTCGGGTAATGATTTGATCGAGTCTGGTAGCAGGGTAGATCGACATGGCAATCCTAATTCGAGACTCTCTAACCAGCTGACCTCAGGGTTGACCTTTCTAGTCGGCTCTAGTTTACGTACTGTGCAGAATCCAACACGACGGTGCTGACCCCGTTTGTTGCATTCACTGCACTTAGACCATTCTGACCATACAGTGGTCACATTCAAGTTATGCTTGGGCAGTTCAACTGGCTCAGCTGGCAGGCGGCCTTTATCTGGTGGTTTGACAACGACTTGATATTTTTCTCCACGCACAACATCTAACATGTAAGCAGCAATGTGGGCCTTTCCTTGGTAGCAGACATACTCACCGCCATCCTCTACGGTGGTGGTACGAATCATCAAAGACTTATCAGGTGTCAGTGCAAGCTTCCTGCCATTTACATGAACCCTATTGAGCTTCTCAGAGCTGGGCAGCATTCGGAACCAGCGCACATCATAGGTTTCCACATCCTGGTCAGGTCGTGTGCTGAAAGCAATACAAAATATCCAAGTTACAAGAAAGGATATGCAAAGCACATTTTAGTGTTGGAGGCATATGAGACAAGCATGTTCACATATTTGGCAACGTGTACTGGGCCTAGTATAGATACAGTGAAAATTTGTGTTCCTTTGTGTGCACAGCCCAGAGTCTCCATACTCTGGCACATGACTGGTGGCCAGCTTTACAGTGACACTGAAAAAATCTCAGGAAGCAGCCGCATACAAGAGATTCAAGACTGAATCTGTCAGATGTACCACGTAGCTTATTACACTAACAGAGATGTCAGTTGGGTGATGGTCAAACCTCTGGACATTTTAGGGCGCTCTAACACTCTTCGGGGGAGGCGGCAGAAATTGTTTTTAGTATCCCGGTAGTGAAAAAACTGCAGTTTGATTATGCCTATAGCTAGAAGGGGCAAAATTTCAGACCCATTCAAGAGGTACCCAAAAAGCATCAGAGCTGGTGCGCTTTCTTTTTAGTTGTTTTTTTTTTTTTTTTTTTTTTTGGGGGGGGGGGGGTAATGTTGACCCATTAGGGCCAGGTGACAAAGATCTTTAGTGCGGCTGGGGATTCCATCTTTCCATCCAGTGGAAAGGCCTGTGGAGTGTGGATCACAAAGGGGTCAACTGGGAATATTTCAGACGCTGGGTTGGGGCGTGGGGGGGGGGGGGGAGGGGTGGCAAAAGTCCACCTAGATATCTAGATCATGATCTCCTGTGGCGTGCCGCCACTTTTCCCCTGTGCTGGGTCACTGCCTTGGGCTGCGGCTTGTTGCCATGTTGGATGTGTAAGTTGAAATATGATGCCGGGATGATGCCCACCAGATCATAGAATTTAGTTTCACCATCTGCCCTTCCATGGCGACTTCCACCTTTATAAAGTTATTGTAGAATTTGTTCTTCAACTCCTCGTTATTCCTCATACACTCCTCATATTCGGTAAATTTGGCCTGGAGTTGTTTCAAGCTCATCAGTTCACTTGGTGGTGACCTTTTCTGACGAGGACTGGCTTGTTGATGTTGATCCTCGAGCATAACCTCGTCAACATTAAACCCATTGCTGTCCTCAGGCTCAGCGGCGCGTTTCTGTAACCCTTGCACGTCGTTAAACTGTCCATAGATGTGTAGAATTAATGCAAGGGTTAGTAATTGGACTCTGCTTGCTAAAAACATAATAAAATCGTAGCTTTTTCATAGACCGTTTACATGAACTCACGACGTCGTCTTCTGCGCTGCACGCGCGCACGTTTCGTTAAGTAGGTCAAGTGTATCCATGACAATGACCCAGATAACGTGACGTCATGAAAATAACGTCACCAAAGCACGTGCTTGCAGCCACGTGCTTGCTGGACCTGCCCACAACAATCGTCCATAACATTATCAGTGTCATTGTCAGATTGTTTTAGAGAAGGAGCGACGGTAGATCTGCTTCTCAACCATAGAGCATATTATGTGACACGTCAACCAATTTCAGCAAACAATCTGCAAGTGAATGCAATTAGGCCTATCAACAATGTGCAAAATTAGACGTGAATGGGTAGGTTGAAGATCTAACCCTTTGATTTTTCTATTCCTTCCAATTGTAATAAAGCTAAGTTTCATAATTCAGATATCTGGATAAAATTGTGGTACAGAGTAGGCGCACCTTTTTTGGCTACCATGATATCGATGTTATAAACCGTACTTTGTTGGAGGAAGCCCAGGAATGAATATTCTTCTATTAATAGTCTACAGGTAGGATAGTGGAACACATCTGACTTTCTATGTTACCAGGTACGCCTTCTGGGCAGGTTGGCTTGAAATAGGAGGGCGTATACATTGCAACTTGCCATTATGCTAGGGTATAGGTCATGGTAGGCTAATGCTTGGTCTGATTACTGGTAATCTTAATTACCGTAATCTCTCACGTATAAGGCGCACCTTGCCTATAAGGCGCACCCCCAACTCAGGGAGGTCTGTTTCACGTATAAGGCGCACCTCTAAGGGCAGATTTTTGTTACTTTAGTACTGTTCTTTAGTAAAAATACCCCCCTATAAGGCGCACCCCAAACTCAAGGCAATGTCCCTCCCACGTATAAAACTCAGCATAATTTTGTTTGGTGTATAAGACACGCCTTATACGCGGGAGATTACGGTAGGGCTGCATAATTATGTCGTGTGAATAGTGCTAGTTGATATTAACTTTTCAGAAAGTTGTTTCTTTGTAATTGCAGGAAGCAGGGGCTGGTTTGGGAGATTCATCCTCCATGGTTGAACTAGATATGATCGCGAAGGAGATTGAAGAACTGAAAGGGTTGGCCCTGCTTTGATATTATATGACCAGGTGTATGAATAGAAAAATGTAGAAAAATCAATACAATCAAACTAGACATGGTCAAATAAAGTTCAAAGTGTTATTCAAATCGAGAATAATTATCATAGTTACATCAGATAAATACTATTTTATATGTAGGATTTGGTAAATTGATCGACGTTTCGGAGTAGATTTACTATCCCTTTTCAACAATGAATAGATTTGCTAATGCGAACATTCAGTGGATATGTATTATGAATGGGGTAATGGTATGGATTCAGCATTGTAAATGCATGTGTTTATATGTACTTGGTATTTTGTATATGCCTACATCTATACACTTAATTGTATACAGAGAGAAGTTACAGTTGGAACAGGACCGTACACAGAAAGAGGCTGACATCAAGATCCGTAATGGGGAAATGGCCGCTCTGCAGAAAGAACTCGACGCTATCAACTCCACTCTCAAACAGTTGGAGAACCAGCGTAATGAGGCCCAAAAACGTCTAGATGATTTGGACGACAAGGTAAGTCAGGCTCATGTTTTATATACAAACATTGCTCTAGCAAAATAACTGGCTGTACAGGGATGTAAGTCTTCAAGTTTTATCAGGATTTCCTGATTTCTGAAGATTTTGAATGACATGTATTTTCCTTATACAAGTGCTAAGGAGGGCTGTTTGGAAAAAAAGAAGACTTTTATATCAAGTAAATCTATGGCTTCCTGATTTTTGCCCATGCCTGACTTACATCTCTGGCTGTAGCATCAAAAACGATATGGTAAAGTAGTACAGTATAGAAAGAAAGTGGGAAAGAAAGGAAGTTGAGTTAAATGTGCTTACAATTAAGAAGAAAGTGTATTCATATCTATTGACGTGTACACATCAAACAGTATATATATATATATATATATATATATATATATATATATATATATATATACATATATATATATATATACATATATATATATATACATATATATATATATACATATATATATATACATATATATATATATATATATATATATATATACATATATATATATACATATATATATATATATATATATATATATATATATATACATATACATATACATATACATATACATATACATATACATATACATATACATATACATATACATATACATATACATATACATATACATATACATATACATATACATATACATATACATATACATATACATATACATATACATATACATATACATATACATATACATACACATACACATACACATACACATACACATACACATACACATACACATACACATACACATACACATACACATACACATACACATACACATATACATACTTACTAAGGTCAGTTGTTTGTTGAGTTGTGTAATGCTAAACGATTTTCTTTGTAGAAATGCAAACTAGAGAACATTGTGCACGAACTAAAGGAGAAATGCAAAGAGGAAGAGTCTACGGTGAGTGATAAGGATTCAGTAGTAATAGAAGATCATGTTGTTCCCACTGATTGATCCTAGAGAAAAAATGTCAACAACTGCGGTCGGAGTTCCATGTTGTTCCCCCGTTAATACTGTCATGCGAAGTGTGTCCGACTGTGTGTTACGAATTGTCACATGTATGGGTCATTTGGCAATTGTTAGTTCTCTCTCCTTTGTACTTTGAGATTAGGACGTTAGCCTGCCCACTAGACCCTGACATTTACTGTGAAGTTTGTATTTAACTTTCCAGATTGAAAATCTAAAATCTGAACTAGCAAATCAGGAAGATACTGTGAAGGTAAGTTGTGAGTTGCCAGGTATGCCCCTCACCGCATGTGTTCCCATTTGTGTGCATGGTTCTAACACTGTTATTTACCATGTTATCTATAGTAGAAGAGTCTCGTTTACTTGGATCATGGTGAAATAAAAGGTTGATAAAAGAAAGTGACATTAATTCTGTTTTATAATGTCAAAACTCCGTCGAAAAGCTGCACCTTGAGTTCAAGCCGCTTTAGGCCTCTGACCTTATACACAGGGTTTTACAATACCGTAGTTAAAACACTTTAATAGGGCATTTTGCACTAAATGTCCAATTCAAAGAAATAAAATTTCTTTGAAAGTGCTTAATAAAACCACAAGAATATAGTGATGAGTACATATCGCTCTACGAGTGCAAAAGAAAGAGGGGAAAACACGCAGAAAAAAAAATCATGTAATTCTTCATGGCAAGATTTGACATGCTGCCTACGTATGGTTGTGGCATCCAGTCCATCAGGGGGCGTGGGTAGATTAGAACTGCCCTCCAGGTGCAGACAGGGTAGGACCAGGTCCGAGTTGGTTACGCGTTCGTATAGATAACATATCCAGTGTGTATTTTCTACTGCAAGTTCATATCGTCATAGATAAGCCATTTTCACAGTCATATTCATATGACAGATAAGGGAAAGGACCCCCACCCCCCCAACCTCAAAAAAAAAAAGAAAATGTGTAAAGAAAGAAGAGAGGGTAAAGAAAAAGATATTACCCGTAGTTGATGCGTACATAGGGACCAAGTAAACAAGAGTCTTTCCTGGTGCTTTTCCGTGTATACATACAAATACCCAGTCTGTTGCATGTCCCATCTGTCATTGTTAGTTAAATAGGTATCAGTTACTTGATGGTTAGTTACTAAACCAAACACATTGTCACTTCTGTATGCTGTATAGTTTGCTGAACGTTTTATTATGGTATAGGCACTGTTCTTTAAATTGTAGTATTCAGTTGGAGGGTTTGGATTTCTCGAGACCTAGATATAAGTTACTTTTTTAAGACTTACATGCATTTGTATGACATTGTCGCATTGGTGCTTTGAATGCGTCATTTCATTGACGTACCGTCTTTCAGTCTTTTCAGATTATAAAATGACTTACTTTGATTAAGATATTGTTTTTGATCGTAAAGCTTACCCATATTTTCTTCATTCTCAAAGTTTCTCAAAATGTGGACTCTTACTCTTATAGACTATTTAATTGAAACTCTTCCTTGTACACTATAAGTGCAATATATATTCTTGCTTTTCAATCGTTTACATGGTATCCGACTGTTATTTCTGATATTTTTTACATCATGTATTTGTCTTTTCTCAAACATTATTTCTGAATATTTATGATGACTAATCATATTATCCAGGACCTTGACAACGTCAACAAATAATGAGCGGTTAGCTCCGTGACACTAGCATTATTCTGTTAGATTCGATTGCATCAGTACCATTAGATATAACATTTTAGAGCTTAGCATTAGTGTATATATAGTAAAGCTTCACTAATAAAAATTGTTTACCTCTGGTTGTCAATTTGTTCCAACAGGTTGGAACAGATAAAGGTGAAATTAGACATTTCTGGAAATAATAATGTATTTGCTGAACATACTCAAAACAACAAACTTAATACTTCATTGTTCCCGGCAGGAAAGGCTTATTGTGTGCATGTATTCATCTGTACATGTATTCAGTAGAACGGAATCCATATTCTGTAATATATAGCTGGCCTGTGTATAAATTCAATTGGATTATATCAACCAACCGTATTATAGTGGTCTGATCTACAGTCAATATCCACTTTTGATAGCAAAGCAACTATCATTCATGCGTACTAAATCGGGGGTTCCAGAGCGCAACGATAGATGTCGTTGCGGTCTATCATAGGAGATGCGCATGCGCAGATCCGTAGATGTCAGACTGCTGTGTATTTCCATAGGAGGAGGACGTCTCGCAATTTGGCTTACAATTCGAGTGAGTTTTAGCAATTTCGCTATACTTCCATTTTTCATATCTGATTTTATTCTACTTTTAGGGGGTTAACTCGCCTTTTAAAGTCTAAATTAGGCCTCTTTAGGCTAATTTTCTCAAAAATTGTAACGATCTCTGTTTTCCCGCCGTGTACGGAGAAGCAGTTTGGATTTTTATCCCGATCGTTCTACTTTAGGCGAGTTTTTCACCCTGTTTTCATTTATTAAAGATCTTTTCTTTAATATTTTGTTAATATCTACTGTTTTTGGCCCCTTTTCCGTCTTAATTTGTTGAATATACGATTTCGTATACTTTTACGACACCAACAATAAGTTAGAACCGTTTGGCGGCAAAATCCTCGGCTGTTTCCGGTATTTTCCGTCAATTTCCGGTCGGCGCCGAACTTTTCGTCTCGGCTCGCCGTTTTCTCTTTTATATTGTTATTTTGGTGCTATTAAGACGGATTTTCTTCCAAAAACTGTGAGATTACTCTGTTTTTTCCATCGTTTTCACCTTTTTCTTGTCCTTTTTTACTTGGTTTGCTTTGTATGTTATGTTTTTGTTTGTTTGTTTTTGGGCGATAATAGAGGTAGTTCCCATAGACCCAGGCCTGTACTGTCACTATAGTGTCAGTCTGCCTGCTGGGGTGGTGTTTGAGGTTATCTATCTCCACACTCCTGTTTAGGGTTACTTAGGAGGACTTCTGCTTCCTTTAACCTGTCAGTTTACCTCTTTTATCCCCAAAACTAACTAAGCTGTCAATTTTAGGCTTGTGTTCTGAAGCCTTGATTGACACTAGATGTTTGTCAATTTACCCATAGGTTCATGATCTGGAACCTGAGTTGACATCATCAAACGAAATAATTTTAGTAGACCTTTGCACTGGTTAGATTGTCACAGATATGCCTCTTGATGGAGTTCAGTCTGTTGACCCACCTGGCTATGATCTGAGCTGGTGGACTTAACCTATGGTATATTAAAATTATTTTGTGCCTGATACACTCAAAGTCGGACCGCTGCAGGTCTCCACATTAATTTCTGATGAAATGAAGTGGCACTAGCCATCCCGTACTCACAGACTGACTTGTGAATGAAATGGCTGTGTATCAGGGAGGTTATCTACACCAATAAGATGCTGGACTCTGTGCTCGCTGTACAGATAGGCCACTGTTTTTAGAATTTGGGTACAATTCTTAAACAGTGACTCCTTTCGTAACTGTCCGGACCTGCGGTGGGACTTGTTACTGGAGTTGGGTGTAAGAGGACCTTGACACCACCAGAGTTGTGGCCCCCCGGCACAATACTGGCTAGCTGATTCAATCAGTGGTTCGATTTTCTACCATTTTCGCTGATTATGATAGAAAATTTTGACCTGTCTCCCTGGGGAGGACAGAAGTCTTAAGAACGGTGTCTAAACACGGCTGTATAGGTTGATACTTGTCAATCTGATTTTACCTATACCTTATGCCGAAAAATTTCTCATGTAGAGAAATTTGAAAGACTAGCCTCCTCACGGAGGGCTGATTGTCTTATTTGACTCTGTCTTTTGGCTGTCTAGGTTTTGAATTGCTAAATTCAGTTTTACCTATACCTTATGCCGAAAAAATTTCTCAGTTGGAGGAATTTATGACCTGCCTCCCCGGGGAGTGCCAAAGCTAGGCTTTTCAGAGCTATAGAAGGTGACTGCCTTTGCCAGGGCTTATAAGGTGGTGATTTAGAAAATCACTTTGCCTATACTTTATGCCCAAAAGATTAACAAGCCTGTTAATTCTTAATTAAAGTGAGTCAGAGAATCACTTGAGACCCTTACCTTATGCCGAAAAATTTCAAAATTTTTTCCAGAGGGTCCGCTTACAGTCACAAGCCTTACAAGCTTACTTGGGGTTGAGTGAGATTGTGATATCACAATTTCCTTTACCTTTGCCCTTTTCTCTGACTGTACAGAGGCACAGGCTAGGTTGATCACCCCTCCTTGGTTGACTTCAAACTGATACACTATAAGTGCAGATAAAGCTATTTAATCTGCTGAACACTCCTACTCATGTTTTCACCTAAGATTGGTGACAAAAAATGAGTTGTGTTTTCAGTTTACACCAATAAATGTCTTTTGGTAGCTGTTAGCTTAGACTAACTACTGCTATAGAATCTGGTAAAGATTCGTTACAAAAATTTTCACTGTGGTGGGAATAAATTTCCAGACATTTTAAGATTGGTTTTTAGATAGGGTCTACGGCCTTATCATGTCACCAAGTTAAGTAAAGTTGAGCAGGCTAGCTACACCTAAAATACAGCTCAGTCTGTGCCTGCTCTACAGATAGACCACTGTGCTTAGAAATTGGGTAAAATTCTAAACAGTGACTCCAGTGTAACTGTCCAGACCTGCGGTGGGACTTGTTACTGGAGTAAGGTGTAAGATGATTGACACCACCAGAGTTGTGACCTTCTGGCACAACACTGGCAAGCTGATCTTTAATCAGAATGTCAAATTTCTCTATGCTACCTTTGTGGTGAGAATGATTGAGAAAAAATTTGACCTGTCCCTCTGGTGAGGGCAGATTCTTAATAAGGTGTCTAAATCAAGCGGTTTAGGTTGTGATTTAAACAATCAAAATTACCTATACCTTATGCCAAAAAATTTCTGTGGAGAAATTTATGACCTGCCTCACCTGGGAGGGCAGCTTTACCGTTTTCACTGAGCATGTTGCCAATAACCGATAAGCTGCCCTGTAGTGATTTCAAATATCACTGAGACCTTTACCTGTAAAAATTCCTCAGAACTTTCTTAAAAGGTCAATGCGTAGCCACAGGCCTGTTAGCTTGTGTCAGGTTTTTCGGGCACTAAAGTTTCCAATACCTATACCTCTTGCCATAATTTCCCTGAAATTATGCTAGCACAGGATTAGGTTGTCCAACCTGGTGTTAAAACTATACACTGATACACTGAAGTATTACCTAGAGCCATAGCGGCACCCTAGTGTACTTATTTAGTAATCACCTAGACTGGTGACCAAATGAGTTATGTATCAGGTAGCCAGTTACACAATAATTGTTTTATTTGAAAACTGTAACAGGCAGGTTATTTACACCCTTAAAGAGTACAGAGATTTCTGTATTTGCCCTACCTTTAGGCCACTGTCTAGAATTTGGTAAAATTCTTAACAGTAACTCCTGAGTAACTGTCCAGACCTGCGGTGGGACTTGTTAATAGAATTGGGTGTAAAATGACCATGACACCACCACAGTTGTGGCCCACTGGCACAACATTAACTAGCTGATTTATTCAGCATTCCGAAATTCTCTGTTCTACCATTTATGGTGAGAAAGATAGAGAATTTGATCTGCCTCCCATGGAAGGGCAGAATGGTGTCTAAATTCTGGCGTAAAAACTTTTTGTATAGGTTGTGAATTGAGAATTCAAATATACCTATAATTTATGCCCAATAAGTTCACTAGTATGGTAAAAATCTTTAAGCCTGTATTTAACAGCTTAAGAGCCATACTTAATGTCTTAGAATTCTATGAGAATTGCAGTTGACTCACCAATAACCACAAAGCTGCTTGGTAGTGATATATAAATCACTGAGACCTAATGTTTTACATTAGAATATTTTTTCAGAAATATCATATAGGTCAATTTGCAGCCACAAGTATCCTAGCTTGTGTTGGGTTATTTGAGTGCTCAAGTTACTGATAACCTATACCTCATGTCATAAATCCTCTTAGGTTAGGATGTCTTTCTTGGTGTTCAGTTTACTTTGATAAACTAAAGTCTACCGGTGGCCAAAGTGGTAAGGTGGTTGACTGAGGTAGTGTGCTCATCTTAATTCACCTAAAGATTGGTGATAAAAATGAGTTACGTATCAGGTTACACCAACAAAATCTGTTCTGTTTACTCAGAAGAAGACAGAAGGACAAAATCTTACCTATTAAACAAGAGTACTGAGGTAGCCATTGCTGAAACCCAGCAATTTCACTGATATTAGATATCAGATGGCTACCAACTGCCCCTCGAAAGGACCGCAGTAAATAGTTGTTGTTATGTCATTAACCCTGATAAACTCTTGTTTTGGAATTATGAGTAAAATTCTTAACAGCTACTCCTATGTAACTGTCCGAACCTGTTGGAGGACTTGTTACTGGAGCTTGTGCAAAGATGACTTTGACACCACCAGGGCTGTAGAGTGAGGTGACTGTTTTAGGATTATTGGTAAATTCTAAACAGGGACTCCTGTAAAACTGTCCGTACTTCGATGGGACTTGTTACTTGAGCTGGAGACTAAGATGAACTTGACACCACCAGAACTGTGGCCTTTGGCACAGCACTAGTATTGCTTGTCTAATAGACCCGCAGTTGAATCTATCTCCTCTACCATTTGCCTAAAAATGATTTCTTGATTTGCTCCTCTAAAGAGGGCAGAAGTCTCAAGAAACGGTGTCTAGATTCAAGGTTATAGGTAGCGTTTTGCAAAATCAAAATATCCTTACCTTATGGCCAAAAGATTTCACAACTGGTGAAATTTATTTCAATGAAAGAGCTAAGACTCGTTTATAGTCTTGGTTGACCTTGTTAATGAAATTAATCTAAATACTGAGTTTGTCACTGATGTAGTTTCATAATGGAGACTATCAGTTGATCCACCTTGCTATTTCAAAGGTGGTGGTCATAACTTGGTATTTTAACTAATTAATTTCTTACATGAACCACCATTAAAGCAGACCCACGGCATATCTCTGAGTCAATTGAAGATGGGTCAGGCTAATCATTCATACCAAATAAAGAAGTTTGGTATAAGTCTCAATCTCATTTTTGTAACTGTCCAGACCTGTGGTAGGACTTGTTACTAGAGTTTGGGGTAAAACGAACTCAGCACCACCAGAGATGTGGCTCCCTGGCACAACACTGGAAAGCTAATCTTCCAATCAGCATTTAGGACATGTCTGGTGTACTTGGTGTATAATACTGTATGCAGTATCATTGTTACTGCTAGTGCTTGTATAAACAACATAACGGTTTATTCTTGTACAACAGACACATAATTGTGTGGTACTAGTTATGGTAGCTGATTATGCTAGATAACATAGGTAGTCTATTTACAATAAGTAAATATGTCAAGCTGTTGATAAGGTACAATATGTCCAGTTTCTAGGACAAAATTGTACAAACGTATAGTTTCCAATAAACTAGCTTCTTAGCTATTTATTTGTCCAGCTTATATGTTTACCATATCAGCTGAACCTATCTATGCAGTAAAACATGTATACACTTTACAGTATTAGCAACTTTCACTGTTTACACTAGACTATTGCAGCAGTAGCTATCCAAGTACTGTCACTCTACCATGCCTAGTGGTTCTGGCTTGTACAATAAGGCATAGTTGCTGATTTGTACAAGTATAGGTAATAGCTTCATTTGAAGCTATCAAGACACTAGACAAACAGAGTTTTCTTGTGTGCTACAAAAGGTCAATATACTATACCATACTGGTATTTAGTATTAGTGATTAGTGTGTACATCATGTAAAGACTGTAAGTTGTTTTACTTTACATTATGAATGTAGAAACCACTCTCTACATAGTAAATGTGGTCGCTGTTTTCCTGCACCAGCTGAAGCTCACATTATATATGTAGATGGTTTATATACATTACAGTGTGCTAAGTTGTACAACATATGGATTAATATACTTGTCCACCAGTCATAGCTGCTTATGTTGTACAACATGTGTAGGTATCATATTTTGCACCTATATGTATGTACCAGCTGCTCATGATTTACAACATACCTTTATGGTGAGCTGTTTAAATCTACATTATAATGTAGAAATCTCTTTCTACATTGTGAATGTGGGGGTTAACAGATTAAGCTGTTTAAATGGTACAACAAGTTGTACATACCCCCCCTTGTTTCCATTTAAGCAGTATCTTCTTACGCAAGAATGATATGTATCATACCATAACTGACCAAGCAAGCCTTAGCTGCTCATATGGTACATATGCATGCCACTAGGGTGAACAACTGATAGCTGTTTGTGTGCCTACTATTTTTAGTAAAAACAGTCATAACTACTTGTCTGTACAAAAAATTGTGCAGCAGGCTTACCTGCTTACTTTGCACAAAATTGACTGTTATATACTTACCAGCAAGATTGTACCTTTTCTGCATGTTATGTCTGCTAAAGAACTTTAACATGCTTATACATCTCAAATTATGTAGTATTAGAACTACATAGATTGTACAACATCAGGAGGTACTATACTGTTAAGCAGCCGTTAACCTTTGAGAAACTCAAAATCTGAGGAAATTTAATTAATGAATTTTCCAAATGGAAAATTCCTCTCTCTAGCACATGACTAATGTGCTATTTACAACTAAAATCGATTGGGATTTGTTGTTTGCCCTCTTTGAATCTAAAAGAAGGGTAAATGAAAGTAAGCTTTCTTTTGGTTTAACCAAACAGACTTTTTCTTGAAACCTGACTGCTTCTTTAGTCAGGATGAATAGAGTTATTCACTTCTTTTCCTAAAAAGTCCTGTATTACAGTTCTTACAAGTGCGTGAGAACTAGTAACATTAGATAAGATAGGACTATGGAAATGGGCAGTGAATCAGCTGAACTTTAAAGTCTCCTATGATAGACCGCAACGACATCTATCGTTGCGCTCTGGAATATAAAATTAATCGAGTACTTACCTGTAAGTATGAAGATTAATTGTTGTTCCAGGAGCAACGATAGATCGTTGCGGGGTACATAGGCCCACCCATCCTCCCTAGGATGAATAGATTAGTGACAGTCAGGCATAATCATTAATCTACAATATTCAAGCATTCTTGAATATAATATCTATATATAGATCTTATTCGACGATACGAATTCATCTATATAACTACGACAATTGAATAGTATAGATATTGATTTCCTATGTACCAGAAATGAGATTTCTTTCAGCGATTGATTCACTGCCAGCGGACGTCTGACATCTACGGATCTGCGCATGCGCATCTCCTATGTACCCCGCAACGATCTATCGTTGCTCCTGGAACAACAATTAATCTTCATACTTACAGGTAAGTACTCGATTAATTTTATATTAATTTTCAGAACCAGGAGGAGGACCTAACACGTATGCGCGATGAGCTGACAGCGCTACGACAGGAGGAGGCCAACCTTGAGCAGAGAGTGGAGGCATCGCGCACACAGGTTGATCAGCTTGCACGGACTCTGAACGATACACAAAACCAGATTTCACAGGTGGGTATACTCTGAATCCTGTCTGTATCATCCAAAATTCGTCGATAAACCTTTACATTTGTATTCTTGATAAATTGCCCCACTCACACTAAAACGGTTTTATAGATCAAAATACGCTTAGTTAACAGTAAATGCCTTTAAACATTTAGCCAGGTTTTAATTCTAATAAAAGACGTATTTCCACCCTACCCCCATGCATTGACACTTCTTTTTAGCATTGTTTTTTTTTTTTTTCTGTATACCACAGTCGAAGACACGAATAGTAAATCTAGGGGACATGCAGTCTACTATTAACGCAAGCATCCAGCAGTATGATGCACTTATCAATGGGGAAGACGGCGCCATTGAGCCGTCAGCCAACACATTGGCTGCTATAAATGACGTGGATGGGGCGAGCATGAAGGCTACGGTGAGTTTAATATGGCGACTGAATTTGCTCAGAATAATTTACTGGCAAAAAAAAGGCTGAATTTTGATAGAAAAAAGTAATAATAAAGCGGAGAAATGCCAACATTTTTATTTCCGTTTCAATTCAATTTGATCTTAACTTATTGTACCTGTCCACTCGAGTGGTACTTTAAGGATGACTGGGTTTTTGCAGTGTTCAAAATCGCAATGACATTGACCTGCTACAAGCATTGTCACATTGTTTACTACCAAAGAGTCAATTAGCCATTACGAGAGTGTTGAAAAGGGCAAACCCTTACCATGCTAGGTGCCCCCTCACTAATCCCCATGTTTGCAAACGCTGTTACTTCACTCTCTCACTCAGTGCCATGTCATACTGTTCACTGAATACTCTTTTGTATCCTGTACACAATGCTCTTTAAGGGTCAAGTGAATATACATATAAGTACATATATTTTAGCATAGTGCTTAAACCTTTAGGGGTATTGATGCACCATGCGTATTCATCGCAATGAATCATGAAAGCAACCCTGGTAAGGAACTCTTCAATGAAGAAGTGTATTGCGTACATAGTGTCATATCATTTTGATGCATGAATGCAGCACTGAAGATGTACTTCCAATGGCTGCAAACGAAGAGATTAATAGTAGTGCTGGCACTCATTGACCATTGCACCTTTAAAGGGCCACTGATGTAGGGGTGTATCATATCCATTGGTCAACATGATTCATCAATCAATGTGATAATTGTATCTTTAAAGATAATTGGTTGATGATCAAATGGTCATCAAGGACAGGTACCTAGCACTTAGTGCTACAACTGCGACATTTTTTTGTATATGAATACTGGTCTTAACTCTAACTTGATTTTTGCATTGATAAGTTTTGAAATTAATTAACTAATAGAGAAAATATCGTTGTATAGGCTGGCAGTAGCCCAATCAGCAGTGTTAGTGGGTGGTCAGCGAACCAGAGTATGGAAGAGCCCAGTATGAGGGACGACCCCTTCAAGGGCAAAGATCCGTTCGCTGCCACCAACGGGGACGCTGCTGATCCATTCAAAGAGGATGACCCGTTCAAAAGTGGTGCTCCTGCCGAGGATCCCTTCAAAGGAAGTAAGTCGTCATGCAGGATTATTCACATTCCACCGGATAGAGTATCACCACCCACAAAAAAATACATCTTCTGCTTGTCAGTTTAGCAAACCTCGAGCAATAGCCCAACATATTATAGGCATTGTCTTTTTGTAACCTCCAGTTGATTATTGCTCTACATTTTCCCTCTTTGCTTTCTGTAGGTGATCCATTCGGCCAGGAGAGCTCTTTTCCTGCTGATCCTTTTGCCGGGAACGACCCCTTCTCCGATCCCTTTAGTGGATCCTCCGGTGGAGCATCAGGTGCTAAGGATGCTTTCAGTGGTGGTGCTGGTAATGGTGATGGGTTTGGATCCTCAGGATTTAATGCCTTTGGAAGTCAAAAGGTTTGTATACATCTTTCCTTTTACATGTATGTTAGAAGCGGCCTCTACTGTATTCAGGTCATTGTAACTCTATCCTTTTATTTCTTGTCATATGTCTATGTATATGTCTTGGTTATCATTAAGGAACCAAGCACTGAAATCGCCATAGTCTCACGAATTTGGAATGGCTATGTATTATTGGTTATATAATCGGGTACTGGTATTGCCTGTATAATCTTTTTATTTCTTCCAGCCTGAAGAACCAAAGTTTGAAGACCCATTTGATGCAGCCTTTTCTGGTGCAGCATCCAAAACTACGACAGGTATGCATCATCTTTTGAATATTATACCATAAGACCTCGCATATAAGCCGCATCCACGCATAAGCTTACTACTAACTTTAGAAGAAGCTATAATCCGCACCTCGGACTTGAAAATATTGCTGTTCTACAGTGCCAAAACCATGGCTATAAAAAACCGTTAATTTCAGCTAATCCTGAAATGGTCTTTATGCTGCAGCTTTTATGCCAGGTTTTATGGTACCGTAATCTCCCGCGTATAAGACGCGTCCTCTACGCCAAACAAAATGCTGGGGGGTCTTATAGGATGTACTGAAATTGGGGGTGTGTCTTATACGAGGGGTAATTTTACTATAGAAATGTACTGAATTTACAAAATTGGTACCTAAGAGGTGCCTCTTATACGCGAAAATGCTTCTCCCAAGAAGGGGGTGTGTCCTATACGCGCAACGCGTCTTCTACGCGGGAGATTACGGTAGTTTGTATATCCGTAGAAATGATACGCCGGCAAGGACCAGTGCATAAGGCCCAGCTAATGCACAAAACAAGCTGGAGGCATTGTGGCCAAGGTGCACTTAATAAGTCTTCTTAAGTTCGGATTATAGTTACATTATATATATATATATATATATATATATATATATATATATATATATATATATATATATATATATATATATATATATATATATACACGTATTTGAAATGCGACTTACACATCAGGTTCTGTAGTATGTGATGACCTCAAACTTTTATTTGATTTTAAGTCAGATCTCAGTTCAATATATCTTAATAAAAACAGAAAAAAAAAACAATAAAACTGCATGCATTGTGAATCAGTCAAGAGTGCATGTGTAACCAGTACCAGACTGATATAGAGCGTTCAGAGTCTGTTGGTGTAGGAACATTTACAGAAATAAAATATTACTATATACCGCGAATCCCTATGAACAAGGCGCCTTCGCCTAAAAGACGCACCTGAGTTAGAGGGATATATCACAAATGCCTGAGGTCATAATTTGGTCATTTTAGACATCCTTTTCATAAGAAAAAGAAATCCTTGCCCGTGATAAGGCTCACCCTGCATGCTGCAACATCCTGTAAGGCACAGTAAGGGCAATCCTTGCATATTGATAAGCCGTTACATATTAGCGAGAATTTCCAGCAATCAACACCAGAGATCTGTGTTATTCTACTTTCGATACTCTCCATATCCCAGAATAATCAGTCATGCAAACAGGAGGAAAAGGTATTCAAACTAATCTACTTTCACATTCCATGTGCGCTCCACTACTGGTACCAAACCAATATAGCAACAAGCATTCAATAAATATGGGCATGCCCTCCCATCCCGACATACCCACTACACTTACCCCATAGGTTCCCTAACTTCTGTACCCATGTATGTGTCGATGTGTAAAATGTACATGTATTGACTAACCCTGTGCTGCCTGCTTTTTTCCATATAAATGGTTCTACCCCCAAAACAGCCAGTAAGTATAACACCTTCCACTGCCCACTGATTTCCCAGTGGCTCCCAATGATTGGTACCATGGGACCTTGTTACAATATATAGTGATATTGGTGGCGCTGTCGCCACCAGATTATGACATAGTAGTACAGTTTCCTTTGTTTGAACATTCAACTTCATTGCAATTACACTGGGAAGTCAGTGTAGTCGCATATCCCAGACTCCGTTAGTGTTAAGTTCGTCGAATGGTACTTCCATCCGGTTGCCAGAAAGCAGTAGATTTTGTGTTTTTGGGTCATTTTGGACTTTTATGGCTCTGGAGAAAGAAATCTTGTCTTACATAGACTCATTTGATAGAGAACACTTAGGGCTATCAGAAAAATGTAAATTTGTGGTCATCCATCAAAAACTTTAGGACTTATAGCCTGCCGAAGTGAAAAAACGGCCCAATTTGTTCTGTTTCATACTTTTTGTATTTTTTTTACAAGTGTCCTGTATTGAATAAAGAACACCATAGAGTATCCCAACGTTAATTTTTGTATTGTATATGACCATAGGTATCATTTCCATGAGGTTTGGACATGTTACCAAGTGAGAATTTTTCATGATGTGTCTTTCAAAATGGAAATCTGTAATTTGTAACGTCCGGTACCTAAATCTAAATCCGTTATAAAACATGGAAAAAATGAAGCTTCAAAATCTTTGTTACTACCCATATGAATGGCCCTATCATCCCCTACTTTGGTGAAGAAATTGTGTGTCTACCAGCATTTGTCTCCATATGAGAGCAGCTTATGTGAAATAATTCTGATAAAAGTACTGGACGTTACGTAACGTCCGGTACTTTTATCATCATGTAGGAGGCAGTCTACTGTGCATGCATAACTCAAGTTTTGTTTCATTCTGTAATTAAATTCAATAATAGACATATTGGCCTTGTTATTTCATGTGTTTGTTATGCATAATGGGACATTCTTATATTACTGAGAGCAACTTCAATTACCTCCATATTTCATTATTTTGGTACCTGACGTTAAATGACACAAAACAAGCAATAAAAATGGAACCGGATGGCCTAGATCGGTATTTTTTGGTCTTCTGAGCTGAGGAGATGTACCTTGACAATTTTGTTAAGGTTATATAAAGTAATTAGAAAATTAGTTTTTCAGGGCCTTCAAGGGCAAAATCTTACACTTTCTGACGACCTGATGTATAAGCAAGGTAAACTTGAATTGCATACACCAAGAGATTCGCACATGCTGTATTAAGTACAATAAAAACTTGCAATTGTTTGCAGCCAAGAATGATCCATTTGATCCATTTGGTGGTGGTGGCGGTAGTAGTGCACATTACGACATGAGATCACCAGTGAATCAGGTAAGTGAATCAATTCAAATTCAAAAGTGACATTACCGGTATTTTGATATTTTTTTTATTTATTTATTTATTTATTTATTTATTTATTTTTTTTTTTTTGGGGGGGGGGGGTTGATTTAGGATATGAGAGCTAAGAAAACTACACTTTAATAATCATTCAAGCAGGCCGATTTACGGTAATACATTAGGTACTTGTGATATTATTTAATTACAAAGTAGTACATTAATTTAATTAAGCTTGTAAGTTATTCAACGTTCAATGCATTGATGTAATAAGGAGCACAGACATTGATTAAAAATGGATAAATCTATGCAAGTTTAAGCATATAAGTATCTAAAATTTGAAATACATGTCACACATTAAGTAAGCATCAAATCAAACTATACTTAAGGAAATTTCAATACAAAATATATCATTGCTGTTTCACCTAATAACATGACACTGCTTTGGGTGATAAAAGGTAGACTTGAAGTCTTCACGTGTCTGCTATATTTGTGTCGGCACTGATCACGGTTTGGATATTAACCCCACACTGTAATGTCTCTCACCTACCGCAGGCTGATCCATTCGGCACAGATCCCTTTGCTCCTACGCCAAAGTCACACTCGCGTGGCAAAAGTCCTGCCCCACCCAGACCTGGCCCTTCCCCAACCCCAGCCCTACCCCCAAAACAGAAGAAGGCCCCACCGCCCAGACCGCCCGCCCCTGGGGGTAAGCGGGATGCACTGAGTCCACCAGCGGATGACCCGTGGGTCACCGGATCAGACCCCTTCACTAGTCAAGGAGACTCTAATGGATCAGATGCCTTTGCTAACTTTGCTGACTGGAGTCCCAGCAAGGTAAGAAGGCTCTTGCTATGTGTGATGCTTTCTGTTTTAACTCCCATGCTTAGCCTGCTTCCGCCATATGAAATGAAAACTGCTCTTTTCACAACAGGATTGGGTATTTTTGAACAGAATGTACAAGTCCCAATAGCTATTACCAGTAGTTGAACAGGAAACGGATTGATACAATATCATACCACAGGAACTAACTTCTCTGAAGGCTTAAGATACTTATAATTGCACCTTCCCAATCATTCATGTTCTTTACTAATAACCTTTCCTCTCGTCCCTTTGTGTAGAATATTAAACTGTCCATGAATTTATTTCTCTTCACGGGAAGATATCCCAGTGAATATTCTCCATATATGTCAAATCATACATCGACATATCTATATCGCAACCTGCAAGCATAATTCGATAATATTCACAGGAAATATTATACAACATGTATGGATAGGATGATGGAGTCCTGCCTCACATCTCACACCTGTGAACTAATTCTAATTGTCCATAGTCCTACAGCATGTGAATGACCTGTACTACCTCTTTCTCCTCGCCATCCTGGGAAACATAGAACCAATAAGAAGGTATAGGTAGTAGTGTGGGTTGTTATAGCATGTTAGTTACTAAGGCACTAGCTAGACTCACTTTCCTTGCGCTCTTGACTCTCACTAACATTGATTGTCTGGAGTGGAACCTTACAGGCATAGCTTAGCAAAACCTGGGTACATCCTTCAACAAACTTGGAATGATTTGCATTCATTTTCTGTCTTACTGAATACTCTCTGGGTAATGTTTCCAGTGTGTGTCCAGGCTGTAATCAATAGTCATTCCAACTTTGTTCTGCCTTTGAATTCTTTGAATGTATTAAAATAGACTTTTGTAATCTTTCCGATTCATAGTATGTGTCTATTAGCAATTAATTAACTTAAGTGTTAAGTTGGGAGGGGACCCCTTTAAATCTTTAATTGAAGTAAGTATTAATGGTGTTGATTTGTGTTTTGTTTCTTTGACTAACTTGCCTCATGGCTTACTTTCTAGTTTGAAGACAGTACGTCTCTTTGGAGCACTCAATAAGAGACGTGGATCCATCATTTCGTGCACTCACACTGCCACAGGCATGTTTAACTGTGAACCGTGTCACGAAGTTGTGAGCGGATTTGTGTGCTGCTAAATAATAGTTCCCTGCTATGATTTCCCCTTTCCCCATGTTAGCATTATTTATAGCTGTGTGTTCAGTTTTGTTAAGCAATAGAATATATTGAATGATATTAAGGATAAAAATGCCATGGCGAGACTGGAGGACTCCCTTAATGGGATGGTCACGAAACAGGGAAACCATGTGCGCTGCTTCAAATATTGGCCTAAAATTAATCAGTCACTTCTGGGTGTCACTAGTTGTCAATAAAGGGAGCTCACGTGCAGTACAATGTGCACCAAACCCCAAACTATTAAGTGTTTGTACATAGGTGGGTTTCAAAGGTACAAATGGCACTTCTAATGAGTGATGACTATAGGGCTTATGGGTGAAATGCTTGGTGTTTTGGTGTCTTTAAAACTGGGGCATTTTGGTCAGTATATAGCTATGGGTATGATATATTCAGATCAGCAAAAAATCAGGTATAGAAATATGTAATCCATTTTCTCATAAATGTGAGATTTATCTGTTTAGCGGACATGTGAACTTTAACACCGTATATGTATACATTTACATTATATAATTATGTAGCTGACTGGCATTTAGCCCAAATACCATAATCCAATGACAGATAATATGATTTTTTTTTCACCTGAACTTGCATTGTTAACGTCTTGGCTTTCTAACGTCTATGTATTTCTGTCAATGTGATACAACATCTACTGGTAGATGTCAGTTATGCCTACCTCTCCCTTAGTTTTTTAAGGGTCAAAGTTGTACTAGTAAGTTGGTGCTCACTATGTTCTATCCTCCAAGTGAACTTTTGGCATGGATATTTTGGGGGGTATTACCTTATTTCTTTTTAGTCTTTGTTGAAAACTTGGTCAGTGAACTTTATTTTAGCAATCCTCACGTCCATATACCCTCCCCGGTAGCGTGTCTTTATGTGGGACTTAGCCTTTATGTCTGGACTGTATCATCAACTCTTTAATGTGATCTTAAATATTAGAACTTGCCAACCGCTTTGTAGTGTGGAGTGGAAGGTTTTGAGTTGCACTTCATGGGGAAATCACATCTAATTTGGGGTAAGGATAAGGTTCAATAACCCCCGGGTAATGATAATAGCAACGTGTTTCTATTCGGAGCAATCCTTTTGCAGTGAAATGTGATACAGCTTGAATAGGATTTTAAGCAATAGATTTCAGACATTATCTTTAAACCATTTGGTTAGAATATAATTATTCCAGATATCTCATTCTACCCCTGTCTTTTTTAGAACTTAGATTCCCGTATCCCTCATGGAAATGGAAATCATTGTACTGACCGTAAGATGGTCTCTCAGTAATGTAATACTAATATTGCCATACCAACTCCAACATCGTGTTCGAGATGCTTAACTCTGATTAATTTATCAACATCGCATTATCCATGTGGTTCACATTTTGTTTTTCCCACAAAATGACCCATATTTGATTATCTTTTGATTTCAGTTCGATTCCCCTGCGGCACCATCAGCGCCCCCTAGTGCGAAGGTCGATGACTTTACTTGGGCCACCCTGGAGAGTAAGCGGCTGGAGGATGAGCGGCAAGCCCGTATCCGGCGACAGGAGGAGGAAGACCTCAAAATGGCCATTGCCCTCAGTAAAGCCGACATGTCCTCCTCTGAAGCATAGCAGGCATTCAATTCACCACACCTAGGTTATCAAATCCTATACTCATTGTAGGCCTACCCAGTGTAGTTCTTGTACAGATTGTATATATGATAATAGATAATGTATAGCATCAACTCTATCACCAGAAGCGAACTGTCTTTTAGTATGAATGGAAAATACAAAACATAATGTATTTGGGTTAGGAAAGCACAGTAAATGTACCTTTAAAACACTGGGTATACTGCGCTGCGTAAATGAGTATCAAACATTCTTTTATTACAACTGCTATTGGTTAACACATTTCATCACAACGTGAAGTGATTTTTATTCACTGTTCAGTATTGTATGTTTGTTTCTATGTCACGGTTACACAAATAATAGGATACAGGGGGTATTTTCATGAATTAACGAAGCCAGGTTGGATTGCCAAGCAAACTTGTATCTGTGAATATCATATAGCAATATCTGCATTCATCGCCAGTACTTACTCCATTTAACTTATTTGTATTATCACAGTTGTCCACTACTCAGCATGTATGTAATGTATCCAGTATGGCGATCTATAGGCACAGTGATAAGCACTGATAACAAATGTATCCCTGGTACCATCCAGCTATACATGTACACCTATAAAACTGCCATACCCATCATGGTAGCTTTCTTTTATCAGTGTTTATCGCATGACCAACCCGGGTCTCTGCATTTGGATTCACTAGTAGCCTCTGATGTAAGCAAGGCAATACTAATTGATTCTGACGTGGGTTATAAGTTGGCCCACTGCAATGTAATATATCCGGGAAGTTTCTGGTGATAATCCCTAGCGTTCTCAATTTGAGTGGATAGACAGGAGTTCTCAGCATTTGACTCTTCTGTGGCATCAGATTCAAATATGTTTGTAAACACGGCAAACACAAATACTAGCTTGGAATCGCCAACAATAACAGTAATGAACTCTCATAGCTAATCCTGCATAGTCACGGTGAATGTGTGCGGCATTCTCTCAAAAATAACTTTAGATTGCATCTGATTTATCTTGCCATAACCTAGTGTTTGCTACCAAAGGAAGCTTGTCCAAAATATCTAATATATATCGATCAATTCTGTGTGACGATTATTCAATAGGAGAATAGAATTGGGCCATTATGTTACTTGATGTGCTTAGGAGAAGGCACACGCATCTGAAGATGGGAATAACTTAGATGGCAAAGTACCTGGTCACCTTACTGTAATTTATGTATGGTAGTAATAATACCATAAATAACATGACATGGAGCTTTTATTTATAACATATTATGATTAAGGTGCTAAAACTGAAACAGTTTAATCTCAAGCAGAGGTTACTGTGTGGGGGAAGTGCCACTTGTGCTAATCGCTGATACAGTATTTAATTATGCTTGAATAATTACATGGAAAGATGGAAAGAAAAGATAAAAACAACTTCAGAATTGTTACACATGTTGGAGAAATGTAAGTCTGATCTTTTATTGTTTTTCTGGCATGCTATTGTTAGTATTGACTTATGTTAAATTATGAAATGTTATTGCACAAAATTACCATATATAAATTGTATTTACCAAGCATCCATGTATGCCTATACGGCACATGGCTATTGTATTATTGACCAATGGGAGGCATCCCTGGCATAAACTGCGGAGTCTGAAGGTGTTAGTCATAGGTGAGTCGGGGTCTAATGGCGGCCCCCAGTTGATAATGGCTATGTGAGCTATAGGTTTTGTACAGAATATTCTGAGAACATACTTGGTTGTCATGCCCATTATACTTCATTGGCTATCTATTTATTGATATGACTGAGTGACGGATAGAGGTGTACCGTAATCTCCCGCGTATAAGATGCGTCCTCTACGCCAAACAAAATGCTGGGGAGTCTTATAGGATGTACTGAAATTGGGGGTGCGTCTTATACGAAGGGTAATTTTACTATAGAAATGAACTGAATTTACACAATATACCCCTAAGAGGTGCGTCTTATACGTGAAATTGCATGTGCTGAGTTTGGGGTGCGTCTTATACGCGCAGCACGTCTTCTACGCGGGAGATTACGGTATGTGCATTAGCCTGGTGCGCTGGAGTAAGGGGCGGGGAGTGTAGACCTCTCGGCTCACTTGGCTAGTCAACTTATTTGGTGGGTGTTGGAGGACATCACGGTTTTGTATGGGCCAGGTTTAGAGTGTCCACGGGTACCTATATGATATATCACCATGACGTGTTGCAGTCACATTATCAGAGAGGTTAAGATCACGACATGTACGGCAATGTGTACGTCTAGAATGGTAGAAAATGATAGGCTAGATGTTGTCATACATGTTACAAGTAGGCAAATCTTAACCTCTCTATTTTGGCTCCACTCTCACCTGGCACCAACAATTCATGGATTAAAGGGAGTGTTGATCCAACCATAACATTGCGAGGTCAGAGATAAGATTGTGACCTCGTTTTATCCATACAGGTCATGCTACTGCTTCAAAATGCCACTGGGGGCGCTTTGGGTGGCCACCCACATTTATCATTAAATACTTTAATTGCCTAATCTCTGCCTTTTTGAATTATAGCAATCAGATAGTAAAAGAACAGATTAAAGTAGTCGTAGTTCGATGCATGATCACAAGTAAAGATAATGTTATTGAGGGATATCATTGCTTTAATAGACTATTAGAAAACAGGAAAAAAAAACTGTTTGTCAAACATATATAGGTCCTGTCATTATGGAGATTTGCACACAAGAATGTTCATGTTTAGATGATTGTATTGTATAGTTCCTGATGGTGCATATTTGTTATTTGTGAATGGATGTATGAACGTAGAAGGAAAGTCCGCATGCATCTTTCCCTTGTTACACTTACAGTAAATTGTTCCATTCCTCTGTTATGCTTTCTAGGCTTATCTTAGCCAGTGGCCTCATCATATATATATATATATATATATATATATGTATATATATATAACTGAATATTTCAGTTTATGAACACGGTGTCAATAATCAATCGATTCATGTGTAGATGATGTAAAATGGGTATAGATATATACAATCTGAAAGGCGCATACATGTGTATATGATGGTCTGCGTGTTGCTATGTAGTAATAAAGCAAATAATGTAAATTCCTGTATAAAGAACATAGATATATACATTGGGTTTTGTGTTTTTGTCTCCCAAGCTTCATTATATATGATGTCTGATAAGCCCCCAAACTTTAGCATACCACCAGCAAGGCGCGAGGTTTTAGGTAACCATTGATTTAGAAAACATCCAAGATCTCTCCTTTGATATATCCTTCATGCCAGACCTAAAACCCCAGGGGGGGGGGGGGCACTCCCTATATGATCCATAGTAACCATGTGCATACAATAAGTAGAGGGAAAGGGGTACTTTTTAAGGGTTTAGGGCGGGTCCGGCCGGATCCGTTAAAAGGGGTACTTTTTGGGGCATTTTGGGCTAAAAGGGGTAGGTTTTTAGGCCCAAAAACTAAACCAATTTTTCAAAATTTTCAGTGAAAAGGGGGGTATATTTTGGGCAGTTTTTATAAATGGTATCACATTAAAAGGGGTACATTTTGTTGCAAATAAGGGGTAGTCCCGCCAAAAGGGGTATGATTTCTTTCAATTATTTGAGGGAAACCCGCCCATAGGGGGGTGTTTTATTGAAATTTTGCCCCTGGGGGTTTGATTTGGAGTAGTTTAGTACTCAGAGATGCCACTTTTCCTGGTTTACCAGGAATTCCTGGTTTTGATTCCAAGATTTCTATATTAAATTATGTTAAACTCCTGGGAAAATGTGTCCAAAGTCCAGTTTTCCTGGTTTTAGTCGGCCAGTGAGTGGCATCTCTGAGTACTGCATATACGCGCCTATAAGGCAGACCTTGACTGAGGCAGGTTCCACGGACCTATATAAAAGTACCACTAGCGGTTTCATAGATATACTACAGCGTGGTTTGAGTATTATCAGTTTGATACCGTGAAAATCTCAAAATCAACATAGTTATGTAAAAACTCGGTACAAATAAACACATTTTGGCAGGACGATTCCTAACCCGTAATTTTGTTAATGGTCCTATTTGTTGTAGTCCTTATATGGGTCAGCATGTAACACCTCTATCCCGATATGTGTGTAGAGGGGTTCTTTTGTTACATAGTACAGTTTGTAGAGCACATTATTCAGACCATCAATGGGAAAACGTCTTGGACCGTCTTTCTTTACTTCATGCCTAGAAATAAAGTGCAAAGTATGTTAAAGTCCATGGCCTCACACATTTGAGCCAGAATGTATCTGTGGATTTTATTGAAGAGAAAAAAATGTCAAATACTTATCAAATGCACCAGATTTTGTATCATATGTGACCATGGCTGAATACGGACCTTATGTATCAAAAATGTCATTTCAAGGTTACATTCTATTCTGAAAGCAGACTGTCTTAGCTTCATTTTTTTCACCTGCCGAAAGGACTTTTGTTGCTCGTGGATGGTGACTAACTACAATCTCTGGTCAGTGCCTTGCCAAACTGAGAGCATTTTAGCTTTCTAACACTGTTTTGATTATGTCAATGGGATAAATATTTCCTGAGATGTGAGACCAAATGTGAACATATAAGGTTTTCTGGGGTTGTGAGCATGAACAAATAAGACACATTTTCCCAGTCAAAGCCACATATTATGTGATAGAAGACTTGCTTTTTGTGTACCTCTTTGGGTTTACAAATCCATAAGGGTGCCATATCTCACGGTATCTGCCAACATCCTCCTTCACTCTCATCGTTTTCATATTGTGATGTTTCATTCTGGAAGGCAGAGATCAGAAGAGAGGCCACATGGTCAGTGGTGACAAAGACTGATCAAATCGGGCCAAAACGAACTCAGATTTATCCAATTCAAATTCAGAACGATAATCCTAACAGCAATATGAAAATAATAATGGAAAAAAAAAACACACACTAATTTTACTTACCTTTCATAAAAGTCATCATCCTCGCTTCCCCAGCCCCAAAATTCATTGGAAAATCCATTCATCTGTTCAAAGTTGTCAACCGAAAGTGCTAGAACACCACCAAAGTAGTCCCCATATCGACGTCTGTAAACATAGGAAGGACGGTGTTTGAAATATTGATACAAATGCATTGATTCGGTACAATAAATTATACTGAAATGCAAGGGTGAAAATTGTAAATCTGTTGTGTAAAACTGGGGTATTTCATAGAAGAAAAAAAAACAGAACCTAAATTTTGAGGGCAAGCTTGTCGTCTACAGTATAATTGAATCACCAGAGGGTTAGCACCTACTTGCTGTACTCCACTGTTCTGGGGTATCTCATCTTGGATACCAGATGTAAAGGTCCTTTTGGGCACATGTAAATGTTGCGAGTGTCTTCAGGAAATTTATCCACGTCTTGAAGAATAATGCAGTCATACTTATCAAGACGGGACACCTCCTTCCAACCCGCGTTCAGAAGTGCACCTTTGTTAAAATGCTTTTCGTCCATCTATAAAAGAGATCATGATTTGGATAAATGTTCAGTATAGAATAAACAGAGGGGTTTAGATGGGGGCCCCATGTCAATTGTCTCTTTCACATGCCACTAGATCTGTAGGACTATAAAAAGAGTATAGATGTTCCTTATAACATGGCGGGCTTCCCTAGCCCACTTAACGATGCAATTTCCACTAAAATGACCTGCTGGAAAGTTAGAAATCAATCATACTTTGGTTAATGTTACCTATTCCCTATTTCCCTAATGAATAACATATACCTTTTGGGTATGAGTGCTCCCAGTCAGTAAGATCAGAAAACACAAAACACTTTACCTCTATGGGGGGAAATTTATGTGAAGTTTCTAACAAGTAAGGCCTGTATCAGAAGGGGGCTCCACCAGCTGGTCCTTGTGAAACCTGATAGCTATGTTCACATGGTTTGGCTATGGTAGCAGTGCTTCCATTACACACAAGGTGCCACTAATGGGCCATGCACTGACCGTGAACCCTTTCGGGGAGAAACGGTATGATCGGAAGTGTGTCCCTGGTAACAGTGGTGAATATGCGAAAGTTTACTGCTCATATTTTACAAGCGAAAATGGCGCCGCGTTAGCGCTTTTCCTCGAAAGACGTAACCTGCACTGACCCATACTAAAGAGGTGACCACTCATCCATGACATACCAAAATATATTATGTTTTCCGGTCATTTTAGTGTCGACCTACAGTAAAAATATTACTCAAATTTTGATTATTTCATGTTGAGAAACACTCTTCATTGCTTTAAAACCCAGGGGATATCTTAAGGGAGGCATTCCGCATATGTATGTGACATGACTGAAAAATGAGAGAATTTTAGCAGGGATACGATCTTTAAAAGGATCTATTGTGTGTGGTGCACATATACGTGGGCACTGACACATTCGTCTGTGAAATTGTGTAATGTAGTTCTCACCATGAATATGACCTCAGTTGTCGAAATGGCGTTAAACATCTATTACTCACTCACTCCTTATAGCATGGTCTCTGATCTCTCTGCGCTAATCTCTATCGTTCCCTTCGATAGTGAAACTCAAGAGAGCCTGGTGTATGTTTCAGAAAAATCAACCATTTGGTCTTTTTGACACTTTGTACAATCACAATCGTAAGATTAATACAATCATTATCATTATCGTAGTTTTCAATTGCACAACACCTGTACTGGTTTCTGTACGAGGTCAAAGACTATCTTCACTTATAGAATGAGTAGTGTTGTACATTTTTGTAGGCATATTTGTACAATCACCTTGAAGCGCTGTTCACTGTCTCGAGACAGCAGTCTTGAATAGGTCTATATATGGTAAGTGCCATTGACCTGGGTTCCAATGTGCTGGGAATCAAGTATATAGTTGCTGGCTAGTGTATCCCACCCTCCCACGTTTGTAGCTGATACAGTCAGCTATAGTTGAGGTCCTACCACATACTCATTGTGGTCTAGAGGCTTTATATTAGATCAGAATGGGAGGCCTACCCCTTGGCACAATATATTTGAGACAGTTTTGCATTATTTCATTCATTTTGTCGAATAATTGACAAGTTGCAGACCGCCAAGTCTTCTGGTGCTAATCCTCACTTTATGAACACCCCAGAAGGCATATAGCACTTGTTATCATTATGAATATGGCTAGTGCCGGGGTGTATCAATTCTGATGCCAAATAAATGGAATTTCAAACATATATGACTAAATTAACTTGAGATAAATACAAAGGAGCACTCCCCTGGGGGGGGGGCTCCATATTGTTGGTACCGCATGTGTGCGGCTGGCAGGGGGACTTTTAACCAAAATCTCCCTAACAAGGGTCCTATTCTTAAGGAAAATCCCCCTACCAAGAGTCTCATTTTGAAAAAAAATCCCCCCTCAGCTGGTGTGATAACCCTCAGTGCTGACCAATTCTCGTGCACCTTTGTCTATATACCTGGCTGCGTCAGCTACAAGGGTGGGAGCTAGGGGTGGGATATACCAGTCAGCAACTAGACTTGATTCCGAGCACATTAGAACCAATTTCCACTACCATTAGTGTAAAAAATGGAATGATTTTATTGAACATTGTGGACAGCAGTCTACAAGAGCTATGCTCCCACTATCTTTACCTGTTCTATGACATAGATTGTGTAGCTGAGCAGCTGATGTCTGAGGAATCTGTGTAGGTTAAGCAGCAAATATAATAGATCTTGGCGACGTTCCCTGTAGGGCACGAGGATAGCTACTTTTTGTCTGGACTCGCAGTCATCTGGGGACCATGAACCTCCATGGCGAACGTGCTCATTGTATTGAACAATCTGCTCCATTATGTAATCCTTCAGGTCGACGTCAAAATCACCTGTAATTTCAAGACCAATATAGAAAATAATTGTGTAGAAAAATTCCCAATATTCCCATAGTAATTTTACTAAAGGCTATACAGAAACACAATAGAAATGCTAATACATTTTTCGACTGAACTGTGAACTATGTCACACTATTTGGCTCTGGGACCACCCTGAGTCTATACCACCAGGTAGGTGGTGTATGATAAAAGTCATTCATTTTACATTTTGCATTTTAAATTTTCTGCAAGAAATTATTAAAAATACAAAAGAATAAAACTGCTATGCTTGATAGTTTACATATTTGTCTACCTATGTATGCAAATATCACATTTAAAAATGAAGTTTCTTATTTATAGTGATTTTTTATAAATAAAAAGAGTGCTGACTTTTTCTTTTTCGCCAATCCAGTCTCCATAGGTTTACCTCTGGGCTGGACTTTTCTCTCTTTGTTTCTATTTGTTTCAAAAACAGCGTCTAAAAGTGAGACAGTTTTGACGCCTTTAAAAAAACACGGGAAAAGCCACCCTGAGCCCTCTGTGCCAATGCACGTCGTTGAATTTTTTGGGCTATTTTCACCACTCCCAACCCACTGCTCCCTCCCCCATGCTTACTATAAATCGCGGGTGTTCCCCTCGTGCTGAGGCTTTACATTCCGGGTGCTCCCACCCTTCTCCTCGGTTGGACATCACACTTTTGGATCTACTAATACACCCCTTCTTCAACCAGCATTACCGATTTGTATTTTTGATATACCTCAACACGGTGAAAACACCAAATGTCTCTTTATTAATGACCAGAACTGGTCCCGACTCTTAATGTTGAGGTATTACATGATAGGGGCTGTTAAGCATTCTCTTTTTAGAGTTCTCAATTTTCTCAAAATCGAAAGGCAGATTATTTAGAACTGTTGTTGTTTTAAGTATTTGTGGCAGTTAAATTTTTAATCTACCAGCTTGGTTAGTGGTTAAGATGGGCCAGCCTGACCATTCCCTTCATGTTGAGGTATACATTGAAATATTTTGTGTGCTATTATTATTTCCCCCAACGCTAATTGGCAGTCATTTAGCTTTTATCATTTTCACATAAGCAGCCATTTCTTGAGCTTGGTAAAAGGGACTATTAGGTTCAGCACAGCAAAAAATTAAATGAATAAATACACATAACAATTGTTATCAGCTTATACATGCAACATCCTTATAATGTTACCCTAAATGATAATGTTACTCTTATATAAACGTACATTTATGTTCCTTCTCAAACATCAGAATATTTTAACCCTCCAACAGAGTGTGAAATTGTGACTGTATAGGAACTACGTTGACATGACTGTATAGACATGCAGATCTATGTAGGCCAGTGTGTCAGTCCGGGATAGCAGCCAAAATGGGATACTCTGTGCACATATTATAGACACACTCAGAGCAGTCTTCTCTTGTCATTCTAGTGCATTCTAGTCTTGTCAATCTAGCACTGAATGTCATTCTAGCAAAGAATACGGAGCTCTAGATAGAACATGGAAATATATTATGATTATTCCTGCGGGTACAGAAACAATTTCTGCGGGTGCAGAGGCTATTCTTGCAGGCACAGAATCTATTCCTGTGGTTCAGAAACGAATATGGGGGAAACAGAAACAATCTTGCTGGTACAGAAACTATTCTTGCTGGTAAAAATTTCTTGTATGTAAATTACATAACCTATTTTCTTCGATGCAGGAACGATTCTCGCGGATAAGCAAACAGGTGCTAACGCAATTCTTTTTTTTTGAGGAAGCACGACTTGATATCAACTCATCTTAACCTCTTAAATTAGTCAAACATTTTTTCATTGAATTTTGATCGACTGTTTTTCAAAAATATCATTTTTTTCTGATTTTTGACTGAACAATGGACAAAAGAAGAATAATTGTGCACCTGTAAGAAGTCTTTGTGTACTCGCAAGAATTTTTGTGCACCCTCAAAAATGTTTGGGTATACCTGCAAGAATGTTTGAGTACACACAAGAATTGGTTTGTGTACCCGCAGGAATGTCTGTGTACCAGCAAGATTTTTTAGGGGAAAAATATATTTTGCCTGTCCATTCCAGGAAACAGGGCAAAAAAATAGGGTGGGGGCTATAGTTAAAAACTTACTGTTTATGGAGTATGCTTCGGCTTAAGATGATATCAATGAATAATGTCCCATTCACGCAGGGGCGGTTGCTGAAAAATGTTAAAAGATTGTGCCCCCCCCCTTTCTCAAAATCCCGGATCCGCTCCTGTTCACATACCGAGGCTTGGGGGTGGATATGGGCACAGTGGCAAGGATGATAGCCAGTGTTTAGAGTCAAGAACGTCACATAGTCCATCAAGGTCACACGTCTGGATTTCCGCAGAAGTGTCTGTAACATCCGACGAGAAAGACAGTGTTAGATGGTTATGCAGAAGAGGCAAAAGAAGTGTTCCACTTACCAAAGGACAGAGTGGAAACAGCAACATAGCATTGGGACCTGTATAGGCACACAGATTATAGACAGCTTCAGTACTTTCATAGTAGCTAGATAAGGGCCAATACAAGTCATGTTAAAACAGAAAAAAAACCCTCATTTTTGCCAGAATGTCAGTTTCAACCTTCTTGCACTATATAAATTACCTAGATTAGCTTGTACGGGAGTTTGTTATCCATGGCCAAGGCATGGGATGAAGCCGAGAGCTAATATCAATGTATATTTTCGATTAAAGCAAAATTACTAAGTAAATATGTTTTTTTTCATTTTTCATATTGTATGTGATGCCAGTGCAGCACTGAAATGTAGTTCTAAGGCATCCATTTTCAGTGTCCGACATGGTTAAAGACCTGTGTTAAAAGGATGAACATGGCAGGCCCAGTAGCCATGTCCTCCCCCATTATGACTAGGGTAGCGATGGATAAGAATATGAATCTTTGACTAACATATAAGATTCATCGGGGTACTTACCATGTACAATCCAAGCTAGTAGGCCTATACATACATGTTGTACATGTACCAGGTGAGGCAAAGTCAGCGTCCTCATACTGGATGGGTATGTCTCTTCAAGAAAATGATTATTCTAATGTTAGGGATACGAACAGACTTCTATATATGGGAGTCGTCATTAGGCCTATTTATCAACGGAGGGGGGGGGTAGTATTGGATAGTATTTTCTGAGGCCCCACCCCCTCAAAAGCGTTTGAAATTTTTTACGCCCCCTTCAAACCAAGCACCCCATTGATAAATGATAACCGCATGCACTCCCTATGAATAGATTTATTTATTCAAATGATAACAGTATATGTGCATAGGGTTAGCTATAGGGTTCACCCGGGACATATTATTAACCAATCAGATGGTTCCCTGTATTCACTGCATAATTGTTTGGGTACATTATGTGACACCCGGTACCCATCATGCTGGTTGTTATCAGTGCTTATCTAGCCAGAAGCCGGATTAAGCAATGGCCGTTCCACTAGGCGTCAACACTAAGCCCAATATGGCCTTAGCGTGTTCCTTAAAGTGGGCCGACCCCTGCTGAAGCTGATCCCTTGTGAGATAAGGACTGATAACAGCGAGCTGATGGGTACCAGGTGTTACGTAATGCACCCTGAAAAGTCGGCACTGGATGAAAGGAATTTTTTCATTGGTCAATAGTGTACCGCTTGGTCGGTGTAAAAAAAGATTATCCTTGCACAGTGGTAACTCATTTGAATAACTGGGTGGACAGTTCTGAAGCCATTTTCTTTCAAAGGCCATACATGTCCCAACGTGAACCCATGAAATATTAGTATTTGTCTCTTTGGACCGGCAACCTGGTTGTGCCTTATTCATGTCCTACAAATGTATGAATGTATTTCAGTTATCGTATATATATATATATATATATATATATATATATATATATATATATATATATACACAGATGCTTTAGATTAAACTCACCATGGACGTAATTTGGCTGATGTTAGCTTTTAAAAATCCGGTATTCTACAATTAATACTTGTAAACATTGAATGAAGGGTCCTCCTCCCAGTGAGCAGGGTATAACTTTATGTATAAGACGTGTTTCTACTGGGGAGTGGGCTAACCAGAGCATGACAGTCTAACTGCATGAAAGCTGATACATACCGGCCTTTCTCCACAAGGACTAATGGCAATTTACCACGCTATACCCCCACATAGACTTGGCTCTCTGAAGAGAAACAGCGAGTATGCTTTGGATTTCAATCAGTCATGGCTTCTATTGTAATCATGTTGCTGCGGTTCAACCGAAAGCATTTGTTAATGTATACATTTAAGGGCCTCTACACTAAATAAAGGGCGTTTAGACCACATTAAAGGTGTCCATTTCTCCATGTATCTTCCTATCTAGGTCGGAACAAGGTCAAATCAAATTATTACAACTGCTATTGGTTAACACATTTCATCACAATGTAAAGTGATTTTTATTCACTGTTCAGAATTGTATGTTTGTTTCTATGTCAGGGTTACACAAATAATAGCATACAGGGGATATTTCCATGAATTAATGAAGCCAGGTTGGATTGCCAAGCAAACTTGTATCTGTGAATATCATATAGCAATATCTGCATTCATCGCCAGTACTTACTCCATTTAACTTATTTGTATTATCACAGTTGTCCACTACTCAGCATGTATGTAATGTATCCAGTATGGCGATCTATAGGCACGGTGATAAGCACTGATAACAAATGTATCCCTGGTACCATCCAGCTATACATGTACACCTATAAAACTGCCATACCCATCATGGTAGCTTTCTTTTATCAGTGTTTATCGCATGACCAACCCGGGTCTCTGCATTTGGATTCACTAGTAGCCTCTGATGTAAGCAAGGCAATACTAATTGATTCTGACGTGGGTTATATGTTGGCCCACTGCAATGTAATATATCCGTGAAGTTTCTGGTGATAATCCCTAGCGTTCTCAATTTGAGTTGATAGACAGGAGTTCTCAGCATTTGACTCTTCTGTGGCATCAGATTTAAATATGTTTGTAAACACGGCAAACACAAATACTAGCTTGGAATCGCCAACAATAACAGTAATGAACTCTCGTAGCTAATCCTGCATAGTCACGGTGGGTGTGTGCGGCATTCTCTCAAAAATAACTTTAGATTGCATCTGATTTATCTTGCCATAACCTAGTGCTTGCTACCAAAGGAAGCTTGTCCAAAATATCTAATGTTTATCAATCAATTTTGTGTGACAGGATTATTCAATGGGAGAATAGAATTGGGCCATTATGTTACTTGATGTGCTTAGGAGAAGGCACACGCATCTATAGATGGGAATATCTTAGATGGCAAAGTACCTGGTCACCTTACTGTAATTTATGTATGGTAGTAATAATACCATAAATAACATGACATGGAGCTTTTATTTATAACATATTATGATTAAGGTGCTAAAACTGAAACAGTTTAATCTCAAGCAGAGGTTACTGTGTGGGAGAAGTGCCCTTGTGCTAATCGCTGATACAGTATTTAATTATACAGTCATATAAATAAATAGATCTTTTATTGTTTTTCTGGCATGCTATTGTTAGTATTGACTTATGTTAAATTATGAAATGTTATTGCACAAAATTACCATATATAAATTGTATTTACCAGGCATCCATGTATGCCTATAGGTTTCGTACAGAATATTCTGAGAACATACATGGTTGTCATGCCCATTATACTTCATTGGCTGTCTATTTATTGAAATGACTGAGTGACGGATAGAGGTGTATGTGCATTAGCCTGGTGCACTGGAGTAAGGGGCGGGGAGTGTAGACCTCTCGGCTCACTTGGCTAGTCAACTTATTTGGTGGGTGTTGGAGGACATCACGGTTTTGTATGGGCCAGGTTTAGAGTGTCTATGGGTACCTATATGATAAATCACCATGACGCGTCACAGTCACATTATCAGAGAGGTTAAGATCACGACATGTACAGCAATGTGTACGTCTAGAATGGTAGAAAATGATAGGCTAGACGTTGTCATACATGTTACAAGTAGGCAAATCTTAACCTCTCTATTTTGGCTCCACTCTCGCCTGGCACCAACAATTCATGGATTAAAGGGAGTGTTGATCCAACCATAACATTGCGAGGTCAGAGATAAGATCGTGACCTCGTTTTATCCATACAGGTCATGCTACTGCTTCAAAATGCCACTGGGGGCGCTTTGGGTGGCCACCCGCATTTATCCTTAAATACTTTAATTGCCTAATCTCTGCCTTTTTGAATTATAGCAATCAGATAGTAAAAGAACAGATTAAAGTAGTCGTAGTTCGATGCATGATCACAAGTCAAGATAATGTTATTGAGGGATATCATTGCTTTAATAGACTATTAGAAAACAGGAAAAAAAACTATTTGTCAAACATATATAGGTCCTGTCATTATGGAGATTTGCACACAAGAATGTTCATGTTTAGATGATTGTATTGTATAGTTCCTGGTGGTGCATATTTGTGGATCAACACGGTAAAAGGTAAGCCCGCAAGGGGGTGCGCGGGCATACCTTTTACCGTGTTGATCCACATTTGTTATTTGTGAATGGATGTATGAACGTAGAAGGAAAGTCCGCATGCATCTTTCCCTTGTTACACTTACAGTAAATTGTTCCATTCCTCTGTTATGCTTTCTAGGCTTATCTTAGCCAGTGGCCTCATCATATATATATATATATATATATATATATAAATATATATATATATGTATATATATATATAACTGAATATTTCAGTTTATGAACACGGTGTCAATAATCAATCGATTCATGTGTAGATGATGTAAAATGGGTATAGATATATACAATCTGAAAGGCGCATACATGTGTAGATGATGGTCTGCGTGTTGCTATGTAGTAATAAAGCAAATAATGTAAATTCCTGTATAAAGAACATAGATATACATTGGGTTTTGTGTTTTTGTCTCCCAAGCCTCATTATATATGATGTCTGATAAGCCCCCAAACTTTAGCATACCACCAGCAAGGCGCGGGGTTTTAGGTAACCCTTGATTTAGACAGAACATCCAAGTTCTCTCCTTTGATATATCCTTCATGCCAGACCTAAAACCCCGGGGGGGGGGGGGCACTCCCTATATGATCCATAGTAACCATGTGCATACAAAAAGTAGAGGGAAAGGGGTACTTTTTAAGGGTTTAGGGCGGGTCCGGCCGGATCCGTTAAAAGGGGTACTTTTTGGGGCATTTTGGGCTAAAAGGGGTAGGTTTTTAGGCCCAAAAACTAAACCAATTTTTCAAAATTTTCAGTGAAAAGGGGGGTATATTTTGGGCAGTTTTTATAAATGGTATCACATTAAAAGGGGTACATTTTGTTGCAAATAATGGGTAGTCCCGCCAAAAGGGGTATGATTTCTTTCAATTATTTGAGGGAAACCCGCCCATAGGGGGGTGTTTTATTGAAATTTTGCCCCTCTAAAAGGGGTACCCCTCTCAGGGTGATGTATGCACATGGTTTCCATAAATTTAAGAGTGGCCCCCCGGGCCTAAAACGTGCACCTGGGGGTTTGATTTGGAGTAGTTTAGTACTGTTCTACTGCATATACGCACCTATAAGGCACACCTTTACTTCAGGCAGGTTCCACGGACCTATATAAAAGTACCACTAGCGGTTTCATAGATATACTACAGCGTGGTTCGAGTATTACCAGTTTGATACCGTGAAAATCTCATAAAATCAACATAGTTATGTAAAAACTCGGTACAAATAAACAAATTTTGGCAGGACGATTCCTAACTGGTTACAAGGAACTTCAAACAGCAGATTTGAAAACACCCACACGTTAACACTACTGCTCTCCTTTCAGCTTATCCATAAATTGCCTACCCGTAATTTTGTTAATGGTCCTATATGTTGTAGTCCTTATATGGGTCAGCATGTAACACCTCTATTCCGATATGTGTGTAGAGGGGTTCTTTTGTTACATCGTACAGTTTGTAGAGCACATTATTCAGACCATCAATGGGAAAACGTCTTGGACCGTCTTTCTTTACTTCATGCCTAGAAATAAAGTGCAAAGTACGTTAAAGTCCATGGCCTCACACATTTGAGCCAGAATGTATCCGTGGATTTTATTGAAGAGAAAAAATGTCAAATACTTATCAAATGCACCAGATTCCGTATTAGAATTGCAGTATGCATATGTATTTGTATCATATGTGACCATGGCTGAATACGGACCTTATGTATCAAAAATGTCATTTCAAGGTTACATTCTATTCTGAAAGCAGACTGTCTTAGCTTCATTTTTTTCACCTGCCGAAATGACTTTTGTTGCTCGTGGATGGTGACTAACTACAATCTCTGGTCAGTGCCATGCCAAACTTCTGAGAGTATTTTAGCTTTCTAACACTGTTTTGATTATGTCGATGGGATAAATATTTCCTGAGATGTGAGAGCAAATGTGAACATATCAGGTTTTTTGGGGTTGTGAGCATGAACAAATCAGACACATTTTCCCAGTCAAAGCCACATATTATGTGATAGAAGACTTGCTTTTTGAGTACCTCTTTGGGTTTACAAATCCATAAGGGTGCCATATCTCACGGTATCTGCCAACATCCTCCTCCACTCTCATCGTTTTCATATTGTGATGTTTCATTCTGCAAGGCAAAGATCAGAAGAGAGGCCACATGGTCAGTGGTAACAAAGATTCTGATCAAATCGGGCCAAAACGAACTCAGATTTATCCAATTCAAATTCAGAACGATAATCCTAACAGCAATATGAAAATAATAATGAAAAAAAAAACACATTAATTTTACTTACCTTTCATAAAAGTCATCATCCTCGCTTCCCCAGCCCCAAAATTCATTGGAAAATCCATTCATCTGTTCAAAGTTGTCAACCGAAAGTGCTAGAACACCACCAAAGTAGTCCCCATATGGACGTCTGTAAACATGGGAAGGACGGTGTTTGAAATATTGATACAAATGCATTGATTCGGTACATTAAATTATACAGAAATGCAAGGGTGAAAATAGGGAGCCTAAGCGATAAACTACGCGTAAAAAAATTTCTGATTTGGAACTAAAATAACCAATATTTGAACTGACCAGAAGGCCCACCATATATGAAATTTTAAGGCTCAACTCTCATTCTTAAAAAAGTTATGCCAGGCCAAAAATTTTCCCCTATCCTTCAAGCTTGCGGGCGATATGCTGAGCTCAGAATCCGCCTGCACGTGACGTGACTTCCCCTCCCTATTGTAAATCTGTTGTGTGAAACTGGGGTATTTCATAGAAGAAAAAAAACAGAACCTAAATTTCGAGGGCAAGCTTGTCGTCTACAGTATAATTGAATCACCACAGGGTTAGCACCTACTCTCTGTACTCCACTGTTCTGGCGTATCTCATCTTGGATACCAGATGTAAAGGTCCTTTTGGGCACATGTAAATGTTGCGAGTGTCTTCAGGAAATTTATCCACGTCTTGAAGAATAATGCAGTCATACTTATCAAGACGGGACACCTCCTCCCAACCCGCGTTCAGAATTGCACCTTTGTTAAAATGCTTTTCGTCCATCTATAAAAGAGATCATGAGTTGGATAAATGTCCAGTATTGAATAAACAGAGGGGTCTAGATGGGGGCCCCATGTCAATTGTCTCTTAAGAGTATAGATGTTCCTTATAACATGGTGGGCTTCCCTAGCCCACTTAAAGATGCAATTTCCACTAAAATGACCTGCTGGAAAGTTAGAAATCAATCATACTGTGGTTAATGTTACCTATTTCCCTAATGAATAACAGATACCTTTTGGGTATGAGTGCTTCCAGACAGTAAGATCAAAAAACACAAAACACTTTACCTCTATGGCGGGAAATTTATGTGAAGTTTCTAACAAGTAAGGCCTGTATCAGAAGGGGGCTCCACCAGCTGGTCCTTGTGAAACCTGATAGCTATGTTCACATGGTTAGGCTATGGTAGCAGTGCTTCCGTTACAAGGTGCCACTAATGGGCCATGCACTGACCCATACTAAAGAGGTAACCACTCATCCATGACATACCAAAATATATTATGTTTTCAGGTCATTTTAGTGTCGACCTACAGTTAAAAATATTACTCAAATTTTGATTATTTCATGTTGAGAAACACTCTTCATTGCTTTAAAACCCAGGGGATATCTTAAGGGAGGCATTCCGCATATGTATGTGACATGACTGAAAAATGAGAGAATTTTAGCAGGGATACGATCTTTAAAAGGGTCTATTGTGTGTGGTGCACATATGCGTAGGCACTGACACATTCATCTGTGAAATTGTGTAATGTAATTCTCACCATGAATATGACCTCAGTTGTCGAAATGGCGTTAAACATCTATTACTCACTCACTCCTTATAGCATGGCCTCTGATCTCTCTGTGCTAATCTCTATCGTTCCCCTCGATAGTGAAACTCAAGAGAGCTTGGTGTATGTTTCAGAAAAATCAACCATTTGGTCTTTTTGACACTTTGTACAATCACAATCGTAAGATTAATACAATCATTATCATTATCGTAGTTTTCAATTGCACAACACCTGTACTGGTTTCTGTACGAGGTCAAAGACTATCTACACTTATAGAATGAGTAGTGTTTTACATTTTGTAGGCATATTTGTACAATCACCTTGAAGCCCTGTTCACTGTCTCGAGACAGCAGTCTTGAATAGGTCTATATGGTAAGTGCCATTGACCTGGGTTCCAATGTGCTGGGAATCAAGTATATAGTTGCTGGCTGGTGTATCCCACCCTCCCACTTTTGTGGGGCTTCCCTAGCCCACTTAAAAGGGTCTATATCTCCTCTTTCCTATCCCCTCAGGATGTGTGTGGTGCACATATGCGCGGGCACTGACACATTCCTCTGTTAAATTGTCAACCTGTGAAGCACGGGATAGCCACTTAGTGCCGCTAAAGTGCTGTAAAACACAAATCAATCAATCAAACTCCCACTTTTGTAGCTGATACAGTCAGCTATAGTTGAGGTCCTACCATATACTCAGTGTGTTCTAGAGGCTTTATATTAGATCAGAATGGGAGGCCTACCCCTTGGCACAATATATTTGAGACAGTTCTGCATTATTTTATTCATTTTGTCGCATAATTGACAAGTTGCAGACCGCCAAGTCTTCTGGTGCTAATCCTGACTTTATGAACACCCCAGAAGGCATAGCACTTGTTATCATTATGAATATGGCTAGTGCCAGGGTGTATCAATTCTGATGCCAAATAAATGGAACTTCGAACATATATGACTAAATTAACTTGAGATAAATACAAAGGAGCACTCCCGGGGGGGGAGCTCCATATTGTTGGTACCGCATGTGTGCGGCTGGCAGGGGGACTTTTTAACCAAAATCTCCCTAACAAGGGTCCTATTCTTAAGGAAAATCCCCCTACCAAGGGTCTAATTTTGAAAAAAAAATTCCCCCTCAGCTGGTGTGATAACCCTCAGTGCTGACCAATTCTCGTGCACCTTTGTCTATATACCTGGCTGCGTCAGCTACAAGGGTGGGAGCTAGGGGTGGGATATATCAGTCAGCAACTATACTTGATTCCGAGCACATTAGAACCAATTTCCACTACCATTAATGTAAAAATGGAATGATTTTATTGAACATTGTGGACAGGAGTCTACAAGAGCTATGCTCCAACTATCTTTACCTGTTCTATGACATAGATTGTGTAGCTGAGCAGCTGATGTCTGAGGAATCTGTGTAGGTTAAGCAGCAAATATAATAGATCTTGGCGACGTTCCCTGTAGGGCACGAGGATAGCTACTTTTTGTCTGGACTCGCACTCATCTGGGGACCATGAACCTCCATGGCGAACGTGCTCATTGTATTGAACAATCTGCTCCATTGTGTAATCCTTCAGGTCGACGTCAAAATTACCTGTAATTTCAAGACCAGTATAGAAAATAATTGTGTAGAAAAATTCCCAATATTCCCATAGTAATTTTACTACAGGCTATACAGAAACACAATAGAAATGCTAATACATGTTTCGACTGAACTGTGCTTCATGAACTATGTCACACTATTTGGCTCTGGGACCACCCTGAGTCTATACCACCAGGTAGGTGGTGTATGATAAAAGTCATTCATTTTACATTTTGCATTTTAAATTTTCTGCAAGAAATGATTAAAAATTCAATAGAGTAAAACTGCTATGCTTGATAGTTTACATATTTGTCTACGTATGTATGCAAATATCACATTTAAAAATGAAGTTTCTTATTTATAGTGATTTTTTATAAATAAAAAGAGTGCTGACTTTTTCTTTTTCGCCAATCCAGTCCTCCATAGGTTTACCTCCGGGCTAGAATTTTCTCTCTTTGTTTATATTTTTTTTTAAAAACAGCGTCTAAAAGTGAGACGGTTTTGACGCCTTTCAAAAAACGCGGGAAAAGTCACCCTGAGCCCTCTGTGCCAATGTACGTCGTTGAATTTTTTGGGCTATTTTCACCACTCCCAACCCACTGCTCCCTCCCCCATGCTTACTATAAATCACGGGTGTTCCCCTCATGCTGAGGCCTTACATTCCGGGTGCTCCCACCCTTCTCCTTGGTTGGACATCACACTTTTGGATCTACTAATACACCCTGTCTTCAACCAGCATTTCCGATTTGTATTTTTGATATACCTCAACACGGTGAAACTCTTATTAGAGTTCTGAATTTTCTCAAAATCGAAAGGCAGATTATTTAGAACTGTTGTTGTTTTAAGTATTTGTGGCAGTTAAATTTTTAATCTACCAGCTTGGTTAGTGGTTGAGATGGGCCAGCCTGACCATTCCCTTCATGTTGAGGTATACATTGAAATATTTTGTGTGCTATTATTATTTCCCCCAACGCTAATTGGCAGCCATTTAGCTTTTATCATTTTCACATAAGCAGCCATTTCTTGAGCTTGGTAAAAGGGACTATTAGGTTCAGCACAGCAAAAAATTAAATGAATAAATACACATAACAATTGTTATCAGCTTATACATGCAACATGCTTATAATGTTACCCTAAATGATAATGTTACTCTTATATAAACGTACATTTATCTTCCTTCTTAAACATCAGAATATTTTAACCCTCCAACAGAGCGTGAAATTGTGACTGTATAGGAACTACGTTGACACGACTGTATAGACATGCAGATCTATGTAGGCCAGTGTCTCAGTCCGGGATAGCAGCCAAAATGGGATACTCTGTGCACATATTATAGACACAATCAGAGCAGTCTTCTCTTGTCATTCTAGTGCATTCTAGTCTTGTCAATCTAGCACTGAATGTCATTCTAGCAATGAATACGGAGCTCTAGATAGAACATGGAAATATATTTTCAACCACAAAAATAATTATTCCTGCGGGTACAGAAACAATTTCTGCGGGTGCAGAGGCTATTCTTGCAGGCACAGAATCTATTCCTGTGGTTCAGAAACGACTGTGGGGGAAACAGAAACAATCTTGCTGGTACAGAAACTATTCTTGCTGGTAAAAAGTTCTTGTATGTAAATTACATAACCTATTCTCTTCGATGCAGGAACAATTCTCGCGGATAAGCAAACAGGTGCTAACGCAATTGTTTTTTGAGGAAGCACGACTTGATATCAACTCATCTTAATGGGTTCCAGTCCTATGGCCTATAAGCCAAGTAGCCCTGTGACTTATAGCACCATGACACATGGCCGAAAAATTTATGGCCTAAAAGACATTTGGCCAAAATGTCATTTAGCCGAAACGACAGATGGCCGAAATGACAGATGGCCGAAATACTTGAAAATCATTTTATGCAACCTCCATTTTCAACATTTTCAACCGGCCCTTTTCAACCCTATCCTGTAAGAAAAGGCGTACTAAAATACACCGTACCCCCTGCCCCTTCGTACCAACCGGTACCACACCATACAACACCGTACCACACCGTACAACACCAGTACAACACCATACGACACCATACAACACCATACCACACCAGTACAACACCATACGACACCATACAACACCATACATCACCAGTACAACACCAGTACAACACCATACAACACCATACTACACCAGTTCAACACCATACCACACCAGTGTAACACCATACAACACCAGTACAACACCATACCACACCAAACAACACCATAGAACACCATACCACACCATACAACACCATACCACACCATACAACCCCATAGAACACCATACAACACGAGTACAACACCATACCACACCAGTACAACACCATACCACACCATACAACACCAGTACAACACCATACAAAACCAGTACAACACCATACAACACCATAACACACCATACAACACCATACCACACCAGTACAAGACCATACGACACCTGTACAACACCATACAACACCAGTACAACACCATACAACACCATACCACACCAGTTCAACACCATACCACACCAGTACAACCCCATACAACACCAGTACAACCCCATACAACACCAGTACAACACCATACCACATCAAACAACACCATACAACACCATACAACACCATACCACACCATACAATACCATACCACACCAGTACAACACCATACAACCCTATACAACAGGAGTACGACACCATACCACACCAGTACAACACCATACAACACCATACAACACCAGTACAACACCAGACAACACCAGTACAACACCATACAACACCATACCACATCATACAACACCAGTACAACACCAAACAACACCATACCACACCATACCACACCATACCACACCATACCATACCACACCATACAAAATGAGTATGACACCATACCACACCAGTACAACACCATACCACACCAGTACAACACCATACAACACCATACAACACCATAGAACACCATACCACACCATACAACACCATACCACACCATTCCACACCATATAACACCATACCACACCAGTACAACACCATACAACCCCACACAACACCATACAATACGAGTACGACACCATACCACACCAGTACAACACCATACCACACCAAACAACACCAGTACAACACCATACAACACCAGTACAACACCATACAACACCAGTACAACACCATACAACACCATACCACACCAGTACAACACCATACCACACTAGTACAACACCATACAACACCATACAACACTAGTTCAACACCATACAACACCAGTACAACACCAGTACAACACCATACCACATCAAACAACACCATACAACACCATACCACACCATACAACACCATACAACACCATACAACACCATACCACACCAGTACAACACCATACAACCCCATACAACACCATACAACACGAGTACGACACCATACCACACCAGTACAACACCATACAACACCATACCACACCATACAACACCAGTACAATGGTGTGGTATGGTGTTGTACTAGTGTAGTAGGGTGTTGTACTGGTGTTGTATGGTGTTGTAATGGTGTTGTATGGTGTTGTATGGTGTAGTATGGTGTGGTATGGTGTTGTATGGTGTTGTATGGTGTGGTATGGTGTTGTAGGGTGTTGTATGGTGTGGTATGGTGTTGTACTGGTGTTGAATGGTGTGGTATGGTGTTGTATGGTGTTGTACTGGTGTGGTATGGTGTTGTACTGGTGTTGTATGGTATGGTGTGGTATGGTGTTATATGATGTTGTATGGTGTTGTACTGGTGTTGTATGGTGTTGTATGATGTGGTATGGTGTTGTATGGTGTTGTACTGGTGTTGTATGGTGTCATACTGGTGTTGTATGGTGTGGTACTGGTGTGGTATGGTGTTATATTGTGTTGTATTGTGAATGGGGGCCGTCAAAGGGTTGTCAACATTTAATAATGCAAATATAATTTCAATGATTCAAGTTGGCATATCCACTCGAAATGACCAGAAAGCTATCAATATATAAACAACATTGAAGGTCCAACATTGAACTTCAAATCAACTGTTGATACATGTATACAAACATTGAAAAAAAGTTGATTCAACGCTGTGTCCACTGGATCAGGCTGCAGAAGTATGGAATTCAATGACATTTCGGCCATCTGACATTTCGGCCATCTGACATTTCGGCCATATGTCATTTCGGCCACTAATATGTCGGCCATGTGACATGGTGCCAAATGACATGAAGCCATAAGGCTTAAGGGCCATGCGCCATGGAACCCATCTTAACCTCTTAAATTAGTCAAATATTTTTTCATTGAATTTTGATCGACTGTTTCTCAAAAATATCATTTTTTTTCTGATTTTTGACTGAAAAATGGACAAAAGAAGAATAATTGTGCACCTGTAAGAAGTCTTTGTGTACTCACAAGAATTTTTGTGCACCCTCAAGAATGTTTGGGTATACCTGCAAGAATGTTTGAGTACACACAAGAATTGGTTTGTGTACCCGCAGGAATGTCTGTGTACCAGCAAGATTTTTTATGGGAAAAATATATTTTGTCTGTCCATTCCAGGAAACAGGGCAAAAAAATAGGGGGGGGGGGCTATAGTTAAAAACTTACTGTTTATGGAGTATGCTTCGGCTTAAGATGATATCAATGAATAATGACCCATTCACGCAGGGGCGGTTGCTGAAAAATGTTAAAAGATTGTGCCCCCCTTTCTCAAAATCCTGGATCCGCCCCTGTTCACATACCGAGGCTTGGGGGTGGATATGGGCACAGTGGCAAGGAAGATAGCCAGTGTTTAGAGTCAAGAACGTCACATAGTCCATCAAGGTCACACGTCTGGATTTCCGCAGAAGTGTCTGTAACATCCGACGAGAAAGACAGTGTTAGATGGTTATGCAGAAGAAGGCAAAAGAAGTGTTCCACTTACCAAAGGACAGAGTGGAAACAGCAACATAGCATTGGGACCTGTATAGGCACACAGATTATAGACAGCTTCAGTACTTTCATAGTAGCTAGATAAGGGCCAATACAAGTCATGTTAAAACAGAAAAAAAAACTCATTTTTGCCAGAATGTCAGTTACAACCTTCTTGCACTATATAAATTACCTAGATTAGCTTGTATGGGAGTTTGTTATCCATGGCCAAGGCATGGGACGAAGCCGAGAGCTAATATCCATGTATATTTTCGATTAAAGCATAATTACTAAGTAAATACGTTTTTTTTTTCAATTTTCATATTGTATATGATGCCCGGGGGTGGGGGCACTCTTAAATTTATGGAAACCATGTGCGTACATCACCCTGAGAGGGGTACCCCTTTTAGAGGGGCAAAATTTCAATGAAACACCTCCCTATGGGCAGGTTTCCCTCAAATAATTGAAAGAAATCATACCCCTTTTGGCGGGACTACCCCTTATTTGCAACAAAATGTACCCCTTTTAATGTGATACCATTTATTAAAACTGCCCAAAATATACCATCCTTTTTACTGAAAATTTTGAAAAATTGGTTCAGTTTTTGGGCCTAAAAACCTACCCCTTTTAGCCCAAAATGCCCCAAAAAGTACCCCTTTTAACGGATCCGGCCGGACCCGCCCTAAACCCTTAAAAAGTACCCCTTTCCCTCTACTTTTTGTATGCACATGGTTACTATGGATCATATAGGGAGTGGCCCCCCCCCCGGGATATGATGCCAGTGCAGCACTGAAATGTAGTTCTAAGGCATCCATTTTCACTGTCCGACATGGATAAAGACCTGTGTTAAAAGGATGAACACGGCAGGCCCGGTAGCCATGTCCTCCCCCATTATGACTAGGGTAGCGATGGATAAGAATATGAATGTTTGACTAATATTTAAGATTCATTGGGGTACTTACCATGTACAATCCAAGCTAGTAGGCCTATACATACATTTTGTACATGTACCAGGTTAGGCAAAGTCAGCGTCCTCATACTGGATGGGTATGTCTCTTCAAGAAAATGATTATTCTAATGTTAGGGACACGAATGGACTTCTATATATGGGGGTCGTCATTAGGCCTATTTATCAACGGGGGGGGGGTAGTATTGGGGATAGTATTTTCTGAGGCCCCACCCCCTCAAAAGCGGTCGAAATTTTTTACGTCCCCTTCAAACCAAGCACCCCATTGATAAATGATGACCACATGCACTCCCTATGAATAGATTTATTTATTCAAATGATAACAGTATATGTGCATAGGGTTAGCTATAGGGTTCACCCGGGACATATTATTGACCAATCAGATGGTTCCCTGTATTCACTGCAGAATTGTTTGGGTACATAATGTGACACCCGGTACCCATCATGCTGGTTGTTATCAGTGCTTATCTAGCCAGAAGCCGGATTAAGCAATGGCCGTTCCACTAGGTGTCAACACTAAGCCCAATATGGCCTTAGGTGTTCCTTAAAGTGGGCCGACCCCTGCTGAAGCTGATCCCTTGTGAGATAAGGACTGATAACAGCGAGCTGAGGGGTACCAGGTGTTACGTAATGCACCCTGAAAAGTCGGCACTGAATGAAAGGAATTTTCTCATTGGTCAATAGTGTACCGTTTGGTCGGTGTAAAAAAAGATTATCCTTGCACACTGGTAACTCGTTTGAATAACTGGGTGGACAGTTCTGAAGCCATTTTCTTTCAAAGGCCATACATGTCCCAACGTGAACCCATGAAATATTAGTATTTGTCTCTTTCGACCGGCAACCTGGTGGTGCCTTATTCATGTCCTACAAATGTATGAATGTATTTCAGTTATTGTATATATATATATATATATATATATATATATATATATATATATATATATACACAGATGGTTTAGATTAAACTCACCATGGACGTAATTTGGCTGATGTTAGCTTTTAAAAATCCGGTATTCTACAATTAATACTTGTAAACATTGAATGAAGGGTCCTCCCAGTGAGCGGGGTATAACTTTATGTATAAGATGTGTTTCTACTAGGGAGTGGGCTAACCAGAGCATAACAGTCTAACTGAATGAAAGCTGATGCATACCGGCCTTTCTCCACAAGGACCAATGGCAATTTACCACGCTATACCCCCACGTAGACACCAGAACTGCTTCCTATATATATCCAGGAGCTGGCCCCAACTATATAGGAAAAATCTGGTCTATATGGTAGAACATAAGGGGTCCCATACCACATTTGCTTTAGTAAATTAGGCCCATATTTGCTGCCTCTCAGACCTAGGGCGTACCCCCCCTCCGCCATTAAAACTGTCATTAGCCTTTCAACTCTCACATCTAGTGTTGTCCTCAACACCAGCACTGCTTCCTATATATATCCAGGAGCTGGCCCCCAACTATATAGGAAAAATCTGGTCTATATGGTAGAACATAAGGGGTCCCATACCACATTTGCTTTAGTAAATTAGGCCCATATTTGCTGCCTCTCAGACCTAGGGCGCACCCCCCCCCCCGCCGCCATTAAAACTGTCATTAGCCTTTCAACTCTCACATCTAGTGTTGTCCTCAACAACAGCACTGCTTCCTATATATATATCCAGGAGCTGGCCACCAACTATATAGGAAAAATCTGGTCTATATGGTAGTACATAATTAAGGGGTCCCATACCACATTTGCTTTAGTAAATTAGGCCCATATTTGCTGCCTCTCAGACCTAGGGCGTACCCCCCCCCCCCGCGCCATTAAAACTGTCGTTAGCCTTTGGGTAAAATGCAATAGTTGTAATCACCGTCCCTCTTACTTTCCACTCTCTATTCCCATCTATTCCCATACCAACAACTGATTAGTAGTTCACTTTTTGGCCCAGGTCCTCCTGGGTCATTGACGGCAGGAGTTGATGCATGTTTCTTAGATCCTTGTCTTTCTGTCAATGGTAACAATTTTTTACCTATGAAAAAAGCTGAAGAAAAACCCTGACATGTTTGACTTACTTTCTCATGAAAATGAGGCTCCATAGGATTGCATTGGGCGGTCAATTTTGGCGGTCAACAGGGGGTCGACATAACACATTGACTCCTATGGGAATTGGGCAATTAAGATAACCACCATAATTTTTGTAATGTCGACCGCCTCACTTCCGGTCTGGAGACTTGACACATGCGCACAGAGTCACCGGTCATCAGATTTGATTTTATAACAGTAAATGGATGGTGTGTATTCGATTCAAATCGATTAATATTGCCCGAAATAAATGGATTATATTAAAAAAGCCAGTAATTTCAAGTTAAATTGATAGAATATATCATTTCTCCATTGAAAATGCTACTTCCAGCAAGGAGGGGTCGCGCATGCGCAGAGAACATCAAAATCCAAAATGGCGGACAGTGAGATGATTGACTCACGGTGCCATTGATAAAGAGATTCTTAAATCAGCCGAGTATTAAGCAATGAATACCGGGTATTTACCTATAAAGAGAGAAACCACCAGTACGTAGATGGTTAGGTCAGATAGATTATAATCTGCCCCTCTTTACATGAATCATATTTCTTCTAAAAAGTTTCCAATATCAAATTCATCTCTTGTTATTCGGATATGTTTAATAAATGGTATTCTATACACGAGAAAACCTTTCTCATGTATGGAATGCGACCCTACCAGAAAATGAAATTTTGAACAACAGTATCCTCTCAATTTTAATATTGGGAAAGCATATGTGTCAGCAATGCTCTCCGTCTTTGCTGATGCACACTATTCATCACAATCATTTACATTACAGTTACTTGTCTGCTAGTGCATTAGAATAATAACTCAATGTTTCTTTTTTTTTGTTTTAAATTTCAGGATGTTTCCCAGGAGAGGGTGCTATCCAAAAGCCATCAGTTCTGATGGCTTTTGGATAGCACTGAAACCATTTATAGATGCTATAGATACACTGATTCCATTATGCAAGGTCAACTAATTTGTACTTTCCTGTTCCTCATCACTTAAATTTCTGCCTGGTCAGTACAGTTCGTTCAGATTATTGTGAAAAAGAGCACTGTGATGAACCCTAAGTAATCTGTTTTGGACATACTTCTATGGACATTATGACTTTACCTTTGGCTATGGTAGGGAACCTTTCATTGAGGCTGGATGTAAGGTAACAAACTATCGCACAACTGCTAATAAATCAGAGAGTCACCTAGCCGATGCCCTTCTCTTCCACATGCGTAATGTCAATTCACAGACTCCGTTCCCAGAAAACAGAAAGCCTCACCAGTAGTATGTCTTCTACCTCTTGGAGCATCCCTTTAACCAGTGGCACGATCTAAGGAATTGGGGAGGATATTTCAACTTGACGACGAGACTCCGATATTCCTCTTTTGTATGGTCGAACGGTATCTTTGGAAGCAGAGGTGCCATGCATCCAATCCAGTTATCCCTGACAAGGGATACAAGGAGGATGATAGGAAGCTAGTGGCTTGGTTTGTTAGCTACTCAAAAAGGGAAGTATATGTTAAGGAACTCCAAAAATACATCCCTGTTGACAAGTGTTTTTGGATTTGAGACAAGCTTATGCAACAGAAAACCCCAAAAATCCTCATAAATGGCTGTGACAGAAATTTCTCACTCCTTATGCAACGCTCCCCCCCCCCGTGGAAGATGTGGTCCTCTTGACTGCCCAGAAGTAACAATAATTATTCGTTATAAAATGCTTCACCATAACTACAAGTTCTACCTCTCCTTTGAAAGTATACATTGTAAGGACTGCGCAACAGAAAGGCTCTATGATGTCATCAATATCGACACTGTACCAGTGGTAATGGGTTATGTAGATTACAAAGACTTTGCCCCACCAAATTCAGTGATTCGCGTTGAAGACTTTAAGTACCCAAAACAACTTGCCGAGTATCTCCTCCATCTTGAAAAGTCTCCTGAAGAGTACTGGAGTTATAAAGCCTGGAGGAAGACCCATAAACGCCACACATTCTTAGAAGCCTTCTGTCACTTGTGCGAATCCCTCAATGAAGCAGCACAAGGTCAGAAACAGTATGATGATTTACACCAATGGTGGGGTAAAGATACCTACTGCTTCAAGATAGACCCCAATGAGATGAAGGCTTCCTGGACTTAGTGATAGCTTTGTGGAGTATAGATCTGTGGAACATATTTCGTTTATATATACTTTTAATCAACATTACTCTTAATCAACTTTGAATTCCATTTGTCGTTACATCAATTTAATGTTAGAAGCAAGTACGAAATGATAAAAAAAACACACATGGCTAGGAATACTGTCGATAGATAACACAACACCAATAACTATATAGCTTTGATCTGACATTTGTATTTCCTTTTACATACTTACTGAAAGTGAAATATGTAAATCATATGAAAGCAGAATCCAATAATTTTATTCTCAAGCGTAGAATGCTACACTCAAGAATAACCTCATTTTCTCCAATTACATGTACAGTGTATCGGTATAAATCTGTATACGTATTGGATGTAAGAAATCCAGTTTTTTAAGTGAGCACTGGACATAAAGCATAGAATATAATATCAAAGGTTCCTCCTAAACACTGTAACTTCGTTGGCCACATTAACAATCATCAACTGTATGAGGTCTGGTAATTGGTGCGTGCCCAGGACATTATTTTGGTTGACTCCTGATATTATCAATTTATAATTTGAACTATGCGTATAGCACTTGCAGGAAATGGTGGAAGTCATAATCAAACATGTGTAATTCCCGCAGAAAGTTCATCCAACAATTCTTTCTTAATACACCAAGGTCTTATGTCACTGTAAATACATAATTATATATACATGATAGCAGTATAGAATCTTTTTTTTTTTCAAGGTGATAGTAAATTTTGTGTTGAATCTAAATCAATAAAACTACACTTATATACTACCGATAGTTATAATGTTAATATGTCACATTTTCACAAATAATATTTTAAATTCTTTCTGACAGTGATGTGCAGGACAAAGCTACCTTCTCAGTTGAAAACATCTGCACACGGCGATGGCTAATTTCCTTTTAATGTAACATGCAGTGGTCTCATGTTGAAAATCTGTCTCTGCCGCTAGATTGATGTCTCAATCACGTGTATACTTTTGCCACACACAGACTTTAGTTTGAGCATCAAAGAAGAGGTCTCCCAAACAAGGTATCTCCCGACATTGTCCCTCAGGGCCACACATCACGAACATGAAGGGGTCTGTGCTGGCAAACTGTTTAAATGGATGAAGGCCACTAGCACAAGGGTCGTTGTCATCACATGAATAGGCAGCTGGAATTGAATATCATTTATTGGGTTATTAAATTAAGGTTGGCTATAATTTGACTTACCTTATAGAGCAAAAGGCACTATAATTTGACGTGGCTGCTGAACCTTTATTTAAACCTTGGCAGAAAATATTCCCGGAGTTGACATACAATATATAATTTGTCATGCAGATAGATTTCAAATAACATAGGATAGTAGGAGAAGGAGGTTGGTAGGATAAAGGTCGATAAATGTATGCACTGATGATGATATCCAGACAGTGAGATAGTAGATATTTTGGTGAGTTAAGGTGAAGCAGAGGGGTGATGGGTTTTACCTGTTCATTGTGTATGACTAGAGATGATAGGTGCCTATATGCCAATAGAATACCCAGTAAAACAATAGCAGGAGCCCATCAACCCCATGTTGTAATTCTTAGCAATTAGCCAATTAAGGCTAGGGCGAGATAATACTTGCTGCATATATAAAGGAGTTTAAATTCTGAGATAGACGTTTTTTAGGCCCTGGAATCAATTCTGTTCTTCAGTTGGACACCCCTGTAATATGGACTTTGCTTGAATTTTTCAAGGTTAGGTTTTTCTGGGGAAATCTTATTTTTGAGCCAACTCTGGTCCTTTGGGTCTCAGCGGCCCTTAGGACCAGTTTGTTGGCTGTATCATTTAAAATGTCTATGGGTACTTCAAGAATCGGGAATCTTTGAAGTCATGGATGTATGTACACTAACACTTTCTTTCTCATACCAAATTCCCTGAGTGACATATTTTTTCCTTTGTTCAATGTATTCATCATCTATTTCAAAAATTGTATTCATATATGAAACTATAAATGACAATAAAGCTAAGGTTTGTATCACATCTTATAAGATTATCTATTAGTATCACAAATAGATTTTTTAATTACTCAGTCTTAAGTATGGAAATTTAGGGTAACCTACGTATACATGCTGGAGCACGTTGGGTTTGTCCTCCTTCTGTGCAGTTGACGGTCATACGATAAGGTCCAATCCCCCGTGGTATTTTTGTCCCACGTGGACATGAGAATTCTGCAATGGTTGTTCCCTCCTCATGGCACATGAGAGACACCTGGTGGTTCACAATGGTATTTGGTGGAAAACAGGGTAAATCTGAAATGCAAAGTTATTGAGTCTCAGCACCAATGGTCCTAAAAACGATTTTGCGACGTTGTGTTTAGTCTTCCCCTCCATGACTATAGGTATTTTCTTACACAAACTTTGATTTAAAATCGTAGAACGAGTAGGGTAAATAGTATATTCTACAACTCAGGAAATGAAATTATTTCTTCTTCCCGTTACGTTGAGAACATTTTGAACTTGATGATGCCACTGAAAGCGCCAAGGTCGTCAGACTGACGATACCTAAAACTACAACCTTAGGTACTCAGATTGAGCACCTAGGTTAGTCAACCTAATGGGTTTAGGTCAACACACTCACCCAAGGTAGTCAAACTGATTATATAATGTTGTTAGAGTGACAACCTTGGTGCTGACTACCTTGGGTCCTCAATCTGACTACCTAAAGCTGTAGATTTGGGTATTGTCAACTTGAGCACCTAAAGTCCTCAGCGGTGAAGACCTTCAGTTGAAGACTGAAGGCCTTATCATCAAACATGAGTGGCACATACCTGTCACCTTGTGAGTATGTTACATATTATCAACAGAATGCCATAGACTCATGCAGGGGAGAGGTAGAATAAGGGATTTCACTCCATGTAAGGTGCTGCCCCCTGTCTGTACCTCTTCCGACGATTCTAGGTCCTCAATCTGATGAGTTTAAAGATCTGCAGGGTTTTCAGTGTGTTCTTTTTTATCTCTGTATTAAAATTGATAAGCATGCTATTTCAGGATTACTTTCGCACCATATAGGCATGCCAAATGTTATATGGTCACATACAGCAGCTGGACAGGGGGAAATAATTAGACTTTATACCCTGACTATACACCTTCCCAAGTGAAAGCATAAACGTGATTAGTGGATCAAACACATGTTTTGTCTATTGATATATAATTTCTTTTGACATTGAAAGGCAGTACTTCATATTATTCAAACACTCTTTCCAACCTGCCCTTGTTAAATGGCATGTTTTCTTTAGACCAAATGACCACCTAACATACCCTACCATGATTAGCAAAAAAAGTAAAAATAACTATCCATTAATTATACTAGAGTATTAGTACACGTGTATGTATTGATACACATGTATGTTTTACATGTGGTATTTCTATCAAGATGTAAGTCCACCTACCAGGTGTGTTATGATGAGAGATCCCATCTGGATCCATTGATAACGTACACTGCAGTATGCTCAAAATAATGAGTATCCTTAATGGAATATTGACGGCAAATTTCTGAGATTTGAATGATGCCATCATCCTATCACAGACGTTTTAAGTGTAAATAATGGGATAGGAAAAATGAATGATGGGCTGACGCAGGGGCTACCCAATGCAGAATCCTACTTATATCTCCCCTTGGCCATGGCTGGAGGCTGTATCTGCCTGACTCCACGGTTATCTACAGCTGATAACCAGCTGGTTGAATACACCAGTCAACCTGTCCTTTTAAGTAAAGGGATTGCCTTGTGTACACACTTCTGATTATCACATGTGGTACGTATTCATCATAATTGTAGAAAACCTATAGTGTAGGGGCCCAATATCGATGCTAAATTCATCGGCTAATGAAAAAGAAACATACTACAAAAATTTTGTCTACAGGCATTTTTGCAGGCACAAAGCTGGTACCATATCTAATGCATACAACACATTCTAAAACCACGGTTCAAGATATACATCATTTTACCTAAAATTCAAAAGTCACTGTGTTGAATTTAGTAGTTGAGAGTCCCAACTACGGATGTTGTCTCCCTACCTACCTAGCTCCCTATACCGAGGTAGCGGATTGTCCAATGGGCGCGGCCATTGCTGAAGCCTGTTTAGGGAGGATATCACTGATAACACTTATCAGATGGGTACCACCTTCCCCTTCCCACAAAAGGCCGGCATTGAAGAATCCTGCTAAGTCGGTATAGTCCTACTAGGTACGTGGCTTGTGTGTGGGAAACACGCCAGGTGTCACCCTGGAGGTGCTTCCATACTGGCATTGTAATACTGGAGTCTCACACAGAGGATTGGGAGTGAGTGAGTAATATATGTTTAACGCCATTTCAACAGCTAAGGTCATATTCTTGGCGAGAACTACATCACACAATTTCACAGGGGAATGTGTCAGTGCCCGCGCATATGTGCACCACACACATCCCGAGGGGATAGGAAAGAGGAGAAATAGACCCTTTTAAGTGGGCTAGGGAAGCCCGACAGAGGATTGGATGGCTGTGCCAATAATCATAATGGTTGCTGAACCCAGTTTCTAAAACCTTCCCTCCTTCGAGAAAATGGTTGTTAGGAGGGATGACGTTTTTAGAAAGAGAGGGTAGGGGAGTAGTAGTGGAGTGGGGGAATGGTGGTGGGGTAAAGGGCTGCGTCCACTGCGACGGATGGACCATCCGTCTCCCTTCATCCGTGTTTTGCTCCATAGAAAACAATGATAAAATCGACGGATGAAACCGACGGATGGCCCATCCGTCGGCAGTGGATGCACCCCTTATGGGAGTCGGGCGATGTGCAAAAAAAGAAAGGTCAAAGTCTTTGCCCCCTGGAGACGCCGAAAATTGTGAACGTGCCCTTTTGACCTATAGTGATGCGCAGGCTGTTTTCTTTTTTTTTTTATTTGCTGAAAATGCTACAGTAAAATTATTTCAAACCCCGTCAGAGGGGCTGACAAAAAATTTAAACCCCGGACAAGGGATCAAAAAAACTTCTGAACCCCCTCAAACCCACTGGTCCGTTTTTATTAGGTTTGGGTAAAAAAAAACATTTATAAAACTTTTTAATTCCTGGTATGTTCAAAGATTTTTTTAACTTTTTTTTAAACCAAATAAAAACGTTCGTTTTTTTTTCAACCAAATAAAAACGTTTGTTAGTTATGTTTCTTTTACGTAAAGAAAACGTTTTTTGACCTAAGATTAAACAAAAAAACAAACTTTTTATTGTCTGTACATGTTTTGACATTTTCTGCGTTTAAAAAAAGCATCCTCATGAAAACCCATGCCCACTGTTCCTTTAAAATTTGTCTCATTTTATATTTCTCTCGCAGATCCACAAAGTCTCGATGTGTCTCAAATGCGGCATATTTCTTTTTTGTGTGCATGTTTTGGATGTCTTTTACGCTTACAAAAACCTCCTCGTGAAAACCCACGCCTTCTATTCCTTTAGAAGTTGTCTCATTTCTATATTTTTCTAGCACATCCATAAAGTCTCAAATTCGGGTTGCGTCTTAAACACAGGGTAGTATACGGTACAAGAGAGGTTATTTAATGTGTATGGAAACTTCTAGATACCATTTCCTATCATTCTAGACGGACACGTTGCCCTATATAGACGTCGTGATCTTGACCTCTACTAATGCTGATTTACATTTTGTAGGAATAAATGTTTGAGGCCATGAACTTATGCTATCACATGTGAAATACCATAAAATAAATTCCATTGCTAACAAGCCATTACTGTCTTCAATTGCCCAGAACATATCGATTGGCATTAATTAATTCTGAATAGTTAATAGTGATTAACCAATATACGAATGTGCAGATGAATGTTACTATCTTAAATGATATTACCACCTTGCTGTCAAATTGATATGTCAGAAAATACCTGCCCTGGAGAAAGATCTAAGGTGAGAACTTGTTTACAGTCAATATAGTAAAGGTCACTTCAAAGGTGTGGAGGAAGAGCAAGCTCATTATCCCCCCTGGGGGTAGGAAGACCTGTCTTTACCTAAATCAACAAGTCATCAGGATGTCTGCCATTACGCTCATTTCAGGGAGACAAAAAAATGAACTGAAAAAATAAATGAACTGTGACTCCAAAACATATTAGTGCTCATGAGATGTGTATTTGCGAGACTGGATGTTTTGTAATGTATGAGGGAATAATAATTCTCTTGTCTGAATATATACAATGCAAGAAAACTCCTCGGTCCACTGCGGCATAATGCATTTTACACAGGAAAACAAGGTATGCAACAATGTTCAATAATGCCGCGGTTTGCAGAAGATATCATTAGTAACCAAAGGTTGGTCGGTCGCTCCTTTTGAGTGATCGGAGGTTTATAAACCAAATAAACTTGGAGAGCTGTGTCATATATCTACCCTCCTTGCTCTCGGGGCATCCGGAGGGATGCCTGGAGCTTTAGAGCACTATACATTACATTGTAGTTCCACTTGGCGACATTCCAGTTTGGAAATGTAGCTATATGAATACCGTAGTACCCCGCGTATAAGGCGACCCCATATATGAGGGACATCCACAGTTTGTGAATTTGATCAGGAAAAAAAAAATATATCATACTTTCTGTTCTACTTATTGAATTTTCAAAATTGAAATAATAAGATGTAGGGGAAAGTTGCCTAATTACAGGGTAGCTTATATGGGTATAAATGTGATTGGTGAGTGATTGTCTTTTGGTCAATCTACCATGTCAGGTGACTCGGGGGTGGTGGGACTGCCACCACTACCTGTGCTCATTTCCTATTCACAGCCACCACTCACCTGTACACACATGTTTATGTTTCTTTTTGGTTTAAGTCTTAATAAATTGTGTTATATTTGTATAACTACTTATGGTTCTCCGTTCTCCCTAACGTTAGGTCAATTTATATCTTTCTCATTAATAGTTTGTTTTCTAAAACATGACATTTTATTTAATTTCATTTTTGTCTAAAAGTGCAACATGACATCTGAAAATCTGAAAGCATTTTGGACCAAAAGAATCTTGCCTAGCAACTAGGAGGGCTTCAGTAAGCAGTGACACAAATAAGATCACGAGGATCAAAAACCATTTTTCACAGAAAATGTGCATAAAATTACAGAAAAATCATATTTTTGGAAGTTATTAGGAACTTTAGTGGTATTGACTAAAAAATGGCAGCATTGGAACCTAGTTCTTAATACTGCAAGTAGGGGAAACAAGGATGGTCCAATTTAGGAAACGGTCCAAATAAGGCAACTTTCCCCTATATATACTGAGTTGTATACATTGGTGATCCGATGCTTGTAAATATACATAAGAGAGGATGGATCACTCTGAAAGAAACGAGAGGCTTAGAGATCCATACAATGTATGTACTTTTATTAAGTGGACAAAGGCGTGTCTTTTAGCCCCATACACTAAAATGCGCAATATGATATCTATATCTTTCAGCAGACCCTGTTAAAGCTCCATTTATATCTGGTAACTAGAGACATTCCTTCTATGGAATTGTGTATCCCCCATAAAGAGGGACACTGTCAAATGTCATCAGCAGGAAAACAGTTGTCAGCGGAAGCCACACAGAGGGGCGGGGGTGCCACCGAAGCCAAGGGAAAGTGACGTACGTTATGCATGTCCATCAGCACACAGGTATGAGAATTGAAAGGGGTCAATGTTCTCACTCGACAGCGTCAACATTTCTTCTTCACGTCCGAAATGACTCATTTTCCATGGCCTTTCAGTGGATTTGACATCATGTCCGGGTCATAGATGCATTTAAAGCTGCTACAATTGTAGGGATATCTTCTAATATCTATCTTGGGCTGTTATGGATACAGCTCAGGAGTGGAAGTCATTTCTAAAACGCTAGGGCTAGTCTATCCCCGGTACGGTTGGGAGGGGCCATAGAGTTTGTATGCAGTATGGTTTGGTGAGGGCCTATCCATTCGTTAATTAGAAATGACAGACTGAGGGCTCAGCTCCTCTCTCCCATTTGGTGAGAAGGGACATGACTTAGATAAAGAGGGTTGACCAATCCCTCTAGGTGGCAGGACTAATTTTAAGGCCTCCAAGACACAGAGCCCCTCTCTCCATAGAAATGGTCTCAGCACTCTATATCAAAGATCGTATTCATGCTAGAATTCTCTCATATTTAGTGATGCCGTATACCTAAGGGATATACCACCCTAAAATATCCCCCAAGTTTTCAAAACAATACTCACTGTTTCACAGCATGGAATATGCACAATTAGATTTGTAATTTTTTTACTGTAGGTCAATAATACAACTCGCCGGATAACATAAGGAGGGTGTTGCTCCTATAGTAAAAGGAAGAGCTGGCTAAAAATGCCCTCGTTTCCAGTCCTTTCTTTTCATGTAGCTATAAATTGTCCCTTTTGTTGCTCACAAGTGGTCATTCAAGTAGGGTGCTAAAAAAGGGGGATTCGAGCAGGTACCTATAGTTGGGAGAAGTCAGTCAGTATAATATACTATAGAGCGTGTGACATGAGTAGGTACCTGGTAGTGCAGCTCTCTCTATTTTAATACAAGGCAGGTGACTTTTCAGACTAATGTGGTGAGTGCAAGTTGAATGGTGAAGCAGTGCACAACTTGTTTAGCTCTTATTACAATAGGAGCAACACCCTCCAGGAGTCCTTTGTGCCAGACAAATGTTTTGGTACTTCATGAGTACATGACACTTGTGCAATAGTCAACTCTCTACTTACGGTCACCTCTCTAATGCTGTCACCTTACCAATGTGGTCACTTTTGGAAAGAAGCAAATTATTTTCCTCTTTGTTTTATTATGAGGAACTCTTTGTTATGTGGTCACTTCTTTATGTGGTCACCTCTCCTTGTGTTCATAAATTTTTAGTTAAAAGTCACCTTTACTCTCTGTAATGTGGTCACCCGATGTCAGGGTAGGTCGAAGGTTGGCCTTTAAATTCCACTTAAATCTTACATTCCTATATAGAGTAAAATTTCTTTATAACGAACCTTGTTATTAGGGAGTGATAATTTATTAACAACAGGGGGGTTGTTGGGTTTGTGGGTGGACGTGCGAAAATAATTTTGAGGGGGTAAATCGGGAGCAAAAAGTGGGTTTGGTGGAGCAGGTATGCTGTACCTTACAATTAGAATCGGGTCCCATCAGGGAGAGGAGTTTTTTTTCTCCGATTCATTTACTCCTAGATCAGGTAATACATATAGTCCACGAAGAGGCCCATTGGACTATAAGATGTGGCAACTACGCGATTTTTGCAGAGAATCGGAGCTATTCTCACAAAATGAGACTCAAACAAAGACTCAAAGTGGCATTTGTTATCATTGCAAGGTAGAAATTATATGTTAAAGGAGCCATTCTTTATGTTGGGATGTAATTGTGTGCAATTTCAGGCATGCTTATGTTGTCAAAAAGATGTTTTTGTTTACTAAATCAAGCGGACCTAACGTAAATATTGCAGACTTACACATTGATGACTCTATGCAACTCAATATCAGACAGGTTTGATTTTTACAGTTCAAGACCCTGTGATCTGTGTAACTGCTGTGTTGTTATTTATATTTTGCTGTGTTGATGTTTATATATTGAACTCCTACCCAATCACAGAGTCCATGCAAGTGTAGGTTAGTTTGTAAATATGGCACACAAGGAGAGAGATCACCCATGAAATGACCCCTGAAATCTCATGTTTACAATTTTGAATCTCATGTTTACAATATAGGAATGGCAACACCCTATACCTTAGGCACTATAGGGATAACATTCCATGAGAATGTATCCTTTTTGCTTGTCAGTACCTTTCTGCTTGTCAGTACAGGAACGCAGCGTTTCGCGTCAGTGTCGTGGTAATTCTGCCGCGAAATCGCCGCGACATTCACACGAAACGCTGCGTTCCTGTACTGACACAGCCTCGGGCAGCGTCTATTGATACTCAGTTCAATAGCCTGGGGTCACCTCTACATTTCACTGGATGTGTATTCCAGTTAATTGTTTTATTGCCCCCTTTGATCTAGATAAGGATCTGATTGAACTGGGATGTGTATTCATTCTCCATGCTGAGCCTGGGTCACTACCAGAATTAGGAATATGATTGGGGAGTGAGCTTCGCCGCTTGGGCGACGATCTACCCAGATGAAGGTCTGAAGCCAGCCCGTACTCTGTCGGGCTGGAGAGGGCGAGCCTGGTACTGACAAGCAGACATGATACCCCAAACCTGTCCCGCCTGTGATGCTGCCTCCCCGTGTCGCCTAATGGAGCTTGGGCTTTAAACAAACAAAACAAAGGAAATCCCGTGCCGCATGTAACGCTGCCGCCACGTGCCGCCTATTGGAGTCCTGGCTTATGGGAGCTGTTTTCGCAGCACTCAGCGTTGCAGGTGAACGGCCTAGATTCTGTGACAAATGATCTCTTATACTAATGGATTTTAAGAAGATGAAGTACTTGGTAGATTTGATAAATAAAGCTACCATGCAAGATTGACTGATAACAAGTATAATAATTCTTACAATTACAATTGTTTTCAATCAAAGAATAATTTATTTGTTGACTAGCTATAGCAACCCCTGGGACTTCTTACACTTGAGTGTCATCTGTACGGGGGCACCATGTGAGATAACATAGAGTGACTAACTCAAAGAAACAAATAAACTACTTAAAATAGGGCCAAACGTGTTTTAAAATAAACACAAAAAAGTTCTTTGTGAGGGGCCCTATCAATGGAACGGGTTAGTTAAAATTGATAGTACAACAAATGAAATGGCTGGAATCTGTTAGTGTGTGGCTGCAGTTATTCTACTGGGCCCAACACATCTATAGTACACGGTTGCAGCCCCTATGGGTGAAATAGGGCTAGGCATTTTTAAATAAAGAGTATAGAATCATGAATTACATTTTGGCAAATTTTGGCAAATTGCTTTCACCAATAACCTACTGCACACTGTTAAAAAGGTGTTTAGATATTAAACACTTATCTAAACACTTTCCTGTCCCACCTTTCTAAACACTTATTATATAAGTTTATAGGGAAGTGTTTAGGCAAAAAGTGTTTAGACAAGTGTTTAGACAGCCAAAAAGTGTTTAGATAAGTGTTTAATTTCTAAACACTTATCTAAATAAGTGTTTAGAATCTAAACACTTATTCAAATGTTCTAAACACTTTTTGAAATGTGTTTAGAAAGGAAACACTTTTCTAAACACTTTTTGGGAAAGTGTTTTGTGTGTAAACACTTTTTGACTAAACACTTTTTGCTAAACACTTTTCAAAAAGTGTTTTGATTCTAAACACTTTTCAAAATAAGTGTTTAAAATCTAAACACATTTTTAATGTGTGTTTAAAATCTAAACACATATGGATGTGTTTAGGTGAAATGTGTTTAGAATGTAAACACTTATGCAATGTGTTTAGAAAATTGGGACAAATAAGTGTTTACAATCTAAACACTATTTTTTACAGGTTGGTACCATGGTAACACTATTTAACAAAGATGCTTAGTAATAATTGTATTCTGTAGTTATTTTTGGTCTGCATACATACTTTTTTCAAGGATAAAGGAATGATTCCCTCATGCCTAACCAGGAGCGTCTGAAACAGGTGTCTTTGTACACGTTGTTTTATTTTTAGTCTTGCATTATTTTTTTTCTTATGGAACCTTTATCTGTGGCTGTTGTCACATGTCAAAGGGCTTCTACCATATTGTCGTCATGAAATTCAAATTGAAGCACTTGGAAGAATTCTATCTAAAAAAGTTTAGGCTATTTCAAAACTGGACTATAGATAGGCCTATTTAAAACCAAGTAATACATTGTAATCTAAAACCATGCAGTGGAGCAGCATGTCTTTTCTTTTACTGATCGAGCAATTGTAATTTCTCATGTAACACGTCCTACAGTGTACCTTTACTTCCATCTCAGAAAGCCTCTCCCATCTCATATCTTTTTTCATCTATAATCGACGTCACAAAGGTGATATCATTAGCCCATCCCTTTACCTGTGATGGCAGAAACCCCTGGAAAATGCGTTTTTAAATTGTCCGAATAGACTAGTCATGGCAGATGACAGAAGCAGGTTTTACTTGTCCGGCGGGCGCTGACTCTTACCTGATGGGAGTGTCAGGCTTCCTGCAAAAGGGCTCATTTGTCAGGTGGCTGGAATTGTAGGACATACATTTTTTATGTCGATTTCCTCTTAAAGATGGCTTCCTAAGACATGTTTGTTGCCATTTTGTGAGAAACCTTTAATACGGGAGCCCAGATTATTTGGTTCTCGCAAATCTGTTAGCCTTCATAGCAAGTTTAGCTGCCACGGTCTGCCATGTTGGATGTGGTTTCAGGTCTCACAACAGAGGTGTTATTCATGAAATAATGTTATTCATGAGAATCTGCTTGGAGAGTCGAGATTGACTTCCTGTCTGACAGAAAATGCACCTGCTGATAGCTACCTGTGCAACCCACATGGCATGTGCCAAATCTTGGAAAAGGGTGCGATCTAAAAGTTTCCAACAAAAGACGCTCTTCCCACTCACAGACAGCAAAACTAAGGTGGTACTCTTATCAATACCATAAGCTGATTGTTGGGGATTTATTTCTGTCAAATGTTATTCTTAGAAACGTGCCGTTTATAGAGCACCTGAAAGTTTTAGGTATGCCAGTCCCAGCGACTCAGTCCTTAACTGAGTCGCGCCCAGTGATATATAGGTTTTACCTGAAATTTCACCTCCGTACACATCACCAAGTTGTGTCAGACCTAAAGCTTCAAAGTGCGGCTAAATGATTTTGAAACTTTTCACAAGTCAGTTTCTGTACCTATCAGCCTCAACCCCAATATCAAAAGATGATAATATTATTATGTGATGGGGTTTTACCAAAATAATATGAACTCGTGGAATCTTGCTTTGAGGCAAACCCATAAGGAAACATTCCGTTGGGAGCAAATCTCGTGAACCTCTATTTCATTCCCTCCGTTCAGGGCAGCTGGAATTCTGATCATCCAAGCTAAAAACTAAATGATAAATATTCCCATATAGAAATAATTTTAATTGATTATCAAAATGCACGTGCCATAACCTTTATCTTAAAATCCGGATAAATGTAGATTGGTGTCTAATTTAGAGAGAGAGGGAGAGAGAGAGAGAGAGAGTGCTAGGCAATAACAAAAGAAAGAACTGAGAGGGGTCTCACATCTTCAGGGAAATTATGCGACCATATAGGTCAAGGACAGCTCCCACTTGGCAAAAAGCGCTTTTAAACGTGTTTTTTTTTCAACCAATTTTCAACCAAATAACCAATAGGGAGACCAATAAAAACTTTTTTTTAAGTAAAAATACACTCTTTCATGCCAAGTGGGCTCCCAGTGATTATGACCGGCTAATCATACACAGAAAAAACAACAACAAGGTATTCAAAGTGAGAATCGCGAAATAAACAAGGCAAACCTGTAATATTTATCTGGCAAAGATTCTTTACGTTGACAATTTTAGAGTCTGCCACAGAGGGGCGGTCAGGTAGACCCATTGCTAGAGTTAAGGTCAAATTGAAAAGATTATGAATACATGTACATGTATATATAGTGATGAAGTATTGGGTTGGAGATGGGCCTACAGATAGAAAAACCGCATGGATATGGGGACAATGGTAACTAATGGTACATCAGACGTAAATAGATCAGTGCAAAAATAATCCTTTTGGATTGAATAGCAGTTTTTAAAATCTTATAATATAGGTTGACCATGAAAGGTTGACCACAATTAAAGGTCACTCGACAACTGAGAAAGTTATACTGAACCTCTCAAGGGGTGCATCCACTGCGACGGATGGACCATCCTTCTCCCTTCATCCGTCATTTTCTCCATAGAAATCAATGATAAATGATACGGATGAAACCGACGGATGGTCCATTCGTCGGCAGTGGACGCACCCCTTTAGATGGAATATCACAAGCTTAAATCAACGTAAGTAGCTCTATAGCAGATAACCTCACATTTCAGATATAAGCTAGGGTTAAGCTGCGGATCCACTGCCGTGAGTTACTTGCGAATTGTACTCATGCATGTCTACTCGCAGAAAACATTCCAGCAGTGGATCAGCTGCTGCGACAAACTTCATGCGATGTCCTAGCGGCGTGCGACAGTATTCGCAAAAATCAAAATAATTTGATTTTTGCAACTGCTCTGCAAAAAGACACGCGCGAGTACAATTCCCAAGAAATTCGCGGTAGTGGATCCCTAGCTTTAGAGCGTGTGGGCTAGCAGCATTTGTGTCCCAAGAGAGGGAGAAGCCATCCATTACCACGTGAGGGCAGCACTTCCGCTTCTCGTGGATATAGCCAGGGAGGGTGTTTCCGATGGAGATAAGAAACTATCTCACGTGCATGGCAAAGGGTATCCTCAGCAAGCGAGGCAGCTGTGAGCCGCTCCTAAAGCCAACATGCAGGGGTCTGTCCCAGGTGGATTTGGCAGTGTCCCCTTCTCTAGCTAGCACACAAGTGTAAAGTGATTGGCCATTACTTTGCAATACAATGTGAAAATGATGTCAAGTCATATATCGTTTAAAGGTGCTTCCTATCACCTAGGTCTACTCTGATCGATTTCTATCGGACCGTGCTTCCCAGACAGTTGGAAAACCACCCCCTATAAAAAATGGTGAAATGTACTGGTCATCTATTAGATATGGGTATAATAATTATGCTCTGTTCAAACCTAGCGTTAACGTATTGTCCACTTATGATTAACAATATCTGTATTACCGGGGCACTATGTGGTATGTAAATAGGAAGTATGAATGAGCTTATCACTATAGTACTAAGCATACAATACACGGAAGAAACCAAAAGGGTGGAAGTAAATGACGTAAATGGGGCCGAAAGGCTATGGAGCCTTGGGACCTGGGGGCCTTTTGGATAGGGGGCCGTCATTAGGAGGCTGAATAGGCAGGGGCCTATACACCAGTTTCACTAGTCACAATCACAAGGGGGAGCCCCTGTAGGTTAGCCAGCTAGGAGGGCTAGACACACATCTAGCCCCATAACCCTATGCAATCAATATGGAGAAAGAGACAACTCTCAGAGATGAGCCTTAATCTGGTAGAAGAAATGTCCCCTGACCTTAAAAATTACAGCTACATAGAGAGAAAATGTTCATCTACCCATCCCTGCGATATTAGGGCATTATCTTTAGCCAAAATCTATCTAGACTTAGATAAATATGAGTGACCCGTCCAACTTTGAGAGCTCAGAAAAGGGGGCAGAAGGGGGTGCATGGGGGTGGTGTTGGTGGTCATAACAAACCACAAGACAGATCCCTTGGGGGCATTAAGCCAATTAAATATAGATTATCTCGCCATGCAGGAGTGTGTTAATGGTTATCTCGGGCCTGGGTAGGGGGTGCTGTCTTTGATGTTTATTATATCTCCTCAACCCTACTCTGACCACCCTCTTTTACTTCAGAATCACCCTTCCAGTGGTGTCCCTGTAACTGGGCCAAAATGGTCAGGTCAACACTAGTGCCCCCTACTGTATTATGGTTGATGAAACCTGTGTATAGGTTAACGGGGCTTTCAGCCCTGAAGTCGTTGCACAGAGGTAGATCTACGTAGAATTTTGGTGCCAACTACGTGTACGTAGATTTGCTTGGTATGTGGACGTTAAAACATTAAGGTTAGGTCACGTTCTAGATACATGGGTGGTAGAAATACACTTTTCTACGTTTTTATCCACCAGAAATCTACCACAAAGGGGGAAAAGACCTGAAAAACGTTAGTAAAAATCCATTCAAGGTGAAGCCGTTAACCACAGATCCTCCACATCTGATTCCTACGTGTTACAGCTGTTCTACGGATTCTGCATGGTGAAGTTTTGCCTGTGAAAAGTCCATTATGTCTCTTTCAGTACCTTATACCCAAAAGTGTGTTATACTCTTGGGCCTAAGGGTATCTATACTGTCTAGTTAGCTCAGTTGGTAGAGCAAAGGTTTCCATATGCAAGGGTCCTGTGTTCAATCCCAGCCCAAACAATCAATGATGTAAGGAGCATAATGAAAATTTTTCCCCATTTTCTTAAAGTAGCTTTTTGGTAGGAGAAAAACGTTGAATAATGTGTATTTCTGATATCTACGTATCTAGAACGTAACTAAACCTTAATGTTTTAACATCCAAATACCAATCTATGTAATTCAGAGCAATTTGGTAGATACCAAACCTATACTGGTGTTAAGTGGGCTGGTGACCTTACGTAAAGCCCCTTGCCTGCAATGGCTGGAATATATGAAAGAAGAACCTTCTCTCCAGACAAGAAGAACCACATCACTCTTTTCAGAGGTTTGTGAAGTATAATAGACTGGCTCTGACATGTATTCAAGGGGTTATAATTTTCCAAGACAAATATGTAAAAAGGAAACTATCGAAAGACAAACAAATCCCCTCTAATAAACTCAGAGTGGCATGATAAAAAGATAGATGGGCCCCTTTAGAATAGGTTGAAAGAATGAGAACCCTTCTCCTTGGTATGGAAAAGAGAACAGTCACCCTCACTCCTCATTTGAACCCCCATGCCATGAACAATAAATTGCTCGGACATACAGAACTTGCAAATTACCTCCCCTGAAGAATGTATACATAAGGAGAGTATTGAGTCCAGCAATGGAGGGCATAATATATATTTCCGAACACTGGCTGAAAAATTTAAAAAAAAAACAATATGAGAAAACTAAAGAAAAATAACAAAGGTATAATATCAAAAACTTCTTAAAAAAGTCCGAGGTCCGCCCTAATTTACTGAGGTCTGTTGGGTAACCCGAAACAAACTTCTTTTGGTCTTTTACATGAGGATGTTGTGTTAAAAGAAGAGTTGCAAGATGATGTTTATTATCCTGTATAGATCATAAACACCACTTTTGTAGTGTAGAGATGTGAGATAACACTGGAGGTTAATTCAAAAGATCCTGGGATCACAACCTCTGTCTTATCCTATTGCCCCTTTAAGGGCAGAGCAAGAATTATTGCCCTGGCCATGGGGACGGCCTCTGAAAAAAGTATAGTTCCTAGAGGACGAGCCTATTTTCAATTCCTATACTAATCCTATATCTAGTGTCAACTATAGTCGATGCTAGGCCTGCCATGATGTCGACTATAGTCGATGCTAGGCCTACCATGGTGTCGACTATAGTCAATGCTAGCCCTTAATGGGTTAAGATTAGACTGCGTTCACTTTTCCTAGCCAGCACTAAGATCGCATCGATCTTAGCCTCAGCCCTCCTACACTATTCCAAGAAGTACTGACAGGGCACAGGGGTAAGAGCCCAAAATAAAGGAATAGCTGTGGAGTCACTCTTCTTCACAACAGTGTTTATACCATCGTTCCCCGTCCCCATATGGGCTAACAAAAGAGCACAGGATGCAGTTGACCCCGTACAGGATTCAAGAGTTGTTCCCATGAATGTATGATTTATGCTTGCCTATTAGAAGCATTGTGCCCCCCCCCCAGGACAAAGAGCGAGAAGGGAAGAATTACCTTACAGTGCACTTAACGCATGAGTAGCCTTAAGAGCCCTCAAGGACACTCAGCAAACGTCCTCCCTCTGCTCTATATATGTATGCAGCATGCTATTCACTCTTTCGATCAGGAGCGTTCCCTGTAAGTGCTTTTGTACTGAGGTTAAACCACTATGCAATTCTTTCACTAAGATTGCAGTGATCTTAGCGCTGGAAAAGGAATAGTGAAGTGATCTCAGGACTTGCTATTCCTGACAGGCCTGCAACCACTGCATTAGATAGGGTAGACTAGCCAGGTCTTATGATATGTGCCTACACTAAGATCGCAGGGGTAGAAATCCCAGGATCTTTTGAATTAACCTCCATGCATCTCTTGATAGCCATATACCAATAAGGTGGTGACAGATTGCCCTTAGACTCACCGGGTCAGCAGCTTTCCACAACCACCTTACACGTAATGAAGATATATTGCCTCTTAGCCATCACATCAGTGCCACCTGCCATTGACCGACTTTGATATATCCATACATCCTTATCAAGGTGCAAAGAAGCATATAAAGACAGTTGTTGAAGGTTTTATGCAAGCTGACCATGGACCACAGCTTTCCCTAGTCTAGAATTCCTACATTATATTTATGCTACATGTAGATTTATTAGATGGGGTGAGGAAGCTAGCCTATAATCAACTGGGTAATAACAGTTATATATGTAGCTTCTAGAGAATCTTATAAGTTTATCATCAATACTGCTACTACACACAATGTGTCTATACTAGAATGCAGGGGAAGGTACGACATTGGTCATTATGCATGAATCTGCCCAGATGAACCACTCGACATAGTCCAGCCTTTCTTTTTCATGTCATCTATTTATAATTGCCTATTCAACTTATGGAGTGCCTTATGGTCCCTTGTGCAGAGGGCTGAAATTGAATTGGACTCTGTCAAACTATACTTGACTTTTTTTGCGAGAAGGATTCAAGACAAATTTAATTTTGACTCTGCTATGCAAGGAAATGAAAACGTACTTCCCGATAAGTCCCTCAGAATCAAAGGGAGCTGGAGGCCTACCTAGTGGCCATTTTACATCTCAAGTCGAAGCCATGACTAAGCTTAGCTGTGCATGGTTGTATTCATATACATTGTCGATCACTACACACAAGAATAATATGAGTTTTATCTCCATTTAGCAAAATTTAATTACTTCTGCATATTATATCGCATGTAACCTGATAAGGTTTTGCTTGACTGACACGTTATGGAAGCCTGCACTATATGGTGAAGTGAATGCCATGATATCATTACCTGATTGCCATTATTCATACATACAAATGGCAAAACAGCAGGCCCCAGAATACTTGTCTGAGGAAGCTTGTAGGCAGAGTTAGTTAAATCAAACAATATTCATACAGTTCCTAATGCAGTGCCACGGGTGTATACTGATGTAGGCAAAAGGCAGTTTTATTAGATAGCCTTATAACCATACAGTAGATAGAATAAAACATCAGGGCAGGACATGAATTTCAGAATCATGCTGTAAAGAAATGTGATATGCACTAATATGACGTTCATAACACATCTTAAATAATTGCCCTTTTCGTATTCACTGTATCTTATAACAGTCATTTATTAACTCTGGCCGCTTTATAACAATCTTTATGGATAAGATACATACGAGGAGATACACATCATATCCATATCATTTGATTTCGAAATGCAACCTCTCATTTAATATAGATAACTTACTGTGGTATAAAGACTGTAGAACACATATATACTGCATTTTATTACACGATTTCTGTGATTCTGAGTGCTTTTTCTGGATATTCCCATTCTGAGACCCGTCGATATTGCATGCATCATGGCTTTCTAAGGTGTGCCTGATATCCATGGATAATAGGCACACCTTACAAATTAGAGACATGTCATATGTCACATGTTAAAACCTGCGAGAATTTAAATGCCAAAGGCAGGGGTCAAACCCATACCCTACAGTTTGGTAGACCAGCTGCCTATGCATTGCACCACAGGGACTGATGCGTAACAGTGCGTGTTTGCCTTTATATATACACAATGTCTGTGTGTGTTTGCCTGTATATATACACAATGTCTATACATTACTTACATAACAGTAAACGGATATTCTTGCTTGGATTCAAATGATAACACTGTATGTGTCTGTCAACATTATGTTTACCTCAAGTGTAGGGAATAATCACTCTAACCAGAAGGAAGCTCTGTATTCATGACCACATTAATATGGTAGTGTGAGTCTATAGCCCAAGCTCCACTAGGCGGCATGGGGTGGGAGCGTCACATACGGCACAGGTTTTCCTTTGATCTATTTGTTTTTGTTTATCTCATATGTCAGTTTTGCGGAAATGTTGTGGCAATTTCTCAGTGGCAATTGTGCCACTGATGCCCCTATGTCACCTAGAAAAATGGATTTTGGTGTGTAGCCTGTGACGCATATGCCCGTGGTAAGCTAGTGGAGCCTTGGCATACCACAGATATTTACGGGATCTCACTGCTAGGGCACAACAGTTATCCAGGTTTTAGTAGCTAAACTGGGGCGGATCCAGGATTTTGCAAAGGGGGGTCCAACCCTGGTTATTGGGGGGTAATGCTGCAAGCGTAGCGCCACGACATACGTAGGGGGGTTTGGGGCATGCCCCCCTAAGAAGATTTTGAAATCTAGACATCAAACAGTGCATTCTGATGCATTTCTATATCCCATTCCAGTAAAGCATTTTGGTGTACCATCAGCAATAAACCCATGATTATGAGATTATTGAATTTTGATTGCACAATGGTGTTTTAGGGAGGCTTGGCATGTCCCCTAGAAAATTGTAGAAATATATATATATATATATATATATATATATATATATATATATATCAAACTCCAAATTTTAATGCATTTTGGTGTAAACCTAGGGTGGGCAGGTTTCCATGAAGGGAATGCAAATCTTATGTGGTAATGCTCTGTCCTTTGTGAGGTTTTATGGGCTGGTCCCTCAAGAAAAATTTTGAAATCTTGAGTTCAAGGGCTTCAACTAGCCTCAGATGTGAATGTAGTATTTTTAGATATTGTTCCTTAAGGGGGTGTGGAGCCTGCCCCCACCCCTGGGAAGTTTTTTGAAAAATGATGTTAAACCTTGAAGTTTAAAGCATTTTGGTGTACACCATCAGGAGTATGTTTATGCACTGGTGGAGTTTTGGGTCATTCCCAAAGAAAGTCTTATAACATAATCATCAAACCTATATATTTAAAATGTTTTGGTATAGGAGAGTAATGCAAATTTATGTCCTGATACCATACATTGTTCTTTGGTAGAGTTTTGACAGCTCGTCCCCCAAGGATTTTTTTGAAATATTGGTTTTAAACACGGTAGTCTAAGGAATTTCTGTATCATTGGGTGTGAATCTAGTAGTTTTATTTGAAAGTGATTTGGAGCCTACCATCAAGAAAACTTTGAAATTTCACGAAAATGATGTCAACTCATTACAGCACACAGTATTTTAATGCACCCCAAGTGATGAATAAAATTTTAATGGGATATAAATCTAATAGAAAATTACCTGGGGACCAAACATAGTATCCCATGCATAAGGCACACCTGATGCCTAGATGCCTATGTGGTCTCACTGGTGCACATTGGGTCACGTTAGAAAATTTTGTGGACATTTTAAAGATTTTAGATAATGTAGAATCATAAATTGTAAAATTCACGAACAATAAAAGCATATCAAAGAGAGATAGGGGCCATGAATGGGGGTATACAAAGTGGACACCTCGGGTGGGCCCAAACGCCAAAGGGGGGTTCCCCCTTCGGGGACCCCATTTGAACATGTGGTGGGTGGACCAAAAGGGGGGGACCCCCTTGGATCCGCCCCTGCTAAAGTTGCTACGGGAATGGTCATTATTTATGAATGGGGGGATGAGTCTTCATGCTGATGCATGAAAATTTATTATCCCCCCCTCGATGGCAGTAAAATATTTTTGTGCCCCCTGTGCCCGAGGCACATACTTTTACGCCCCTCCTTTATCCCTTGCATGGGATTTTTTTTTGTAAAAAGAGGCTAAATCTTTAATGGCCCCCTCAGGAAGGGTCAACACCCCCTCAACCCCCCCTCTCTCCTGTTGATAAATAATGACCACTCCCTAACCATGGTACCATTTCTAATTGGCCCGTTGTCAAAAAAGACACCACTCTCATCACAGTTGCGGTAACACTATTCGTCACAACTATCCAATTCTGGATTGTGTTTCAATAGTTTCCACGACTGGACACTCTCAAATCATTGTGGGAGGTGTAAGAAATGATTCGATACCAGTGACTACATAGTGAACTCCAGTAGAGGCCTCAAAATAGCAGCTGCTATATATTCAACTACTGGCACAATACACACCACTATGAAGTCATAGGACCCAGTCATAGGGGCCACTATTGGCTACATAGTGACCAGTCATACCTCCTTCATGGTCTTGTATGCACTCCTGTGTTCAAATGAGCATAGGGCTGCAGTAACTACCGTAATGTCTCATATAGGAGGCGGGCCTTGAATAGCAGCCTCCCTTGAATAGAGGCCAGGGTAGGAGGGCTGTCAAATCAATAGGGGCCATGCCTTGAACAGGGCCCTGGTGGGGCCAGTTTTAGGAAGACAACCCCCCAGCCCAAATGATGTATAATTGTTCTAGATAATTCCCTTTCAAATCACATATGATAGATCTATATCTAATGACCTAATTGTATCTAAAACAATGTATGCTCTGTTATTCTTTCTTAATAGTAGGGCTGAGGTGTCAGCTAGGTGTGATACCCTTTGTAATTTTATTAGAAAGCCATGGTCGGTGAGGGTTGGGTATGATAGGCATGACAGCTTTGTAAGGCCTATTGCTCTATCTACACCACTGCATACTAGTAACTACATAGTTGGGCAATGTGTGGATGTAATGCTCAATTCTTGGGTGAAACACCACACTTTTCCAAATGATATCTTATTCCTTAAAAAAATGCCATCCCAGAGCCAAAGGTGCTGCCCACAGGGTTATAGGTAGAAGTGTAAAGAGCCCAGATTGGGTACATTCAAGCAAAGGAGTGCAGAGGGCAGCAGCTAAGGCTACGCACTAATTATTCACACAAAGGGTTGCCATATCAGGATCCCTTATTGAGTCACTGCTGTGGTGGCTTTTTAACCAGCAGGCAGTACGATCACCCAGTAATGTAGCCAGCTATTTAGTCACCAAGGCCAAAGTCCTAAGATCACCTGCTAAGATTTGACCCATCTCCAGTCGTAGCTGGCTGAACCTGTCCTGGAAACTATTGAAACATGATCCTGGTAACAAGAATTAGACAGAAAAGGGAATTCTTATATCAAAAGAAGACGGTATGATATTCAAATTATGACCAATTAATAGAGGTCTAATGCCCAAGTGATCATTGTAAAATAATTGGTCAACATGGCTCCATTTTCATGCAACTACCGTATAGATCTGTTCCTTGTCACTGCAATAATTGACAGGCTTGGACAAAGGTCATTCCAAAGGGCAGGGGTGGGAGCTGGAAGTTATTAGGAACTGCAGGAAGGAAGGTCCCACCTTCCGTTTGATTCTGCCGTCCAACCAATCCCTAATTCGGGGGTTATTTCTTGACACATCGTATGGAACTGTTCCCTCAAGTCGTACCAGAAATTCCCGTAGTACTTAATAGCACATACATTTGCAGTCGTAGGGCTGTGTGTAACCGTAGAAGCTGAAGAAAAATAATAACCTTGAGAGGATAATGTCCAGAAAAGGACAGTGATTTATATGTGGAAGAAACAAAAGGTATTTGGTTTTATAGAATGAGTGCATTCTGAGTAAACACAGAGTATTACTCTTTTTTTGAGTGAGATAACCCCCTCCAACCCACCGATACCGGTACCTTTGAAGGAGAAAAAAATCAAAAAGAAACACCAATTACTCATCAAATTCTACGAGCCGCGGTGTCTCTGTGTGTCTACACCTTGCCAATCTAGGGTAGAATAACCATAAGTCGACCCTTCCCGTACAGATTTTATGTGATCATTCTCTAGATCTCAATACCCAAGTACATGGTTATCTCAGCAACATATATATGGCACCTCATATTCTAAATAATTGGACTGAAGTCTGAATTGTTAAAAGCATGCAAATATAATTGTTTATGACCCGTTTCTTTAGTTCTCACGTTGAAAGACATATACCTTACCCTGGGAGGTGCTACTATGTATTATACATGGTGAACATTTCATGAAGTGTAACCTATTTGCAAATGTAGTATCATATATTTGACCTATGTATGACTTTAGGTAGGATGTGGTCATTTTAAGGTGATGTTGCAGTCAGGTCATCGTGAAAAAAGTGAGTTGTTGATGAGCAGCTCTAAATAGGGGTCAAATTAGATATTTCATTGAACAAGTCAATGTTTATTGTGGAATAGTATAATGTCTGAATTGGTCTGTTCAGCAATTTCGGCTTTGAGTGAGCAGTGACTGAAATGAGACAACTCTGAGGAAAATACATCATAAAAATTGGCTCAACAAGCCCACCTCTACACATTTCATCTTTGTGTGATTTATTGAATTGATAAGCAATGATGATATTCCAGGGAGCAATTACACTCTAATTTTGACCTAGGATATAGCAGATATCACCATATTTGACAGGATCTGCAAAAAGGGCCCTTAGTGCAGGGTGCAATAAGGTCCCCTATTCCCAGGACATGTCACATAATATGTAGGGTAAATATAGCAGCAAGGTGCTAAAGGTCGATTATGGTATGAGGTCGGGAATAGATGAATCTACCCTACATGCACATGCCATTCTATATGGCATCAATCTATTTCGCCATCACCTGTATGTTATCATCAAATACACTGTGTATACGTTGGCAATTGTTGACAGATTGTACTTCAAGGCAACAAAACAGTGAGTCCATGTAAGGCATGCATGGAGATCAAAGTAAATTGATAAATCGTTATTATTCTATTATAAAATCATTGCTGCATGGATCTGCTTGAAGGATTCTGTTGCAGGATAGACCATGACATGATTGTTCTTGTACATGTTGTGAGCAATTAAACAAAGAAAAACAAATCAATCAGGATTTTGAGGATATAAACAAGATCAACCCTAAATGATTCAAGACCATCTCGGTGAACATTTTGTTCATCTTTGTAATGCAATCACTAAGCTATTACAATGCATCTTTACCGTGTTATAATGACATCGTCGTTTCGATGACAGGTTTAAAGAAACAACAGGAAGGGGAAACCTGGGGGGGGGGCAATTATGTTTAATATCAAAGCTATGCACTGTACAAAAAAATGTAGGAACAACAATTATTTGTCAGCTGAACATCAAATATTGTACCTACTCACTTTGTACAACCAAACACATTTTAACTTCAAATAGGGTTAACCTACAACAAGAAATTTCTCCTTTGCACGCATGTATCATCGTATCAACTGGATTGGCGTCTGAAGGAGGGTTGTGAAGAATCAAAAGGAAGGGGAGAACGGGGGGGGGGGGGGGTCAGGAAGCAGTTCTAGTGGAAAAGATTGTGTTGGCACCTCAGAGAAAGCTCGAAATGCCCCTCTCAAGGGGTTTCTAGTAGATATTATGCCGAACTAACCGGAAAACTACACATATTTCAGGACCAATCAGTGAAAACTGACCAGATGAAAGGGTGAATTGATTGCTTGGATTTAGATTGACCAGTATTGTGCATGAATTATGAAAGTTCCTTAAAAGGTATGAAAAAATCTTAAAAGGTTCTGAGGTCGCCCCTATCTGGCTAAGGTCGGTCGGGTGACTGGAAAACAAACTCTTTTTATTTTTGGCCTAAGATATCATTCAATGGACTAAAATATCTCAGACAGAACATTAACCTTTACACCTTACACGTTCTCCTACTGAGGATCTATATGTTAGACCAATAGCTTAACATAAAAGATGGCGAAATTACAAGGGTAAGAGCCATCTGTGTTGGAGGGCAGTCGCTTGTAATGAGAGGAAGCAAATATAATTAATTCAAATCGAAGCTTTTAGTCACCACTTGAAGGCCACTTTAGAGTCCTCTGCTCGGGTCTGCATCGGAATTAAAGTTAGCAAGGAATGTTGACAGACATTTAGTGAGAACAGTCTTGGTGCCTGTGGCTGACAGTATACCTCTGAGCCAAGCAGCAATTCCAAAGTGAGCAGACACCTCATCACCATCTATGACTTGGAAGCCGATTACCAGAGTAATATTTCCGGGAAGCAGGGTTAGCCATCAATCAGAGTCTATCCTGCTTTCTATGATAGAGGGTCATCACTATGGCACCACAGCGGCGATCCTCTTAGTCTGGTGCTAAGCATGTGTCAGCAATTAGAGGCCATCCATAAAATATGCCGGCCATAAAATAGGCCAGGGTATTGTTTGAATGTGACTGGGGATGGTAGCTAGTCAAGGGTAGGGTGACATTACATGACCAATTCAATTATGAGGCCTCTAATAAATATGTATCAATGTACAAGGAAAACAGAGAAGGTTAATTCTATGATTAGCATTAAGATATGGGAATGTTGAGGGTGAGCAGCTATGTGTCACAATGAAGGGAACAGCTATGGATACCCATCACCTGCCTAAGAAGCATTTATAAAATTAAAAGCAGACAATTCAAACTCGACGACACTTATGGATTTAACTAAATACCTAAAGACTCATAAGAGTAAAACTGGGATGCATTAGTTATTCTAATGTACCCCCTTGATGAGTAAAAATATATTGAAGAGGACTGTGATAAGTATGGTTTCAGAGTTAAGTGAGATGGGCCAGAAGGTTCTCTCCTGCGCTTGTTCAACCCTGCACTTAGTCCAGCCACCCTACAAGTGTTGCTGGGCTATCGTTTGCATGCATGAAGTGAAAAACAGAAGAACAAAGGTAAGATGTGAAATCTGTTGAAAATGACACAAGATAATGTAACATAATTTATCGATGGCCTCCTACTTTCCCATAACGATAGGGCCTGCATGACCTTCATGTTGATGCATTACATCCTCTCAAGTGATGGGGTGAGGAGCGTTGGTTGGTTTATCTAATCCGCGTTATTTGACTCTGGAGGTCACTAGAATCGCACACAGCCCTGCAACTTGAGAATTCAGTGCTATTCCTATGGAATATTGGTTAAGACTAAGAGGGTGCAGTCGTAGTATGTTAATAAATGCCCTTTAGGATGGGTATAGCTCCAGAAGACGACTGATGCGGAAGGCATAACCCAAACAGGTGTGTTCACAGAAAAAAAAATCTTTATGGGTCATCGCTGGTCATTCCCACAATGGAATGTCTTAGCTTCATTTTAGAGCATATACATCTGTACAAGGACAAAACTATGATTTTTAAAGTTAAGTAGGTCACCAAGCAGCTTCATATAGAGTATTTCTGGATTGTGTTGAGCCATTCTGAGTCACATTTTCAAGCTTTTAGAGCACAATTTACATCCAATTTTTTTGCAGCACCTGCCAGTCCATGAATTCTCTTCCAATTTGCATACATGTGAGGGGTCCATTTCATGCAAATTTTTAATGGTGTTCTCTAAATAATTCTCTAGCATCAAGTTTTCAACCAAAATTCTCAACTACGACATCGAAGTAGAGAAAAAGTTTTTACTTTAAGACTATCGCCTTTAATGAAGAAATTCTGAGCAGTTTCAGAAATGTAACTTAATTCAGCTTGGTAGATCTTATTTCACTTATTTCACATGGGTACGCACCTCAGAAATAGGCCCTAAAGGGGAAAATGAATTTTCTATCAATATTTTGTCTTCAGCAGATTCCTTTCGTTTGTAGTGTTGACTTGCGAATCTCAGAGTTTCATATCCAAATTAAATTTCTAAAATTGCTAATTCGGCAATTTGAAGACCACTACCTTAACATTTCATCACAAACAAAGGCTGGGAAGGACACGTCGGTGACACATTTTCACTCTATTTTTGACACTCTGTCAGTTGCCCTCATCTGGAGCTCCATATGCCTATGTTTGGCATGGTTTTGTGTGGCATCTATCCAATGACTGGCATTGTTATAAATTTATGTTCAAGTGCCTTCTGGACCAACTTAACCTAAACATTTGTTGCCAAGGTCCCATGTGATGTGAATGCAACATTCTGATTGGCCGAGTGTCTAGCATAATCTTCCGGTTTGAGTTGTTTTCACATGTCAGCAGTAAGTTACAATTTCGCTCTGTGGTGATTTTTCATGAAAACAGTGTATTGTCGTCAAGTGTTAATCAAAACAGTGTATTTTGGATCCTTACCCATTAGAGAACAAAATATGATGGAGCTCGACAAAGTGGCAAATGCTCTAAATGCCATAAATAGGGCAAACTTGATTGCAACTGTGGCCGATCTTATTTCCTAACGGGTTTGATGATTATGACCAGGATAGTGAATAGGTGAGGCTCCACTACGCGATTTTTTTGGTACATTCTCACCTAATTCTATCCCTATAGTGCCTAAGGTATAGGGTGTTGACATTCCTATATTGTAAACATGAGATTCAAAATTGTAAACATGAGATTTTAGGGGTTATTTTATGGGTGATCTCTCTCCTTGTGTGCCATATTTACCAACTAACCTGCACCTGCACAGACTCTGTGATTGGATGGGAGTTCAATATGTAAACATCAACACAGCAAAATATAACAACACAGCAGTCACACAGATCGCAGGGTCTTGTACTGTAAAAATCAAACCTGTCTGATATTGAGTTGCAGAGAGTCATCAGTGTGAAAGTCTGCAATATTTACATTAGGTCAACTTGATTTAGAAAACAAAAACATCTTTTGGCAACAGAAATGTGCCTGAGATTGTACACATAGCCTTCCCCACACAAACAAAAAGCTCTCTCAATCTTCTATTTACACTTTGAAATAATAACAAATACCACTCTAGCTATAATCTGTGTTTGTGTCTGCTTTTGTGAGAATAGCTCTGATTTTCAACAAAAATCGCGTAGTGGAGCCTCACCTACTCTGCGACTGAGGAGAAGCATACTTGATAGTTTGTTTCCGATATTTAATAGTTTATCTCCGCGATTTTTTGTTCCCGAGTTGTTGTTTTTTTGCATAGTCAATCAATTGTAGATATTAAGTTGTGCACTGAAAACTTATATCTGAAAAAAAAAACTAATCAGTGATGATCACTTTAGGGTGCTCAATTTGATGCCGTCTGGGTGAGTACCTTGTCATGATTTTGGGTAATCATAAGTGATTACAAAGGGTCATCATATTGATTACTTTTTAGAATATAGCACAAATAGCACATACTATGTATCAATATGTATAGCAAAGAATAACCAATTCTCCTAGTTGTTACAACTAATTCAGAGACAGGAATGGTGTCTAATTGCAAAAATGTTATCCATGTTGGAATTTTTGACATTTTTCTCTTTCTTGAATTAATTGAGTCTCTATGAGATGATTTTATGATAACCTTTTACTTTACAGACATTCATTATCTAGATTATTGCAAATATTTATAGATAGATGACCTCAAGGTAGTTCCTATACTCTATTGTTGCATAGTGGAGGCCCCTGGTGGCAGAAGTATGTTATCAAAATGGTGACCTTAGGTCATCACTTTGATGAAGTGGGGTCATCATTTGAGAATGATGACCAAAAGTCTTCACTGATCTGATCTTCACTGATCACCTTTATATATGTAAAAGTTTTCAGTGTGGAAACAAAGATATAAGTTGCGGAAACAAAAAATAATCTTGCTTAAACGAAGTATTAACTTACAGAAACTAAATATTTACTTGTGAAAGCGATCATAAGATATAAAAGTGAAAAACAGATGTCCTTTCCAGGGCTCTGTAAAAATCTCAGGAACCAATGCTATGGAAGCTACAATTATGCATGTGGTCATAACCTATATATCTCTCAATGTGGAAGGCAAATTATTCAGATATGAGGGGGTCATGCGGGGAAAGTTCTAATATTCTGTCCATTCATAATGGAATGATCCTGCAGTCTGAGCCCAAATTGTAAATACGCAGCACATACTGGTGTAGCACATACACCACAACCCCAATCAAGTCAATAGGATTGTACTTACATGAACTACTGGTGTAGCACATACACCACAACCCCAATCAAGTCAATAGGATTGTACTAACATGAACTACTGGTGTAGACCATTCACCACAACCCCAATCAAGTCAATAGGCTTGTACTAACATGAACTACTGGTGTAGCACATACACCACAACCCAAATCAAGTCAATAGGATTGTACTAACATGAACTACTGGTGTAGTACATACACCACAACCCCAATCAAGTCAATAGGATTGTACTAACATAAACTACTGGTGTAGCACATACACCACAACCCCAATCAAGTCAATAGGATTGTACTAACATGAACTACTGGTGTAGCACATACACCACAACCCAAATCAAGTCAATAGGATTGTACTAACATGAACTACTGGTGTAGCACATACACCACAACCCAAATCAAGTCAATAGGATTGTACTAACATGAACTACTGGTGTAGTACATACACCACAACCCCAATCAAGTCAATAGGATTGTACTAACATTAACTACTGGTGTAGCACATACACCACAACCCCAATCAAGTCAATAGGATTGTACTAACATGAACTACTGGTGTAGCACATACACCACAACCCCAATCAAGTCAATAGGATTGTACTAACATGAAGTACTGGTGTAGCACATACACCACAACCCCAATCAAGTCAATAGGATTGTACTAACATTAACTACTGGTGTAGCACATACACCACAACCCCAATCAGGTCAATAGGATTGTACTAACATGAACTACTGGTGTAGACCAGGAATACACTGCACTACACTGTTAAACTGCTGTGCTAGGATCACAGTGTGGTGTAATTCAGGGTCCAGATGGTACATATAGATTGTGCATCTATATATGAGACATGCAGACACAGTAGCCCTAGTCACTGGGCGCGGCTCAGACTGGCATACCTAAAACTTTCAGGTGCTCTAGAAACGGCACGTTTCTAAGAATAACATTTGACAGAAATAAATCCCCAACAATCAGCTTATGGTATTGACAAGAGTACCACCTTAGTTTTGCTGTCTGTGAGTGGGAAGAGCGTCTTTTGTTGGAAACTTTTAGATCGCACCCTTTTCCAAGATTTGGCACATGCCATGTGGGTTGCACAGGTAGCTATCAGCAGGTGCATTTTCTGTCAGACAGGAAGTCAATGTCCACTCTCCAAGCAGATTCTCATTAATAACATTATTTCATGAATAACACCTCTGTTGTGAGACCTGAAACCACATCCAACATGGCCGACCGTGGCAGCTAAACTTGCTATGAAGGCTAACAGATTTGCGAGAACCAAATAATCTGGGCCCCGGTATTAAAGGTTTCTCACAAAATGGCAACAAACATGTCTTAGGAAGCCATCTTTAAGAGGAAATCGACATAAAAAATTTATGTCCTACAATTCCAGCCACCTGACAAATGAGCCCTATGCAGGAAGCCTGACTCTCCCGTCAGGTAAGAGTCAGCGCCTGCCGGACAAAGTAGCCCTTGCTTTGAATGCCATTCAATTAGTATATTCCTCCCTACTAGCATTCCTGCTGACTGTCAGGAGGGTGTATAATAATATAGATGCTGTACCATCTCTTGTAGGCTGGCACCATGGTTTGTAACACTATGACCAGCAGTAGAGTGGAAGGTTCTAATAAGGCGGACAACTTCCGGCACTATTTCTGACAGTTACGATGGATGACAATCCACACCTTAAGGGAATGCTCATTATTTATCAACATATAGGGGTGGTGGGTCGGATGCATGGACATTTTTGTGCCCCTCTCGAAAAAGGTCAATTCTTTTGCGCTCCACATGCTGGAGGCACGGTTAAACTTTGATCTATAAGATAGCGTGCAGACGTTTTTATTTGTAAATAATATGACATTCATGTTCATGAAATTCGTTACATTATAACCATGCATTAGTATAATATTCTCCTTGGCAACGCTAGACTGAGGTAAACAATTGACCTTGAAAACCAAAAATGGTCAGATATATATATCTGACCATTTTTGGTTTTCGAGGTCAATTCGAAACTTTATGATTGTTTACCTCAGTCTAGCGTTGCCAAGGAGAATACTATATGGATGTAGGCTGTGTTAGATTAGCCAAATGAGTCTTAGTTTAACTTAGCAGCGTTAGCCAGACGCTGCTGGGCGTATCTTTGCCAAAAAGAACCTACATTTTTATGCCCCCTCAATAGGGGGGAAAATCCCCCCCCCCCACACCACCTCAGGAGGGGTCAAATGTTTTACTGACCCCCACCCGTTGATAAATAGTGACCACTCCCTAGGGTCTCCAGTCAGCAGCTGCTCAGCCATTGTATTCTACCTAGGCTTGAGCTGCTGGAGATCTATGCATCGACGACATCAGTGGCCCGTTGCACAAGCAGTACACCTCTCCACAATTTAGAATAACGACCACTCATAGGTATTTAAAGTTGGCGAGGGGTTGCCATCTAATCTTACCATAATTATCTAAAACGTTGCTTTATTTCTATTGCAGCATCACGAGCACATTGTACAATAGACAAGCCTCTCACTAGAAATGTGCTCGTAGTGGTAGGTTTTCGTTACATTTTGACGATCAGTGTCTTCTGCCACAGACCACTGGTTGTTTTACAATGTTACCAAGCTGCAGGTTCATCACCTAAAAAGGTTAACAAATGGCCAACAATAAAAAAAATAAAAATAAAGTGGCGCCACCCTGCATGCAGGAAATGAGCAGCACACGTTCCTCCAGTGGGGCAGACTTCCGGCGGTGAGTTGACAAAAGGTCAACCTGCCGCGATCCTAGAGTGAGCGTGTTACCAACTCGGATTTGGCGTTTAGTATTCTTTACAAGAATATATTTTATTCTGTTCATTTATCAAAGCACTTTGGTAGTTATTTTGGATCTACATATTTTAGCCCACAGCGCACTTTACTTGTAGCCATATATGAGTGATATAGGACATGTTGAAAAGTGAAAGATCAATCTGCAATTGATGATATTCACTCACGAACTGATGTATTATGTTTTTTTTTTGTTTTGTTTTTTTAGGGGGGGGGGATTAAAACATCACTAGCCGTAACAAGTTATATATTTCACAATGTTTCATGATAAGGCTTGTTTGGAGACTAACACATATCCTTAATCTGCATGATATGATTCATGTACATACTATTCTATAATTAACATCAGTTATAACGTTTATGTTAAGTATCAAGCGTACCGGTATTACGAATTTGGCTAAGCTGTTCATGGAAGGACCATCAATAGTATTGTTGTTGTGGTCCTACCATACAAATGTTAAGGGGGTCTGACATAGAAATTACATCCTGGTGACATGCTATATTGGAAAGAAGGAGTCAATACATTATTCCTTTAAACCTTTCATAATCCCATATCCCTTTAAAAAGAAAATTACGTATACAAAAACAAATAGAACAATGGATAAAAAGTGTCGTAGTTAGCTTAGACGCATGTGTGCCACTACTAGTGGAGCTCGAGCAATAATAATGAATATAGATATTAAGAGAGTAATGAATGGGCTAACGGGCACCGAAATCAGTGTATCGTAGGATGAGGTGAATGACGTGCCCGTTAGCCCATTCTTTACTGTCTTTATTACATGATTAATCAATAAATAATCAATAGAATATCAATAAATTCAAGTTGAAAACAAAAATAGTTCCCCCTCCCCGGGACTCGAAGCCTGCCATAGTGTGTGTACACGATCGGTACACACACCTCGGCACCCGGCAGCCGTTGGTTTGGGCCGCACACCTCAGTGCCCGGCTTGGCTTGGTTTGGTTTGAACGCGTCCCACGTCTCGCGGTTATGGCAGCGGCTTTGTATCATATCAAGACCTGGTTCTAAGCAATAGACCATCAGTACACACACCTAGGCACCCAGTATCTGTTGGGACTAGTCCTGCCTACCTCTAGCAGCTGAGCGCAATGTGCTAACCACTAAACCACCGGGTCTCACACCTCAGCGCTAGGCTTGGCTTGGTTTGGTTTGAACGCGTACGGCAGTCATCGCAGCTATGGCAGCAGCAGCGAGAACCTGGGGGGGGGGTCACAACCCAGACTGCCGGGGATTTTCACACTTTGAATGTAAAGTAGTTATATGTGAGTACCCTCCCCGGGCTTTTATCATATCAAGACCTGGTTCTACCCAACCACCTCTCGTCAGTCCCTGTGGCGCAATGCATAGGAAGTTGGATTTGGGATCAGAAGACTGCAGGTTCGACCCCTACCCTGGCAATGGAAATTTTGTGGGTTTTAACATGTAACATATGACATGTTAGGACATGTGACATGTAAGGAGTGCTGATATCCAGGATATCAGCACTCCTAAGACCTGCAATATGGACAGGTATCAGAATGGGAATATCCAGAAAAAGCACCCAAAATCACAGAGGTCGTGTAATAAAAAACAATCTACCTGGTAGACTCTAATCATATTTCTCGGGATCAGAGTGCAGACACGCCACAAAGTGCCACAATTAATGATAGACAAGCTACAGCAATTTGCATTACAAAGAAAGGGGGTCGATTATGTGGACAGAAATAACTTTGTCTCTATAAAGACCTAAATTAGAGGGGGAGGTTATTTCATCAAGATGGAGTTATGAATGCGGGGCCCATTTCAAAATATGAGAAACAAGAATATGACCTTCGTTTTTGAATTTGAGGACTGGAACCCCCTTCGTCATCCCCTCTGAAGATAAAAAGTCAGAAAATATTTAATTAATTCAATTTTAATTCTGACTTCAAACATGCATAAAACCATTTCAAGGTGTAATACAAAATTAGAATACATTATATTTAGCCATTTTCAATCATCAGAAAAATCCAAGATGGCCACCATCAACCATATATGTGTTCGTATAGGCATTTCTAACATAGAACATACACAAAACCATTTGAAGATGTAATATAGAAATAGAATTAACTAAGCTGAGATATCAATATGATTTTCTGAACAAGTCAAGATGGCTGCCATGTTGATAAGTGTCTTCATATTGGCAATGTCTGACTTAAGACATACATTATACAGAATCCCAGAATCTAGAAATAAAATGACTATACTGTTTAAAGGTTTCTATAAAAGTATATAAAAGTATATATAAGCTGAGTGTCTAATGATTAAAGCATTTGGTCCACATTATGAACATATTATTACTATCAAGTCATCTGGAATGACAAGTGATATGGAAGTGACATTCCTAAGAACACTTTATGGTTTAGATGAAATAAATTAGTTATAGCACTAACAACGGATATAATAGCCTTTATCACAAAGGATATTACCCTCATCATCTAGTCTGCTTCCATAAGCTCTATGGCACCTAGAAGGTCATCCAGAGTGACCTGTGATCTGGAAGTGATATTCCTGAGGAACTCTCTCAGGTTTGTTGCATAGGTTTTCAGAGGAAGCTTTTTGTGGTCTTTCTTAAGTCTGAAAATGTCACGCGATTTTGGAATGGTGAGTGATATGTCCCGTGCATACCTAACTTCCAAGTACAGCCTTTCTATCTTATTTTGTGCAGGACTTGTAATGAATGCGTCGATTTCAGCAAGTGATGTGAATGGTCCTCCCATCTCTTTCAGCTTGTCAAGATCTTTCAGTCTCTGTTGGTCTACAGCAATGTTTGCCAGTTCCTTTTTATTCATACCATTTTCCTTGAGCTGAGTCTGGGTTCTTGACCACTCCAATTTCAGTTCTGGGATCCTTTCACCCTTTTGGACCAGGAGGGTATCTCAAAAAGATTGGGAAACCAGTTCTCACCGTAACTATTTGATCCTGCAGTTCTCCTACATTTCTCACCCTAAGAACAGACTTCCCTGCTTGACTTCTGCTACAAGTGAACTGCACGGAAATAGGTTGAGTTGCAAAATAAGAGACTGGACCCATCCTATACCACTCCTATAACTCACTCCCTCTTTACAATACAAGAGGGAATCCACTCCAGAAGGTCAGTGAGTTCAATTTTGGAATTATCACCTCCGACAGGATCAATTCCAAATCTTTTTGAGATACCCTCCAGATGACTGTATTGTCTAAAGCTGCCTGGTGGCTGTTTCTTGAGAAGGTCATATGACTTTGCCTTGACTTGTGCTGTTGATGCTGCTTCCTTCTAGCTGTTTACTTCCATGTCTTGACAATTCATAGTTGACAAAGCTAACACTTCTCTCAGGTCCTAAGTTGTAGACTGGTGCCTGATCCAGTTTTTCCTGATCCATTTGTGTTAGTCTGTATGCCTGGCCCTCACACACTTCACCAAAGTCAAAGAACTTCCCCTTTTGTCTTTCAAATCCCTTGGCAAGACCTGGAAGAAGTGTTTGAATGTCTCCACAACTTCAGCCAAAGATGAGCAAATTTCATCATCATATCTTGAAGCAATGAACAGTTCCTTTGATACAAAATTGAAAGCTGGTTCATCGTGTAGTAGTATGCGGTTGGCATCAGTGCTCAAAAGGTCCTTGTGCAGCTGCTGGAATGCTGGTATGAGTGTAAAGTATGTTGTCTTGCTGGATGTGGTGAGTGATAGGAATGGCTCTACAAGGTGAATCCCAATGAGAGCACCAACACAGTACATCACCTTGAGCATTTCTAGGTCTAGGAAGCATCTAACTATACAAGCCAACTGATTTCGTAACATGTTCATATTTTATAGTTTGACAAATCATCATAGTGATGGACAGCAACAGCACAAGTCAGTGTCAAGCGATTAAATCGTTCATCCTTTAGGCTAACTGACTTGTTTTTCTTTGGCACAATGAACATGTCAAATTCAGTTGACTTATTCCAGGGCTTGTGGTCAAAATCATGATTGATGAGCCTAGTCATGCAATCTAATCCTTGTGTGGTAACACTGTCTGCTGTAGTAGTTGCATTCACTAGAAAATTTGTGTATATCTTATCCTTACCTATCATACTCTCTTTGCTGGCCCAGTGTTTTGTAAGTTCTCGATTAAACATGAGGGGAGGGTGCACGTTACAGAACAAATGTTCTGGAGTGCCTGTGGACTTCAGTGCATCAGAGACCAGCTGTTCAACTCCCAGGTTGTGGTCCGTTTGGTCTGTCATCACGAAGTCAATTCTTTCAAAAATGTCCTTTGAGGATACACCACTGGCAGCTTGCATCATATTCAACATAGCAATTTGCATATCTGCCAAATTCTTTCTATAGGCATTGTTGGAAGTGTCCGGTACTTTCCATCTATAGTTATTCCTTGCACTGTAAATGACCCAGCACCCTGCTTTTCAGATCCATCATTCATATAACTCACTGCTAATCTTTCATCAGAGTTCATAATTTCACTAACAATTTCTGCAATGGCTTGTGTTTCTATGGTTTTCCCTGTAAATCTTACACAGCTTGCACTTGGTAATGTGTCCAAGTCTATTGTCTTCAAGGATTCATCATAGAACTTCCAGTTTGTGCCATGCATTTCGTTAGATATACCTCTACCACTTCTGCTTCAGCCTGCCTTTCTGACATGTGATAGACAGTCTTTAATTTGTCCACAGTTTCATAGTACTCTGGCCGAACCTTCTGTCTATTTGTCTTTTGGTGTTTCCTCAGATCTTGTCCGTCTTTTCTTGTGTGGCACCTCTGAATCATCACTGTCAATATCATCTAATGCCTCAGAATTCAACTGCCATGAAACCTGAAAGGGCCATTCATATAGGGTCAATCACCAGGCACATCATGTAGATATAAAGAGGCTGCCAGACAAGAGCTATCTCGTCTGGCAGCAAATGAAGTAAGTCAATTACACACTACACTGCGAATAGAAAATGACCTGAAATCACACATGAAGTCATATATTATTATGTTCAGCCCCTCTAATACCATATTGTAACAAACGGACGAAAAACACGGCAAAACAATATCGATATAGCTACAGCAGTTTCACCACATAACCAGAGGTATAGACTTTGTGTCTATTGCATATATGAAGTGGACACTGTGGATTTAGATGAGGAAAATGCAATATGTAGGCCTAATGTGCTTTGAAAAAAATCACAAGTTGCTATGGAAACTAGCAATTCACTATATTTTGCTGTACTGTTTCAGACTACTACATGTACCATGATCAAGATGATAGCCAGGGTATTCATCTTTAATTTGATAACCTGTTTTACCTGCTACAGGGGGGTGCTACGATTTTGAAATTTTAGGTGCCTGGCTTCCACTCTATGTAAAGATAACACCATTGAGCACCTGCCTCATCTAACTAAAAAGGAGGAATATCAAAATGCCAGACCGCCATAGTAGTGGGCGCATTAATGGTATTAGGACTATAAAACATCTTGTATTGTATACAGGTTCACCCATGGCCACCTATCGGCGGAAGGTGGAGAGGTCCAAGGGAGAGGCTCTGACCCTTTGTTGATGGGTAGCCACTGCAGACCTACAGCCCTATACATCGAAAAGAATGGCCCCCATAAAACAGCATAATCTGTAACGGCCTTTTTTTCTGAGATCAGGAGGTTAATTCGAAACATCCTGGGATCACAACCCCAGTGATCTTAGGAATTATTTTACCTTATCCTATTAAGCGATCTTAGGATTAGACTGTGTTCACATTTCCAAGCCAGCACTAAGATCGCATCAATCTTAGCCTCAGCCCTCCTACACTATTCCAAGAAGAACTGACTAGGTACAGGGGTAAGAGTCCCAAAATAAAGGAATAGCTGTTGAGGCACTCTTATTCACAAGAGTGCTTATACCATCGTTCCCCATCCTATATGGGCTAATAAAAGAGAACAGGGTGCAGTTGACCCCGTACAGTATTCAAGAGTTGTTCCCATGAATCTATGATTTATGCTTGCCTATTAGAAGAATTGTGCCCCCAGAACAAAGAGAGAGAAGGGAAGAATTACCTTACAGTGCACTTAACGCATGAGTAGCCCTAAGAGCCCTCAAGGACACTCAGCAAACGTCCTCCCTCCCCTCTATATGTATGCAGCAGGCTATTCACTCTTTCAATCAGGAGTGTTCCCTGTAAGTGCTCTTGTACTCAGGTTAAACCCCTATGCAATTCTTTCACTAAGATCGCAGTGATCTTAGCGCTGGAAATGGAATAGTGAAGTGATCCCAGGACTTACTATTCTTGACTGGAGCTTAATTCAAAACATCCTGGGATCACAACCGCAGCGATCTTAGTGTAGGCACATATCAAAAGGCCTGGCCAGTCTTCCCTATCTAATGTAGTGGTTGCAGGCACTCTAAGGTAATTCTTCCTTCTCAAGTTTTGAAGTGAAGTCCTACCCCACTCCCTTTGGTATCCTCTTGCTGCAAGCCAGACTCTGTCTTTGGGGAATTTCATCTGTCTCTCTCTATTGAGGTAAGATATTTTTATTTTATCCTGGTTGAACATTTGCATTAAAGTTACCTTATTTACAGATGGAATCTAATATATTTCTTAGCCCATATGGGGACAGGGAACGATGGTATAACCACTCTTGTGAAGAAGAGTGACTCCACAGCTATTCTTTTATTTTGGGACTTTTACCCCTGTGCCTAGTCAGTACTTCTTGGAATAGTGTAGGAAGGCTGAGGCTAAGATCGATGCGATCTTAGTGCTGGCTAGGAAATGTGAACGCAGTCTGACCTTAAGATTGCTTAATAGGATAAGGTAGAATAATCCTAAGATCGCTTGGGTTGTGATCCCAGGATGTTTTGAATTAACCTCCAGGCCTGCAACCACTGCATTAGATAGGGTAGACCAGCCAGGTCTTATGAGATGTGCCTACACTAAGATCGCTGGGGTTGCAATCCCAGGATGTTTTGAATTAAGCTCCAGATGTCCCCTTCTTCAACTTGGACCTTTTTGGTTTAAAATTAATGAATGATATGTCTAGGTCTATGGTGAAAGTCTTAGATCTGCACTCCATTTTTAAATGAGTGATTTGATGGCATACATTGCTTACCAAGTGAACCAGAACAGATTAAATATAAGGTGACCTAATGAGATTTGTCGTAGATATCCATGCCTCAACATGAATATAAATTTTGCCATGTTTATTCACATTAAGGGAATACTGATGACTAATTGAATATGAGAAGTAGGTAAAATGACACTGTCTTTGTATAGAAAATAAAAGCAAACATGGAGCAAAATCGTTAGATTGTAGCTCGGATCACAGCTAAAGGTCATTTCTCTTGGAAGACAAGGTTATCAAATTGTGCTAGGCTAAGCAATGAATGTCCAGTGTAGATTAACTGATAGAAATAGATTTAGAAATTTTACATGTATATGCTTTTAAAGATATGTCCGTTACCATGATTTTAGGGCTTTGGTTTAAGGGTAAAATTATATCTGAATACTTAAAGCTTTATACTTTAGAATTTAGCCATATTATCCTTCTGTTCGATCTGTTATTGGCATTCTTTCATTTTTAACAGTAATTTTACAACACTCACATATCTAAAGGCCTACAACAGTATTCGGAAACATGGTAATATACGTATTGTCCTCCTATCTCTTAACATAGGTTTCATTTTTTATCACCCTGCCATTTCTCAAAATAATCATTTTCATTTTGTCCCCTTTTGGAATGGTAGCCTATCACATATACAAATATGTTCTGAACTCCGTACCCAAATCGTGTAGATCTGGGATTTTTTTTCGACCATCAGCAGCCATCGCTCTCCGGGGTTGGTAACCAAAGCTATTAGGTACAGTGTTGTAGTGTTTTATCTGAAAATTCTATCCAGTTGCCATACGGACCTTAGAAGTACCCATAATACGCGTATAACTGACAACGGCATATGATACAGACATGCTGCTCTATGGTTCCAACAAGCAATGTAAAACGCCAACATCCCTTTCCTCCAGAGTGGGATATAGACGAATATGCCTCTCAAGAGCTTAGGGTTTCACAGTGAATTTGAAATGTAAAGGAAAAAAAGGGCCACAGACCAGTGGTCATTAGAAAGGGGGACAGGTGTTTTAGCATTATGGTAAGGAACTACCGACACTGAGCCACTCCATTGCAGTGACTTGATGTCCATATTAAGTGAAAAAGGCTGATGCCCACTGCATGGTGGAGCCTGGTAGAGGAGATGTCTAAAAGGGTCGGATCACTGCCAGCATAGCCATTGCTGCTATCTAGGTGTTCTAGGTGTAAAAAGCCATCCATTACCACGGGGTCATTACACACTAAGACAACCTGACACTGTTTTACACATTTTTCCAAAAAGTGTTACACAATTGTAATGATGCTGTTACTTTTCCTATTTTATTGACGCTGTTCAACAGCAACAAAAAAAGTGTAAAACAATAAAAAAGGAAATTTTCAACTGATGCTGTTCACCCAAACTGACGCTGTTTAGATCCATTGACTACAGAGGTACTGTATCTAAAATATTATCAATATTCTAAAAGAAATCTATGATAGATAAGGTCATGGATTGACTAAACAATGTCAGAAAATCAAGTGCAGATATTGAAAACAGCAGAAAAGGTAAAATTACTAGGATTTTTACTTTTTTTTTTTCAAACTTATATTCAATTTTTGCTATGATTTTTCATTACACTTTTCACAACTGATACATATGTAAGAAAAATAGGAAATGCTATAAAAAGTACATTTTTTTATCATTTTATAACATCCTAAAAAGTGATATAACTCTGGGACTGGATATATCATATATCTGAAACTTTACAGCATGTAATTCAGACTATAAGTAATGATTTTAGACAGATTTCCTCAGCAGGTTATAAAACCGGAAGTGGCACTGTTACCTAACTAGGTCATTTTACACTGATAGCCTGTGTAACAGCATCACTTGAACAGCGACTGACACTGTTTAGATCCATGATAGATTGTGTAACGGGGGGGGGGGGTCAAAGAGGTCGCTACATATGACCCTGTTACAGCGTCAAATGGTGCATATAGTGGTTTCTGATTGTGTAACGACCCCCAGCTCATTGTAAGGGAGCTGCCCAGTAAGGTGGCTTTCAGTCTAAATTAGGAGAAGTGTCATGTACACGGCAAAAATAAGCATGCATGGGCTCATCAGTTTTATGGTGATAGTTGCAACTTAGCAATTTGTTAAAGCATCCTTGTCTTTCCTGACCCAAGAGGAGAATAAGACCCAAGAGGGTTTCATCACCTTATCCTTTCTGGTCCATACATATATACCCCAGTGCATTTTCAAAATGAAAAAAAGCCAATTTTGTCAAAGCACCACCTACTCATACGGAAGTGACTATAATACATCTTTTGGCCACTGACTTTTCTGGTGCATTTGCTTCCAAAAGGTGGTTCTTATGACTGTCTCATGTGAAACCTAATCACTGTTAACTGATAAGGTTTCACAGTGAATTTGAAATGAGGGTGAAGGGAAAAGGGCCACAGACCAGTGGTCATTAGAAAGGGGACAGGTGTTTTAGCATTATGGTAAGGAACTACCAACAGCGAGGCACTCCATGAAGGTGACTTTATGTCCATACTATTAAAGTGAAAAAGGCTAACAACCACTGCATGGTGGAGCCTGGTAGAGGAGATGTCTAAAAGGGTCGGATCACTGCCAGCATAGCCATTGCTGCTATCAATCAGCTTCTAGCTTGTATTTACACACTTGGGCAGAGGATACTTTGTTTCATTAGCCCCTCTGAAAAGTACCTATACCTGATGGATGACAAGAGGGGGCTTATGGAGCTCCTGTCCTCCAACACTAAGCAAACAATATCGTATTTCACCAGCCGGCCTTTCAGTCATATCAAAGATAACAATTTGATGTCAGGTTTGTAAATCTCAATCATACTAAATGTTCATTGACATACAATGCATGACCATGTAATGTGCTTCCTTCAGCTCAAGCTAGTAATGCACGACAAAAAATAGGATTTTACAACAAATTGAAAAGGTGTGACAAGTCTTTCATTGAAGGACCAGGGAGGTGCTCCAGGTGTAAACAAGCCATCCGTTACAAGCTCATAGTAGGTGAGCTGCTCAGTAAGCTGGCTTCCAGTCTAAGTTAGGAGAAGTGTCATGTACATGGCGAAAATAAGCGTCTGTGGGCTCAGGAGGGTGTTGCTCCTATGGGAAAAGGTAGTACTAGCTAAGACGTGCTTCTTCTGCAGAACTTGATTTCCATATAATGATAGCTTTTCACTTGTGTTGCTCACAAGTGGTCATGCTAGTACGGTGCTAGAAAAGGGCGATTTGAGTAGGTACCTAGTCAGGGGAAGTCAGTCAGTAGAGTATAGTATAGAGTGTGTGTGTGTGACACGAGTAGGTACCTGATAGTGCAGCTCTCTCTATTTTAAACAAGGCAGGTGACTTTTCAGACTAATGCGGTGAGTGCAAGTTGAATGGTGAAGCAGAGCGTGACTTGTTTTGAAAGGAAGGCACATACTGACAGCTCTATTTACCTTAGGAGCAACACCCTCCAGCAGCTTAATGGGGATACCTGCAACCTGGCAACTGGTTAAAGCATCCTTGTCCTTCCCGACCAAAGAGGACAGAATGAGTCAAGAGGGTTTCACCACCTTCTCTTCTCTAGTCTATACATATATACCCCAGTGTATTTCCAAAATGAAAAAAAAGCCAATTTTGTTTTTCACTTCTCTTACAAGTGTCTTTCTTAATGGTGGTTTCCATGACTATCTCCTGAAAAATGTTAAGTGAGTAGTAAGGTATTGTGCTCTAAGTAGGGGGTTGGTACTACCCTCTATACGGGCATGAGTACCACATGTGAAAAATTACCATTGAAGAGCACTGTCATCTGTCCTTTAGGATCTGGAAAGGCCATGAGAAAAGCACCATCTCTGCACAAGTACCCCAACCCAGGCACTCAGATGTGATAGAGGAAGGAAGGGAGTGGGGTACTTTTGACAACAAAATTTGATTCATATAAGAGATGGTACTTTTTCAGTCTAGGGTGGTGACAACATTTTGAAGGGCGAAGCAGAGTGTGTCTGTGTAAACTGGGGTGACAACCATGAAAAACTGTCATTCGTCTTCTTAGAAACACCCTCATGTTGTGGCTGACGAATGAGTTTTACAGCTGTTGACGAGAGCTGCTCCCCAAACCCTGTGACATGAGCTGCTTTCATTACCTGAGGCGAAACTCACGTTACATCGATGGTCCATCGATGGCAGTGGATGGTATATACCTGATAGGGAATGTTTGGTGACAGAACATGTTTAGACGCAGTTATATTTTCTGATGATGGGTGATTTATAACAGACTTTATTTCGTGTGAATAACAACATCCCATAGATTTAAGACTAGAAGACCGATCAACACCCCCAGTAGTGTAACATGTCTCGATTCCCAACACGGTGGGCCTTACGCCACTGCAGCCTCGATCGTTCTGGGTGCAGGCAAATATTCAAAACAATCATTTTTATTTATTTAAACTTTGTAAAAGCATGAAATCAATACAGAAGTAACATACATTATCATCAATTCAACCACCCACCATACTTTAAGGTCACCCCGTCAAGGTGGATCAATTACAATGGACACCATGGTCGTTTTACTTCTGTCTATTTATCCATTGAAGTAGAGATGACAGTCAGATGTTCATAGGTTAGGTATAGATCTAGATAGATTACCCAAAGTTTCGGTGGGCCAGCGTTACTCCATTACCATCTACCAATGCAGGTATGTAGCACTGACTCTCAGTCTGTTATTGGTCATTATGACGTTATCGAGCACATCCAGAAATACTCATCAAGTCCATGGACCCTTGGCAGGCATGGCGTAAACGTTAAATGTAAAGTATGAATGAATAAATGAATAAATACCGGTATCACTGTAAATGTAAATGTATATGAATACATCGTGTGTTCGGTTTATTCATCATTATGTCTTAGTTTGTAGCTATATAAATGTTAAAAAATACTAAGGATTTCATAATCCTAGATGTGATGTTACTTTAAGGATGAATGGGTAGATGAGCGAATGTGCCAAGTGAAATAGTCGTTTAGTATTTCAATCCTATATAATATGCACTCATTTTTTGAGTGGGGGGAACCATCAAACGAAGCCAAGAGATAAGGGGTCCCACAGACCACAGGGTGGGATTTCAATGCAAGTTGCACGCTTAATACCAGGAGACATGCGACCTTCCAATTCTGGCAGTGAACCTTCATGGCTGACGAGACTGGGGTATTGCCTAAGGAATTGCTGCTCTCTGCCTTTCTAAAGGACGCGCTAATCTGGGAGGGGGTTTAGTGTTGGATATTTTGTCACTGTTAGATGTTGACAGGGCTAGCGGCTATGTGGCATACTTCAACTTGACACTTTCAAGATCTACGAAATTCAATGTGCAGTCTGCTTGATAATGATCTTTAGATATTAATACTTTATAAAGATCTCAGCTAGCACGGCTTGTGAGGTTTACACCATACTTACGTCAAAACTCATCACTTTTTTAGTTGTTAAAAAGATGATATTTAGATGTGTTCTGCTAGAAGGGATAGCACTCATTATATTATGCCAACTACAGTGATGTTGATTTTTATCATTGGTCAATCATGACAGGGCTACCAATTCCACCCGAATACCTTTATAACATCGAGAGTCCACTTGGCCTCTATCATAGCAATTTACATAGGAAATGTATGGCTCATTCGCCACCCAAAAGCCAAGTGGACTATGGGTCTAACATCGATAGTCCACTAAGGCCTCTATCGCAGGAATTGATATTCCGACTTGGCGGGATACATTATTGACCAATGGGAAAATTACTTTTATTCAGTGCCGACTTTTCAGGGTGCATTACGTAACACCTGGTACCCATCAGCTCTCTGTTATCAGTCCTTATCTCGCAAGGTATCAGCTTCAGCAGGGGTCGGCTCACTATGGAACACGCCAAGGCCATATAGGAAATGTATGGCTCAATCGTGCGACAGAGGCCAAGTGGACTATCGATGTAAGTATTCTAGCCCATGGACGGAGAAGAGCGACGAGAAAGCATGTAGTTGACCCATTTGGAATCAGCAATTCACTTTGCGTCTGCTGCGCAGTTACATTGGACATACCTATCGAGAGCTGGAAGCTGATGGGTTGCTGGTAGACTGTGCTAGTATTTCCTTGGCTATCATTCTTCCACCACACTCTATGGTGAGGACGGACTGTAGCTAGAGCCTCTGCAGCTTTTTCACCCGATATAGCCTAATACCGGGAAACCTCTCATATCGTAGATCCGCAGTGAAAGTGTGGTGAAGGTCATGAAAACTGACCTTTGGTCAGAGACGCCTCTTAGATTGCCGTTAGGTTGACTCTCCACAGACAGGCATGATGCCAACTCAAATAGTGTATGTCTATTTTATTTCATGTTGAGAATGGTAGTTAGTACTTATAAACAATAAAGAAGAGCGAAAATCACTTGAATTGCTCCAGAATTACTATTTTTCCCTTGTTATAGCCTCAAAGCACTCATGAAGAAACACTCAGTCTGCAGCAATTCTCGTAAACCTATGTCTATAAGGCCTATTACTGAAATAATTATCTGTAAATACTAATCATTCACGCGTTTAAAGAATTAGGCATGGAATTGTGACATGATGGACAATGGTCAAGGATCGAATACCACCCCCCCCCAAAAAAAAAAAAGAAACAAGAAAAATGTGGCAAGGGCCACGGATAGGAGTTGCCACTCTGCGGCAGACGTCTGACGTCACAGCCGACGTATGACGTCACAAATTGCGTCACAAGGTGACCGTGACGTCACTGACAAACCGAAAACATAATGGAGTTGCTACGGTCGCTGTGCTCCCGGCCGCTATAATATACACGGCAAGCAACTCCAAAAAAGAAAAAAGCATTGCTTAATTAAGATTCCAAAAGTCACCCCATAACTGAGATTTTCAAGTTTGTCAGAGGGAATACAAGTATTCCATGCAAAGGTATCGCGAGTTGATATATATTGGAAGGGCATATCTATGATATACTCAATCGTAACATGTCCAGGCAAATCGCCTCGCCTTTATTGGCAAATTTAGCATTGTGAAATGAACTAAGATTCTGATGTGGGTAGTGAATGTTAACATGAAATTAGAACGGAGGAGTACTCGCATTGCTCAAAGCCGAGCTTTACTTCTTAAGTTGGGTGTTAAGCTAAAATGAAATTATGTGACAAAATGAATTCGAGATAACTTCCAATGGCAATGAGCCTTTTATTTGTGATGTCTACAACTGGTGTATACAAATACAACAAAGACTCATTATCGTAAAATAATTATCATCAACATTTTCATAAATTCCAACAACTTACAACTACTCTCCAGTATTGCGTAGAACATTTTTCTTTAACAAGGTCATAACAACATTGTCTGTTCAGCTTGATAATATGTAGTATTATGAGCATTTTTTATACATAAAAAACTACAACAATAAAACATTAACAGCCTTCTCAGCGTGGTGTACTGCGCAGCACTGTAAGCCTATGGTTGTGAAATACCCCCTATGTGCAAAACCCCTTATAGACACGATTCCTTGGCTGGCCTTACGTTAGTAATAATAAGGGCCTTTGGGAGCTTATGAGATTCTCCATTAATACTGACCATGGTTGTTTCTGGAAGTAATATCATTCACAAAACATTTTGTAAATCCAAGATCAATGACTTACTAAAAGGTCTTTGCGGATTGTATCCCTGTGAGTACGATACTCATAAACCTTTAAGCTATCTCTTTCTTTTTCTAAATCTTTGTGAAAAGGGCATTCTATGCCTGCATGACTGCTACGTGCTTGGAACCTATCATATTGAACAATTCCAACACTTAAATAATGGATCTGAGAAATGAAAGCTCGGGGAAACAGAATCATGCATATATTACAATTGAAAATTGACAAGCTTTCAATTGGATAACAACACACGATCAATGACATTATCGGATACTCTTAATATCAAAATATTTCAGAACACAAATAGCACTTTAGGTATCAAACACATCCGTTGTACATAATTATGTATGACTCATTCTTCAATAGGTCTTTTTTCAAAACATGAATTTCAGCAAACATTCACTGCAGTGACTGGGTGCCTCTTCAGGCAGATTGATAATGAAAAATTACCTAGAATCACCTCTTAAGTATAATTATTATTAGCAATGTCAAAAAGTGACAGCTTTTGTTCAATCTCCAGTAGGCACACATAATGTTTTAATTAATCACCTATACTGATAGCCAGAGAGTGCAAAGGATGTAATTGGTGAAAGTTCAGTGTTACTTTATGCACCAGTCGAATACAAGGAATTTGAGTGCAGATAAGCGCAACAGCCATATTTTGAACAACGACAAAAGTAATCTTCATACGAGCTTTCACAAGCGCGACTCCATGAAATCAAACGCTAAAATCGATAATTTACTATGGTAATTTTTAGTCAACAACAACTATAAAGACTTATTCTATATCATAATGTATATCATTACGACCATATATAACAACCAGTTGTCTATGGTGCAAAGGTAACACATGGTTTCATTCAGTCGTGACAAGTACACAATAGACTCGAGATATCATGAAAAACAACGCTGAAAGACGCTCCATGTGATATTTTGAAGATAAAACCGAAGCAATTGTGTGGTAGATTTACAACTTCCAAAGATGATTGATATGATGCATCACAATTTCAATTTCTCTGTAAGGCATCGTGTTTATTGAATTTATTGAGTCAATCCATGAGGTGAAAAGACACTGCGATTGTAGATATTCATATTTTCGATATGTTTTGATAATTCTCTGGGCTAATTGCACATAGATGTTATAGTACAGGTAACTTTCTAGTACATAAAATCTCAAAAACAGAAATAAGTATATAGAGATGGCCGATTTTTGTTGACGAAAAATTGAAAGAATTTCTTTTTATCTTTAGATTTACCATTCGTGTGAGTTGATTCATTATAAAGACATATCTAGGGCTTAGGGGGTGGTGGCAATTTTGCATGACTGTGCACATAGTCATATAGATCTGTAAGCCCTCATAAAAAAGGATCTAAATCATTTGGCCCCATTTTTCACAAGGGGTCAATCAAAGGGACCTATATATAGATGATAAAAGGAAGATCAATGGAGATCTTTTTATATGGCCATATCTTGAGTTCGAATAAAATTCTCAGATGGGACAAAATGCAAAATTACAGATTAGATGCAGAAAAGCATGGTAGAAAACCGCGCTCCATATCAGATCAAAGCGTTATCTGTGATCAGATATTATGTATATGAAATAACTCTGATAACACCTTTGTACTCAACAGGAGAGTTCATTGTACAACTACCACAACCCCAAAAGTGTCCAAATACCCCCAGAAAAGTGAAGGTTTCCGACGACCTTACCTACCTCCACAACTAGACAAATTGACATTACCCAACTTACCGCATAACGACTAGGGCTCAACTGCTAAGATGAGCTAGTTTTAAACGTTAGCAATGACACGTGTAATACAGAATTGGCAAGAACAAGCAATCAAACCACCAGTGCTTATGCTAAAGACACTGTTCTCTAAATATCCTTGGTGATTATAATCAGGGAGGATACATTTTATATTCATAATATAATAAATGGTTTAAAACTATGAAAAGCAGATCTGTGAAGTCTTGTGCACATATTCTGGCCGAACTGCAACTGTCTACTTGGATACAAATATCTATTGGTCCTTTTTAGTTACAAGTGCATTCCTCATAATGTGAGGTACAAAGTCACACAACTGCGATATACATACAGATTATAGGCCTTTTCGTGTTCAAGCACAATCTTCTTCTTTGGTACAGGAAATATAACTCCATAGCAACAACGCGTGTGTTTGATACAAACGTCTCATGAACAACTGTTAGCAACCTAGAGTTACCATCTAACAACAACCATCAAAACAATAAAGTCTTATGATAAGCCTCCAAAACAAAGTTTTAGCAATCTAAACTCACATTTATAGCTGTGGACAAAAATCCATCTCAATCATGATACCTCTTCAGCAGAACTGTCAAACTACCCACTTGTTGTAGTCATTTATGAGTGAGTGAGTAATAGATGTTTAACGCCATTTCGACAACTAAGGTCATATTCATAGCGAGAACGACATTACACAATTTCGCAGGGGAATGTGTCAGTGCCCGCACATATGTGCACCACACATATCCTGAGGGGATAGGAAAGAGGAGAAATAGACCCTTTTAAGTGGGCTAGGGAAGCCCGAGTCATTTATGATCCTAACAGCATACCATCTTCATGTGATTCCTAATACTGAGTATTCGCCAAGCGATGTGGCCATAACACCAAAGTCTTTCAACAGGCACAGAATCTACTTGGCAGAAAATGTGCCAGTTCTATCTTTCTTAGCACAACCCCATAATTATTGTAGAACTATAGCCTGATAACCGTTAATCTTCATATTTAATATTAAGACGCCTACGAGTATAAGGCGCACCCCAGGCTTTCTCATGTGAATGCTCTGAGATGAACCTAGGTCTTGGTTTTTTAAGCTTTAGTACTGTTCTATAATAGCACATACCCCTCATGTACGAGACGTGTGGTAATAAACTCAATTTACTTCACTTGAAAATGCCAAAATCAGAGTATTCTAGCGAACGACATATCATTGGCATTAATGAGTATTTTCAATGATTTTTTCCATACGCATTCATGACTGTGCCACTTCTATTTGATTTAGTAGACGTTCATATAAAAGATGTTATATAAGTTAACTTAGATTGTACTTAGGTTAGTATACTTGACTAGGTAGAGAGGCATTCAGCTGATGAAACATAAAGGTCACCTCAGTCGCTGAAATCAATGACGATTTAAATGACCAGTTGAAAACGATATACTGTTTTGAACAAGTTGCTTGAAAATACTATGCGCTTTACAGACTTCAAACGAGAAAAATTCTGAAAGGTTTGATGACTACCAATAAAATATATTTGAGAGACAAAATTTGAACTCTCCTTCAACATTTGCAGAAATATGACTGCCACCCGTCATAAGGGAGTCTGGAAGTCAACCTTGTATTGCGTAGAACGTGAAAGCAAATTTAGGACGATATCCTCATTATGTTCCCAACATTATCGAGACCAGAGACTTGGACATCCATATTATGTACTACAATGGAGTCTCAACCCGAACACACCCTATAGCAGACTCAACGTACAATATATAGGCCTGTAAATGCCAAACCACAATATCAAAAACTACATTCTAGTGGGTCTGAGCGAGTGAGTAATAGATGTTTAACGCCATTTCGACAGATAAGGTCATATTAATGGCAAGAACGACATTACACAATTTCACAGAGGAATGTGTCAGTGCCTGCGCATATGTGTACCACACACATCCTGAGGGGGTAGGAAAGATGATAAGTAGACCCTTTTAAGTGGGCTAGGGAAGCCCGTCTAGTGGATCTGACATACATCTGCTATACTACATCACATATCACAGGTAATGCTTTTAAAGTGCGCGAGGTTCTCTGTCTCTTTTTGTAAATGCACTATAGTATTTATCTAATAAATATGCTACCCTACCATGAAAAAATAAATAAGTGTTACTCGTATTGAATCAATTCACTATGGTGGAATGGAAAGCAATGAAAATGATAAAGAATGTTATCTAACATCTAATTGACACTTGACATTCTTAAAATGTTGACAATGTAGGACAGTGTAATCGTGGGTTTTATGATGGAATTCAGGCACATACCCTTTGAACGTAAACCTTGCGTCTTTGCTATCACCATTAAGTATTCATGAACATCTTGGTTTGAATATTTGTAACAATTACAGTTGATAAATCTATGTACAAAGGCATGTACCCATGTCCATTGGATCGCCTTACATGTATTTATATAACATCACCGTGAGGTAAGCAACAAGGCACCACAAAACAGTCTTATACTCGTCATTGAGTTTATAGATAATTAAATGTGTGAATGCAGGCCTATAATATTTATTATATTACACACATACCTTATCGAACAATTATAACAATACTGCTGTACTTTTACATTAATAGAAAATCGCACAAGGCTCAAAGACTGAAGCTGTGTTGATAAGATTCTCAGAGCTGCGTAGATTGCCTTAAATTTTTATACTCTGACAACGAGATATCATGTGCAAGATGAGATTCATGGAACATAAACGAAGAGGACGTCGTGTATGGGACCAGAGACAGTCAAGGATGGTATAAAAGGTAGATGCGTTTAGAACCGAGACTGAGCTGTGCAAAAACGGTTTATGAGTCACAGGTGATTTCAAAATCCTTTCCCTAAACGAACCTGAATAAATTTGTTCTTGTGGAAGCAAAGCTCCATCACTTGATATACCATATATTTTCTTTTAGGATTAAGTTGTGATGGGAAATCCTTGTCGTTTAAAGCGGCTTTGTCCTGTTTCCATTGCTAGTATGGGATGCACCATGGATACAGACAATCACTTTACCAGAACATAATAACATCACCAGTATTGTACACGTACCCTCCCAACCTTTGCACTATTAAGATGCATATCCCTTTGGTGGCTACGTAAGTATATGCCGTTTATACCCCTTGGTTTTGTTGCCTTTGTAGGTTTTGTCTTTATCAGTATGCCCTGATGTCCTTGGACTGCCCTGGGGCTCGGTCAGCACATAAGACATGACAGGCTCCAATTGACAGCTTAGGGGACTGTCCAGGGGGGACAACTCAATTTCCTGCTGAAAGTCCTCCTCCTCCCCGTTAACACTCCTTCCACCACGGCTGGTGTCGCTTCTACTGGAGGACGAGGCTGCAGAGAGGCTGGACGTGGAGGCCGTGATGTTGGGGAAGGGGTTGGGGATGTGGTTTGGTACAGCACGGCTATTGGAGGAGTTGACCGAGTTGCGCGAGCTACCATACCCGGCCTTGTGCTGCACCTGCAGGGCGGGCTCGCTGCTGCCACCTCCATCATTGACGATGAAGGAGCGGCCTCGGGCCGGCTTGAAGGGCATGGTGGAGCCGCAGGTGCCGCAGTTACATAGTGAGTTATGGTTCTCCCGGCCAAAGCTGCGGGAACTAGCCCCAATGCCCTCCTGTTTCCCATTACCCCCATGTCGCTGACTTTGTTTCAGCTCCTCCTGCTCCTGATTCTGCTTCTGCAAACTGGCGATGTACTCTGTGATGGTGCGGTAGTTTGGCGGAAGTGTGTCCGCCGACCCGTCACCGTCGTCGACTTTGCGATCCTCTTGACCCTCTTTCCCACTGGAAGTACCAGCAGGCGCTGATATGGTGCGGAGCAGCTCCCGCGGGTCGCTCTCTTTGCTGCTGGAGCCACTCTCTGATGACGTACCCAGCAGGGCCCTGAGCTGCTCTTTCCGCTCCTTGCCGTAGGTGCGTTTGTCACGGACGTAAGGGTCGATGACCGCAGGGTCGACCACTGTTGACGTAGTGCCATCCCCTGATTCATTGCCTTTGGTGTCTTGTGTAGGCTTGAGGAAGGCTGTTGTGCCAAAGAGAAAGATGGAAAGTTGATTTATATAAAAAAAAGCTTTCTTTTTACATACAAACTCCATAAAGTTTCTATGAAATGAATGCGATCTGAACTATTTGAGTCAGCATTAATTTATCATTTTGAAAAGCTTTTAGTTTTATACTTCCAGCTTACAGCACTGATATGTGAAACACCTCTCCATTCAAGTGGTATCGATTGTATAAGCATAATGCTGGCAGCATTTGTATGTGAGAAATACGTTTAAATCATCACCTTTAAACGATCCTGTAGATTCTCTAGAAGGTATCTGGAATACATCAGGAACAACCTTAAAATCATCTCTTATGGAATACTGTTAAAGCTATGAAAAAGCAGTTGTACAACAAAAAGTGGTTGATTCCGAATGAGGGGAGACTATTCTTTCCCTTTAACTCGCGTGTCCAAATTGCAACTTTATAGTGAGGTACAGTGACTTATGGTACAACTGTCTGCTCTTTATAAACTAATTTTTCAATTACATTGTATTCAATCTCTACACCAGTCCTCACCTCCTCTTTGTGGTTACTAAGAAGTAGAGATCGGGCACGAATTAGACAGGAGCCCAGTAAGTTACCATATCTCTGGAAAAACATGGCCATCAAATCAATGATTACTATTTTGTGTCATTTACGCACATTGCTTATGGAAGCCCATTCATTACGAATGTGCATCGGTTGAGAATGTACATTGATTATAATGAACAGTGATTTGTTAGTTTATGCATTAACACAAAGGGTTTATGATTATTATCTTGATCCTTACATGGGTTGGATTTGTGATTCCCACTTAACTGTATGACTTAGGTTTAATTAAAGCACGACAAAATAAACTCAAACTCTTATTGAAATAGGTTAACAACAACGGTATAGGGGGTGATGTAAAAAGGAATATCATGACCACGCAAGGGGAAAAAGGATTTGAAGTGTAGGCCTATGTCAGTTTCCAATCGAGGAGTCAAACATTAGCAGGGGTATACACTTATTTTCATGATTCATTATGGTTATGGTTTAATATGATCAAATATTCAGGTAGACATTAATGCATTCAGTTACCTCGGCTAGTGCTTTCATTGAGAGGTGGGTGTTGGGACGTACCTTTACCATCACTATACAGTGGAAGGCGAAGCATGTAATGCCCTGAAAAATAAATATCAGATATGACAGTCAGATCTATATAGGCAAAAGGTGCATGAGATTTCTAGAGCACTGAGAATTGTATTAAAGATGGCGATTCCTCAATGGGAAATAAGCAAGGCACTCTTCAGTATTTACTATTATCTGTTTTCTCATTACACTTAACAAAATTCTGTTATCAAGTTGAAAATACCGTCATTCAAATGTGGGGGCTAGGTATGGCGCACTTTAGTGATTAAGTGCTACTATAGCATATCATATCACGTAATAGATTTGGGAGTTAGAGGGCCAAAAGGGTCTGAAGAATTGCTGAGAAAAATGTGGTCTTTTCACTTTCCACTGTTGTGTTCCAAAATAGATCTTCATAGACCTAAGTATTTAGATACTACAATTATAAGGGGGAGGTTATAATATAAACTCAATGCATGTAGGAGATAGGTTATACTAACCAGAGCAGCGATGGCTATTGCAAAGATGTATTGGTGAATGGCCAGTGGGTCGTTGACCACCACCACGCTCATGACACATGCCAGGACCAGGCAGGTCTGATGAACTATTGAACGACACACATAGAATCTGGAAGATAACATGATAGAAAACTCTCATGTTTAAGTCGAGATCAAATCTCTACCATTATGTAACATCCTCCTGGTGTGGTCTAGATAATCTAAATGATACCCAGTTGTTTTCAAGATTTGAAACTAGATGATAAATTGCATTTGGAATTTTGTGAAAAAGTTAACAGATGATCTATATGACCCATTGTTGATCGCAACCTGTGGCGTCTTTAACAATTATGTAAAAGACTAGGACAAAAGGATGAATATTTGAGACGGCAATAACATTGACATCTGGCCTCAGCTGCAAGATACAGTAGTGTGTGGAAGCTGCCTAGAATAAAGGGTGAATACTCCAGAGCGTCACAATGGCCTAAACCTACGTTACTGTCTAGTCAAATCGGACAATGCATTGCATTGATCCTCTACAAATATAATTAAACAGATTGCAAATGGCTTTATAAATTGAATCTTCTATCTTAAATTAAAGGGCCTTTCTGGGAGGCAGTGGTTCATGAGCTTGGTCATAAAACGTCAAGAACGATTACATCGCTGTGAATGAAGTGGGGACGTAACAAATGTCCCGATACTTTTGTTTGACAACGTCTAAACAATAGTCCAAAGAGGGTCCAGATATTAGATAGAGCCATTTATTGATCACGTACACTGAAAGTGAAATGGGTGTGGGCAATGGAGGTAGATACCAAATTCCATAGAGCGGTGTACAACTAGATAGCATGGCTGTAGTTCCCTATTATCAATTCTAATTAACCGTATTTAACTTACATGTACTGGCGCCTCTCATTCTGGGGTGGGCTCTGGTTGTTACAGGTTATGTCACGAATGAGCATTGTCAGCAGCGCAATATACACCTAAACAGCAATAAAGACATGCACAAATCACAAAACTCAGACTCCTTTATAAGCACATGTCACAGTTAACAGTAGAATCATTCAATAATGAAAGGTTGCTTGCTTGACAATGACATCAGATTCTGCTCTCTATTTGTTTTACCCCACGTATGAATTAAACTCGTAAAGCATTGAGGGGCTAGGTAGCGTAATTCATCTTCAGAAAAGTCATGTTTCACCTGTTCAAAGTTGTACTAGTTAAGTTATATTGGGCCACACAGTGGGCGTCATAAAATCGGAGATCTATTTCTTAATCTTAAAACGATACTTCGTACTTGTATTTATGAGAAAAGTTCTCTACACTGTGCATCAATTTGTATGGCCTGATGAGCATTCAATGACATGTGACCCTATTACTTGCAAAAGCATATGATGCACAGGAAAGGTACGTATAGTGTTACTTTATGAAATGACAGTCACCTGAAATACTTACCGTGAGAATGATTGTTGAAGGAGCAAGGAAGGCATATGATTCCCAAGTGTCTGAGACTAACCAGCAACTGGAATGTTGAAAAGGATAAAATTAACCTCCATCTACTTACAGAAATGCATCATTCTTTCTATACTAGCTACAGACACTCTACCATTTTATTATACTACAAGTTTACAGCGACATGCCATCATTTCAATATACTACTCACAGACTTGCCATTATTTCGCTACACTACTTACAGACATGCCATCATATCCTTATGCTACAACTTACAGGTGTGCCATCCTTTCTCTTTACTACTTACAGACATGCCATCATTTCTCTATACTACTGACATACATACCATCATTTCTCTGTACTACTTACAGACATGCCATAATTTCTCTATACTACTTACAGACATGCCATCATTTCTCTATACTACTGACATACATACCATCATTTCTCTGTACTACTTACAGACATGCCATAATTATTCTATACTACTAACAGACATGCCATAATTTCTCTATACTACTTACAGACATGCCATCATTTCCCTATACTACTTACAGACCATCATACCCTATACTACTTACATACATGCCATCATATCCCTACACAACTAACAGACATGCCACCATTTCCCTATAATACTTACATACATGCCATCATTTCCCTGTACTATTGACAGATATGACATAATTTCCCTATACTACTTACAGGTTCGTTATTATTAGGCTATGCTACCTACAGACAAGCCATCATTTCCCTATACTACTTACAGACATGCTATCATTTCCCTATGCTACTTAAGGACATGCCGTCATTTCTCTGTACTACTTGTAGAATGGCGTCATTCCTCTATACTACTCGTAGAGGTACCAATACTTGCAAACGTATAAATGGCTATATCATATATATAGATAGCTTTGGTACTAGGTCCTACTATATATTTCCTATCGAGAACAGTTCCTAATCACATGATAAGGATGGATTCCCATAGGAAACGTAGGCACCCTTGGTCGCCGAAAGTTTCAACGCATTTTAAACCCAACAACCAATTAGTGGAAGTTAACAAGGAGGTGAAAGGGTAGCTTAATTGCATGAGCGTGACTTCACCAGCCGTTTTAAGCACTCTGTGTCCACATACTGCTAATGCTGATCGTATCAGCATCTTCTAGTATTAGGACTCTTTTGTGATTCTGCAAAAAACTGATGGAAAACCCAAGAATTGATTCAAGTGGAACTAGTTTATGACATCTGCTATTGATTGGCTGTATTAGAGATGTCAGTTCTTGATATCCAGTTAAGCAGTACTTCATAGGTCTTTTATCCTGAAAAAGATACTCACTATCTACCAACCATGTCCGAGTACCCTATCAGCTGTCCACAGGTAATCACTGCCACCATGACACAGCAAACCACGCCTGAAACAGGAGGCATCAAAATGTATTACTAATAGATATGATATAGATGGTATATTACGATATTAAATCCTATATTATCTCTGATAACGTAAGTAGGATCCATGCCCTTTTAAAGAGAGGGGCATTGTAACATCTGGCTTCTAGGACACTGCCCATACCCAAGTTGATTTTTCCCCAACTTCTTTTTAGATTAATTTTGTTGTTAATTCCATGAAATAAAATTTATAGATACACTCCTTAGTCTAGACTATATATTGACACCTGGAACTGAATTATAATATCATGGAATTCCTCGTAGACTATTAAGTATACATACATACATACATATATATATATATATATATATATATATATATATATATATATATATATATATATATATGTAGGTATATATATATATATACCTACACTTCCAAAGCTTAACCGTATATCTTATACATTGTCTACATTCTTGCTTAGGGCTAGGTCACGCCTGCATGGCCTGACCAGAGAAAGTTTGAAGACAGATACAGCAGACTGATTGTCAAGCCTGTGGGGCGTACTGACATTTGATATTCAAACCACTACTAGCGCCATCTGTCCTGGACCTGCCTCACACCGGAAACAACGTCTATAGCTCTGAGAACAGTGTATAGACAATGGCGCTAGTTGGCTTCCGGACTTACAATACTACAATGAAGGATTCCCAAAGGTTCCCAAAGTAACTGATGTCATGGAGAATCTTCGGTAGTCAAACTTATGGGCTAGACACCAACTGGGACGTAGTTCTTTTAGATTTGGAATTGAGTTAGAGTCTAATATCACAAAACAAAAAGAATTTTAGAACTTGACAGCGAAAATACTAAATATCGGCCGGAGAGGTCTGGTAACCCTTATGGAATACACTGTAGATGTCTCGGGAAGACTAACATGAATATGAATCAACTTATACACCTTTCCTTTAAGAAAAGGCCCTTCTTGGCCTTACATTGCTTAGGCCTATACTATCTGGCTGTGTGGAGAGTTTGATGAGCAAGATGTGACGTGCAAATAGGCTATAGAAAATGTACTACAAAAATTGTCGAGCTGTAAACATCATTATTATATAACTCTACTTACCCCATCCGATAAGACACAACTTCAGAGGCGACAAGACTACTTTTTCCTTAAGGGTGGTAAACCGGATGTGGAAGAGTTCTAACGTCATAAAAGCCAACGCTGCCAGGAAACTGATGGCAATGGTCAGGAACTGGGCACGGCAAACCATCTGTGGTATGAAAAGCCATTGCCTTTATAGATACTGTATATGCAGGTTGTATTTCATGCGACGCTTCGATGGCATTGTATTAGACTGTGTAAACTTGATACTTTTTCATGATACAAGCTATCTATGGCAAATCTACGGCCTATTAAGGATATGAATATCCCCAAAAGGTCATATCAGAATAAAAATGTTCACTAGTATACTGAGTTTATCTTGTACAGACTGTTTTATCGGCTATAGCGGGTATATGGAGACCCTTCTTGTCATTCTACATTGACGACAAATATGCCAAATCAATACACAGGGTGCTGATATTCACTCTGTATCAGCCCTACAATAACCAGTAATGCTATATCAGCATCTTAGACAGCTGGAAATTGAAGTTAAGTCGAGATCATAATGCCTCTTGTGTAGTTCTTACCAGTGACTGTTTGTAAGAGAAAGTAGCCAAGAGGATGCAGTCCAGTCCAATAATGACTAGGCAGAAGTTAAGTGTAATGACCTTCACATTGTCCTTCATATACCTAAAATAAAAGTAAACAATAATATCATATTAATGGGAGTCAAGTTACCGAACACTCTATAGGCAAATACAAATACTCTGAACAGGTTTATGCGTCCACTAATATTATACACATCACAAAGGCATGCTAGATCATTGTAGTTCTGAGAAAGGGCAGTTAGAACATGAAAAATCCACGAATGCAAATCCACGATGAACACTGTGACATTTTGTACTGAAGTCTAAGAAGGGACAGCTTCCTCCAGTTGGCAGGCCCTTAGGTGCCCGGTGCTAATAAGGCCCACAGTCGGAAACAAGTGATTACTGCCCCTCCCTGCCAGATATGTGCCCTTAATGAGGCTACACAAACTGTGCTAATGTCAGCCAGTGGAAGTGGTGCATGTAGACGTAGCCCTGTCAGAAACGGTGTGGGGCCACTTTACAATATCAGCTGGTTGATTGTATAACAAGGGTCATAACAAGGAGAGAGTAAATAAGTCTGTAGACGAATCCAGACGACTCGTCTACTCCCCTTGATTGTAGTGCAATGTGAATTCGGCAAGGTGGTATATAGCTCCAAATACTGGATAGTGGCAGTGGCCCTAGCTCTATTATGTCCCATCGAAGGTTGTGAGGTTAGGAGTTTATTAACCTTGAAGCTCGCAGCCATTGCCTTAAGGCTTGTCACCACTCTACCCTTAACAACATAGACTGCAGGGAATTACAGGAAATTAAGCAATGCCAGCCTTTTCTCTCTGGCAGGCCAATGCTGTGTAGGCATCCTGCCAGAAACAACCCCAACCTCATGTCTATTAGGGAGTGATCATTCAATAACAACAGGGGGAGTCAGAATATTTTTTATCCCTTGCCCAGGGGAGGTCAACATTTTTTCAAGCACTAAGAGGGGTAAAAATATTTTCATCCGTTTCCAATGAAAAAAAAAAGCAAACCCGCGTGTCACTATAGGTTAAAAAGGTGCGTTCGCACACGTTTTTTTGTCCCCTACAGCAGGGTAAAAAAAAGATTTGACCCTCGAGAGAGGGAAGGTCAAAATTCTTTCACGTACCGTGTGCAAACCAACCAACCCCCCTGTTGAAAAATGATCATTCCCTTAGTAAGTGGGTGCTGGTACACCCGTGTCGCAAGCACCGACTATAAGGCTGGCAGATACCTTTCCAACGTCCACAACTTTGAGCCAGAATAGATAAGCCAATTAGGCCCGGGTCCAGGGTTGCTCATCAATCAGGATTTGTCCTGCTATCTACGTTAAAGAGTTATCATCATACCGCCACAGTGGCGCTGCTCTAGGCCTGGTGCTAGACATGTGTCAGCAGTTACTTTTACATCAGATGGGGGCCCTGATGATGAATTGCATGATAATACAGGTAGCAAAAGTAACCAACAGCAGTTCTCTGACGCCACTCACTTAGTCCAACTAACCAATCGTTGGTTGTTATTTGGGTTGAAAAGAATTCATTTTATTTCATAGACTATCTAAAATATTCTTGACATAGTGTGGCGAGGGAGAACAAAACTGGTAAGGGTCTGAGGCTGTGGGCCCGTTGACAGAGTTGGTCTCTTCCACTCATTCTATCTAAACAGGCACACAGTAGGAGATACCCGTGCTGAGGTGCATGAATAATCCTTTTATGCGTGCTAAGAAGTGTATCCCAAATGAAACCTCAATGTGATATATGATCCAGAATATTAAGTTCACCTACCTCCAAAAACAAAGATGGACTACTAGAGCGGCAAGCATTGCTGTTAGAGAGAGTGTACAACCTATTAGAGGGATAAGGCCCAGGTCCTCCTCTACTCCTCCAATTACCTGTAAAAGGTAAAACTCATACTGAGAAGAAAGGAAAACACGGCCTAGTTAAGACATTTCATATACAGTATTCAAAATGACATGCGATTTTGTACCTTCCGACAGAGCTGTTAAGGACACGGGTTGGTGATGAAAGTACTGTTGAGGGAATAACATAAAAGGACATGATTTGATGACACAAATGAGACAGTGAATCTGAAATGCTAAAAGCAATGACGTTATGACGTACCATGGTGGTATCTGATGTCATCACAACCACAAAGTGTCCAGGAGTCCGACAACGACATGACGTGGAGTAAGTCTCTGACTGTAAGAGGCTGCAACGACCGGTGGTATAGGCCCCTGATGTCTCATCGTCACGTCTAAATGAAAGAGAAAGAAAGAAAAAATGTCACATTCAAAAGGAATTCTATGGGTTTACGTGGCAGACGGAAATTAAACTGGGGTGTTTTAAGACTCATTATATTTAGTAAACCGAAACCTGTCAGTGTTTTGCCTTATCAGTGGTAAACAGGTGTTTTAGTAAGAGCAGGAACTATTGAGAAGTGATGCTGCAGTGGAATATAATAATGCTAGATGTTCACACTTCTACTTTTACTTTAGCGAGTTTAATTAAGGGAAATAGCCTTATGAAGTAAGCTTTGGCAATGGGCCATTCCATCTGTCAGCTCCATCTACTTTCTTTAGCAATCTCAAATAATTCCGGGTCCATTGGCACAAGGTATAGGTATATCAGTTTTTATAAGCGCTCGTACCTATAGCACTCGCACCTAGATGGAACAGGGTGGGCCCATTGCGTTCACCCTTAAGTTATTTAAACACCCGGGTTTAAACACCGACCCTGTGCGATTGACATAATCATCCACTAAAATCAGGGCCAGTAACCCTCGAATAATCAAAGGTGATTTAAAACATGATTGTATACTAGTACATAACTCTTAACCTGGTGTCTGTAACGCAGTCCACAATGCTAACAAGTTATACGGTGCAAATGGTCTTTAGTGGTCTTTCTTTTTCTTTTTTTTTCTTTGGGGGCGGGGGCGGTTAGATAAAGGAGTTGAATATCAATAAAGGATGTGAAGTTTATGAATTAATTGTTTAACCAAATCAAGCCAAATGTAAATAGCCTGCACAACATCTACAATCACACAATGATGCTCTCATACATACGGTGATCTCCAGTGAAGACAGGTAGTAATGTTATGAGTTCTGGCCGGCTGCAAATAAAATATATTATAATATAAAATTATTTTGGTATGCATAGATTGGGGCATTAGACATATTGGAACTATCATGGCCGCGCATAATGGAGGCTGTTGCTAAAAGAATTGGATCGAATTCTCACTGTAGCTATTTGATCTTCCAATTCTCCGCTCTTCCCCACCATGAGAATCGACTCCTCCAGAGAATTGGTTCCTACTTGAGAATTACAGCCTGACTCTGGACCACTCCTATACCACTCCTCTGAAAATTTCCCTTTTTGCAACACACGAGGGAATCAATTCCCTGAGATGAGCGAGTTCCTTTTGGGAATAGCACCTCCGACAGACCAATCCAAATCTTTTTGCAACGGCCTCCTGAGCATTTCGAACCATATATCAGCCATACACCACATGGTAACACCTTGATGATCATTTATAATGTAAAGGGTGCAGAAGATCTGCTCAATCAGGCTGTCCTCACTGTGAGACTACTACTTTGGCCTAAAGTCCCAAAGGAAATTTACAAAATGCATAGAGGAGCCGATCAAAGAACAAGGGGTACTTACCGTAGGCCGACCGTAATGTTCAAAGCGAATGTCTACAATGCGGGTTACATTGGCATCCAGGTCGTCCCATCGGACGTACGGACCCACTGACACCATCTGAGAGTTGATACTGTAGACTGTCCTGCTAAAGAGAAATCAATATTGTTCATCTCTATGGTAAATGAAATAAATGTTTATGAAATTCAGGGATTAGTTTTAGGTGACCATTTCTTATCAAAACATTTCAGCAGGATATATTAGCCGCTTTATTACCAAATTCATGATGGGTGAGAACATTCTAATACTGCTTATCTCACTGCTTATCTTTATATTATCACATTAATGTAATGAGTCACCATAGCCCTAAAGGTACAATACTTACTCCAGTGAGTCATTGGGGAGCATCTCCTGGATGTTCTCATACACAGCTGTCACCATGGTGAAGGTATCATCTGCTGTAATTGAAGGTTCAATGCATATATTGTATGTGGCTGAAGGTACATAAGCTACAATCCTTTTAAAAAAAACACCTATGGCCGATATAGAGACCTTGAGCAATCTCATGCGCTTCTCTTATTGCCACAATCAATCATATGTTGCCAACGCATATATATTGCACTGCGAATATCTCTTGAATATGGCCGATTTTCCATTGAGGTATATAATGGGGTTTTACTAAATGCATTACAGGCGGCCATAACGCACATTGCTATTCATCAAATTCTAATTACTCTATAGTATCACTTTCTTTATCACATTCAACCCCCAAACGGAGTGCATTGTTCTATGTGTTTGTCGACGAAGCAGAACACGAACCAACAATTCATTTGGTTGAATTGTTGACAATGATTTAATTCTACCAAGCTGGAGAAAGAACTCGTCATTTCAACACACTGACCGAAATGAAATTGAGGAGTACGCATTACAGCAGAAGGAGATTTGTTTTTCTTGCACAACCCATTCTGCTGCAGGTTCTGGGTTCCCAATGTTGTTTACTACAATTCAGACCTACCAAGGCGGCAAATTGGATTGGCCGTATATTAATCAAACTCGGTGAATAACAACCCTTTCCCATGCCACCCACACTCAGCACTAATGTAGAGCTTAGAAGTTATAACATAATCCAATAAGACATAGGTTGGAGGGCTATGACTGTGGCAGGGTCTACAGGATCATGTTTGAAGGTCACGGTGTGACGCTGGAGGCTGATCCTAATTACCTAGGCACATGCGTAGATGAGCAGGCGTACTATCAAATGGACCGGCAAGAGAAAAAAAAATCATCCTGTCTTCGTGCTATGGCGATTGAATTTATGTGTTTTGGTTTGGGTAGGCAAGTTTTAGAAAGCTCAGGTAAAATCCAATTTACATGCCCACCTGAGAAATAAAAACCCGCTCAGACCAATTTGAGTTATTTGAATGCCACCCTGAGTCGGGCATTTCATCTAAAGGAGAGCTTTTCTTGAATTATTATCTTGTTGCAATCACCTTCATTCAGGTTGGACAAGATACAATTACTACCTTTTGCCCACACAATTTCCCCTGAGATGATTAAGAAATTGAATTAGTAAGAGGAAGTTGAGTGTGTGTGAGGGAAAAGTGATGCACTGAATGATACTTGGGGATGATGGCCTTCTGTATTGGTAGCAATTTATGAAGGTTACAGAGAAAGAAAAGCCTCTAAAGCCTTTATTCAAGTAACCTTTCAGTGCTACATAATTATTATACATATGTATACCCCCTCATGCATCATGACCTATAGCCGCCATATGGTGCATGAATGCAATACAGGCAGGTTCCCTCACCAGACCTGCATCTATATGCATCACGACGAAACATCATCTGTTTATTGGTACAACTCCTATAAGGCGCACCCTCAACTCAGGGAGGTCTGTTATAACGTATAAGGCACACCTCTGAGGGCAGATTTTTGTTAGTTTAGTACTGTTCTATAGTAAAAAATACCCCCCTATAAGGCGCACCCCAAACTCAAGGCAATTTACCTCCCACGTATAAGACCCAGCAGCATTTTGTTTGGCCTATAAGACACGCCTTATACGTGGGAGATTACGGTAGTGTTCTTGATAGCTATCCCGTGTATATTGCACACATAAACTGAACTGGAGTGGGATGCCCTTCACCAATTCATCACTATATCTAAAATCTAAACATAATGTTTAACACTTAACAAATAGTGTGTAGATGTTAAGAATAATACAATGCTAAGTTCCTGTTTTGCGCTGTATGATTGACCTCTTTTAAACGCAGGGAAATACTGGAGATATACGCGCCAAACCTCATGCGTGTACACCTCATATAGTGCATATCATGTAGGAATTCCAAAGCGAAGATGGGAATTCATACAAGAATAACAGTATGAAAAATACATTAAGGGTATTGTCAGCATATTCCGCATTGTTCAGCAACGGCTAACTATCATGTAAACCGAAAACAGAACGCCCAACAAGCATCTTTTGCTATACATTTTAGAACAGATTTTATGCAAGTGGAACAAAAATATTCATGAAATGCTGGATGTATCAGAACAAAACTTGTCAAACATGATGGATTACATGGAAGTAGGTGGATAGACATTATAGAATCATTGGACAAAACAAGACATATCAGCATGCCATTGATGCGGAGGGAATAGATATTCCCTCCATAGAGTAGTGTCAACCCCTCAAGGGGTTCAAGAAGTAGAGTGGATAGGGAATATAATTCTCTACTATATTCAGGAGCTAATTTCTCAAGGCAATACAGGCCAACATAGTTACGTTTGCTAAACTTACATCTTGGCTGGCGTCGTGAACGTCGAGATGAATCCCTCTGTGACAGTGTGTTGGCTGGTAGACTGAGGGGTAAGGTGACGGCTGCGTGAGCTCCTGCATATAAAGGGGCACTGTCCCAGCTACTGGAAGGCGATACATGGCACACCTGTAACTCTACAGGAGAAAGGAAACAGTCAGTGTTTGGTTAATTGTGGCTAGAACTGCCTTGGAAAGGTCAACCGCAGCAAGAACCCGTAAGGAATAATCATAATGGGGCTTGGGAGAAAATGGAGCTAAGGCAGCTGCTACAGACTGGCTTATTTGACTTTGCCTCAGATGGTACTTTGGAAACATAAAGCTGATGTCGCCTGTGTTGGCTTGCTCTATCCATAAGAGCGCTACTTTCCCTACTCTTTTGTGTAGATCTATGTTTACATGTCATCGTTGCTTTAATGAAATAGCATAATATACTTAGGAAGAATGTTTTTGTCCAAGGGTCGACATGATGCCCCAATCTGTCTCTTTTCGTAAGTGGCAATCCATGTGCTAATTCATAATAAACCAAACAGCTGTATCTGACAATCAACTTCACGACATCATCTGGTATTAATCAATGATTCTTTACACTTCGCAGAGATCCATTTGTCGTGAAAGCATTATGCTTGCTGTCATCGCCGGCATCACATAATTCCTATTGCATTATCAAACTTAAATTGCTGATTAGGCTTAAAGTAAAAGGAATTTATCCTTTGATGATTTATGAGATGCCTTACGTTCATTATTGATGTTTGATGCAGGTGGGTGTCATTAAAGGATCTAAACCAGATTCAATTTCTTAGAGAGGTATCAAATGTCAATAGGCTAAGCTAATCCAAGGCGCTTTTTACTGAATCAAATCAAAATGAATATTTAAATGTTTATTTGAAACGACATAAAACGCTACTTTGTGATTCAAAGTTTAATTTAGTTGGTGGCTTGACTTAACTTGATGACGCCATGTGTCAAGGATTGCGTAGGGGATTTTGACAGCTTGATTGTCATTTTAATTCGTTTTAAAAACCACAATGGCCTCCTGTCAGAAAGTTGCACAGATTGATGCTCACATTTTTGTTCCTCACATTAAGAAAAGAACTTAAGCTGTTGAAAGTCGAAATCACATCATGATATAGAATTGTAATTAATTTGCCTGTGAAATTTGATCTTTAACCATATTAAAATCGATTATGGTTGTCAACATGATAGACTAATATGCGTCTATAAGGAAAACAGTTCATCATTCGAATTTCTTTTTATAGGTAACCCGTAGTATCCTCCTCACGTCGCATCCTAGAAGGCTAACCTGATGTCCTAAAGGACGCGGCTCTTTCCAACCACTTAAGTTCTAATTTGCAATATCGTCACAGGAGACTAAGATGGTCTATGTCGCCTTGAACCTGGACATCATATTACTGTATGCGGTCAATAGTTGGTAGACGGTATAAAAAGGTGGCCAGGACATACCGATAGCAGCTGCAGAAACAGGCCCAGAGGTGATGGCCTGGAGCACACGGGGGTCCTTCCTTATACTCTCAAAGAGGTCTAGAATGGATTGGCCCATGGACATCTCCTGGAAACCAGACAGACACAGTTATATTTTGTAAATGGATTAGAAATCAAATTTGAAGTAGATTTTTAAGACTATTATGTTACAAGTTAAACTGTAAGTCCTATGTAGAAGAACCCAGTAATGAGGTCATATACATTACAATCATTGTATAATAGTGCTACACTCATACAGTGTATTAAATCAAAGACAGACCTACAAGGTTCTGTTTAGGGCTATGATGAAATCCATGAAATCACATATGAATGGCCTAAACGCCTCAAGGGCTGTAAGATACATAAATGCAACCGCGGTTATTTGCAGGACAGTATGTAAACTCCAAAGGATCAATACACTCCTCAGAGTTAGCATGAATGTAATACAGGGCATCATTATGAGAGCGCTTAGAAGGGTGAAGAACCCGCCGCCCCAAAGTCGGGACCGCAAGTTTACATGCCAATTGAAATATGAACCTACCCTACGTTCCTCCAGACTGGCATGTCTGCTTCGCCTGAGCAGGATGGAAGCCAGCTCCACAGTCTCCTGGAGACTACTTGGTTGAATAATGGCACTTCCATCAGGTGATGGGGCTGAGAATTTGCGGCGGTATTCCTGACAACCACTGAGAATGGCCATGGACAATTCCAGGTCTCCTGTTAAGAGCTGATGAGCTGTAGTGTTCTGCTCGGTAAGGAACCTTTGGAGGAGACGCAGCACTGATGTCACATTGTTTACTGTGTAACCAAGTTGTAGCTTCATCAACTGAAGAGGCAACGACATGGAGTTAAAGAAGAGGGCACCAAGCATAGAGTAAACGAGGAATTAACATGGACACGAAAACTATAAAATAGATAATAATGAAAATTAGTGTTTGAAGCTTGATGACCAGAATACACAATTCTCTGGTGGAATTTCTCGACGTAAATATACAAGCTCCAAACACTGTTTTAACACTGTTATCTATTCGAAAGTCTAATAACTTCTCATTGGCCTAGGCCTAATAGTGTCGCAATGTGGCATGATTATAAATCTTTTAGTATATATACCTATATCAACATACCTCCTGTTCTACTCGAAGTAGCTCATTACTGGTGCACTTGGAGAAGTTAGGCTCTTCCCACTTACAGGATGTCTCTGAAGAGCAGGAGCACCTCCTGGTGGCCAGCACTGAAAGGAAAATCCGAAAATGTAACATGTAAGTCATTCTGCACTGAAAGATGAATAAAGAAAAAAAAGTTGCGACCACACTTGAGATATTTGATTATAATCTGTAGAAACAAGCCTGAGAATCTCAGTCACTTGTTGTATCGCAAACTCTGTCGAAATTTAATTCCTCAATAATGCCAATAATCTTGTCCTAAATCATTAAAGTTTATATCAGAACTAATAAGCGATTCTATCAGAGTCTTACCCTTTTCATTGCCAGGACAGGGTTTAATGTCTGTGTGGTTCTCTGCTGTCTGCTGCCAGGCCACCCCCAAGTGCTCCTCCTCGGCGCAGGATCGTACTTCCATGGATACTGAAAACAAGGATTTGAAGATTGATTAAAATCTCGATTATAAAATTGCATTAAGACATTATAAGTGAGGTGCTTAAGGTTTCATTTAATTGACAATCTTCCTTTCTTCCCCCTGTTAATAGTGCTTCTGGAAATCACTTCAATGCGTGTGAGAGAGCAGCCTATGAGCTGTCTTATCTCACGGAACATCAGAGGCCTCAATAATCACATGATGATTGCACTGATAGATGGATAAGTATATAAGAATATAAGTATATGTTTGAAGACACCACTAATTGTGACAAAACGTGGGAAAACCTAACACTAAGGGGATTTAGTGCTATGCACAGCCTCCAGGTGGCACAGCCAGATAGAACAAGAATGTATTTACTGTAACCTATATGAATACTTTCTACAGGTCTTCCAACATATTTGGAGAATCACAAACCCTGAATAATGGGCAAAGGCCTCTTTTACAAGACAAATAAGCATGTCATCATGCCCAACATGAATATTATCTTGGCACATTGACAAAATTTGTGATAATTTCTTAGTTTAGGTATATCTATCTGATTTCAGTAGGCAGTTCACCAAGATTGATATTATATCAAATGAAGCAATTAAACCATACATGTTGCCATTGAAATGAGGAGGTCTCAATGATCAGATTGATATATGGATCATCAAAATCTGCCAAGGGGAAGTGGGAGAAAGTTCCTTGACAATGTGTGATATTATATGATGTATAGCACTGGCTGTGTCCCTGGTGGCAATAAGTAGCACTAAATCCCCGTAATGTTAGGTTTTCCCACGTTTTGTCACAATTGATGGAATGTCGCAAACATAGATTTCATAAGTCAAGATGAATCCTCAAAATAATGTGGGAAATTATATCAAAATTCGAGATATTGTGTGAAAGGTGGGATTAATGTTGTCTGATTTTGTGAGGGTGAGCGGGAGAAATATCCTAATAGTTATTGGAGATGGGAACCTTTATACTTTCTGTTTATATATATTTATATAATGGATCTTTTGATGCAGGTTGTGAGATAATAATGTGGGATGGGATCTATACGACATCAGTATAGGGCCTTTATGTAGCTTCGCCCGTCCATGAACATAAAACTTCATATGTTTCTCGATATCACATTATGCTGCAGATTAAATCAACTATCTAGACTGCAAAAACTTTAGCTTACTCAATTCCCCAGTAACCTGAGCCTCACTTGCGCAGTGGATGCATCGGGTAATATGATCCATAATATTTTTATATTGTGGTAGGAATAAAATAGGAGCGCCAGACATGCCATATTATGCGTTCCGTTTATTGCCTCTCCATGGTCCGCTTCGGTGCAGAGCAAAGAGTAATCAATGTTCATGAAAGTTTTATCACTCTATTAGACTTTCAGCTCTAGAAATAGATTGTGGGATATGGTTAAGCAGGTGTGCTTCATATTGAATATAGACAGCTTACATTATGGCAGCGTACTGATTATGAATTCTATTTAGTTCCGGAGTGAATGACAGTATTTTACGGGACAGTATGCAATCCGGCTATCCTTATCAAATCAGGATAAATAACAAAGGGAATAATTCATGTTCTTTCGGTCGGCCACCGTCATTCAGACACAGGTGAGACCATGGATTCGGAAAGTGGGGGGTGTGAGAACGATTCTGGCATTTTGGTAAGGGGGCTGGTAGGAAGAACTGGGTAAAATCGAGACAGAAGGTTAGCATAATAAAAAGGAGAATGGTGTCACTATGGACATTTTTTTTTCAAATTATTAATTCATCCTGGCATCTATAAGGCTAAACGCCTGGGCAATTGGACACCAGCCTAAACATTGGCAGGCTATTGGGTATGTGGAGTTTTTTATTGATCAGGGAACCTGACAGCGGCCAACTACATGTACATTAAAATACTCCAGGCTCTAGTGACAGAAATATACCTCACATGTCTCCTACAAAACCCTGTGTTCAAGGGGACATACACCATTTAAACCAGTTGGACTTGGGTTGCTCAGCAGAACACAAAGTTGACAATGACTCTAAGGGGTCACTTTGATATGAACAATATGGTTGTGAACCATCACATTTTCAATCATCCCTTTTAACATTGTCTTGAATTTCAATTCCTCTAAATACTCCATGTGTCCGTCTGCTGTAGAAATGATGACAACTAAGGGTTCGATTTATTAAGATAAATCCATAAAAAAATACCTCCAATAACTCCATCAAATAAGTTGCAAAAGAAAAGATTCTGACCTTTAGCTACGTTGATTTGACAACTGCCGTTGGCCTGACCAGAAGGTGCTGTCACCACACAGGTGTAGCGCTCAGTGCATGCAGCGGTCCTCACTGTCAGCCTGCTGCCTATGGGAAAGAGGTCCTCCACCACCTCAGCGTTGGTCTTCTCAGTAGAAGTGAGCTGCTCCTCACCTCTAAGCCATCGGTACTTGAAGTCACCCCGCTCGTCATCCCCTGACAGGCATTTACAGCGGGCTGTCTCTCCCTCCATGACAGTTGTGACCAGGGGAGTCACCTCCACGTGGGGCTCAGGTGTCACTGTCACTGTCACTGTACGTGATTTGGTTTCATCCCAGTCTGTGACTTGACATGTGAAGTCACCTGGGGAAGGAATGGTAGAGTCTCAGGTAAAACTGTCTGCAAATTGTTGCATTTGGTCTATAACCACATTCAAATCTCCTTTGTACACTGTAGAGTTCATGGGATTTTGGTCAAAGCTACAGAAACATATAGCATAAATAGTTACCTTCGTCAAGCATGTGGGCATGGTCTATGTTTAACACAGACATACGGCTCTCGTCATCAGAGGAGGGCACAGTGGTGATCCACATGTTGCGGGAGGTGCGGTGCACATGAACTGGAGCTCCATCCTTCAACCACTGGAACTGGAGGCCATTGGACCCCTTAGCCCGGCACACAAGGGTCAACAGATGGCCCACAAGGATGGGTTTATCGTCATAGTTCTCCAGGGTCAGCATGTGCAATGCTGCAATGAAATCACAATGAAAAAGTCAGGGTCAGGGCTTGTAGTTGAACAGAGCAATTGGAATATTTTTAGGTATTCCAGTGTGGAGGGGAGGGGGAGGGGCTTAGTGAAATATAGTGGGTATTAATAGAGAAGAGGGTGAAACACTGGCTTATATATATAGCAACCACTTTGGCAGGAACTCCCAATAAAGGTCAACATTACATGCTATTTCAAACGTGGTGTTACAAGTATAAAAAGACAGACGGACATTGAACACGTGCATTGGAAGGTTCTAAGTTTCTAAACCTACATGGGCAACATTTCATTTTGACTATATTAATGGCTGAAGTCATACACCTCTCTCTCCTGTTGGCATTGCTACATAATTCTAAGTTTTGAATTGAGGGTGAAAGGAAGGTAAATGAAATTTGTATAATCGTGCTCATGTACACCGTTTCAAAAATACACTTGATTTTGCCAGTGCCTCCGGACACTTTAAAACAAGCATGACATAGATAGATGCCACTTTCTATCACACTAATTTTTCAGCTCAATAGTTATCCCTTTACCTAGGTAAGTATTCTACCTGTCCTTAGCCTCGTTTCTGACAGGGGAAACACTAGCTTGAATTATTCATTTCCTGATACCAGGCTAAATTTATCTTTTGCCGAGCAGGCTGCCTGTTTTAAAACATTCTAGACTACTTATTTTAAGAACTCACGTCAACCTAAGACAACATTAAAGCAACATAATCCGTATGAAAAAGACAGTTCATTAGTCATCTTTTTGTGATAGTCATATTGCACATTTCAAATAAAGGGAAGAGACGTCTCTTTAAGTACAGCAATAAACTTAGAATTGATTTTAATAGTTGTGCACAATGTGCCAATATGCGTTGGTAAGTGTGGGGATAATAAGACCACAATAGAGACATTGTTCTTAACCTCAGGCCCTGGATGGGGGTCCACATTTCATATCAATTTCAAGAAATGTTCATGTTACATGTCACTTGTCACCTTGAACCTATCATGTCACATGTCGAAAGGCCATGCCACATGTCGACATTAAGAGATGTCCATGTCACCATGTCGAATTTAGTGGTCCAGTGCTGTAAATGGCGGCCGGGATGCATTGCAAGTTACAAGCACACAGTCTCTTTTCTCATGCACTGTCATGATATGAAGTGACCTTCTGGACACTGAGAGAACCATGTAATGCCCAAGTGAGCTCATTATCACAATACATAATACTAGGTTATTAGAAAGACAATATCGTCAACACGACGGAGAAATTTTGCTTCATTCGAATTTTATATTATCAATCTTGTCAAATATAGAAGTCAAATCAGTGCAAATTAAAGGTAGGTGCTAGAAAATAATGGATACTTTCATCCTCTATACGCAATAAGGTCTTATTGCTATAGTTTTTTTTTTATTATCAAATTAAATTGTTCACTGCCAACTTGCTGTCACCTCGTCTCAATCCAAGTGTCAACATGTGTTCAATTAGCGCTTACTATTCGAACGTCTTTATCCCCTCCCGGCACCGTAAAATCGTTCAAGAATGTGATAACCATGGTATAAATACTGTTATATGTGTAAGCTAACCATCAAAGGCAACTGTCAGAGCCATAGAATGAGAAGATGGATAGCATTCGACCCAGCCTTCCAGTGCACCAGAAGCTTTGGCACCACATTGTAACCGTTCTTTTGTATTCTAGACCTGAAATTTGGAAATGGGAAACTGTGCAGGCCTTATTTTAGTGTAGGGTGATGAGAGACTTTGAGGTACGTTTCTCGACTGGAGCCTTTAAAAACACAGAAATGGGGATGAGGGTCTTGAGAAGAGTGAAAACGAAAACATAAGTAACAGCATTTAATGTATAATATCGTTTTCCAATTACGCATTTTGTTAGTAATCTGTTTTCCATTCCCTGTAAAGTAGAGCAAAACAAATGTTGTTTGACCACGTATAAGATATTCCCACTTAGGGATAGGCTCAAGTGATGCTGGGAGAATTCTCCCTATATTCAGCTTCTCAGCCCAGAATGATTACTTTTGATTCAGAGTTGATTAGATTAAAATGGATCTTTGGTACCTGGTAATTAATATTCAAGTGTCGGAGGGCCTTGGTGTAAAAGTCTTGTACATGCGCTGGTTATGATAGAAAGATATTGGACATCAAAACATCTGAATAGAATTCAAATATCAAATAACCCAGCTTCCACTATTCGATGTTATAGGGAAGATGGGCATAGATTTAATTCTCTCTAATGTACGGTATGACGCGCATTCATACTAAAGATGGCTTTCATTGAAGCTTCATTAATGATATTAATATTCAACGTGATGGCAGTAATTACATACATAATTCCTGTACCTGATAATCCCTGTACCTGCTAGTTTAATAAAATGTTTTCTCTTGAGTATGTTATAGATCAGTTTCCTCCCTTTCTTTAGGTACCTAGGTTGACAAATAGACTACTTTTCTTTAAGCAGATACACATATTGTAGTGTTTCAGTATACGGTGCATCCACAGGCGACAACATTCATTACTTTTCACAGCAAGGGAGCAGGATAATCTTATTATTTGTGAGACATCTATAGTTCCATGTACAAGGTATCGTATAGAAGGCTGAGCTCCCCAAAGTTGGAGATTACGCCATCTACGGCATAGCCATGAGCTGCTCTTACCACCACCATTGAGCTATTTATACCTGTATGAGGTGTAGCTGGAGGCAGAGGTAGGGGAGTACACTTATGTAGCATATTACAGGCCATAGGATATCACTGCAGGTGATACCTACAATTTATAGAGCTGTCCCATTTGCCTTTAACAGGCCTTCCTCCGGGTGTACCATATACCTATCACAAGAATACTTCATATACATCGTACTATAAATTTTAGAATCAACAAAACTACAAACACTATTGAAATTCACATACAGCATGCTGAAACTTAACGGGTAAAAGCACTCACTCATATCTTAACATTTGGCATCACCCAGCACTAAAGGAAGTTATTTTTATAATGCCCTTCTACTCTCCTTAGCATTAAGTGTCTTTATCAGGTCCCTTTAAAGACATCGGGGAGGTTAGAACTCCCGTCACGATCGACAAACTCTATGTATAGCACTGTATGTGCAAGATCTACCTTGTTTCTGCTGCATAGCGCCCTCAAATGTATTGGACTCAGTATGGAGGCTTAGTGGAGCCGCCATTTTGAATTTCGCTGGTTGAGGTAAAACCAACTGATAACACATACCATGATGGGTACCTTGTCCCTGGTTAACACCCACTTCCAGGGACATGCTGGTCCCATCTTATCAGTTTAATAGCAGTATGTGTTGCTGGAACCAGCTCCAGACCAGCTAGTGGCCAATTGTTGTTGCATGAGGAAAGCCGGTTGTTTGGTTTATAGAACATGCACGGTGCTGTATGCATGATATCTAAGGGCACGTCGACATCTCACCCTTCTCCTGCCAACATTAGTTTCCTTTCATCCTCAATATATATGAGGCGAAGACTTGATCTTGTTTCTCACATTCTAGAAGCAATTTTTTTCCTACATTTCCTGTGGCACCAACCATAATCTAACCAGCAGCATAAATAACTTTCAGATTTTAAGAATATCCCCAGGCTGCCTTTGGAATTGAGCATGCACAGATTCTACACAGTAAGTAAAATCTTATATGAAAAGAAAACATCCACTATGTAGGAGGCTTATGAAGCAGGCACTCACTTTCTAAAAGTTATGTTAAACTTCTAGCCACAGGCCTTAGAGCAAACAAAAGCTGTCTTCTAAATAAAGCATGTACAACGCTTGGTTTTGTTTTAATTGCCGAAAAGATGTATATAAAGAGCAATATTCTTGTTTACCTGAACTGATTTCCCTCTGGGAACCGGCTAACATAGCCCCTACTTTCAACCTAACACTTGCCAAGGCAAAACAAAGTGAAATCCAGCCCTTAGTCAATTGCTGAGTTAGCATGCAGTGGACGTTATAAAGTGGATTTGTAATATTAGAGGTCAAGAGACCCTTGAAGTATGGGACGCTATATCAATCACAATCTGCCATGCGAAACAGTTTTCCCTATGCTATTTGTGATTAATAGTTCCCTCATATTGATTGTGGTTGTCTTACATGAGAGTCAATTGTATGCTCGTGATAACTGCCCTCTATGCGAGGCATTTAGAAAGACACATGAATTCAACCGAAGGAATGAAAAACAAATGAACGACTGAAATATGTTTTTTCCCCACAGGGTAGAACTCGCGCGTGTCAAATACCTTTGACTCGGGTGATCCCCGGAGAATTTATTCAAACTAGAATTTAATTTAAATTTTTACTCAATTTAATCCAATCAGTGTTGGCTAAAATTACGTTACTCAAGATCACAGTAGCCCCGATGCATGGCGGGCGCAATATCTGTCACACAAGGGATATATATCCATAGAACATCTGCTTCAATTGGCTTGAGCTCAATATATGAATGGCCAATATTCCATCACTTTCACAACCTGCAGTTGTGGTAAGCACATAATCAGAACATAAAAGTGCTAATCCCTAATCATAGCTTCATCCCATAATCGTGCCGTTATGAATATTGAATGTCGTAGCAATAAAAAAGTATTCTGTGTGGGTAATCTTAGTTCTTTCAACGGTCCCGAGAAGATGACCTTAAAGGGGCCTAGAAGTGAGAGCCTGCCGTTCATGAAGCCATGGCGGAATCTGCAAATAAGGGACCAATACTCCCTACAACATATCTCAACAGAGAAAGGGTAATCTTATTATCTCAGACGCCAGGTACGAGGTATACCAGATAGAATAATCACAATAAAGCACTTGCAGAGATAAGATCCTTAGGAGGATGCTAGAGCAGAATGAAGCCATTTACCTGTGTTATAAACAGCGGGAGAGGTGTAGCTACGCCGCTTATCGAGCACACTGAATGTAGCATTTTGACTAACCCAGATCATGCCAGTACATGAAGTGTAGTGCACCGGATTCAAGACTATTATTTACACATCTATAATCTCAGATTTAATCTACACGTAATCCTATTTGGGATCCATCTTAGTCTTCTATCACAAAATGATAGACCGTTCATATTCAACTTATATCAGGCATTACACGTTCTATGACAGTATTTGGACATGTGACCAAATCTTGGTCATTTCAGCACTGTTTTAAAGATTTTATAGGTTAAAATCCCCGAATATTAGGCACATGCCTTCCTTTTGCTAACCAATTAGGCACACTGGGGACGTGGGTATAACGTCAATATCTGATTCCTCCATCCTCTGCATAGATGTCATGCCAATAGTCATGATGCATGCATCTAGAGCCAAGATATATGTCTACTAAAACTGCAGATATATGTCTATTATTACACGACTTTTGTGATTTTGGGTTCTTTTTGTGGATATTCCCATTCTAATACCTGTCGATATTTCATGCCATATTGCATAAATCGTGACCTTTGTAAGGTGTGCTGTTATCCATGGATAACAGGCACCCAGTGCTGTTATCCATGGATATCAGCACATCTTACATGTCATATGTCACATGTTAAAACCTACGAAATTGTCATTGCCAAAGGTAGGGGTCGAACCTGCACTCGACTGATCCCAAATCCAACTCCCTATGCATTGTGCCACAGGGACGGATGAGAATTGGTTGGTTAGAACCAGGTCTATACATGTCAATGATATGACACAAAGCCCGGGGAGGTTACTCACATATAACTATTATACATTCAATGTGTGAAAATATCCTACAGTCTGGGTTGTGACCCCCCCATCCTTGTGTGTGTTAACAAAGGATAATTAAACTCGGGCTGCACCCTCGTTTAATTATCCTTTGATAACACACATGCGTCAAGAATTATCCATTAATTACTTGTTCACTAAGAACTGCAGAGGAAAGAAATACTCCAAAAGATGGAGCAGGTTAGGTCTAAGACCTAAAAGACCCGAGTTTTTAATGCAATTTTCAATGCTATTTTCAATTCAATTCTCAATATTCAATCAGATATTTACAAATAGTGAGTGATTACTGACACATGTTGGTGACCTGCTCACAAATAATGAGCAATTACTAACATGTACTGACTAATTGCTGACAAATAATGCATTATTACTGACATATTTGCTGACAATGCATTATGCCATTCATAAAGGGTTAAGTATGCATCAATGAATAATGTCATCCATAAATGGGTTAACTGCACATCAATGCCTTGTCCATCAATAAAGAGTTGACTGTGCATCAATGCATCATGCTATCCATAAAAGGTTAACTGTGCATCACTGCATCATGCCACCCATAACAGGTTAATTGCACATCAATCCATCATTCCGTCAGTAACGGGTTGAAGTGCATCACTGCATCATGCTATCCACAAAGGGTTAACTATGCATCAATGAATAATGTCATCTATAAAAGGGTTAACTGCACATCGATGCCTTGTCCATCAATAAAGCGTTGACTGTGCATCAATGCATCATGCTATCCATAAAGGGTTAATTGTGCATCAATGCATCATGCCATTCATAACGGGTTAAATGTGCTTCAATGCATCATGCCACCCAAAAACGGTTAACTGTGCATCAATTCATCATGCCATTCATAAAGGGTTAACTGTGCATCAATGCATCATGCCATTCATAAAGGGTTAAATGTGCATCAATGCATCATGTGATCCATAAAGGCTTAAAGTGCATCAATGCATCATGCCATTCATAAAGGGTTAAATATGCATCAATGCATCATGCCACCCATAAAGGGTTAACTGTGCATCAATGCATCATGCCATTCATAAGGGGTTAACTGTGTATATATGCATCATGCCATCCATAAAGGCTTAAAGTGCATCAATGCATCACGCCATTCATAAAGGGTTAAAGTGCATCAATGCATCATGCCATCCATAAAGGGTTAAAGTGCATCAATGCATCATGTTATCGATAAGGGTTAAATGTGCATCAATGCATCATGCCATTTATAATGGGTTAACTGTGCATCAATGCATCATGATTTCCATAAAGGGTTAAATGTGCATCAATGCATCATACTATCCATAAGGGGTTAAGTGTGCATCAATGCATCATGCCATTCATAAAGGGTTAACTGCACATCAACGCATCATGCCATCAACAAAGGGTTAAGTGTGCATCAATGCATCATGCCATTCATAAAGGCTTAAAGTGCATCAAGGCATCATGCCATTCATAAAGGGTTAAAATGCTTCAATGCATCATGCCATTCTTAGAGGGTTAATGGTGCATCAATGCATCATGCTGTCCATAAAGGGTTAAATGTGCATCAATGCATCATGCCATTTATAATGGGTTAACTGTGCATCAATGCATCATGCTTTCCATAAAGGGTTAAATGTGCATCAATGCATCATACTATCCATAAGGGGTTAACTTTGCATCAATGCATCATGCTATCCATAAAGGGCTAAATGTGTATCAATGCATCATGCCATTAATAATGGGTTAAATGTGCATCGATGCATCATGCCACACAAAAAGGGTTAACTGTGCATCAATGCATCATGCCACAAATAAAGGGTTAACTGCAAATCAATCCATCATGCCATCAATAAAGGGTTAAAGTGCATCAATGTATCATGCCATTCATAACGGGTTAACTGTGCATCAATGCATTATGCCATCCATAACGGGTTAAGTGTGCATCAATGCATCATGCCATTCATAAAGGGTTAACTGCACATCAATGCATCATGCCATCAACAAAGGGTTAAGTGTGCATCAATGCATCATGCCATTCATAAAGGCTTAAAGTGCATCAAGGCATCATGCCATTCATAAAGGGGTTAAAGTGCATTAATGCATCATGCTATTCATAAAGGATTAAAGTGCATCAATGCATCATGCTATCCATAAAGGGTTTAAGTGCATCAATGCATCATGCCATCCATAAAGGGTTAAAATGCTTCAATGCATCATGCCATTCTTAGAGGGTTAATGGTGCATCAATGCATCATGCTGTCCATAAAGGGTTAAATGTGCATCAATGCATCATGCCAATCATAAAGGGTTAACTGCACATCAACACATCATGCCATCAATAAAGGGTTAAATGTGCATCAATGCATCATGCCATTCATAAAGGGTTAACTGCACATCAACGCATCATGCCATCAAAAAAGGGTTAACTGTGCATCAATGCATCATCCCATTCATAAAGGCTTAAAGTGCATCAATGCATCATGCCATCAATAAAGGGTTAACTGTGCATCAATGCATCATGCCATTCATAACAGGTTTACTGAGCATCAATGGATCATGCCATTCATAAAGGGTTAAAGTGCATCAATGCATCATGCTATCCATAAAGGGTTTAAGTGCATCAATGCATCATGCCATTCATAAAGGGTTAAAGTGTTTCAATTCATCATGCCATTCTTAGAGGGTTAACTGTGCATCAGTGCATCATGCCATCCATAAAGGGTTAAAGTGCATCAATGCATCATCTGATTCATAAAGGGTTAAAGTGCATCAATGTATCATGTGATTCATAAAGGGTTAAAGTGCGTCAATGCATCATGCCATTCATAATGGGTTAACTGTGTATCAAAGCATCATGCCACCCATTAAGGGTTAAATGTGCATCAATGCATCATGCCACCCATAAAGGGTTAAATGTGCATCAATGCATCATGGCCTCCATAAAGGGTTAAAATGCATCAATGTATCATGCCATTCATAAAGGGTTAACTGTGCATCACTTCATCATATCAGTCATAAAGGGTTAAATGTTAGCTATAAATATGTAATCAAAGAGGCAGTGGTCCGTGCTACTCACAGCTATGTACCAGCCCCAAACGTGTACAGTGTCAACTATATACAGGCTATCAAAGAGGCATTGGGCTGTGCAGGCACCAAAAGCTATGGTGGGGTAGACCTCCTATAAATCGACCAACATTAAAGCAGTGACTGTGGGGAAACATTACATAGAGTAAAACCAAATATATATTATGAAGTGCATATATACCTGTATATATTATGCAACTATAGCCACCAATATCAATGTCCATATACCAAAAATATAGGCTATTTAAGGGGGCAACTTCACATCAGTTGGCAATGGTCGATTTATGGTGCACATTACCCCTATACGCAAAAAGCTTCGGCGAAAACGTGTCCACTAGAAGTAGACCCGAGGTCGAACCTCGGGTCTAATAATATATCACCTATACAGCAGGTGTCATAGATAAAAGTGCAGAATCCCCTCCATTTTACTCCGTAGACGCTCTGAGGGAACCTCAGAGACCAAGTGTGTCTGTTGTAGTCTGTTTGGTCAGCCAATCTGGCAGAGTGGCCATTTCTCACAGAAGTACTTACTGTTCAGGTCCAATGCTTCCACCAACACTTCCCTCAATGTATATCCAAAGATTCACAATACACAAATCACTTGAAATACTTGTAATAATTAATAATCCAGGTGATTTTCAAATCTCCCTCCCTAACTCCAAATCATTGGCGGCCATCTTGAAGGGCAGGTGAAGCCACCTAGTGCCAAAAAGACTACACTATTCTTGGTTGGTTAGCCCTATGTTTCAAAAGGAGGCTAACACCAGGTGGCATTCCCAGCATGTTGACAATGGAGGCCATTGAGGTAGTGATATCTAAGCTCAAGATAAACATGTCAGATTTATTGGATATATCTCATGCTTCAGTTATTATAAGCTAATGTACATGAAAACTACATGTTTGTGAATAGGAGGGACAATTTCCAGGAACTGAAAGTGAGTACTTAGTTCAGACTAGCCATGTGTTTGTGCCACTATAGACTTGTATACATCTTGGATCCTGCCTGTGAGCAGGCAGGTATTTCGGCCTACTCCATTTAGGCGCTCTCTGCCAATGCCTTTACTTGTAGATTCTATGTGAAAGACCACTGTACCCCTGTGGTGTGCAGATCTGAGGTGTAGTGTGTAAAAAGGGCCTGATCTACAGCCGGCTCACTGCGGCGTCCTCCTGCAGTGGGTTACTTTGCTTTGTTAAAGATTCCAAGTTAAATCCAATGGATGGCACAGGAATATTCTGGTATGTTTCCTAGCCTCCTAGCGCAGGCAAACACTATACTAACACCTCAAGACAACCCTTTCTTTCCCAGGCACCTATTTCAGTCTGACGCTTCCCTACACATACACTAATACGAGCCAAATAGTCTCTGCTAGCCCCGAGTCTTGGATCGTAGGTATACAATGTCCCATTTCTGAAATCAACTTAGATTATCAAGGAAAGGATAATCCATCGTAAACGTAGCTTAAGTCCTTTCCTGTTATACTTGCCCAATTTAATTACATCTAAGAAAAAATAATTACCTTGCTCATAGGAGACGGCAGTGGCAGGCACATAGATAACATCATTAGAACTATGGCATTGATGGGTACTAACTCCCGGTTTAATTCAATATATCTAAGCATCTTTGATTACCGGTACATCGGTAAAACACTCTGAGCAACAGTGCTATAGCACCATGATATACCTGGGACGGGCTTCCCTAGCCCACCTAAAAGGGTCTACTTCTCATCTTTCCTATCCCCTCAGGATTTGTGTGGTGCACATATGCGCGGGTACTGACACATTCCTCTGTGAAATTGTGTAATGTAGTTCTCGCCATGAATATGACCTTAGTTGTCGAAATGGCGTAAAACATCTATTACTCACTCACTCACTCACTATACCTGGGGTGTTACTTATGATATAATGGTAGGATAGATACCTGGTTTGGCATCAAAGTCCATGTAGTCCTTGTCCATAATACAGCCACATACTTCCCCAGAGCTGATGACTTCATACATGCCTCTTCGTGCCTGTTTGGAGTCTGCCTTCTCCCCTATGAAGATTATCTCTATGTAGAAGTGATTCTTATCACCAAGACTGTGAAATAGAAACAGTGATAAGAATTAGCAACATAATTATTATCTTCTTTCTTTTGCACAAACATGTTGGGTAGTAACCATTAATTTTCATTCACAAACAAAAAGCATCCTAGCCATCAAGAACGCAGTGGTAAGAGTGAACAATCGAGCAGCATATATGGTCACAACGTGTATATCATATTCTGGTACAAAGTTAAACTCACACATGAGGGGAAATCCGGGGACATGCAAAAGAGGGTTTGGTGCTGATTATTTTCTCCTGGGTACAATGATGTATACACATAATCATGTCCAAATGTTTAACATGCAGAGTTCCTTTATCCAAGACATCTCACCTGGACACAGTTAGTGTTAGGTCGAATGTAGTGGGGGGGATACCCCTATATACCCCCGGACATAGAGAGTAGATTTTATTATATAGTTTATTTCTACATTATATCAAAAGTCAACATTTTACGTTTTCAGAATTAAAAGCACCACATCTAATAATTTTAGCCATACTGACCTAACATTCACCACCGAGAAGTTATCAAACTCTTTTAGTCTAGGAGCCAGCCGTTTAGTTATCTGTGAAGAGAAAATGGGATTATAGAATTTACAACACATGTACACACACAATCTATTTCCTTTTTAGCACGAAAAATATGACGCAAAATGAAGTTACTATTCAACTCTAGCAGTTCTGCATGGTTATTGGTAATTGCATGAGCAGCCAACCAAGGATGCTTATTCCACCAGATATTATGACAGTTTTCCTATCTCAAAACAAAACAACGACTTTAGTTCAAACTATCTCAAAAGAGACTTAAGTTCAAACAAAAGATTGTTTTGGGGACCAACTGATGGATAACTAAGACCCATGGGAATTGTTTCGCTAGCGCGCTATTGTCTGTTCTTGCTTTCCTGGTCTTTACCACACGGCCTGGCCTATGGAAGAGGGTGTCGTTGAGTGGATGGACAAGGCTACATCTGTCATTCTGTGTCCCAGGAGTTGGTGAAGCCATCCATTACAAGCATAGAGGAAGCACTTCCACTGCCGGTAGATGTCACCACAGGAGGTGACTTCCGGTAGAGACAAGGAATGGACTCAGAAACATAACAAAGGAATCCCCAGAGGGTCGAGTAGCTCTGAGTGGCTCGCCATGTCCCCTGAGATCTGCTCTTTACCCACCTGGTCTGCTCAGGCCAAACAGAAAAAGGATCCGAGGGCTGTGCTACCATCCTTTGGCACCGTGCTTTTGGGAGGAATTCTTTGTGGGATATTTTGGTTCAGTGCTAGCAACCTCATTGTGGCTAGTCTTTCTGTAAGACTGCATGGTGGCTGATGTTCGTTATATATAGTGTTTTGTATTATCTCAGTCTACATCCCCCCTCGGCTGATGACTTTGGAAATGAGTTCAGCTGTTGACATGTAATGCTCCCAAATCCCTCGTGACTTCCAGAGCTGAGTTGCTTCCCCATTAACCCCGGGTACAGTCACGTGATGTAGTGTGTAGTGAATAAGTCTAGGCTGTTATAGGAAGTGACTGTTAGCAGAAGGCAGGAACCGGTGTACTTACAAATGATACCTATTTGTCGCCTGTTAGGCCTATCATGGCCCCAAGATTAATGCTACCTTCTATGTGTTCACCATCCCACATACAGCGACTGCTTTGTTAAGTACAGAAGGGAGTATATAATCATATGATTGGGGTCGTGTGCCAAATAGTTAACTCAATGTCAGTCTTGCAGGAGCCTTATTTCATATATCCCACTTTTAGCATGTCCTACGAGTTTCTAACTTATCCTAATCCCATGTTTCAGTTTACTGTCACGGCATTCCGTTCACTAATGATTTGCTAGACTGGAAGGTGAGCCCACACTAAACCATCTACATTATTCAAAAGAACTAGATCCCCCGTATTCAATGACCTGCAACAGTAGTATGTAAGAGCCATTTATAAATATATACATTCTACATGGTCTTTATTTAGACTTAGTAATGGCTAAAGATATCAATATTCCTAAAATTGAAACGTCTACACAAGTACTTCGTAGAATACCAGTAGACTGATACCACACTTACTTGGAAGTGGCTACATATAATTATGAAAAAAGCCGCATAATTGTACAAATAGCTTCATGGAACCAGTAACAGTTTATATCAGATTTCTCATTGTAATTTTCTTCCACAAGAAAGTTGCATAATCGCTGTCTTCAATAATTATCTTTCTCCTGCAAATGCTTGGAACACCAAACCACACGGGCGCCCATTATTAATACTGACCGCATCTGTGAGTTCATCCTTGAATTCAGGACACTCTTTACTCCAGGAGTCCTCTTTAATGGCATCATATCCAGTTAATGAGCAACGCGTCTTTACAGTGTATCTCATGCGACCTTTAAGGTATAAAAAGAGAGTATTATCTATTATAATTTGATCTGGATAGTCCTGGTTATACCTGTATTTTTATTGTGAGAAACCAATCGTATGCTAGCAGAGGTGAGTCACAACTGGTATTATTAGAAGAAAATGTAAGAATATTACAGTTATAAAGACTAACATTGTTTAGAATTAGTTCTATAGCTTTGGTAGCTACCGCACTCTATAAAGCTTTTATCTTCATAGTGTTTTCCCAGATATACAATTTTCCCTATAAAGAAAAGTCAACTTTAATTTAACTTGTCTGGTTTTATGCGGTTATTTATTTATTTTAAAATAGTATTTAAAGAGCTGATTCCCATTTCCAAATCAATGCTAAAAATGACCCTTCACTTTTCCTTTCCCTTAGAAATCAAACTACAGTAAGTGCAAATACAATAAAAGGTTATATTTTACCTTTTTCTAGGCATGTCATGTTGTCTTCCATAAGTCTATAACCTTCATTACAGATACACCTGTGTATATCAGCCCCCTCATCCAGCACACATTTCTGGTTACAGCCAATCTTCTCACACTCTGCAAAAAGAAAACAATATCTTGAGCGCAATTGCATTCAGGTCTGCATCTCACTCACCAGATATGAGTTATTTATTTAGGAAAGGACTCGAAATGTGACAGGTATGGTTTTATTCCCAGAAACGGAGCGAAAAACACCATGTAGCTTGGCATCATCGAGGAGGTAGTTATTCCATTTGTGAAATAACCTGCAGGCTGTTCCAAATGAAAGCTTTGTGTAATGGTGGCACAAAACACGATGGAAACGTGTTTTAGCTTCCTTGTATAGCCAAGCAATTTCAGTTTTACATCACTGATCTATGGTTTTCAAACATCTGTGAGACTCATAGGACAAACAAGGGGATAGGTTAAATTGAAAATGGGATAAAGGGATTACAGTACAGCACAAAGTATTTTCAGTATTGAGCATCCCTTGCTCAACGTCAAGCTAACAAGCTACAAATAACATGACCTTTAGCAAGAAAGACTTGTTAGTTTCAAAGTAGCTCTAGGTGCAAGAGTACACCTCAAGATGCCAAGATCCCTGTGTATCTTGTCTATACTTTTTATTTTTACAGCTATTACAATGCCATGGATTGATTCACATATGACCTTCTGTACGTGTATATGAATCGCATTCAATAATTGAAACCGTATAACATTTGCAATATAAAAAATAGCAATGGTAGATAAGTGTCAAGATTGATATACAAGTTATAATATATCTTAAAAATGTGAACATTGCCAACAATCTTTTTTATGTAATTTAAACTACAGATATATTACAATAAGTTCCCATCAACCCATACTTCCTCCACGTGATAATTTCAACATATTTCAGCTTAATATTTGAAGCACTATGATAGACTTATTGGCTAAAAAAATGAATGGTGGTATCTTTCTGATAATCATATTGTTGTCATGAAAGCCATGAAAAAATTGCAATAAGACAAATAAAATATGTAGATATTTAGGACTACATTTTGATCACAGCCTCAGATGTTATCCCTGAAAATTCACCTACCAATATTTCCGAAGTCCTCTTGTTTCTTTTCACAGAGAACGCCGTAGTAACCCGGTGGACATTCACATGTATTTACCAGTGAGCCAAAGAAATATCTGAAACAAAAAGAGAAGATTATATTCAAACAGTTGAGTTAAAGTAGGACATTTTTTGGCATGACAATATGAACATGTCTATACATGGATCGTATTTCCAAAAAACAGTGTCATTGGATGTGAGCTAAATCACCACTGAAGCCTATTTGCTGCTTTAAGGTTCCTGTCACTCGTCAACAGGCTTCCACATAAGCTTAATAAAATTAATGTCAAAGCGAGTTAATTAGTCACCGCCAACTTTCAGCCTCGTCGGCTACCCATGAGGTGATTTAGAAAGGAACTATCATGGAGATTATGTTAATATGATCTATGGTGTTCACCTGTAAGGGTCAACCATTATTTGACCCTTTTTGGGTGCATAGTTAGTTAGTAATTGGGTTATTCTAAATGAGAATTGATTATGTGTTGATGTTGGTGATCAGGTGTTATGAATTATGTACCTATGGTTCATTAAAGGTGAAAAGATTAATACAAGGGGTAATGCGAGTAAATTAGAGAGATAGTAATTAAGGCCTGTGTATTAGAAAATTAATAAGATTTATGTATCGATTCCCTAAACTGCTAATCTATTGGAAAGACTTTTTCTCTCTCTGATAATATGGTACAGTAAAATTCCGTTACTACGAAGTGCTTGGGACAAGGAAAATAAGTCGTCCTAAGTCCTGCATGTCGGCAGACGGAGTACTTGTTATTATGTGAAATATACATGTAGATATATAACGCTCAACACCCATCCTGGAGTGGGCTGGTCTAGCAAGCCAGCAAGTGCCCACTACAGGCAATGGGACCATGGTGGAGGGTGGGGTGGGGGTATCTTACCACACCCCCGGCCCTTACACACCGTCTGCGCATTGCATGGAATCATGGCTGATTAGAACAGCATGGGTGAAATCTTGAAAGCATCAATTGTTAATTTTGAAACATATATTCTTCCGGCCATTTGTAATGCAGTTTACTCCTTCTTCTCATAGACGTACACTTTGGACATCAAGAATGCATGGACAGTTGTTTTAATGGAAGAGGAATAATTATGATAATATCAAATGCTACAAAGGCGCTGAAGAGGAATTGAGAAGCTTACAATTGCAGTCAAGTAATGGTACCTAAAGTATGCACAACATGGTACATTGTTGCTACAAACATGCCACCGTATAACAATAACGTATATATATATATATATATATATATATATATATATATATATATATATATATATATATATATATGTATATATATGTATATATATATATATATATATATATATATATATATATATATATATATATATATGACGCATAGGTAAAGGACCTAACAGGGGATTGTAACCTGTATGTGCTGCATTAGACTAGGGGAAAAAAACAAAGGCGTAGTGCTAAATGACTCAGGTTTACAGTGATAAATGGCGCTGCCATATACTGGCATCTACCCATAGGATGGTAATAGAAGCTAATAGATTACCCCAGAATCTACCATGCAGGTCAACATCCTTCCAACGCCCGACCACCAATGAGGACATATTGCAGCTCTAGACAGGATACCCTTTTCACGTGCCAGGATACTGCCCATATCCATAAATCTCCATCAAGGCTCAAATAAGCCCACATATATATATACACCAATGAATATAGTATACATTGACCGGGATCAACAGCCGACGCTATGGTGTACCCTCTATCGGATTTTCAATAACAACGGTGATTTTGAGAAAGGGTCCTGGAACATATACCATACAAATAAGGAGAGAATCACTTATAAGAAATTGAGATATGAACGTTATATTTTTGTGGGTAAATATAATCAGTTTTCTTTTCAGAAAAGTGTACTTTCTATCATTTCTAGATTATTATGCTCTATTTTTTTTACTAGTTTCTGTGATCCCTGAAATGAAGTCCCCCTTAATCTAACCATCAGAACATGTCCATAATACGAGAAATATTTTTACTAAATGATTTCTATTAGATATTACTTTATACCATGGACTCTGACATTGATGCTGGGGCTATTGTGGATGAGAAAATGATAACATTTCCCCCTAACATGGTCGGCCATTGGTGCTTTTCTCAAGGTTTCAAAAGCGCAGATCTTTATCATATTTTGTTGGGTATACACCCCCCATTCTATGAGATATTCTTTTTTGCGTCAGTGAAGGAAAAGGAATCTAACTCTGCACTACGTGGCAAGTGCTTTTATTAAAGCCTTATTCATTTTGAGGCTAAGAATAGACCATGGGGACGACCTTCCACGCCAATAGGTGACACTCTAATAAGTAAGGGTTATTGTACGAGGACAGGCTTGTAAGTGATATGTACTTGGACAGGGTTGAAAGGGGCTTACAGCACAAGGGGCCTAAAAGACCCCCTGTGTTATGAGATTGAGACTGTGTTATATATAACACAGGGGGCCTTATAGGCCCCTTGTGCTGTAAACCCCTTTCAACCCTGTCCAAGTACAATAACCACCTTATACCACAGTCTGTATGCAATATATAAGAGGTGTGAAATCCATTGTTCTCCGTGCCCACTGTGGTATTTATAAATAGATTTGAGGGTTTCGAACACTGGCATTGACGTCTGATTAATGTAATTTTTGTCAAGCTACTGATAAGAGCTATGGGATTTTTCTAGACTTTTCCCGTGTTGACAAAAATGACCTTTGTACGCCAACAGCAGAAACAGCGGAACAGAAAGCTGCATGTCGGGAGTTTTAGAGAATCAGGCAATTTGACGTACATGTGGTAGATAAACACCGAGTTTGGTCACTGTATTCACTATATAGACAGCAGGCTGTCATACAGCCTGTTGTCTATATACTGGCTACACTGCCCAATGCCTCACTTATGCCACACTTGTCACCCACTCAAAACCATTCACAAGCTGGGAGATGGTGGAGGGTGTGTGTGCTCAGTGAACCGCATCAACTTACAACAGCTATACACAATATATTACCTGTGCTTTTCCATTGTCTTTCCACCCAAGTGTGGTATAAGAAGAGATACAGAAGTTCCCAATTGATAGCAATGTCAAACCTCTTTGCATTACACATGCATTCAATGTTACACTTAAATCCTTTGTGCTGCAGGTAAGTAACAATCCAATAAGGAAGAGTGGCGGTAAGCTATAAAGTTTGTCAATAGCTAGAGGTTACGTGGAACTAATTCCATTTCCTCTATGTTTCTATATAGCATAACACATAAAAAAAGCCCCCCGTAATGTTTGTTGGTAATATTTTCGACCGTAGCAAGATTAAACCATCTCTCACACACAATGTGTTAGAATATAGGATAGGCTTAACCCTGAAAATCTTAACTAAGGGAGCGATACATACAGCAAGTGCCATTCTACCCTATTTTGGGCCTCAAAACCTCCATTGGCCAGATGAACATTTACTGTTCCATTTAGGAACTATTTGGGGTCACTTGTGATTTTTTTCATAATTTTACCAATATTTCTTGCATATGATTTCTAAGCCAATCAGCACCCAGATCACCTTCAGTGCAGGCCTGAATACCATATGACTCACGAGAGGGCAGCATTTACGTCCATGTAACCTTGAGCCATGCAATCTGCCGATTAGGGAGAGGACCTTGGACGCTGGTTTCACCTGCGCCTCACGGAGTGCGTGACCAGCAAGGTGACATTTTGCACATGCTTTGTTGTATTTAGGGCGTCTTTTCAGTGTGTAGTCTAACGCAGAGCTATGATAGGGTCGCCGGTCCACCCAGCACCCACATCTGAGATAAGAAAAGATAAGAGCTTCTTGATACCTGCATTGGGGCTCCCTACTAGTGGCCACTGGGTTACCCAGTATGGATTTATCTTAAAGGGACCCTAGCATGGTAATGCATGCCCGCATTAAAAATGGTTAAGGCTAGGGCACAGCTCTAAGATACCTATGGTCAACTGTGTTCTATGTGCTATGCTAAACTATGCTATAACTAAATGCTGACAAATAGTGAGTAATTACTGACATATATTGACTAATTGCTGAGAAATGTTAACTAGATACTGACATAATTATATCGAGTAATTTCTGACAAATAGTGAGTAATTACTAATATAAATTGACTAATTACTGACAAATAGTGTATAATTGCTACCATATTTTGACTAATTACTGACAAATAGTGAGTAATTACTAGCATAATTAATAATTATATTGACTAACTGCTGACAAACAGTGACATAGTGGATGTCCTTCCATTTCTCCATTCTCTGGTGTTTGATTGAAAAATGTTGACGCCATTCTGTGTTTTAATTTGTGTTTTAATCTGTGTTTTTACGGTACATGTATTGAGTTTAAGGCTATAACAGGTTAGTATTAGTGCTATGGTATGATAGTAATTACTCACTATTTGTCAGTGGTTAATCAACATATGTTAGTAATTAATCACCATTTGTTATCAATTAGTCAATATACGTCAGTACTTAGTCATTATAAGTGTAGGGGCCAGCTCTGCCGTAAGGCCAGCAGCCCCGTTTCTGGAGATCCCAGCCCCCAGGGGCAGGCATCCGGTGGTAGCTCCCCCCTACGTGTGTGTCATACCAATCCAGGTGTAGGTGCCTGGAACGGTATAATACAGATACGCTTCGACCCTGGCAGTACTGTGTACTGGTAGGTCAACTGGGAAGTCAGGAGTGCCTCACACTGCTTGATAAAGCCCAATCGATCTGGTTGGGAGGAATGCTTGGTGCTGGTTGGCCATGGTTGAAGCTGGTTGGGAGGAGTGTAGGGGCCAGCTCTGGCTGTAAGTCCATGGCGGTAGGCCATCTGCCCCATTCCGGTTGCACCAGCCCTCAGGGGCTGGTCATCCAGTATAAGCTGCCCCCCTTGTGTATTATACTGATCCAGATGTAGGTGGAAGGTAGAGAATGTCAGACGGGGAAGTAGCTCAGCGGTAGAGCTTCCGCCTGCAGGTTGGAGGGTCCCGGGTTCGACTCCCGGTTTCTCCAAGACGTTTTCCGCCGACCTCTACATAAGTAACACAGGGATCCAGGCCATATATGGTGAATTTTGATCTTCAAAAGTTATCAGATTGATGTTAGTGACCATTAGGAAACCTCAACTACCCTAATTCTTTTGTTTTCCATGTGTGTCTGCCATTTTGGTTTTTCGGAAACACAGGGATCCAGGCCATATACAGTAAAATTCCTTTACAACGAATCCTGTTACAACGAATTTTCGTTTACAACAAACAAATCACATTGTCCCATATCATTCCAATACATTTCTATAGTAAAATAATTCCCTTACAATGAACTTCACATAGCCTAAATTCGTTTACAACGAATCTTTTGGCTTGTGCAGTAGTTTACCTGGTCTTACAATGATTTCAAGGTAAGATGTGAGAGGTGTAAATATGTGTGATAGAGCTTCTAGCCTTGCACCTTTTTTGCTACGAATGGCTGTAAGTGAAGGTAAGATGTGAGAGGTGTAAAAACGTGTGATAGAGCTTCTAGCCTTGCACCTTTTTTGCTATGAATAGCTGTAAGTGTAGGTAAGATGTGAGAGGTGTAAAAATGTGTGAAAGGGCTTCTAGACTCGCACCATTTTTGCTATGAACGGCTGTAAGTGTAGGGCAGGTTTGAGAGGTGTTAGGTAGGCTCTAATTCTTTCTTAATTGCATAGTTTGGATACAACGAAATTCGTTTATAACGAATTATTTTGCTTGTCCCAAGAACTTTGTTATAAAGAGATTTTACTGTATGGTGAATTTTGATCTTTAAAAGTTATGAGATGGATGTTAGTGACTGGAGGGACACCTCAACTACCCAATTCTATTGTTTTCCATGTGTGTCGGCCATCTTGGTTTTTGGAAACACAGGGATCCAGGCCATATATATAGTGAATTTTGATCTTCAAAAGTTATCAGATGGATGTTAGTCACCAACTATTCAATATATATTACTCACTATTTGTCAGCACTCAGTCAATATATGCCAGTTCTTAGTCATTATATAACAACACTTAGTCCACATATGTCAGTAATTACTCACAATTTAGCAGATGTTAGTCAATATATGTCAGTAATTACTCGCCATTTATCAGCAATTAGTCAATATATGTTAGTAATTACTCACCATTTGTTAGAAATAAGTCAAAATATGTCAGTATTTACTCACAATTTGTCAGCAATTAGTCAATATATGTCAGTACTTAGTCACTCTATGTCAGTAATTATCAATACATGTCACAATCTGTCAACAATTAGTCAAAATATAACAGAGAAATAGCCATTGATTCCTCCTCCTGTGCATCCTACCTTGACTGGTATTTGTCAAAATTATGTCAGTATCTATGGACTATTTGTCAGCAATAAGTTAATATATGCTAGTAACTATTCACTATTAATTTTGTCAGCAGTTTAGTCAATACATGATAGTAGTTACTTACATTTTATCAGCATTTAGTTAATATATGTTAGTAATTGCTCACTATTGACGAATATATGACGAATTGTGAGTAATTACTGACAGAAAAACAACAAAAAACGGACCCACCTTACTAAAGGTATAGAGCCCCACTACACCCACCTGGTGTGAAGGTGGGGCAGGGGGTAGGGCGGGGGGCAACAGACCGTGACCTCCCCGTTTGGGACGTCTACACTGTCGTTAGACTACACACTGTTTTGTCAAAATGGTGGAACGGGATATGGATTGGAAGCAGCAAATGTAATGAGCAGTACCTGAGTCCCAGACCATAGACATTAGCTGGTTTCTAGTAGTTTCATCCAGAGCCGTGTACGACTGATGCCACCAATGTGGGCTGATGGATAATGTTAAAGATATATGCTGTACTGTGCGACTTAGAACTGCCACACTAACTCCTGACCACGATGGTACACATCAATAGCCATATGCACCAAAATGGGGGTTTCAGGTTGGCTGGAATTTTCTACGTGAACAGAATCTCAAACCAAATTACCCAGCCCAATACAGCCAGCATCTATTTCCAACTGATATAGGCAAACAGCAGAGCCTTGTATACCCCTGTTTCCCTATCAAGGCGCACAGGGATAACCTTACCCTTGGAAATGTTCTCAGCGATGCATGTTTCTGTATATTTACCCTTCTAAGCATAACACTAATATTAAAATACGAAGGTTGTACAACCCCGCTAGTCTAGCTAGCCTAATGTTTATATCAATTTTGATTTTAAGATTTTCAATATATTCAACTGTGCCCGGCACACACCTTCAATGCTTAGGGTGCACTTCGTTAGATGCTAAGGGCCTATTTAAGCTTAGTTCCAGTGCTCAGATTAGTTTGTGACGTCAAATCTAAAATGACAGCAATGGCATCAATGATGTGCAGCTAGGACCAGAGGTTCGGCGGGTAATCTGTGGAAGGGATGATTACCAACACCTTATTATCATGAATACCTACTGATTAGACATGACTCATCGAAAGGTTGTTACGGGCAGGAATTTTCACAGGGCTTGGACTCTACGATCAATGATTATGTAACATTGATGGGTACTGCAAAGCCTTTCAAGGTACTCCACCTAAAGACTATCTCCTTACGTATTTGCTGAGACTTTGCCCTTCGTTTGACCCCTACATTGGTTTGGATTAGTTGGATATACAATTTTGATATATAAATGGAGGTGAGTGTCATTTTTAAGTACCTTATTAACTGCAACAATTTTATACTGATAATGATTATTATCATCTGCATGTACATTGTATTGTAGCTACTAGTATAACCTCTGCAGAAAGTGAATATCAACTCTGTTACCTGACTTTTCTTTTGCGAAGTATGTCCAATAAAGTTGAATCCACATGACTCTGTGGTTCTATTACGGTAATAAAAATGGATTTTATTATTTGTACGTTCACCAATCTTAATATGAAATGTAGTCTAAGCGGAGATAAGAACTTAAATGATGTACATGAGGATCTTTTGAAAGGGTTGTTGAAACTCTGAACGGTATAAGATAAGCCCACCTCGGTAAATACAATCCAGTTGATGAATCATTGTAAACCTCACAACAGTCAATTTGTAACGGTAGTTGGCATTTTTTTTCTCCAAATAATCATACACTGAGTGTAAAACGATCTATAACATTGCATAGTGTTAGCACAAATGCTTAGAGAAAGATGTTTTAGAGTAACTACATATCTCTATAAATCACTCAGCATGTACCTTATAGTGTTACTGGTCCAATGAGGGTATTTTGAACATATGGTCCGAGGCATATTTTAAAGGTTTTTGGCAATTTGAATAAAAAAAGTAATATATAGTGACTAAGTGTTGAGTGCTCTATATGTGGAACCTTTAACACTGTACTCCTACACAAGACTAGATGGTCTAGTGGTAACTTGTTTGACTTCTGACATGAAGGTTGAGTGTTCAAGGCTGGGCCTGGACCAGGTTATTCTGCTGCTACTCACACCAGCAGGGAATACCTGGTGGTTTGTGAATGAACTAGAGAAACCATATGCTCAGTAGCCTGCACAGTGGGCCTTCTTTGTCAGGGAGTTTCCCACCTTAAACCACCCCTAATGGGTGCATCTCATAATGTGATCAATACTTTATGTAAATCATTTTTTCCAATTTCCCTGGCATTCTCTGCCAATGCTGCTGAGACAAAGGAAACTTCCTACTGAGATTCTGCATTGCATTGACTGAGTATCGTCTCAATATTGGTAAATTGAGACTGAGATCATTCAATGGTAAAACAAGGAATTTTAATTCCATCCCAATGTCAATGTCTTTCCTCTTAGCTTTCCATAGTATAACATTATATGTCATGTATCTATTTACACTCATTCCCCTATAGGTATCAATTGCAGAAACTGCTTGGAGCCTGAGAGTACACAATGCAGTCAGGGCGTTTGGAGCTTAAATAATTAGGTAAACTAAAATACAAAATTGCCGATATCAAATCTAAGGCAAATGCGTCCATCTAAATTGGTGTGAGCCTCATTCGGCATGCTTTGGACTATCAAATGCAATCAAATAAATCCCCTACATAAACCTATATAAAAGTATAGCAGCCCCCCCCCCCCCCAACGACCCCAACACCTAGCAGGGGTCAAAATTCACCCTTAGCCTTATGTTGCTGCTAAACAAAAGATCGGCCCTGTTTTGCTAGGGTCGGTCGGGTAGCTCATCCACACGGGAAGTTACACATATGGGAATCTGTTCCAGGCACAGCTGTGGGTCTTGCAACTTCATTACTACGGGCAAGATTCGCCACATTTTAACAACACTAGCTCTAAAATGAAATGTCTGAACTTGGCAAGCTGCCACAGGTACCACATGCGTTTTCTGTGGCACCATTACATTTAGGTATGCTTTAGACTCCTCCCTTTTCTCCACCTTATAACGCACCTTTACCCAACAACCATTATAACCCTCATCATTAGTTAGCAAAAACATGCGCAGCTTCCGACGTGGGTACGAGTAGTGGATGACCTTTTCCTGGTTGAAGTGTCCTGAGAAACTACCAATTGTAACATACAGAACTGTCTTAATCTATTTCTGAAATATAAGCCAAAATACCGCAATATTGCATAGGTACTGTCAGCAATACTGATGTGATCTAAACGTGATTCTCACGAAAAGTTCGATGTTGGTGTGAATCAGAATTACCCTTCTCATTAACTGCCAATTCATGTGGGCCTCAAGTTGTTTTCTTTCTCAACCCTGTCATTTCTGAAATGTATGAATAGGGCAAGCTGTGCCAGGTCTACGTGCAATTTTCGCGGCAGCATTACCCTTGGGTGTGCTTCAGACTTATTCCAACACCTTTCTGTACCTTATAGCGCACCTTTGTCCAAAAGCAATTACAACCCTCATTATCAGTTAGCAAAAACATTTTCCGACAGGTAGAAGATCGATCAGCGCCAGTTTTTACCCTATTCCTCGGGGCCTGGCCATCTAAGTCCTACTCTAGGCGGGAGTGTCTTGGGACTCATTCATTAACTATGGCTTACTGCTGTCTCGCCCAGAGACGGAAAGCTGTTTGTGGGATCGATCTTTTTTCCCTTCACTGCTTTTACCCAGGGGAGGTCATTGAGTTAGAATTGTACAAATCCATTTTACTGCGATTTCATCACTGGTTATTGGATCAGAATGTCCCCAGCGAGGAGACCATTATACCACGCGATGAAGCAATCATCCATAATTCAAAAATGCCATTCAGAATAAGCATATTTGATCAAAGTGAATATTCACTGATTTAACTATAGCTAGCTAATCGTTTTTAGCAATCAGCTATTGCGTCTTTTTTTTTTTCTGAATATCAGCAGATTAATCGTATGCTGCAGTGTCTTGGACCAAGGGGACCAAGTTCATATTGTAGATAGCTACAGAGATGCACTGACTGTTCACCTTCACAAACATCATTAGGGCATCGTCTTATAGATGCATAAAGTGAGATGCAGAGGATTAACTGTATTATGTGTAGGTAATTTGTGTGTTCAAATTGAACGGTCTGCGGGTGAATCCACTGTTGGTATGTTTTAGGGTAGTATTAAGGTCTTAGGACTCTGACTGTTATCAAAATGTTTTTGTCCTCATGGACCATATTATGGGCTATTGATATATAGCCCTGCATGTAATGATAAGTACAAATCAAAGGGTAATGGGTGCATTTTCCTCTCTAGGAGGAACGCACTAGGAGCTCAGGGGGAAACTCAGCTAAATCAGCGCTGAGTGTACATATTATATTAGAACTCAGAGTTGGAAATGAGGCTGTTATGACAAGAATAGTATAGGTTCCCTAGGATATGTTACTCCATAGAGTCCTATAGTGCAAGCCACCCCCCTCTACCCCCCTTAAAAGTAGGCTACCTTTTGTGTTCAGTACTGAGTCCTATGTAAGATAAGGGGGTTTATGGAGATGTCAGGAATCTTTATCAGAGTGATATCAAATGGAAACAAGGGGCCACCTATACCAAAAAATCCTGCTGAATCCAAAATTTGTGGTCTTGATTCTCAAAATTTGGCCAAAGGTACCTAAAAATGAGGTTTGATGATGAGAATATTTAAAAAATGTAAAAAAGTTATATTGAAAATGATTGGGTTGAGATAGGCACACATTAGGATATGTAGATTGAGGTATTGACTTTGATTAGCATGTTGCATCTATAAAAAGTTACAATCATTTTCAATATAACTTTTGTACATTTTTAAAATATTCTCATCATCAAACCTCCTTTTTAGGTACTTTTGGTCAAATTTTGAGAATCAATATCACAAATTTTGGATTCAGCAGGATATTTTGGTGCAGGTGGCCCCTTGTTTCCATTTGATATCACTCTGATAAAGATTCCTGACATCTCTATAAACCCCCTTATCCTACATAGGACTCAATACTGAACATAAAAGAGAGCCTACTTTGAAGGGGGGGGGGGTAGAGGGGGGGGGGCTGTTACACTGTGTCCATAGGTAAAGCTCTGAGTTTCACCTCCTATCTATTGAAGCTTCTTGGTTATGATAATTACATTGATTGTATAAATGCGTTCTTACTACGACGTACATTATGTTTTCGATTACATAAACCTTATGAGGCTTCTCAGGCTTGGTTAATTTAAGATTGTCAGCTTCATTTGCACTTTGATTTGTTAAATGTAAACTGGTAAACTATACACTTCACCCGCCATACAACCACAATTTTATAGGCTTTACTAAATCACTAAATATCATAGAAAAAAACCCAACCATATTGCATGAATTGCTAAACAGGGTTGCACTCCAAGAGCCATTTAGAGTACTCGGAAAGATCAGTTCTGAAGGACACACGGTTGTCAACAAGCAGAACATGACAAGCAGAACATCATGTGCATCCAGTATTCCACCCTGAAGCTTTAACTTTGGGTCCCCTGTTTTATTTCAACATGCACGGAATCTACTGTGTCTGTCATCTGCCCTTTTTTCTTTTCTTTTCTATCATTTAAAATGGATGTGCGGCTGGACCCTTCGTTCGATGTTTTTTCCCATAATGGCTTTTTGTGATTAAGTACCGCGTACCTATTTGAACAGAATTAGAGTAAAACATGGATACATGGGAGGGTGTTTCTCAAAACGACATTAACAGGAGTTTCTGGCCCATTTTTGTGAAAAGGAATTTAAGCTAAACCTTTTGGAGTGACTCTCATTCATAGACATTTGATTTCCTCTTTGTAGGGGATAGTTAACAAGCTGCCACAGCTCATGCATTGGCAGTAATTGAAATGGAGCTGAGTTATAGACCCAATTCAAAATCATGGGCACCTTGCCATCCATCTCAGACGTTGATTCTTCGTTAATTCTATTGTGCCTCGCCGTTGAAATCACTTCTCAAAGTGTAGTGACATACAGGAAAACACTATACGCTTATATATTATCCATCATGCACATTCGTCCCAGTGGTAGGGGAAAAGAGGAAATTGGCGGATAGGGCTATGCCATGCACCCCGCACTTCTTAACGTAGAATTCCACCATTATGCTGACCCCATCTAGAGGAATGACCCAGCAGATGATTAGTCTGATAAAATTTATTAGAACGTGGTTTAAGGAACTATCTCATTGGATTTGCGCTGGTGCGTTCCCCTTACAAGGTTGAAATTAGGCTTTTATCAAAAGGTATAGTATACGATATATAAATCACATGTACATTATGATGGGGTTTGCTAACACACTGCAGGCACACTCATCAGGTACTCAGATGCTCAAGGCTACTTGATCATGCGCAGCAATGCTATCCTCTATAGATATACCCGGTACATAAGATCGATAGGGTGGGGATATAGATTAGCCAATGATTTCCTGGGGCCAATGGCCTTCCAGCATCCAGCACACGCTGCATGCGTACCTAGCTCACAATGCTCAACTAGCAGGCACCAGGTTCTAACCGATATCCACAGATCCCCATCACGATTGTAAAACGCTGCCACGCTCCACCTGCATGTGTATAGCCGTCACCATGCCATATCCAAGATGAACGAAGAAGTTTTCATTTCAATTCAAAGTTATCAAGTACATACCAAACGGAGGGGATTTAAAGGGCACAGGGTGCCCATTCTATATAGGTCGAATCCCACATGGCGAAAAATGCTTGAAATATCTCTGCAATTTTGATTCTGTTGCATTAGTGTGACTTACCCCAAATTCGCAAGGGTTATAACCATGGCAGAGTGTATAGAACACAAGGACACTGTTGTATTTATTCATGTATTGTTTATGATAATTTGCCTTTGTTGATGTTTATATCTCTGGGATTTATATATTTTCTGGTCTAAAATCGCAAAAGAATGGTTGTGTTCTATACACCCTGTTGTACTTATAATCCTTGCGAATTTGGGGAAGGTCCAACAAACACAACAGATTCAAAATCGCAGAGATATTTGGGGCATTTTTCGCCATGTGGGATTCAACCTTATGCTTATTCTATTGTCCTGAGGTGTGCTTCCAGCTCCTTATATCACCTCCCCATCCCGGGCTTAAGCTGCTGCTTCCTCTTATGGATCATATTTCCGAAATTGTCGTTGATAAAAACTTGGTTAGAATTCAGGCATTGGGGATTCCCATTTTAAAATCTAAGGATATATTGCCCTAAACGTACTCCTTAAGATTGTGTATTGTTCATTCCACCCATTGTATTCATCGACTGATTAATGAAGATATTAACGTCAAGATTGCAAATAATTGGACCCTAGGGGATCTTTTTGGTTCTATTTCCGTTTAGTCACAATATAATAACCCCATTGTTTGAATCCTCGGTCCACGACAATAAATTGTTTAAGTGAGCTCTAGCTGCTTAACTCATAGTCGAGCTATTGGTCTCATTAAATATGAGTCGGGACTATATAAGGGATTGATTGATTGATTGATTTGTGTTTTACAGCACTTTAGCGGCACTAAGTGGCTATCCCGTGCTTCACAGGTTGATAATTTAACAGAGGAATGTGTCAGTGCCCGCGCATATGTGCACCACACACATCCTGAGGGGATAGGAAAGAGGAGATATAGACCCTTTTAAGTGGGCTAGGGAAGCCCATATAAGGGATTGAGTGAGCATTTATCTGTGACATTGTATGCTCACAAAATCTGCTGAAAAGATACCTTCCTATAATACAAATTAGAGGTTGTCTTAATCGCCCGCGTTTACTGTGATACTCCTAAGGCATAGGACCTGATTGAAACCTACCAATAATGGACAGGGTAATGATTTCAGAGATAAATTATTGTGACACGCCTACTGCATGAATCTACATGTGACACGATTTACGAAAAGGGACATTATCTCAGGGGGAATAATGTATCTATGGTAATTTGATAGGTCCTTCTTATATAACTTATTGATTACCGATCAGTTAATCAATCATAAATGATGACCAAAGGTCATCTTCGCTGAATGTACACATATGTAAGTTTTCAGAGTACCGTCGCAGACATAGCTTTTAAATATGTGATATATCACAAGAACTGATAAACGGAGAGAACTATATATGCTGCACATCTAGTGCAATTGATTTAGGTTCAGTTAACAATTCAACAGCCATAATATGACGTATGCATAGAGCTTCTATTTCCCCAATTGCTTACACTTTTCCTTCTAGGTGGAACGTGGCAGCAATTTGCAATAGATACATATAAACCACAATAGATTCAAGTTGTTCAACTACAGAATAATACCAAACTTTCTATCAGGCCCCACAGCCTGTCCATCTTAATTTCACCTCAATTTACACTGACCTATCAGTGAAAATTAACAACGATAGGGCAAAATAAAACATTCAAATAGGTAATAGACTGACATTTACAGGGAGACCATTCATTACAACCTTGTTCAAAACAAATATTTGAAGACTTTAGTTGCAAACCTTCCAAGTGACTCTGGTCTTTCCAAATTGCTCACAGTGGAGGATGAAAAGCATGGTGGCATTTGATCTAGTACAATACATCTTACTAAGGTGAGCAGAGTCCCCTATAGACAAACTGCATGGCCACAGGCTATTGGATTGGTGTTGAGGAATTCAATGCCGAGGCAAAGTGAAAGAAATGTCGAGTAATGATCAATGGATTCGTTTAAGAACGAGCACTTCAAGAAATAAAACTTCTTTTTTAATGGATGTGGCACCAAAAGCACTACCTAATCGATTCTATCGTCTCGAGTTATAGCACAGAGATATTCGAAGCTGGTACTTCTGTGGCGGTGGTTGATAGGTTCACACCATAACCATTCCTATACATGTATATATACACTGAAAAGATAAGGCTTAAAAAGGTACTCTCTAATGATCACTTTTTGTCATCTTATTGATGGTCCCGAGGGGGAGTACCCCATGATCTTTTAGGTGATCACATGTGATCACCCTGGGTGATCACTACAGAGTACCTGTCTGAACTGATTAGAGAGGAGTTTGTGAATGATTATGCTGTCATTGATTAAGATCATTGCATAAATTTACATAATTATCCCCTTCCATTGCCACATCCAAGCATCCATTGAAGGCACTTACAGCTAACTTATGATGCCTTGGTGAGAGATACATGTAGTTGTTTGTATAAGGAATATTAGCTCATCCCCATGGTTATGATTATGGTTTGAGTGACAATAGAGGTGTCAATTATTAAACATGCTTTTGTCTTTGAAAATTTTGACCAAATGACTTTTTTGATCAATTAACATTCCCTTGTGAAGACATTTTTCACATCATTCATCCTATAGACACTGATGATCAAGAGTATTATAGATACACATTCAAAATAGCTCACATAGTAAATATTGCATATCCTATTGTTGTATACTAGGGCCCCCTGGTGGTAGAAAAATATCATCATAGTGATGACCTTGGGCAGCTGTTGGGTGATCATAATGAATAGCTTAGGTCATCAATAGGGAAAGAGGACCTTAACTCATCGATAGTGATCACCTTAGTAGAAGCCTATATTTTCAGTGTATGCAGTGCCCGAATCAGCCTATATCTATTTCATCGACTACCTAACTTGCAATGTATAAGATGAACTGGATACCCCCATTGTCTTACCATCATTGATTACATTCCAGCAGAATCGTGATAACACACAATGCCTCTTGGCAAGGGACGATACTCGCACTAGGAAAAACGACTGCTTACCTGCATGTCTTGAATAATTGATAGTGGGTATTTCGATTGTTCAACATGACTGTATCCAGGAAGCAACGTTTTACTTGAGCAAATCCCACGATGTAGTTTTATACTTACGATATACCAGGCAGGTCGTTAATTTAATGTAGTGAATAGTAGCCCTGACAGCTGAACTTATATGTTCAGATTAATGGTCATTAGACTGGTAACTACAGAGGGACCATGTATTACCATTTCATCTTAATGTATAAAGCTGAACTTAGAGATCTCAAGGCTCTTTTTCATGCTTACATTCCTCTCAATGATAGATCCTCGAGACCTGTAGATGAATGAACGCACCATCGGGCAAACTGGCTTTATTTGGGCCATGCTCAAAAACATGCATCGTTGACTTTTTTCCTCCTGACGCTTCCTAACCTCGGCTGCACCACAGGTATCCATTAGCAAATCACATGCAGATATTACGAACTAGGAGGCGTGTATTTGATGGATTAAGGTAATCAGTTAAGCACGGCATAGCCGTGGTGATTTATTTTGTCATGGTTAATAAAGCTTAAAGTGTGCATCAATGTAGCAGGTCACCCATAAAGGGTTAACTGTGCATCAATGCATCATGCCATCCATAAAGGGTTAATTGTGCATCAATGCATCATTCTAACCATAAAGGGTTAAGTGTGCATCAATGCATCATGCTATCCATAAAGGGTTAAGTGTGCATCAATGCAGCATGTTATCCATAAAGGGTTAAGCGTGCATCAATGCAGCATACTATCCATAAAGGGTTAAGTGTGCATCAATGCATCATGCTATCCATAAAGGGTTAAGTGTGCATCAATGCAGCATGCTATCCATAAAGGGTTAAGTGTGCATCAATGCATCATGCCAACCATAAAGGGTTAAATGTGCATCAATGTATCATGCCAACCATAAAGGGTTAAGTGTGCATCAGTGCATCATGCTATCCATAAAGGTCTAAGTGTGCAATGGCGTGCAATGGAAAAAAGCATTAGTGCATCAGCGGCCCTTAGAGGGTTAAGGAGTATGTGCGGCCCTAGTGCACTTCATTGGAGCGCTTTGCTGACCCCAGTGCATCATGTAACCTCTAACCAATTAGTAGTTAACTAATGCATCAAACGGTCCTTGAAACTGTGCATCAATTCATCATGACAACCATAAAAGGGCTAGCTATATATGAATGCATCATGCTGCTCCTAAACCAATCTTTACACCAATGCATAAGTATTAACTGTGTAGGAATGCATCATTCCACCCCTAAATGACCAACACTGCTTCAATGCATAATTGTTAAATGTACATCAATGCATTATGCCACCTCCAAATGGTTAACAGAATACATCATGCCACCCCTCAAGGACTAACTATGCATCAATGCATCCCGTAAGGGGCTAAATCTGCATCAATGTATCGTGCCACTCGTAAAGATGTGCACTGTGGCCGGGCCAGGTGCCGTGAGAGGTACAGGACCATCAAACACAATTGGGACACCTTATAAGTTATAGACGCACTGTGGCTGGGCTAGCTGCAGGCAGCATGAGTGGCACTTGACCATCGTGGGTGAGACAGTCATATACTTGTTGGCTTCATGGGTTTGATAGAAGCATTCGCCTCCGGCTCATGCTTCTATCACCCCCTGAAGCCAGCTAGTGCAAGTCTATTCATTATATATTACATTCATATAAGTACCTATTAAGTTACTGCCTGTGCCTAGGATTTCAGTAGAAGAGCTATTGGTCAAAATTTCAACCCCTGGCTATAGATGCAAATGATTTATTTTCATACATGAAAATAAATCAATAATGTTGATTAGGCTGTTCTACCTTATTTTCAAAGCTTTCTTTATAACAAGGCCAAGTATACGATGACAAAATGATCATCTTCAGCTAGATGATATCTGACCATTTCATTGCACTGATTGGCAATATGAATTATTGACAATACTAATAGGGTGACTCAAGGCAAGCCTGCGAGGCACCTTCGGCATAGGTGATAATTAAGGTAGATCAGCCTTGTAGGGACAAAAACATACAACCAGCTTTAGAAATGGGGTTAATGTTGCAACTCCTTGCCTGTTTCTTATATCAGAGTAGCCTATAATTTCGATCAACTACGAAAACAAGTTTTTTTTTCTTATCTCTATAATCTAAGAACCATCATAACGACACAAGTTAACAGCTCCTCCCTTGCTGAGTTGTTTTTCTGGTCGTCTACTATGATAAACAGCCACGCTTGCTTGAGAATAATTAATCAACATGTAGTTGTCATCAGGAACTGGGCCTGGACCCGTCTGAATGAATCAAAACAAACGGACTGACGGTCCCACGGTGGATGGGGTGGGGACATTCTTTTAGGTCTATTACAGCTTGGAAAGTGTTGTCTTGGATCCCCTTTTCCCCAACTCTGACAAATTCCATCATTAGAGCATCACAGCATCCCGCAGCATCATGACGTTATAAATTTATTTGACCACGTGACCCCCAGACCTAGTTATTTTTCTTACCCATTGACCAATGTTATAATGTGCATATAATTTTTATTCAGGCAGCCTACAATATCTACAATATGCTGTATGTTAGGGTCAGGCCAGATGATGGTGTGAAAAGTGTGCGCTTCCCATAGATCTATACCTTTTTCTTCTGCAATTGTTCAGGAACTTAAATCACAATAACAAGGGGGTCTTCAGATCACATCGAAGAGTCACCTTTTACTAAAAGTTTATTATGGGCATGGACCATAACTATAACTCAACACTACTAGCAACTATCTCCGTCCTCAATAGCTACACAGGAATGTTCTATTAAATCTTTCTCTCTTGTCCAAAGATTAGGTAATCTAGTGTTTTACTTATATCATTATAAGCTTATTGTGATTGATAACAGTATGACATTCCTTGTGGTTTCTATTAAATTAGGTACAACACAAGCAAAAATAGTTCTCCGAATAGTTACGTTGCAGCTGCTGAACATGTCTGTTTGTCAAATGTTCCATCGAATGGCAAGAGTGTTAAGGCTATCTCTAAAATAATCCATCAGACAACATAACCGTGAATCCTACTTCTAACCTTTAAACCACAAGAGACCATACCTAGAGTCGAGATCAAATCTAACATCGAGAGTCCACTTGGCCTCTATAGCAGCAATTTACATAGGAAATGTTTGGCTCATTCCCTGGCGAAAAGCCAAGTGGACTATGGGTCTAAGAGCTTGGCTGATATTTCGAAATAAATGGGAATACACACTGTAAAAAACAACTGTTGAATCTACCAGGGATCCTCATAAAACTGACCAGTGAGGGGGCATTCCTAGCTACATGTACAGATCTATATGTACATTGACAAGCGCGATGCACTATCTGGTAGTTAGTGGAGCTTGAAACGCTAAACCTAATCATCATCAGCAGTAATAAACAGCTGGTATATCACCCAGAGCTTCTCACATAATACCTAATAAATCATCATCAGCAGTAAAAAACACCTGGTGTATGACCCAGAGCTCCTCACAGAATACCTAATAAATCATCATCAGCAGTAATAAACACCTGGTGTATGACCCAGAGCTCCTCACAGAATACCTAATAAATCATCATCAGCAGTAATAAACACTTGGTATATGACCCAGAGCTCCTCACAGAATACCTAATAAATCATCATCAGCAGTAATAAACAGCTGGTATATAACGCAGAGCTCCTCACAGAATACCTAATAAATGGGATTGGACAGAAATCCAGTCTTATTCTCAAAGAGTATGGCTCAGTCTTTAATACGAGGAGGCGCAAATTTGAGGAATTTAGGATCTTTTTTAAGGAATTTTCACAGCATAGCTGTGATGAATTATTTTATTATGGTTAAGGAACATAGTCACCATAGAACTATGTATACATGCTGTCTGTAAGGGGTTATTGTATAGCATGAAGAATAAAAAATCATGTTGCCTGTGAAGGGTTATCATATGGTGTGTACTGCCTGGTCACGGCTGAGCACTCCCAATGAGCTATCACGTTGAAGTATATACTTGTAGTACGTCTCAGGTGTGTGGAGGCCGTGTGTACTGCCTGGTCACTACACCACAGGGCTGACCATACTCTTGGCAAGGGGTCACTGAGTACGACATGGACAAAATTCTAGCGCGTGGTGTTACATGTAAATGAATTATTTTCAAAATGAAAATAATTCAATTATTTTCAAAATGAAAATAATTCAACTAGAACTGGACTCACGTAGACTGGAACCTAGCCAAAGGACATAGTCGTGGCCATTCTGATTATTGCAGGTGTGAAAACTGTCTAGAGGGGTACAGACAAAAATCGTCGTTTATAAATCCTTTGATATAGCACAATTCGGTTATTTTCATAATCTAATGTCGATAGTCCACTTGGCCTCTGTCGCACGATTGAGCCAACTTATATGAGCGCTATAATGATCATCATCTGAGCGACACTATCTGCGATAGCCTTTCAAGTTGCCTAACCTGATTGAATATCTGAGGTCGAAGATGTATAATGACCAACTAATATGCTACATTCCAGGGACCTATAGGCTGGAATTTCGGTTTGCCAGATTTACTGACTTGACTTTTTATTATAAAATGTATCAAAATGTATTTTGAAACACTTCATAATAAAAGTCAAGTCATTAAATCTGGCAAAGCCAACAACCATTGAAAGACTTTGCCAATATTGCAAGACGGCATGGTTTTATCTCATAAATGGCATATCAACTTTAGAAACCCCCATATCATTCTGCTTGGAGACAAAGAACCTGCATTTTAAAAGTCCGGTTTTGTCTGGCAGATCAATCATTCTGTAACAAAGGGTTATATTCCAAGCTCCACTCCATCTGAATTCATATTATGCTTCCTAAAGCAGTGGCCTTATTATTCACTGGCTTAATAAACTTATAGATGGCATGGCTATTGCATTACATGTCATTGTACAGTATCTCCATTGTCTTTTATGATTACTGAAGGCTTTTCAAAAAGCCAGGTTTTCTTTATGATAATCCTCTTGCTCAATACCAATGCTTTTTATTATGAGGAAGGCACCTGCATAGTCACGATCTGTTACAACCTGTCCTTTTTGTGTCTGGGCTGTCCTTCCCCTCCTTTTTGTCTCATGATAAATCAATTCCATTGATAGTTTGTTTTTGATTTACAGTAATTTGATTCCTTTCTATCCTGCTCTGTATTTACGCTTTCCTAGTTGAGTTTAAGTTCAATTGGCTTTGGTTGCAAGCAGCTATCTCATATTTATTTGTCTCTATCAAATCACATTAGGGACAAAGTATGGTCGGAAAGAAGAGCTCCTGAGGGCTCTTATAAGACTGCTAATGATATTATGTTTACCAAAGATTGCCTCTGATATTGAATTAATATTTGGACTCTACTTTCCCTCGGACACCAATATTCTTGTTGGGGTTGTTGATATTTTACCTGGATAATTGCCCCCTCTATGTATCAGATAAAGCTATGGTCAATACTTCCACTATTCCGTGATCCAAACCATGCAGGGAATGAGGCTGGAACACTACCAGACTTTGGTAGGGACAGGGGAGGATATTGGAATGGATCCACATAGAGACTGAGTCCAGCCCTGATATAGCAGTTTAAGAAACAGCATAAACACTCTTGGTCTATACTGACATTATGTTCCAGGTGTAGTGCCAGGTATGAGGTAGCCTTATCGTATCTGACTCAACTGTCTGTAACTGACAAATATTATGTACTAGTAGGCATATCTGAATGGTGATACATTGTGTGAGCTAAATTGCATATAGAACATCTCGGAATAAGTATTGCTATGCCTGATGTATTTTCACCAAATCAAATGTCGGTATCCAGGCCAACATCCTTTTCACCCATATTGATTTAGTGACGGAAATATGAGAAAGGCTTGGAGGCAGAGGTTCGCGAGCAGAGGAGCAACTCGAAGCAGCCTACAGTATAATATGTCTAGTATTTGGGTTAATTAGCCCCCATCACCTTCCTCTCGTCTTACTTTAAATACAAGATGCTCTCTCTGTTAAAACACGACGGAATTCAAATTTGTCCCGAAATGAATTGTGAATGGCATGATTTGATTAGATTTCCTGAAATCTGTTAGGCCTTGAAAGCCATAGTGTATTGACGGTGGTGATTTGTCTCAGATTAGTTTGTTGACAAAGTAGGCTAAACAATTATCGCTTGGCTGAAGGCAAGTGTTAAGGGTTCATGTGATTGTTTTGAATGCAAAAAGTGGTTTTTGTATGATGCCTAGTCTGGTATGGCATTTATAAGTGTATTGCTGTCAAGCTCACAGCACGGTAAAGTAAGGAAGGCACTTCTTAAACTGTTAACATACATTCAGTCAGCAACGTCCTTTAAACACCTATCAAAATCCTCTGGGTTCCAATTGTCTTTGTCTTCATGCTGTATCAATGAAGCCCCCGGGAATGAAGCCCTGGCATGATGCAAATATGCATGCTGCGTTAAGGCACTTAAAGAGAGTAGATCTAATGAACTTACCTGCACTTTCCCCCATTCCAGCACATGTTGATGCCCTTATCTGGATTACAATAGGGCCCGTACTGACAGTCCTCCCCAAAGAATCCTGGGAAGCAGTGGCACTTATAGGTCTCGAAGTTCTGTGTTGCCAGGCAATTACCAAGAAAAGAGCACTTGAAAACGGAGCAGGCGTCCGTGCGCACTGGTGCCCTGTCGTTAACGATCTCATAGGTGATGTTAAAGCCATACACGTCCAGGAGGAAGTCAAAAACCCTCAGGTGGATATTGCCGATCTTCTGCACCTGGAAGCGAAGCATTAAGTACGGCTTGTAGACAGTATATGAGGTGACCTCCTCCTCGAAGCTGATCTCACCAAGGTCATGTTTGCCGCGGAAGTTCTCTGCATCCTGGTAGAAGTCGTACTCGTGGAGCTGGAAGGACTCCCTCATGTAATACTGGGTGAAGTAGAGGACTATCTTCTTACCTGGAGGTGCATGAATCAACCACTGACAAGAAATGGGCGTTGGGAACCGCACAGGGAAGTCTGGTGTCTGTATCACCCCCTGAGAGGCATTCAGGTAGCCACCACAATGGGTCACCCCCACTCCCTGACCTGTCACCAGGGAGGATCTGGACGATAGAGCCAGGAGCAGGAAGAGCAGGAGAGCCCCTGGAGGCCTGCTGAGCAGCTCAGATGGACTTAACCATACCGTGGAGGAGGGTCCAGTTATAGCCCACATGGTGATTATATCATGCAAGAGCTATAGGTGACACTTTGGAGAGGGTCCCTGGAGCAGCTGTCATCTCAGCATTAGCCCAATACATGTAGGTGACTGTAGTCGGGGTCATTATCACCTCCTGCTATTCCAAGCGTCAATAGCAAGAGAATTGCCACTTAAAACTCTTCCTCCAGGAAGGTATTGCACCGCCTACGCTGGACATTTTAAAGGCATTGTGCCTGATGGCGTTTGTGTAATTTGGTGTAACTAAGGCTGTGTTCGTATTAGGTATGTGGATACCTCGGCGGTTGAACCTCTCCTATGTGAAGTTGTAGATTAATTTCAGACTGGATTCTGTACCTGCAATATAAAGGGGGAGCGTCAGAATACATATATATTGCATTGGTTGTTCTCAATCAATTATCATTTAAAACGCTGAGGACTTTTGAAAATATATCTCTGATAATCATACAATTATATATGAATAAAGTGAATGCAATTTTGACTATAATTCACACAGCACCCTTCAAAGGCTGCCAGTGAAAGAGTTCAAAAATAATCTTTTTAATCACAAATTGAATGTACAGTGCTTGTGGCTGATAAGAGGCTTCTATCAGCAGCAGACAGCTCTCTTACGGCTCTCTGCTGATGCACTGAGAAACTTCCCAACACTGTCTGGCCTCTGCCCTGGCCTGAGCCTCTCTAGCTTTTGCCACAGTTCTAGGCGTAGTCAGGAAGATGATAGATATTTAATTATGGCAGTCTTTCATGTATAGGCCAAATGATGGGGAGTCAATAAGTGAAGGGCCATATGGTAGCAGAAGAACCTTCTGGCTTTGGGGGGGCAGTCATACTGTGTTCACTAATGCTACACCTATGTGAGTGAGTGAGGGAGTAATAGATGTTTAACGCCATTTCGACATAAGGTCATATTTATGGCGAGAGGAATGTGTCAGTGCCCGCGCATATGTGCACCACACACATCCTGAGGGGATAGGAAAGAGGAGATATAGACCCTTTTAAGTGGGCTAGGGAAGCCCAGCTACACCTATGTAAGATAGTTCTTGTTGTGCAGCAGATATTAGAGAGGTTAAGATTTGCCTACTTGTAATGTGTGCGGCAACGTCTAGCCTACTATTTCCTACCATTCTAGGCGTACACGTTGCCATACACTCGTGATCTTAACCTTTCTTATGATACTGATGCACGTTTTCCTACAATGGGCTGTACTCGTGCATGACGCGGAACATTATGCAGATATTAGAGTCAATCAGCCCTGTAGGATCCTGTAGGAAGGATGAGTGCAGATCTGATGCATGGATCTACTCAAATCCCGTAAAGGGTGTTACCGGTACTGCCGTCACCACTACCATTACCACTACTATTATCATTACAACGACGAGAACCCCTGCCACTTCTGCTGCTGCTACTACAGGTTTACCCCCCTATCTCCCCTACAGCTGCGAATCGATTTCCTACCAGAAACAGATAGAATTGCATTCTTTGGAGGAGGCGCCATGGTTCCTTTACAAATTGGATCGTTGGTGCTTCGACACCCATACGTCTCCTCATGTTATTTGCTGTGTCAAGAGGAATCATTCACAAACAGAACAAAATATGTCGGTCACTGCGACAACTTCCTATGAGGTAAAGTACATGCTCAATTTGGTGACATTTGCCTGAGGCTAATATCAGGCTCACTGCGAGTATCAACATTCTCTCTATGTGCCTATAGACACAATTTCCTGATGGTCGTCCAGGGGAGGTGTAAAGAGGCATGCATGGCTGAGACAGTGTTACTGCATGAGAATGATAATAAAACCATAGTGTTGTAGATTTTAATACAATAGTAGCGAATAGTCCTGTGAGACATGGCGCGGTGACTTGTAATCTTGTGTCTGGTTTCAGTTAGTGAGACTGATAGATAGGGCATACTATCATCTGGGCTTTTGGTAGTATATAACACAAATTCAACCTGAACTACCCACTGCAGCTATGTACTAATAGCCTGTAGACTATCCATTCTGCATGCACCTCACTCAACTGTCCCAGGGACCTGTCTTATTCAATGTTCAATGCCATAGTCAACAGGTGTGTCATTATGAGTGTACACTGTCTCAGATCGCCAGGAGCCTGCTATGTCTCAACCCTCCCACACACACACCCAACTGCCAATCACCTTATAATAGGTCTGTACCTCATCACGGGCCAGTGGTCAGCAAACCGGCCAGATCACTCCACCTCTCTGTAGAGGGGGAGCACAGTGCAAGTACCTTGGTACATGTATGTTTTCACAGTCTTCCACAAAATCATTTATTTAATGAAAGGAGTAATTGAATTAATGTCTCATCACCAATAGCAGATACATATTCTGAGAAAGCATTATTTCAATGTAAACTAAAAAGGTTTACACAGAAAAGAATGTAGCAGTACCACAAGGTGTCCTTACACTTCAACCTCCTCTGATTTACAAAAATGCACATATGGCAACACACACTTTAGCACTGATTTCTCCATAGAGATCTTTAACAGTGAATACTTTGTTCAAAAACAGAAAATATGATCCAATTGTACCATAACCCACTGAGATGAAACCTGTACTACATATATATAGTAGTTTCAGAACGAACAATTCTAAAACAAAGGCTACAGAGATGCATTTCTGAATCTTAAAATGCTCTAATGCTAATCTGCTATAGGGCTCCAAATGATGAAATGTCTTATCTGCGAATAAAATCAAAAGTATGAGATATATTCTGAAAATTCCTTCACTGGTAAGTAAAGTACACACACTGTTGTTATTACATTAGAATAGTGGGCAGGAATAGTCCATAGCAGGGGAGCCACAAACAAAAATAGATTGCAAGGCCTCCCTATCCCTTACAGCGTGGCGACTGTGAACCGTACACTAGTCTACTCATCTCATGAGCAGTACTCACTAGTCGCCGCGCTAATTATGAAAATGGTCATTGCTGCTTTCAGACCTCTCTACAACATTCATTTTCCTGAGTGAGTAATGGTTGTTTAATGCCATTTCGACGGCTTTAGTTATATTCACGGCACGACATCTATATTAGACATCACTTTAAACGGGTCCAGGAAAAAATGTCCACAGCGACACACAGGGAATAGAAAAGATGAGATAAAGTCCCTTTGAAGGAGTGCTATTCAGAAGCCCTTCCCTACCTAAACCAAGTATGTGTTGGCTAACATAATATATGGATAAAGGAGGTTAACCGATGCCTGGATGATACATTGTCTTTTCCCTCTACTCTTATCTTTCCTTTGTTCTATTTAATAATATACTTTCTCATGTGATTTTTTAAACCTCTAGCGGGGTAACAAAATCAGATTAATCCTGGCGTATGATCTGGTTGCTACCCGCATTGCCTTTTCATAGTTTGTTGGATCAACGCCCTGTCTGAGTTGGCACAATTACTCATTAGACAGAACAGCATTTACAGCAGAGGTTGTCCAAATGGAAAGAATAATGAATGGCCTTATTATTCCTAACACCATAATTGGATGGCAAACTGGGGAAACGCAAAACCTTAACAGCAATTTGCTGCAATCCCATGCCTCTGACACGGCATTAAAGATCCACGAATGTCCATTAACTTCTATTTGGTCAGTGAGACATATTACCGTAGTGAGTCCAAAACAATCTTCATGGAATAGTTTGCTCTATTCTGGTTCCAGAGTCAGGATAGCCCCCTTTTCACGGTCAATCTGAACCGCTTTTCCTTATGATATTCATATTTCTACCACGGGTGAAAACATACTTGCCATTTTCGTAGTTTAGTGAACGTGTGATTCTAAAGGTGAGATATGGGTCTGAAAAATCCAACCCTCTGGACAGGAAACGTACATATTCTTAAGGGTGGCCTGACTGAGAATAAGTTTAATATTGCAGGTGATGCGACATACCGTTTTCTCCTATCTGGAAGGCTAACTCTTTTCACGATCTCTGAGAATAGATCTAATCAGGTCTGACCGTTGCCATAATTTGCCCGTTAGAATTGTTGCTAGTCCAGACCAGAATGCAGTAGAAAAGCAGCACTAAATCAGTTGGGAAACAGTGTGGTGTGGCAGTAGTTATTCAGTGTGAAAGCAGCACCAGAAACAGTATTGTATCAGCATCTACTGGCATTCTACTGCTCAGTACCAGAGAATTTGCAGCATAGGTACAGTAGTAGCACAGTAGTATCAGCAGCATGCAAGCAGTATTGAATCAGTTGTCCCAATTATGTAAATTAGATGGCAGCAGTTGAACAGTACCTACTTATTCAATGCTGCATGACCATATATGGGACTGGGGCAGTGTTCAATCAGCACTACTGCATGACTGCTGCTATATCAGATCATACTGAAAACTACTGCTGGGGGGCAGGTTGAAGCATAAAAGAAGCAGCCGCTGTTCTAGTAATGGCACTACCAATGCCGCTCTAGGTGGTCCTTGCTGGGTTTGAACTTGGGAACTTTGGATTATTCTACCCACGCATTAGCCCACTCAGCCATCTCACCATCTGCTATGTGGAGCTGTCATTACTTCCTAGTACTGCATACAACTCATGTAGGAGGGGGCTAGGGCAGTACTGATTCAGTAGAACTGGCTAACTTCTACCATAGCAAGGGGGTAAGAGTAGAAATGTCTGATAAAGTACTGCTATACTAGAATACCATGTTAAGGTGATAAGACAGCAGCTTTGTAATTATCAATGATACATGTACACTAGCAAAAAAAGTGTCATGATGGTGACCAAAAGAAATCTTGATAATTCAGTACATTTATGCATAAAGTCAGTGAGTGATTCCTTGTATTCACACACCCCAACATCCACGTGTATCCATTACTGGCACTGAATAACATATACATTCATATGCAAAGGGGTGAAGTATGCTTTTCTCCACAAACTGTCTCAGAAGCATCAGGCCAGTAGCCCAGTAAATAAGCCATGAATGGACAGAGTGATACCAGTAGATGGTCAGTAGACTACTGCATCTATGCTACTGCAGAGAGTGTGCCATTTTTGTTATCTATTAACATTCAGTTGAGAGTCAGCAGACTACAGTGGCCCACAAGGGTCAAATTGAAGTTGGAGCAAAGAGTTGACTTTCACAAAAAAAGTTAAAGTCCAAAAGCAAAATCAATGTTCAAAGTCAATTTCATTTCATTGCTGTCAAGCTGTCAAGGTGTCAACTCATGAATGCAAACCCAGTTGTGACAGGTATCTTTCGGCTTTGCATGGTACACTCTATGTCTTTCTATATGTCTATACCAGCAACTACTAAGTAGCTATTGGTTCCCTCACACAATAACTGATGGTTCCATACAAAGTAGCTGCTGGTTCCAGCATCCCATAACTGGTGGTTCCCACCCACTGTAACTGGTGTTTCCACACCAATCAGCTACTGATACTGGATCCCATACCAAGTAGCTGCTGGTTCCCACACCCAGCACTTGGTAGTCCCATACACATTAGTTGCTGTTTCCTGTACCCAGTACATGCTGGTTCCCACATACAGTAGCTACTGCTTCCCACATCAGGTAGCTGCTGGTTCCCATATAAACAGGTTCCTAACCCAAGTAGTTGCTGGATCCCACACCCTTGCTGGTTCTTGTACCCAATACCTGCTGGCTTTCACATAGAGTAACTGGTAGTGGTTCCCACATCCATTAGGTGCTGGTTCCTGCACTCACTACCTGCTGGTTCCCAAATAGAGTGCATGCTGGTTCCCACATCAGGTAGCTGCTAGTTCTGAAAACAGTAGCTGTTGGTTCCCATACAGTAGCTACTTGTTCCCATATCCAGTAGCTGCTGGTTCTGAGATAGAGTAGCTACCGGTTCCCATACCTAGTAGCAAAAGAGTGATCTGGATAAATTCTGGATGAAAAAGGTCATATAAGTCAAAAATGGGCAAATTGGGAAAGTTGCGTGAAACTAGGTCATAAGCAGTCAAGATAGTTAAAATTTGTCAAAATAGGTCAAATTGGTTCCAAGTAGGTAAAATTGAATGAAATTAGGTCAGACTAGGATAAATTATGTCAAATTGGTTGAAAATGGGTCAATCAGGTCAAATTCTATCAAATTAGGTCAACGGTGGTAAGAATAGATCACATTGGTCAAAATTAGGTCCTAGTGGGTTCAAATGAGTCAAATTGGTCAAAAGTAGGTCAATTAAGGTCGAATTATGTCAGAGTAGGTAAGGATAGGTCAAATATAGCAAAAATAGGTCAAATTGGTAAAAGGTAGGCCGATGAGGTGAAATCAGGTCAAATATGGTAAAAGTAGGTCAAATTGGTCAAAAGTAGGTCAAATAGGTCAAAGTAGGTTAAAATAGGTAAAATAAGTTCAAATTTGGTTAAAACAGGTAAAATTGGTCAAAAATAGTAGGTCTAGTAGGTCAAAGTAGGCTAAGGTAGGTCAAATATGGCGAAAATAAGTCAATTTGGTTAAAGGTGGGTCAAGGAGGTTAAAGTAGGTCAAATTGGTCAAAGGTAGGTCAATAGGTCAAATCAGTCAAATAATGGTGAAAATAGGTTAAATTGTTCAAAAGAAGGTCTATTAGGTAAGGATAGTTCAAATTAGGTCAAATTTCTTAAAATAGGTCAAATCAGTCAAAAGTAGCACGATTAGGTCAAAGTAGGTTACAATAGGCCATATTAGGTCAAATATAGTCAAAGTAGGTCAGATTGGTCAAAAATAGTCATAGTCGACCATATTTTGACAAATTTCGACATAATTTGACCTAAATGACCTACTTTTAACTATTTCCAGCATATTTGACCTTACTTCACCTATCATACCCTACATTTTGACAAAATTGACCTACTTTTGACCAATTTGATCTATTTCAACCATATTTGATCTATCCTGACCTTATTGGACCTAATTGACCTACTTTTGATCAATATGACCTGTTTTCACTATATATGACCTTAATTGACCCATCCTGACCTAATTGACCTACTTTTCACCATGTTTGACCTAATTTGATTTACTTTGACCTTATCGACCTATTTCCGACCAATTTGACTGGTTTTCACCATATTTGACCTAATTTGACCTATCCTACCCCCTATTGACCTACTTTTTACCAATTAGACCTATTTTCACCCTATTTGACTTAATTTCAACTATCCTGACATTATTTATCTACTTTTGACCAATTTGACCTAATTTTGCCATATTTACTCTAATTTGTCCTATCCTACCCTATTTGACCTGCTTTTTACCAATTTGACATATTTTTCCAGCATATTTGACCTAATTTGACCTATCCTACCCTTATCGACCTACTTTTTATCAATTAGACCTAATTTCACCCTATTTGACTTAATTTCACCTATCCTGACCTTATTGACCGACTTTTGACCAATTTGACCTATTTTCACCATATTTACTCTAATTAGTCCTATCCTACCCTAATTGACCTGCTTTTGACCAATTTGGCCTATTTTCACCATATTTGACATAATTTGACCTATGCTACCTGAATAGACATACTTTTGACCAATATGACCTATTTTCAACATATTAATTTGACCTAATTTGACCTATCCTGACCCAATTGACTTATTTTGACAGCTACTCTTTTAAGAACTCGCAATTACCTGATGTAGGAACCAGCAGGCACTCTATTTGGGAACCAGCAGGAAGTGGGTGCAGGAACCAGCACCTAATGGATGTGGGAACCACTACCAGCTACTCTATGTGGAAGCCAGTAGGTACTGGGTGCAAGAACCAGCAAGGGTGTGGGATCCAGCAGCTACTTGGGTTAGGAACCATTTTATATGGGAACCAGCAGCTACTGGATGTGGGAACCAGCATGTACTGGGTACAGGAAACAACAACTAATGTGCATGGGAACCACCAAGTGCTGGGTGTGGGAACCAGCAGCTACTTGGTATGGGATCCAGTGCCAGTAGCGGATAGGTGTGGAACCGCAGTTACAGTGGGTGGGAACAACCAGTTACAGGATGCTGGAACCAGCAACTACTTGGTGTGGAACCATCAGTTATTGTGTGAGGGAACCGATAGCTACCCAGTAGTTGCTGGTATAAACTTTGTTCATATAGAAAGACATAAAGTGCACCATGCAATGCTAAAAGATACCTGTCACAAGTTGGTTTTCATGAGTTGACCCCTTGACAGTTTGACAGCAATGAAATGAAATTGACTTTGAACATTAATATTGGTTTTGGACTCTAACTTTTTTGTGAAAGTCAACTCTTTACTTCAACTTCAATTTGACCCTTGTGGGCAACTGTAGCAGACTACTGATTCTAGCCTGAAAATGCAGTGCATATTCAGTTGAGAGTCAGTACACTACTGACTGTAGACTGAAATTGCAGTGTAGAGTCAGCTGTTTTGGAAGTATTTCAGCAGTGCCTACTGCAATATGCAGTTGTTGATCAGTATATTTTCAGTAGCCACCGGTAGGAGAGGTAGACATTGCCCTCTGGTCCGGGAGCTGCGACATGAATTCAGTGGCGGATCTAGGATTGGGCCAAGACTTGAAAGCTGATGAGGTACTATATGTGGCCCAAGCACCGCAAGCCCCCTGTTTGGGACCCCTCTATATTTTTCTTTTCCCTCTTTTTTTCCCTCTCCTTTTGTTTTTTTTTTTGTTTTTGGGGGGCACCCTCTAGATCCGCCACCGTTGAATTGGTTTTAATTACTTCCGCACTTCTTATCCACAATTCAGATACGGTCAACCAGATAGCATTGAAGAACCCTTCATGCGACATCATCGTTTGTCGACAGGTCGATTTTAATAAGTTACCCACCCAGGTATGTGACAAACATTTGAGGATTATTTCTCATGCAGCTTTTTCCAAGGAATCCAAATCTGCCAGGGGACATCATGAATGTTGCATATTAAGTTACCTAATTAGCATTTTCTAATTAGGTAGGGATAAATATTGGATTGTACATAATAAAGTGATGCAGAATTGGTGAAAAGACTCTAAAATGGCCACACACCTTCTAATGTAGGTGGAGATTAGGATTGCATTGTCATATATTATTTTCACATAGACCTAATTAGCATAATTTATGTAAAAACTGAAAATATTGCTAAATAGGCACTGTTGGCCTACCAGGCATCGCGAACCTATGAATTCCTAATGGACAACCTTCCAAATCTCTCTGAGAGACCCAGCAAGGCTTGGCCATCAATCCTACTTGTAAGGCCAATTCAGGTTAACCAATATGGCAGCCATTTTTAAAAATGGCCGACACTAAAGTATTCAAAACTCTGTAACTCTGCTTCCAATAAACTTAGAATCACAATTTCAAAGGCAAAATCTATATATTTAAGGTCAGGAAATCCATTAACAATGCCTTCAAAAGTACACCTGGCAGCCGTCTTGAATTCTAAGTGGGTCATTGAAGCAAGCCCTTTTAAATATTCATATAATTGGTTTACAGCCTTTCTATTCTATGTTATACATTATGTTTCTGCCAGATTTGCTCCTCAGAGAAAACTTCACAGTACTCCTGTCATTGAGAGGAAGAATGATGGCCATCTTGGAATCTTTGGATAATTGGTAATGGCGGGAAAAGTTAGATAAAACCATAGTGTTGTAGATTTTAATACAATAGTAGAGAATAGTCCTGTTAGACATGGCGCAGCAACTTGTAATCTTGTGTCTAGTTTCAGTTGGTGAGACTGATAGATAGGGCATACTATCATATGGGCTTTTGGTAGTATATAGCACAAATTCAACCCGAACTACCCATTGCAGCTAAGTACTTCTGCATGCACCTCACTCAGCTGTCATAGGGACCTGTCTTATTCAATGTCCAATGTCATAGTCAACAAGTGTGTCATTATGAGTGTACCCTGCTCTGCCTTAACCCTCCCTCCCACACACATACCCAACTGCCAATCACCTAGTAATAGTCTGTACCTTGTCACAGGCCAATACTCAACGAACCGGCCAGATCACCCCACCTCTCTGTAGAGGAGGAGCCCAGTATAAGGACACCTGCATACATACATGTTTTCACAGTGTTCCACAGAATCGTTTATAAAGTGAGATATAATGAAACAAGTAATTAAAGTAATGTTTCATCACCAACAGGATAAACATATTATGAGAAAGCATATTATTTCAATGTGAACTAAAAACTTTTACACAGAGAAGAACATAGCAGTTCCACAAGGTGTCCTTACGCTTAAACCTCCTCTGATATTAAAAAATGCAGATATGGCAACACACACTTTAGCACTGATTTCTCCATAGAGATCTTTAACAGTGAATCCCTTGCTCAAATACAGAATATATGATAAATTGTACCATAACCCTCTGAGATAAAACCTGTACTACATATATATAGTAGTTTCAGAAGAAACAATTCTAAAACAAAGGCTACAGAGATGCATTCCTGAATCTTAAAATGCTCTAATGCTAATCTGCCATAGGGCTCCAAATGTTGAAATGACTAATCTGTGAATAAAATCAAAAGTATAATATATATTCTGGGAATTCCTTCGCTCATAGTGGTGTTATTAAATTAGAACATTTTGTAGGAATAGTCCATAGCAGAGGAGCCACAGACAAAAATAGATTGCAGGCTTCCCCTATGCTTAACACTGTGGCAACTGTGAACCATACACTAGTAAACAAGTCTACCGAGTAGTACCTAGAGTCGCCGCGCTAATTATTATTGATATTTTGGTTGTAACAGGGCTTCAGCTTGACCTTCAAATGTGGGGGACATACCAGTTTCATGCTTTACCATATTTCTCATTGTATCAATTGCAAAGAATAGCATATTATAACCTATACATGGCGGCCATCTTGAACTCTAAACAGGTCATACAAGAAAATCCTATTTAATTTATGCCAGTATTATAGTCTGTCTATTCTGCACACTGATATGATTCTGTTGGATGCATTCACCAAAGAATCAACAAGGTACCCAACATTTCCATGTATGGGACCATAATTCTCATGGTGTTTCGGAACAGGGGCGGGGACTAAATTTGTATAAGGCTCTGACCAGGGAGGTTTCTTACCGAGGTTTCTTACCGAGGTTTCTGACCGTGGTTTCTGACTGAGGTTTCTGACCGGGAAAAAGATATGGCCAATTGTGCCACAAATATATGGGGTGGCAAGAGATTTATCAATCTAAAATAAAGTCAGGATAGGATCAATCCTATATTGACTGAAAAAACTATACCTTTCTGTGATGGAATTTAAACTACAGGTTAATTTATATTTTTATAACTGCCGGTCAGAAACCTCCCCGGTCAGAAACCTCCATCAGGTCAGAGAACTTTTAGAAGTGGCTTCCCCTTAAAACAAAGAAGAGAGGGCAAATAAGTAAGGAAAAACAGTAGGGATAGAAAGATGTCCATCTAAGGAAAAGGGAGGGAAGGCTGAAGATCAAGATAAGTTGCACTCTTGCACTGTATTCTTCATCAAGACATCAATCAGAAACCTCCCTGGTCAGAAACCTCCCCGGTCAGAAATGTTCATTATGTGAAGCTTTCTGACTGGAGAAGAGATGGCCAATTGTGCCATAAATATAAGGGGTGGCAAAAAATTTGTCAGTCTAAAATAGAGCCAGGATATGATCAATCCTATATTGACTTAAAAAACTATGTCTTTCTGTGATGGAATTCAAACTACAGGTCAATAGATGTTTTTTATAACTGCCGGTCAGAAACCTCCCCGGTCAGAAACCTCTTTGGGAGAGGAGGAAGTCAAGAAAATGTCCCTATTCATTTTTTCCTGAGTCTGGAAAGAAACAAAAAACACAGGGAAGGATCCCCTGGACCATAAGGAACATGGGGAAAATGAAAAAACAGTACCTTTCTGTGACCAATTTCAAACTGGAGGCTAAATTAACTCTCTGTAACTGCTGGTCAGAAACCTCGGTCAGAAACCTCAGTCAAAAATGGTCAGAAACCTCCCTGAATGTAATTGCCTCACATTGGTGAGAACAAGCCATAAGTTTGAACTAAAATAGCAGGGAAATTAATGTTGAAATTTTCCTGGGCGGCATTCTACCAAAAATATCAAAAGTACTTCACTTTCTCCCCTTTACTCCACCTCTTGCTTCCAGCGCCCCTTCTTGATAACATACGTCATTGATATCAACTTTCCAGTATACCTTTGTCTGAAACAGAAAGATCGTGTTGCTCACTCAGGAAAACAATCCTTCTATCTGCCAGGGCTCCTCCAGGGTTGACCACATGAGACAACAGACATGAGCACGTCAAGGACATCATGGGGGTCTCAGGTATACTGACTATGACACCAACTTAGTAATCTGATGCACCATAATAATGAGACCTCTCACAATACCTCCCTGCTCGGCAAGAGCTGTCAAAGATATGTGTTCTGACTTAAACATAAAATAAGAAACATATTCAAGTAACACATGGCGAAGTAAGAATCCAGGAGATAATATAACACTCGCCTTCCGGACTCCTTCTTATCTAAACTTTTGGGAAATGTAACAAGCCTGACGCTAATGGGTGAGTATTTTAGATGTACATGTACATATTTTACCACTTTCCTGTTGAAGGAAAATTTCCCTTAGATCGGATTTTATGACTTTATTTAGTGAATCAACGTCTAATAATCCCTCAATTGACGACAAACCGAGACTTTTGCTGCAAGTGATCACAATTACAGTATACGGTTACATACATATCCATAGTGTCTCATGCTACGGCGAAAGGGAAACGACAGGCCAAAAGCTAGGAATCATTTTTAGAATGTAAACAAGGTAGAGCAGGTCCACCATTCCAATACATGTTGTATTCCTTAAAGGCACAGCCTTTATCAGTATGTGATATAATACCACTTACGTTACTAATTGGTGGTTAGTTCTGGCCATCATTAGCCCCTTCTGACAGAAGCTGCGACATCTCCCACCTCCCTAAGACCTAATAAAGTGTACGTGCTACCTGTAACTAACCTGCTCTTTGAGACCATCAATCCACCATCCTCTCTGCCCAGGTCTCTGCCCCATAAATTGACTTATTCAGACCGCAGTCTACTCTATCAAAAGGATTCACACAACTCCCAGTGTTCTTAAACCCCGGGGCCTACCCCATCACCACGGTGTCATATCACCCCGGCACATCACATCAGGCAGCAAACGAGACATGGGTCAATGTGGCTGAATATCTTTTTGTCCTAGTCACCGTATACTACATTGTACTAGACTCGAGTACCATAATAAAAGCTGATTTGTGACCAGGAGGACATTTCACAATAGTGTTATATCTAAGAATGTTGTAAATTGCCTTGCAGTGGGCATAAGAGAGTCAGGCCACTTGCAATGGGAGGCAACAACATAATGATACATTCAAGTATTCGCAGTTTTGTTGTAAGTAGGTAGAAACATAAAGAAAACCTGAGGGATGCACCTTGCATGTGTTAACACTACTTGAACAGCAATACCCCCATTCCCTCCCCCCCAAAAAAAAACACAAAAAAACAACAACAACAAAAAACGACAACTCCAATAAAACAGTTTACATTATACACTGTACACGTATCTACTGCATTTGACACACTGCACTCGCCTAGATCATAAATGCGATCTTTCGCATCAGAGCGACCAGGAGGCATGGCAGTAACTATCATTCAGCAATCGAAAACAGATGAATCTGACAAAAGACAGCAGCCTAGGTTGACGGCCTACACTGAAAACATGGAAGATCCGAAACTAGTCAGCGGTGACCACTTTAGGTCCTCAAGTTGACGATACCTAAAATTACAGCTTTAGGTAGTCAAAATGAGGACTTTAGGTCGTCATCCTGATGACCTGAGTCGTCAGGATGACAATACTGACAGTACAGAGTCGTCATATTGATGACTCAAGTCGTCAGAATGACGACTTAAAGTCGTCATTTTGACTACATAAAGCTGTAGTTTTAGGTATCGTCAACTTGAGGACCTAAAGTGGTCACCGCTGACTAGTTTCAGAACTTCTAGGTTTTCAGTGTATTACATTAAAACTCCCAAGGCGTTTTACAATGCCAGAGAGCTTTGAAAGATTCAGGGGCCCTGCTGCTTTTGTGATTAATTCCCTGGGTAATAACTCAAACTTAGATGGATTATCATTAATAAGTAGCCATAAAATAGCAGCATCTGACCAACGGTCCCGATGGAATTATACAGAATAGTTATTTAATGCTATTTTAGACATTGTAATTGTAGTATATCTTAATCTGGCTTATTCACAAAAATCACCCCACATTTCTCTTGGCTAATAAACAAATTCAATTCAATTCAATCCCTTTCACAATGTGTGTGCATGGCCATGGTTGTGGTTGTCAGGGAGACTACACTTTCTGTAGTCCTCCTTGGCGTTACCCAACGTGTGATTGGGGGGGGGGAGGGGACATGAGCAGCTCAGGGAATTCCATGAATAGCTATCTTAGTAGACGTATTCGTCTTCAGAGTACATCATTTGCCACTGCCCCGATCCTCTTCGGCGGTGCTACTGATAGGTTGCATCTCACATGCCATTTACTCGATGTCTTGCTCTTACAATAAAGCGATGATATTCCACAAAAGGTCTTGCATTCTTAAGTAGTGTGGGCATTAGTAGAGACAAAATCAAGAGAGAAAATGAAGGGTTTGAAATGGCCATAAACTCATAACGTTCTCATCATACCAGTGATCGGAGATTTTTTTAGACATGTGATATGGATGTTTGGAATGGAATGTATAGTGGTCCGATATACTTTTTTCCGGTTATATTTGCCTTTGGTTGCTTAAACTAATTGAATTAGTGGATCGATGCTAGGTTTAGGATACATGAAATCCCGTTAGAAAGTGCTGGTGAGCTGAGGCTCTCTCACCATCAGAACTTACCATGCAGACCACAGGCTCCCCCAGGCCTCCTAAAGCACCTTGTCTGTCTCTAGCTGACCAGCCATCTAAGGTCATACATCCTCCCTCCAATCAGCCTAGATCCCTAGCTGTCCCTATAGATTGCCTCTCTGGCTGCCCTGTCCTGATCCAATGCTTTTGCTTCCAGCGTCTATACAGCGCCCGTCTTCCCGACTGGGCAATATGTAATTCACACTGCTAAATCCAAAGTATTGTGAAGGTTACAGGACATTAGGATCTGACCCCATCTCATCCATGAAATGAAACCCAATTGATAGCAATATGTAGTAAAATATGTAAACAACATGTGTATTTACCCCTTGAAATAAGGTGAACATATGTTGGTTCTTTTACCTAAGTTAGTGTGGAAACTGCGTCAAACATTATCAGGAGTGCAGTGGGTTGCCTTCAAGCCAACTCACTCTCCTTCCAGTTTTCCACCCTTTTGGTTGCTGAGGTTTCAATACCTGATCTCTGAAATACGAGACCTCAGATCTTTCTGTTTCCTTTTGAGGTATGGCATTACTTGAAGGTTGTGTGTGAAACGTAACTCCTTTTTAAAAGTAATAATTGCTGCTTAGAAACCCAATACACTAATGCACTAACAGCTAATATTTTCTCAGTTATTTATTGACTGCATTGAATTGATGATACATATTTGATGAATAATTCTGCGTTAAAGATGATATAGCTTAAAATGCATGAAGACCTCTTCTCAAATTCAAATATTTACACATATTGCAAAAGATTATAATCTAGAAAGCGTTGTGTTTGATATGGATGTGTATAGAAGAATATAAATGCTGCATGAATGAAGGGGGGAAGCCCGATTGATTCTCATCATCAGGTGCGTTTGAACTTATCTTAGGTTATACCATGGTTATCACATTTCAGAACAGTTTTGGGAGCCCAAACTAGATAATCTGAGTGCTTTATCACAGGATAGAGGCACTGAGTTGACACTTGAATATAGACTGTGTTCTTTTTCTATACCATTCTTATATGTGGCAGAAGCTCAGGCTTAGCTTTGACAGTGGTTCATATAGGAGAAGTTCAGCATGGGTTGGACTAGAACCAGGGATCTTCTGATACAAAGTGCTTCATGCTATCCATTAGGCCATGGGGCTGGACAATGGTGGTTAGATCTCAAGTCTTCTGTCTGGGACCCTATGGCTACCAAATATATGTCTGTATATCAGTGAATGCAGAATTCATTCTGATGCGTTCCAATGCATCCTAAAGGTGCAGACCCTGGTATAAACACAATGTGTGATGATTATGCTTGCACACGTGCCTTTTAGGTACTTGATAGAGGCACTAGTGCAAGCATAATCATCATATATTACATTCTTATTTTAAAGATCGAAGCCAACTTCCCAGTTAGGAGGCCTATCTAAAGGGCAGTAACCCTGATAGGACGAGATTGGACGAGCCCAAACATACCCAAAACATTCATTGCCTAAGGCTTTAATAGCCTGGTGGGACCCTTCTCCTCCCCTATATCGATGACCTTAGCACGCTGCTGAAGGAGGTTGCCAGGGGGATAATTAGTTCATCAGGTTAGCAGCCATAAGAGTATGCAGCTTTAGGTTAATCTGTCGTCCTGACTACACTGCAAAAATGGTGTTTAGATCCTAAACACAATTCTAAACATATTCTTGCAACGTTTTTGTAATCACATTAATTTCCTAAACATGTTTAGCCAAACAATGTGCTTAGCTCAAGTGTTTAGAAATGTAGGTGTTTAGGTTAAAAGTTTTGTGTTTAGATATATGATTTTTTGTGTTTAGGTGTTTATGAATTTTTTGTGTTTAGATGTTCAAATGATTTGATGGAGAGTTAAGGTTTGCAGACATGTATGCATTAAAAAACAGAGATATATATATATTTTCTCATTTACTGGGGGGGGCATCAGCAGGTATTTACTTGTCGAAGTCTCCAAAGATGTCAGCCACAGCCATGTACATATATTACACACTGCATCAGAATGAGAGACTTGAGAAAGTACAACAGCTTGGCAGGAAGGACATTGCCTTATCTATTCCAGAATAACATCAAATAGGTGTTAGTCATGGAGGTTATTGATTATTTTATGGTAATGATGGTGGCATGAGGTGCATCTAGTCAATTTTCTATTGCCCTTTCTATTCACCTGACATTCTATGAAATGAAACCATGATAAACATGGGATTTGGGGACATTTGTCACAACAATTGATTATAACTCTGTGCAGATAGTCCAGTCAAAGGTAGTGCTGCTACCCGGTGTGGATTCAACATCCAATTATCTAAACATATTGATGTTTAAATCTAAACACCTATTATTCAACTGTCTTAACTCTAAACATCTAAACATGTTTAGCATAAATGTTTATGTAGTTAGAATAAAAGTGTTCATTTCCTAAATGTGTAGTTGATGAGACACCTAACTGACCTATATGTTTAGGTTTTAAACATGTTTAGACCAAAACATGTTTAAAATCGTAACACCATTTTTGCAGTGTAGATACATTATTGGTGAGTATTATGCAATTAGCTCCAGTGCTTTCCTCAGTATGTCTAAATTATGTGTCTGAGGATTGATCGATGATTCTGACAAATTATTGAAGACTCTGCTATATTAACACCCGAAGGTTTCTGAGTGGACGTAACAATGTAAGAAGGAGATGGATAGGGTTGCAACATCATGCTCTAATAATAGTATAACATTGCTGATTTGTGTATTCTTGCCCTGGTATAGGAATTTAATGTAACGATTGATATCCAAGCTGTCTTATGGAACGTAGAATGATTTACCTTTCTCAAAACAATTTGAAGTTAAATTTGAATTTATTGGGTACTTTTCGTTCTAAGAAGGACGTTTTTCTTTGCGTATCATCAGTGAATACAATTTTGTTCGACTACTGGTACAGGTGTTCACACGATTTGTTCATAGTATAACATGAATACTAGATTAATCAACAGTATAGCACCTTAGTTAATAGTAGGTCACTCCATGTGCCTGCAATGTCCCCTGGCAATACCTCTAAATCTCTTCGTACAGGCTGTATGCTGCTGTTGGTAACTAAGTTCAATCCATAAGTAACCCCCCCCCCTACAGTAGGGACTCCTTTGGAAAAAGGTAGTCCTAACTCGTCGTCTGGCAAATCATATCTTCCTGTCTCCAAGAGTTCTTAGATCCTCTGCTTCTATTCCCTGTCCTGACTGGCTGAGCTTTGACATGATCACCAATTGCACGTCAGGACACGCATGCAGCATCTCTACACTACAACGCTGATACGGCTTAAGAATAGAGATATCCCTTACTTGTACTCTCTGATATATTCTCAGTGATTAGTTTTGTAAACGGTGCAGTTTATCTAAATCAGCCTGGTGGCCTCTTTCGGTGTAAAATGAGCAGTATTCGATAGTGGGCACAATGGTACTTTTATAAATTGATGTGCAGTGTTCCGATGGAATTAACTTCCAACTTATACATTTTTTTTACCTAGACTTTTTTATCTTGGTGATTTGAGTGTTTAGACTCAATTTGCCATCTAGCTCTACTCCAAGGTAGCAGTAAGACTTACAAATAGGCAATTTCTCCCCACCCATCAATAATGTTGGACCATTTTGTGCATCAATTTGGTTACTGGCTCCGTAGTACATTACCATGCTCTTATCATGTCATGAAATTCCTCCAGCACCAGTTGTGGACATTTTGCAGGTCTTACTCTATTTGCAGTAGCCTGGTTGCTTCTAGGTGATTTTCATGGGAACAGTACAAAAGAACACCGTCAGCATACATGACACACTAAGAGTGAACTATTACATTTGGCAGGTCATTAATAAAGAGCACAAATAACAGCGGCCCCAAAATAGAGCCCTGTGGCACGCTGAATTTAACTCTAACTGGATCTTATCTCATATCATTGGCCACAGTGATATGGGATATGTTACTTTTACCCATTTTTTCTGGTATCTGGGTATGTTTAACAGCTTTACTTTATTAATCGGGATGGGGTGATGTATGCTTTCTCTAGATCCTTGCTTATAACTGTATGGATCACATTCTCAGTTCTTCGATATTCCGCCAAAAAGGATTGTGGTAAGTGTAGATTCACCCAAAGACGTCCGCCCCAGTGCATGTCCTCCATGAATTATCTTAAGTGGCTAATAATAATGTGGATCAACATGGTCAAAGGTACACCTGCGCACCCCCTCGCGGAGGTACCTTTTACCGTGTTGATCCACAGTCATCTTTAAGATCAGTAGCTATTCAGGCTTGGTAAAGGTGTCATTTCATAGATATCTAACTGGTTAGTCAATTGGACCTAACGTACCTTTGACTATAATATCTATGGTTGAATCAGCTCCATGATGGAGGCACATGTTATTACTAATGGTTACATCCGTTATTATCTTTCTGTGCTGATATACTGGTACATTGTCTCTCATTGGGCGCGAAGTACAAAAAGCTTTTTTACGAAGTAGATCATTATTTGCTGAGCAGAACTCTTATTATGGGAAACGGAGGCAGGTGGCTCAAGGCTTAATGCTAAATGAAAGTGAGCAGTTACACAGAATAACAAAATAGGACATGTGTTAATTTATTATTCCAGCACAGCACTTTTGACGATTGGGTAATCTGTCCCAAACCCGCTCTAGAATGCTTTAAAGAACTCTAATTTTAGAAGGACTAAACATGAATACCTAACCTTATCGTGCGAAGATCCCTACTTCATTAGATTTTGTCTCATTAAATGCTAAGCTTATCGCTTCTGCTATCACTTAGGGAATTTATACCTAGTTGCCTAATTCTCTGCCGTTATTCATTGTGTTGGTGGCAACCAATAATACATCTGTGAGTGGGTGCATAGTTATAGATAACGACGAACCAACATAGCATTATCTCTCCTTCTTATGCAATAGGTAAGATCCTTGTTTCTCAACCCATTCTTTGTTCTATACATGGTAAACTCTCTCGTTGACATGAAGATGTTCATTGGGACATGTAACAAACACAATGGTATGATCAGGGTACACCGATCATGAAAAAAACAATGTCATGTGATAATCTTCTTTTTGTTGTGGGAGAAATCCACTAAAATAATGCCGCATAATTATGGTCACGTAAATGGTACACATTATGCCAATTCGTCCAGATATATGTCAGGGAGAGTATTCCCATTATTTTTTTAAAAAGGCCATTTTTGGTTATTAAAGGATTGTGTCCGATTAACTAAATGAGCATGGTGCTGTGTTAAAGATCGTATCCCAGCTAAAATTATCTCATTTTTCAGTCATGTCACATACATATGCGGAATGCCTCCCTTAAGATATCCCCTGAGTTTTAAAGCAATGAAGAATTTTCTCAACATGAAATAATCAAAATTGGAGTAATATTTTTTACTGTAGGTCGACACTAAAATGACCGGATAACATAAAATATTTTGGTATGTCATGGATGAGTGGTCACCTCTTTAGTATGGGTCAGTTCATGGCCCATTAGTGGCACCTTGTGTGTAACGGAAGCACTGCTACCATAGCCTAACCATGTGAACATAGCTATCAGGTTTCACAAGGACCAGCTGGTGGAGCCCCCTTCTGATACAGGCCTTACTTGTTAGAAACTTCACATAAATTTCCCGCCATAGAGGTAAAGTGTTTTGTGTCTACAAAGCTTCTGATCTTACTGACTGGGAGCACTCATACCCAAAAGGTATCTGTTATTCATTAGGGAAATAGGTAACATTAACCACAGTATGATTGATTTCTAACTTTCCAGCAGATCATTTTAGTGGAAATTGCATCTTTAACTTTTCATCACCATGTGTTTGGTGGTATTAATAATTATTAATTCATCCATGTATAACATCAATACATAAAATACTTTGCATTTGTAATATCATTCCCAGAAGTCACTTTAATAGAAGTAAACTAAATGATACGAGCTCAAGTGTCTGCTATTTTGCATGCGGATTATGGCATACATGCAGTTTCCTTCAACTGTCATTTAAATACACATGATATTTGTGCACGATTACATTCACATGTTAGATAAACAATTTATTAGCCAAACTGAACGCCCATATTACTAGAATCAGTGCAAAATAGACTTGATATAAAGATGGTGTCTGCCATTAGGGCCCCTTTAATGAAATGTACTTCTAATTAAATACTAGATCAATAATGCATGTTGATACTGCATGGTCATGTAATATAATAAGAATGGTATGTTGTTCAGAGGAACACATCACCACTGATTCAACTTAAATGGATTATTTGGAAGGGCCCCTCCCATCAATCAAATCTTGGTGTAAGGCTTAGCTATGCTGCTAACAGCCACGATTTATATCAATCCTTTAGCTTCTTTTATTACATTTCATTTCCATTATGGTTTCTGAATTCAGCACCCTTTAAATGACCAAGATCAGTTGCTTTTATCCCAGTTGTTCTTTGGTGGTTCCTCAGTGTAATAGGACCTGTTAATCTAAAATGATATGATCCACCATCATTACCACAGCTTTATCCCCACATACAGTTAGGTGTAAGATACAATGGACTTAACCTTACGGGTCAATGCATCTGAGGATGATTGTTTCATATGAATTATTCTCCATACTCCACACTATTCCAGAACTAGGGAAAGTCACATAGTATTACACATGCACACAAAAAAACGTACCTAAGGAAACTTAGTCAAAGTGACTTATTATTCTTAATTAGTACTTATGACTAACAAATGACCAAGGAGGTCTAAGTTATCTTAGTCACATTGATTACCCAAATTAGTTTCACTCTCCGAGCATAATCTTGAACAGGGTATCTGCTGGGAGTTTCAGGCAAGCTAACTTATCTTGGTCACTTTCACTAAGAGATCTTAGTCACTTTGACCAAGATCCGTTTGTAAATTTGACTAAGGGTAGACACATGGTGTTGCCTTTACACATCAGATGGCAGTGTGGCTTGAAACGTTTTTTTTTTCTGGTGGTTGTGTACCATAAATAGTTCAATGGATGTTAAAATTATGATGATTTTCTGGAACGACACATATTTGAGCTTTCAAATTTCAATCTAACATTACATTTGGAAAAATGTACCAAATAGGTTGACGCGTTGTCAAATGAAATAGGAATTCAGATGGAAACACCTATTCTGTGGTAATCTAGATAAATATAATCACATGTGAATTTGCTTCCTTGGCAAACCCAGAGTAACTTGGCTCAGGGGTTCTAAATGAATATGATGTTAGGTATTTCAAATACTTCCTAAATGAGGAGACTCTGATCTGTGGGGTGTGAATCCTACATAGAGCTTAACACAATCACCATTTGAATTGAATTAAAATTAGGTAGTGTACTCAGTCAAAACAACCAACAAATCCTAGTCAAAATCAGGCAAGCCAAGGCAAATTGCCCACTTTGTCTAATGGTTCGTCATATTTGACTAAGAAAAACAGGGCAATTAGACACAGCATTTTGCCTAACTATTGCTAGAAAGTTATTCGAAAGTTAGACAATTCAACTCATATTTGACTAACACTTAGAACTTTTTTTTCTGTGTGATGTTTGGCTTAACTGAATATCAAATGAAATTATTGGCAATACTGTGTCAAATGCCTATTGTCAAGAGCAGTTCAGAAAAATGTCCATCATGAACAGGTAAGCCTGGCTATTTTCCGATTGCAAGAGAATCACCGGGAGAGAAACTGGGAGGCCATGCTGAGGCATCCTAATAACAAGGGCCCATCCTGCATCCTCCCATAAACAAGGTCTGCAGCATCATCCTTGCGCTTTTAAAAATTGGAAGGTCATGATAACAATCCCCTTATCCTCACACGGAAGCCTGTACCTTATTCATGGTGCCTGTAGGGTCAATTTTCACAGAATTCTACTGTACTAACCCCCCCCAAAATAATGAACAGTCAAAATGGTCCAAATATACCTCTAAATCATAGATACAGTTGGTTTTCAAAGAATGTTGAAGAAAAAAGTTGATTTCCTTGGTAAATCTTTTTCTGAGAGAGGTAGAATAATTTAGGTGGAAATTCCTACCTTTTGGTCGTCAGGACACTCTGAACACATTTCTTCTCCTCCTTTTCAGAATTAATATATTTAACTGTTCTAACTATATCAGTAATTTACTGTTCACATGTACTTAACTCCCAAATATATAGGACATTTGATTCATGCACACCCTTTGCAGTAGCAGGACAGGGAAATGCTTTTTTGTCCTGGTGATCATATGTCCGGGCGAGTGACATTTGAGAGATATGTCATGTTTAGAGCTTGATTTTCTATATAAATAATCACACAGCTTCATGAAAATTGTAGGTCTGGACCATTTTAACCTGCTAATTACGGAAATTACATTTATAATTATGTCAGACATGTCCTTAGTATCATGAACTGTGCATTAAACCTATATACCACCTGAAAGTACATGCCAAGGGCATTGGCTTCCATATACTTGATAGTATTTGCCTAACCCTATATCCCTTTTATGCAGAACAGCAAGTAATGAACATTTTATGACTTAAAATTCACTTAAAATCCAGTCTAAGCTCTCCAGGGAAATTCCCATGGCAAAGGCAAAATACAAGAAATGTCAGATCCAACTCATTAAAGCTAAACTCGACACCTACTAGTGCAAGAAAAATTATATAAACTTACACTAAAAGCATATGACCAATGAGCAAGGAGGCCTGGAGGGAAAAAGAACCCTTGTGTCACTCGCCAGGACATCATTTCGATGGGTATATATGTTCCAGGTGTTGCCATAGCAATGGTTTTCATATTTAACTAATAATATTTTGTGAGGAGACACCCCAATACCTATACGCTTTCCACAAGATATATTTTTGTGATTCTCCAATGCTTGTTCTCAGACCCCTTCCAAGGCCAGAAGTCCCATTTCTATGAAAATCGACTGTAGGGGAGTTAACAAGTGAAAGGCGTGCCACCGTATATAATCCCCAAGCCTAGAGTTGCTCTTAAAGTTGGCACAAGACGTGAAATATATAGATTTTTCATTTTGGGCATATCTACAATCAGCCTACCTTACTGTATGCACTGTTGACAGCTGAACCAATTCTGAGAGTTTTAACCATGCTAATCTCAAAGAAATAGATGTCTAGAAATAACATGCTTCCAGCATTTTATCTCTGTTGACAAGCACTTAATTACATCAGCTTAGTGGTGCCACCTGTAGTTAGGAAATCAAACAGTGGTGTTCTATGGCAATGACACCTTCCCAAGGGAAGCCTGTAGGGTTGCAGACTGCTCAGTGCTGCAATGCTGGGACTCTGATGAGAACTATTTAACCAAAGCAGTTTACCATCCCATTAATGCAGTAAGCAGAGTCGAACATAGAGTTTCCAACTGTATATTATATTGACACCCATTCCTTACTATATCAAATACCATAAAATTAATTGGAAAGTAATGTATACATAATCCTCTGAGATAGAAATTAGCATAACATAAATCACGTCTTGTACCAGCTTTAATTGAAATAAGACCCACAGTGCCCTAAGTGATTGCGTGCATGGCCATGTTGCACCATCTAAGTCAACAAATATCACCAGCAGATACACATGTTTACCACTCATAGGATGTAGTTAGAATATCCTTCAGGTTTGATAATTGGAAAATCCGATTTCAGCCAGGGAGATGTTTACCATAATGTACTTAATACTTACCTTTTACTACTAGCTATAAAATGCACAAAAAGAATAATCAAAATCATATTAGCAATGATATGTTACAGAACGACACCTGTTGGACAGGTTGAATGTATGTAGTAGGTGTGCACCTCCCCTATAGTCAAACCCTAAGACACTGCTTTGTAATAGAATTTGGTATTTGTTTACTTATTGATATCACCAAATCCTACCTGCCACTGATGGATGGGTACTCAACACATGGTTAACATCAGGATCCGTTTCCGGTCGTCCCGGTCATTCATCTGCATCAGGTATATGTGTGTATACCAGAGCAGGAGATGGGCCGTACACTAATAATCATGTTCTCCTACTTGATTCCACTCTGAATCTATAGACCTGTAGCACATCCTGTGTCGGCAGGTCTGTGGTCAAACGTGTCAGGCTGTCCCCCAAGGAAGATCAAGGACCATAATCCATCGTTTTATCAACTCTTATGATCTATATATTTGGCTAACTTACCCCCAAGCTGAACATTAGAAGTGCACCTATGAGGGGAGATAGTCACACACTGGCGCTGTATAATAATATGGCTCCAACCCTTGAAGAGAGCATTTAATAAAAGGGGTAAGTATCATACAGATACATTGAAGAACTATGTTAGCCTTACACAAATTCACCTCCTTTGATAGAACACGAGATCACGCTTGGTTGAGGACATTATTAAGAGTGAATTGTACATCACAGATGTAATGGCCGAGAGATCGTAGTAGAGATATGTAATTATGAAGTAATTGAACAAACACTCAGAGACTCTAGGGGACAGAGCTGCGGCGCTGTTAGATGACCTGGGACAATAGCAATTGACTACAGGTACTTAGAGGCGCCTAGAGTGGGTGTGGAAGTTATCAGCCCATCCCAGAACGACCTGGAATAATAGCAATTCACTGGTACACTGGTACTAGTACACTGGTACATCACAGTCTTCATCATGGTTGACTGATTTCAGTAGCTGATCTATAGTAGAGGACTTTTGGCTGTTTTTGACATGACCTGCTGTCCCCCTCCTACATGATGTATATATGGCCGAGGAGATAAGTCTCTCGGCCAATTAGGTGACAATGGTATCTGCTACCCCTTTGGCCATCCAACAGTAAGAACATTAGTAAATTATATCAGAGAGAGCACAGTCTATTAGTAATGAACGACCAGGAGATCAAAGGCAGAGAGGAACAGATCAGGTATTGATCCTGATCCTAACCCATCATAGACTCACTATGACTTGCACTTTTCCTTATAAAATACTTGATAAATGGCTATTTGCCATTGGCAAATGAGGAAGGAAACCATAAGAAAAGTACAGTTGGTGGTGTTGATCTTGGGATGGGTTCGGGAACGAGATGGAGCATTAACTAGATGTCAACGGCTCACAATGTTAGGCCCATTTCTTTATGCTGTATTGAATGGGCAAGCTAAAGCTTATCACACCAGAGAGCTCCGTGGGGGAGATATAGGGCACAGTAAATTATATGCCTTTTTGGACGTTCATCCTATACAGGTACAAATACGTGTTGATGGCTTCATCACCAGCATATCCCCCTGAAGTTCACCCTTCAACATTACCACGGTTGAACACATGTGCAATATTCAGACTTAATTTTATATGCTGGGTTGCTGTAAGTACCGATAGGCCTACCTTATCAAAAACCACCACGGTATATGTTAGAACTGTGGGTAAGAGGTATACTCTGTCAAGTTCAAAATATACACTGTGCTCTGAATGAGTGCAGTACCAGTGTCCCCAACAGTAGCCAATGTCACTTCGTGCCATTTGCTAAACTGGAATACTCATAACATCATAACTATGAAATTTGTGTATGGCTACTTTCACTTATTGTATGACCTTTAGTATAACATATGATTTGGTATCTCCTCATTAGGTCGAATCCCACTACGTGAAAAATTGGTCTGTATTGTCTGTGATTCTGGATATCAGCAGACTTGACCTCTTGCCAATAATCAAAATCACAAGGGTTCTCCCCCAACCTCTGTCTTACCCAAATCCCACTATTAGCATATATTGAGAAGGAGTTCTCTGTGATTTTCATTACTGCACATACTAGCTGTTAGCTTTATTCACAAAGATAGAGTGTTTGATATCAAAATCATAGTTGTCTCTGAGTTAACTCTTTAGTTTACAATACAGATGTAGTAGCTTTGCATGCATAGATCACAAGCAGAACCTTCTTTTAACTACAGTATGTGGAACTTGGATCCTGATTTATCAATAACATATCTCTTGTGATTTACTAGAAACTCTTGTCTTACTCTAAATCACAGGGAATTTAAGTGTATCACAGAGACTTCCGGTCTCTTGTGAAGAAAATATCAAAATCTTTTGATGTGGTCCACTTCTCAAATAGCAACACCTTGGCAAGGCTCCGTGGCCATTATGACCCTTTCTAAGACGATATTACCTCCCCAATATCGGCTAAGGAACCCCATCTTCCTAAATCACAAGGATTTCCTGGTCATTTTCGCGTTGTGGGATTTGGCCTATTGGCAGAAAATGGAGCCACCATTCCTGTGATCACAGCGGCTGTACACCAGGATGTTCATATTGGTAATTTCTATCAACCTTATTATATACATGCCAGTCTTCAGAAGTAGATTCACCCCGAGTCAGCCACTTACGTGGAGTCAGCCTTGATCATCCAGTCCCTATAGTGGGACTGGAAGATTTCTTATTAAATCACTGCAATGCCTTCTTTAAAATGGTCCAGGATCCTGGACCATTTTCTCATGAAATGTGAAAGAATGTGTCAGATTATCCCATGTAAGGTCTTGGGGTGGTGATGCATGCTGTGGCTTGCCCTATGGGGGTGTGTGGTAGGGGGGTCCCTCATGTCTCATGTCGATTTTAAAAAATGGCCATGTCCCCATGTCAATTTTAAAAAAATGATCATGTCACCATGTCGATTTTAAGAAATTGTTCATGTCACCATGTCAATTGTAAGAAATTGTTCATGTCCCATGTCACTAAGCCATGTCGATTTTATTGGTCCACACCCATCCTATGGTGTGGAAAACAAGGTACAATGGAGCGTGCAATGGCAACCTGTGAAATCTCCTTAGGGGATGGGTACAGTGACCTCACTGATTGGTGCATTCCCCCATGTGCTAATAAATATTTATGAATGGAGCTTGTTCCCCTGTGACTGTACCTGTTGCAACTTCGATATTAGAACCAGCCAGCCCAATGGAACTAGAAAACATAGACTTAAGCTCTCCCAACTGACCTAACCAGGCAATAAATTGACAAGCAGCCAAGGGAGGGCATATTCTCTTGGCTGTAGGCACAAGGTACCTGTAATGAAAATGACATGATGGCCTTTTAGCAGATGACCTTTTAACAGGCACATTTCTATCAACATTTTTCATGTATATATCCTATGTATAAGTAGACTTTTGCTAGTGATAACTAAATGCCTGAATGTCCACATACAAAACAAATTTATGTAGTTGCCACATAAATTCTATATATACCTGTCTTCAATGCCCATAATAATAGGTAGATATTGTGTGTTTACTAGGGTTAGCATACAGTATGGGTGAGTTCTTTTCACCTGCTTCAACCTATTGCAACATCAGTGGATCCATAACAAGTCTCCCAGACTGTATATAGTACAGTCTGGGCACGTCTGAGACGGACATGGAGTCTGCACATCCTCACGGGGTCACAAGAATGCGATTGGTGTTGAATGAACGGTGATACATGTCATACGACTGGATAACATGTAGGTCATCCTATTATTGTGCTCTTTGCAGGGGTGGCCGAATCCTGGAATATATAGGACTAATTTAACGAGATTCTGCGATAGATTACATTGCGTATTATAGTGCACTTTGCTCTTTGGCTGATCATATGACAATCCGATTTCAGCATTAATACTTATACATAACAGGTGGGCGAGTGCTTCTAAAAGTCACTGTTACACAATGACTGATAATCATAACCTGGAGCTATGTTACCTTTAGACAAAAACGGCAAGCAAATCGGAACGCTATTAACAAGCATAAATTTCCGTATAGTGCATGCGTCTGGTACAATTTATCATTATGTTATGATCAGTCATATTCCTAGAATAAAGTGATTCTTGCTTTCTGTTGCTTGTGATTAGTGAGGGTAATGAGGGGAGGGAGATTACTTTTGATATTGAGTTGAGGCGTATACAGGAACTCTTAAGCTAACTATAAGCTACATTTGTGCACTACCAGGTAATTCGAAATTACAAATCGTGGAACAAGCTAGATATCTACAATAACATAATTGCAGGGTCCTTTAAGATGATAGGGACAATTAAATCGGTTATATAGGCCGATCCAAGGATATCAAGTGATGGGCATTCGCGGTGTATTATTTGAATTTTTTAAAAAAAAATAGTAACACATTGCCTCTTTAATGTAAGTCTAATCAGTATTACTAGGTAAATATTATTGTAGTATGATTTACTTCTCGCAAAATCTAATTTACTTTTTTCAGAGAATTTGAGGTGTATGCAACTTATAACATGTAATGTACTACCAGATGGTTCGATGTGTTGTTGTATCACATATGACTGATCTTGCAAATGAACCATCTTTCGAAACCGTTGTCTGATTACTAGCCTAGTGCAGAAGTTGCGATGCGATGACTCTGAAAACATAATTATGGGCGTGCCACCTACTTTGGCCCGATATAATTATAAATTATGTATTTTACAACATCGTGCACAAATTCAGGTAAACCATTATGTGCTGAAATGCTGAATATGATATATCTTGTGTTTTACATAAGTTGATAACCGATAAGCATCAACCAATGTTCAAGTTTAACGATCTCCGATAGATCATCACATATTTGATGATATATAGCATTGAATATTGACTATTTTGAAAGAAGTTTTGCTGAATGTACGGAACTTTAGTCAATAAAAGTCTCAACAATAGCAATATCCTAGTTAGTTACCGGGTGATTTATTCATCAAATTGTTCCGCAGTTCGCCAGGACTTCAAATCAAGTGTTTGGGAAAATGTCTAATAACAGCCTAATTAGTCTTTGTAGTAAAGAGTGGAACTTGCCAATGTGCCGTGACCAGGGTTCATAATTCCCAGTTCTTGAAGGATCAATGAGACAATTAAAATTCACATTGAAAGATCGACCTGCCAATAGCAAGATATCGTCATTTCATTGCTACAGTTCCATCATATTTCTACTATTCACGCTATTGCAAATTCAGGACATTCATCAATTCTTGTAAATTAAAACCAGATCCACCAATTGTATGATAATTAACATCATGAAATGCCTGATAACAGAGTCTGTGATCATTCTAGAGAACTTGTTTGACAGGTAGTGAAATAAAGTAGGACATACTGAATATTGACACTAGCAAATCGATCATAACACAGGGATTCCTGTCAATCTGGATCATTTCCAATTCCCCTCTGGCTGCGTCGCCCAAGAGCCCAAGGTTATCGATCTCACATGGATGTCTAGTGTCTGGTTAAAGCTATTAGAATGACTGTCTATTAGGATAACCCATGCCATCTGCTTGGTGCTGCAAGGGAGGCAGGACCATCCAGAAAAAATGGAATAAACAGCAGAAGAGTATGATATCAGTTTTCATCAATCGTGTGTTTTTAATGCAGTCGGCATATATACAATAACATCATTACTTCCCTTCCTAGACTCTAATGCAAGACATGCATCTCGGACAAATTACATGTCTGTTGACATGTTCTCCTCATTTGAGCTCCTTCAAGAGGGAGCAGAGGGATGCTGGGAATATTTCAGGACGATGCTACCACCAAAGAGTTACCAATCTTCTCATATGTTTCCCTGCCTCAGATTTAATTAATGTCAGATCTATTCAATGTACAGGTATATCAGTGTATAGAAAGTCTATAGGCTAGAGGTGAAGATTTCTGAAATAAACATTCAATCAGCACTAATAGAGAGAATATTATGGAAGCTTTGACATATTCTATCCTTTGGGAATTCCTCCCATCCTTCTCGGTATCAACAAATGGGAGTTAATTAAATGTAGGATATGATAATACGCATTAAAACGACCAACAACGTCGGGCAACGACAACAGACAGATTGGAAGCTTTGATGCTAATTAATGCATCAACATTGTATGCATTATGGACACGCCAGGCACGTATTCTGTCTTACTCTTTCTCTGTCTGTCTGCCTGTCTGTCTGTCTGTCTGTTGGGATGTGTGTCTGTCAGGCTGTCAGGCTGTCAGGCTGTCGGGCTGAGTCTCTCGGACTCCTAGATAATCCTAAATATCAAATTAAAACTAAGCGACTGTGTTTAGATACATTTGGGTAATTTTCCCGGCACTGACTTAGCCCTTAGGGTAAGCTGAACAGTAACGGCCTCCATCGTTGCCGATTGGCACTGCTGCACGTCCTGCCAGAGGGGGCTTCCCATTTTAAAGATCATATCCCAGCTACAATATCTCATTTTTCAGTCATGTCACATATATATGCGGAATGCCTCCCTTAAGATATCCCCTGAGTTTTAAAGCAATGAAGAGTGTTTCTCAACATGAAATAATCAACATTCGCGTAATATTTTTTACTGTAGGTCGACACTAAAATGACCGGATAACATAATATGTTTTGGTATGTCATGGATGAGTGGTCACCTCTTTAGTATGGGTCAGTGCATGGCCCATTAGTGGCACCTTGTGTGTAATGGAAGCACTGCTACCATAGCCTAACCATGTAAACATAGCTATCAGGTTTCACAAGGACCAGCTGATGGATCCCCCTTCTGATACAGGCCTTACTTTCCCGCCATAGAGGTAAAGTGTTTTGTGTGTTTACAAAGCTTCTGATCTTACTGACTGGGAGCACTCATACCCAAAAGGTATCTGTTATTCATTAGGGAAATAGGTAACATTAACCACAATATGATTGATTTCTAACTTTCCAGCAGGTCATTTTAGAGTTGTTCCCTATATCCCATTGATGATGTGAAATACGGAGCTCCTATGTTAAACCTGCGGGACATCCGTATTCCACTCCCTTTAACATGAAATAAACAACTTGTATACTTGTATTACAAGTGCTGAGTGCATGAAGTAGCTGTGGGTATTACTGACATGGGGATATTACTATCAAAGTGCAGCGGATTTAGAATATGTAAAAAAGTTACTGGTAATTTTCTACATTGAGCCCTTCTTAAGGACCTTCATCTCTTACCAAATATGCAAATGCAGTATATATGTTTTTTAAGGTATGATACTTCCTTTTGAAAGTTTAGTCCATGATCACCAAATTATACAAAATAGATGGGATGGAAGATGATATTAAAGTTAGAGGTGTTTGGGCTCAATTTACAGACCTTCTCCAGGCTAAGATTAAAGAAAAGGAAGGACAATGGAGGCAATTTCGTGTTGTTTTGTACAATTGCAGGCAGGGCCTGGAGCCTACCAGAGACGAACACATGTGCTTGGCCATAACAAACATTTTTGTAGGGGGTGGGGGCGGTTAAGCCTAGGTGTCTGAAATATTGAGAGACCGGGGGTTTATTTCAATATAACTGACGGCAGCGAAGTGGCTATACTGTTATATGAGGCCTATATATTGTCAACAAGGCTCTAAACTTTCCGTTTATGATTTAGATTGCGTTCCTGTGAACTACAGGTCAGTGAGTAAATAATAGGGTGATCGGATTGCACCAATCTTTGCAAATTAGACAGTTACTATTTTTATATATATATGTTTATTCAGTTTTGATTGTACATAGGATAGGCTATGCACCCTTAGGTCATGCCTGCTGACTATGTTTATAATCATTGGAAAAATAGACCTCTATTCTACCTGTTGTTTAATAATCTGACGAGGGCATTATTTAAAGAAAATATGATTACTTTGTGCTGACATTAATATTTTAATCTGATCATCTCTTCCTTTAAACGTACGCTCATTCCTCCTGTCTGTAAAAACCCAGCCTTTCTCGTAAATTCGGTATGACCAATCCTATGTGAATTTCCACTTCTATACTTCAAAAAGCCAAATCAATTAATTTTACGAAACCTACTGATGTAGTCAATAATCAAAATGTATGCCGAAGAACGATTGAAATACACATTGAACTTGCTTGGAGGCATTAGACATGAATTTGAATTGCTTTGGCATATATTCTAGTGGGGACACTTTCTTTCCTTTCATCTCTCCCTGCATATATAAGATGGAGCAGGTTAGGTCTAAGACCTAAAAGACCCGAGTTTTTAATGCAATTTTCAATGCTATTTTCAATTCAATTTTCAATCAGATATTAACAAATATCATGCCACCCCTAAAGAGTTAACTGTGCAATGGGGCATCATGTCACCCCTAAAGGGTTAACTGTGCAATGGGGCATCATGCCACCCCTAAAGAGTTAACTATGCAATGGGGCATCATGCCACCCCTAAAGGGCTCATTGCTGAAAAGTTGTGACAAAGTACTGACATATATTGACTGATTGCTGACAAATTGTGAGTAAATACTTACATGTATTGACTAATTGCTGATATATAGTGCCTAAGTACTGACATATTGACTAATTGCTGACACATAGTGAGTAATTCCTGACATATATTGACTAACTGCTGACAAATAGTGCACAAATAGGCCTCATGCTACCCCTAAAGGGCTAATGTTGAATTAATGTACCATGTCACCCCTAAAGGGCTTACTGTGCAATGTGGCATCATGCCATCCCCTAAAGAGTTAACTGTGCAATGGGGCATCATGCCACCCCTAAATGGCTAACATTGCATTAATGCATCATGTCATCTCTAAAGGGCTAACTGTTCAATGGGGCATCATGCCACCCCTAAAGGGCTAATGTTGCATTAATGCATCATGCCACCCCTAAACGGCTAATGTTGCATTAATGCATCATGCCACCCCTAAAGAGTTAACTATGCAATGAGGCATTATGCCACCCCTAAAGGGCTAACATTACATTAACGCATCATGTCATCCCTAAAGGGCTAACTGCAATGAGGCATCATGCAACCCCTAAAGGGCTAATGTTGCATTAATGTAGAATGCCACCCCTAAAGGGCTAACTTCCCATCAATGCATCATGTCACCTCTAAAGAGTTAACTGTGCAATGGGGCATCATGCCACCCCTAAAGGGCTAATGTTGCATTAATGTAGAATGCCACCCTAAAGGGCTAACATTGCATTAATGCATCATGTCACCTCTAAAGAGTTAACTGTGCAATGGGACACCATGCCACCCCTAAAGAGCTAATGTTGCATTAATGCATAATGCCACCCCTAAAGGGCTAACGTTGCATTATTGCATCATGTCACCCCTAAAGGGTTAACTGTGCAATGGGGCATCATGCCACCCCTAAAGAGTTAACTGTGCAATGGGGCATCATGCCACCCCTAAAGAGCTAACATTGCATTAATGCATCATGCTACCCCTAAAGGGTTAACTGTGCAATGAGGCATCATGTCATCCCTAAAGGGCTAACGTTGCATTAATGCATCATGCCACCCCTAAAGAGCTAATGTTGCATTAATGCATAATGCCACCCTTAAAGGGCTAACGTTGCATTAATGCATGATGCCACCCCTAAAGGGCTAATATTGCATTAATGTACCATGTTACCCCTAAAGGGCTAACTGTGCAATGTGGCATCATGCCACCCCTAAAGAGTTAACTGTGCAATAAGGCATCATGCCACCCCTAAAGGGCTAATGTTGCATTAATGCATAATACCACCCCTAAAGGGCTAACATTGCATTAATGCATCATGTCACCCCTAAAGGGTTAACTGTGCAATGGGGCATCATGTCGGCTATGTACATGTAATCAAACAGGCAATGGTCCGTGCTACTCACGGCGTTTATACCAGCCCTAACAGCGTTCCTATGTAGGCTATGTACATGGAATCAAACAGGCAATGGTCTGTGCTACTCACAGCGTTTATACCAGCCATAACAGCGTCCCTATGTAGGCTATGTACATGTAATCAAACAGGCAATGGTCCATGCTACTCAAGGCGTTTATACCAGCCCTAACAGTGACTAACTACAATAGTGTAGGGAGTATTGCGTGCAGGCAATCCACTTGTGGCATGGGTAGACCTACCATAAATAGTCCTACAGTTTATATGATTCCAATAGAATTTACAAATTATTCCAAACCAATTTGCAATGGTCGATTTATGGTGCACATTACCCCTTTCCAAAACCTTCGGCGAAAACGTGTACACTAGAAGTAGACCCGAGTTTGGATCTCGGGTCTAATAAGCAGTTAATAGCGCCTGTATAAGTGGCCCAATGGGAATATTCCAAAGAGTCCCAGAGAAAGACGGATCTAGACAGCTCCAACAGTCTGTTCAAAGGACCCTTGTCAAGAGTGTTGGCATTCATTCCTTCAGCTTAGACATAAAGGTTTAATAGTCTGCAATGTTGTTATGGTCGCTGGCCGGTTTGGTTTAAATTGGAGAGAATGTTGCTAGTGCTGATATAATGCTCCTTATCATGTGTATATGTAGTTGTCAAGGATACAAAGAAAACAGAGGATCTCGAGCTTGTTTCTGAGATTAACATTCAAATTTGGGTAACCTGTATTAGGGTCATAGAGTTATTTGCACATAATATTTCTAACCAAATTCTATTGAAAAGTGCTCTTATAGAACTTTGCAACATCATTCTCTAAGACATTTATTCGAAATCTATTTATGAACCTATTGTACCAGGCATATGATCAATATGGTTGAAATTGAAAATATAAGGAAATGGTCCTGTTGGCGTGTGAATTGTATTGCTTCTGCTGTACTTTTCCAGGTGTACAGTCAGTTCCAACATTCTCCGATTGGCATGTGTATGTAGGCTTTAAAGCTGGGGGAGAGATCTCACAAGCACTTGTAGGCACTGTTTTGACCACTATTGCTTGGGATTTAGTGATTTGTTTTCACTGCAGCGTATAGTCTAACAGTGCAGTCCTTCTAAACCCTTCATGATTCTGTACACTGAAAGCCCTAAGGTCGTCAGACTGACGATACCCAAATCTACAACCTTAGGTGATCAGATTGAGTACCCAGGGTATCCAACCTGATGGGTTTAGGTCCACATACTCACCCATGGTAGTCACACTGATTACATAATGTTGTAAGGTTGACAACCTTGGTGCTAACTACCTTAGGTCCTCAATCTGACTACCCAAAGCTGTAGATTTGGGTATCGTCAACTTGAGCACCTAAAGTCCTCAGCGGTGAAGACCTTCAGTTGAAAACTGAAGGCTTGATCATCAAACATCATGAGTGGCACATACCTGCCACCTTGTGAGTTTGATACATATTGTCAACAGAATGCCATAGACTCAAACTGGGGAGAGGTAGACTGAGGGATTTCACTCTTTGTAAGGTGCTGCCCCCTGTCTGTACCTCTTCTGACGACTATAGGTCCTCAGTCTGACGAGTTTAAAGATCTGCAGGGTTTTCAGTGTATAGTATCAGCTCCAGACTGTCCATGTGACCATGATCAGCATTTGATAGACTCACTCTCTTGTTATTGGTGATGGAAGTCAATGTATCACAGCTTTGACTATGGTAAATGTTTACTTCACTTGTAAATCACAGGTTTCCTGAACTCTCACGAAGGCACGGAGTTCAGGTACTGGGGTATTGAATGATGTCTGCCTTACAATCAGAGGGTGCAACTCTCTTCCGTGCCAATCGTTGTAGTACTTTATATATTTCGTTTTCCCTTAGGGTAGATTAACCTAAAGACGGCCACATACATTGAAACGTCCACCCCCCCCCCATTATTAGGCATAACATTGGGTTTGCTACTGAATTAACATTACTAACTGTTAGATTAAATGCTCATCAACAATTCCACAATTCTAATGCAGGGCTAAATTTTTTTTTCATGGCAACTTTGTGGGGTGGCCGTCTTAAGGTATGTGGCCATCTTTAGGCTAATCTGCCCTATGCAAGTTTGATACAGGAGACACCTGGTGTCCTCATGTTGAGTTAATAATCCCAGCCAGCCACCTCAAGGTGATAATGATAATGCATCGGACCAGGGGGGGGGAAGATTTTACTTTTAGCGGATTCAAGATTATCAAAGCTCATGGTATCTCATTTCAAAGATGGTGACATTAACTTTGCACATTGGTTCGACCCCAGACATCATTTTCGCCTACTCAGGTCATTATATAAACCTCCAAATGCTATGTGATAATGCCTATGTAATTTGGATATGGCCCTATCAGATAGTATCGTGGGCTGGTGAAAACGCTGCGAATGGAGTAAGCCTACACTCTTAGAAATAAACTGTAAATTTACGGTGAATCACTGGCAACAATAAATGCCAGACTTTCACTGTTATTTTACGGTCACCATATTTTGCTATGATATTCACTCTCTACACCAATGTAGGTTATAAAGATATAGATGTCCAAAATGACCACACAATATATCCTACATACATTTTATACTATAGCAGAGGAAATGCAACTCTTACCTATGTGCATAGTGGTTTGCTTCCTCCAGTGTCTAACTCTCAACTGACATGTATAACCACATGTGGCATCCCCCCCCCACCACCACCACCACCACCTCTCCGGTCGCTGGGGCAACAGCCATAGGGGACTGATGGAGGGTGTGTGTGTGTGGGGGGGGGGGTTGCAGTAGTTGTATTAATCTTTCTCTTCCTAACGGCATGCATGCCTCCCAAAGCTTATAAAGATGGAATTACATTAAACAATTACCTCAAGGAAATATAGAAGTATACATCAAGAATTCATATAGAAACTCACATCATCTTGTGTTTGCAAATTACTTTGACTTCAAAATTTGTGCTAGTTTTGACTTTCTATAAATGGTCTTGTGATTCCCCCTTATTAATGGAAATTTTATATAATCAAATGAGGTTAATGTTAGATGACCCTAACATTGTATATCACTGTAAATAGTGGATAATCACCAGACTTTCACTGTTTAAAAAAAAAAACAAACAGTGTTTCATCGTATAGGTTTACAGACTTTCACCGTAAATTGGAAGAAATTTTACGGAGAATTATCGTAAAAGCAACAGGGATTTTTTACGGTGTATACTAGAGTGAGGGATAACAGATGGTTGTGTTGGCAAGGGCAGAACGAAGATTGTTACATGCTCCTAGCTGCAACGGCGAGCTTATCCCCTCAGTCTTAGTTCTAATCGCCTAATCATACTGGCTGTCCTCCAATTAGCTACCACTGTATAATTGATGTGCTCTGGTGGCGGTATGCTGCTTGTGACCTTGCGCTCCCGTTCATACACTAAATGGTAAGTTTGGGAGCCTGACAATATTGACGTGGGATTCTTGTAATCGCCAAGCCATGTATAGAATAAGGGATATGAGAAAAATACTGACACTCTATCCCCAACCCTCTGCTCAATCCCAAATGCAAAAAGGAGAGGTACCACAACATAAGGCTGCACCAAGTCATATCAGGACCGAGTTCTTATTTTTTTTAACAGCAAGGTGGACATTTTCATGCAGTGCCTGCAAGAAGTCTATATCTATCAGGTTTGTGTATATCATATATTGAGATGTAAGCATCGGTGTCTAAATAATGGATGACTGGCATTATTTTTCTATGAATATCATTCTGTGGGATATGTGATGGGCAATTATTTAAAATCACCATGGAGGTCCATACATCAACATTCGGCCCATCGGATCCGATCTCTATACGAATGGTGTAGTATATAAATATTCATATATATTGTATAAACAATTATTAAATAGCAATGTTTTATCATTTTTACTGCACTGTCCTAAGATTTTAGAAGTGGCTTTAGCTTTGGATTTAAGTCCTGCATATGCAGCCGTGAGAACAGTTTTCTCTATAGACTCGGGTTATTGTGAGTTTTTCGTCACAGGCGAGTGACATAACAAATACACCAACATCTCGTATTATTGAGGATTAGTAAAGATGTACAAAGAGCTCAATTTGTTAGGTACTAACTGGTGAACCATAGTCCCCTTTTTTCCTGATCATTTGACAGCCCCCCCCCTAAAAAGCTGCACTGTTTTTACAGCCCCCCCCCCTAATTTTCATTTTTACAAAGAGTCAGTTCCCTCCCCATGTTTTGGCACCCCTGAGCGTTGAATTGTGGGCAATCTTGAGATAAAGATAAGGAATATAACATTTCTGGGATAACTCCCCCCCCATCTGGATTTCTAAGGGAATTTACAGCCCCTGTTTCTTGACTTTCAGGTCATTCACAACCCTCCTTTTCCCCCTTCGACAGCCACAGCCCTCTGGGGGCCCACACCACAGTTGATACACAGACCTAGACTGAGTGCCCCCCCCCCTGGATAAGGTGTACCCTGTTAGAATGAGTTCATTTACATGCTCCCACTTGTAAATGTAACAGATTTTTGGAGCAAGGAATTTGCTCAAGGTAGAAAAACAAGCCTCCTTTTAACAGGGTCGTCTACTAGCCAAGTGTACGTTTGCCCCTTCCTCTTGAATGCTTCAAAAGTTGTCGATCCCATAATTTATACATCTCCTGGTTGAATCATGTTGAATACTAAACATCGATTGCTTTTTGACAGTTGTAATCTAGTGGGGAATACACATGAGGCGTTATAAACAAGGGGAAAGATTTTGATGAGAGGCCAATGCCAGTAACCAATAACAGAGCTAGCAAAAACTTCGATAACAATGCTATATGCCTAAGCATCATCTATTTATCTATGCATGCATAGTTCTAACCACTTTATCGTAATGGTTTGTCCACACTGAAAACCTTTGAGGTTAGAAACTCGTCAACAGTGACGACTTTAGGTCCTCAGGTTGACAATACCTAAAACTACAACCTTAGGTCGTCATTAGGTTGTCATAGGTGATGACTTTAGGTCGTCCTAAAGTCATCACTTTAGCTGAGGGTAAAGGCTGTATTGTTCTGGTTAGAAATTACATACATCATATAGCATTGTCTTTCAGGATATCATTAAATTCTTTTTTTTAGATTATCCCCTTTAGATCTCATCCCCTCCTCCATTAATCAGTGTTTATAAATGTTTCCAGCCCACTATCATGGTTCAGTCTACATTATACATGTAGTACTGTGTGAGTACATCATCTACTTGTACTATATGTTAGGGACACTTATTGAAGAAGGGGTTATAATATAGCTGTTTTCATTAGACAGGTGTAGACCAGGATCGTTTACCTTCTTTTCTACATTTCTACTCGAGCAATCACATCTTTTACAGGTACAATTGTATCAAATGATGACTATATCCTGCGGTTCATAATAGACTATAAAACAAGTAAAATGTATAGATATGAACCTATATACACCCCAGGGTACAGCATATTTATTACAGAAATGCATATATAGTGGGGACCTCTTATGGGACACACACAAACTAGTATTGAAGCCAGGGTGGTCAGTATGATGACTTAGGGTCTTCATACAGGTGTGATGACCTTCTGATGACCCTAAAGTCGTCATATATGACAACGTTCCAATAGCGGCAGGTTTTCAGTGCATGAAAACTGCCGTGTCTATTTTGTTGAGTTAAGTGCTCTTAACAAAATATTAGGATATATCATTAGCCTTGAGGTTGTCCAAAGTAATTATTCTGTTTACCAATAATAATTAGGAGAGGTATATGCCAGGGTGTATGTCACCGCGTCAAAGCAAAGCCGCATTTATGATGAGGGGTGATGTAAGGTCACAAAATGGGACACAAACACAGACTAAATTGTGGAATTGGTAATCATTGCAAGGTAGACATTTTACGTGGAAGGAGTTATTTGTGTATCTGGTAGTGTCTTTGTGTGTAATCTCAGCCATTTGTTGCCAAAAAGAAAAGTTCTGTTTACTAAATCAAGCTGATGTAATGTAAATATTGCAGACTTTCACATTGGGGAGTGTCTGCAATTCAATATAAGACAGGACTATGATTTTTACAGGACAAGACCCTGAGGCTGAGACTGAGATGTCACACATACTGATCAACTAAGGGTTTGTGCCCCTGTTCGTAGGGGTTGTTATACTTGGACAGTCCTCGTACAATAACCCCTATGAACAGGGGCACAACCCCTTAGTTGATCAGTATGTGTGACATCTCAGTCTAAGCCTCAGGTGTGGAGTAAATATAAACAGAACATAGGTAACTCACTGTTGTTACAAATGCCCCCTCAAATCTCATGTTTATCATTTAAAATCTCATGTTTACAATTTAGGGCTATTGACAGCCTATAACTGAGACACTGTCTGGGTAACTTTTCATGAGAATGGTCCAAAGAATCACGCAGTCTCCACTATAGTCGCAAAGAATGGTTGTAGATAATGGACAGCCATGAGACAAGGGACCTCCAAAAAAAAGCTATTTTGAACATAAAGTCATAAGCTTTACAATGGTGTATCACATTAGTCTATACCTTCAGAAGTTTTTAAGACATGTAATTATAAATATGGGTGCCCATCATCCTATTCTCATAGGGAATAGGCTCTATATAATTAATTATGAGATATTAATTGAAATTAGCATAATTATGCTAATTAGCAAATAATGCTACAATTTCAACATTTTTAGTCATACCGTAATGGCCCGTTTAAGCGCCGGGGTCTCAAATAAGCGCTGGTCTCATAAAAGGGCCGGGGGTACAAGGTCACTGAAATCATTCTTAACCACTAAAAACAGTTTTCAAATAAGCGCCTGTCTCGTATAAGCACCGGGGTACAGTGGGAATGAAATCAATGAGCGCCCGGGCGCTTATACGGGCCATTATGGTAACTTTGGATCTAGAAATGGGATTTATTATCTCTGTGAGAAAATTAATCAAAGGGATTCTTTGATTTTTCAATTTGGAACGGAATTTATGTTACCATGGCAACCAATATCAACAAATACAGTCATTTTGGCCCTAAAACATTCTTTTTGCATTCGAAATATGGAATGTTTTGAATGAAAATAGAATCCATCATCAAAAAGTTCCTTTAATCAATTTTTGTTCAAATTTTCACCTATTTAGCCCTGTAGGGCCCCCTGGTGGTCAAAACCAGTACTAAAATCCCCAAGGGAGGCTCGATCATTTCCCTGTGTTGATCCACATTGTATAGTGTACCGGTACCTGAAAGATTGGCGTTGGGGCACGTATATATCGGCCTTACCTTGTGAATAGTGAGTGCAGCTTTGTGAGTAGTGTGAAGTGATCTGACCTTGTTGTGAACTAAGAGCCATGAAATCGCTCCATGAACAGCAGCTTGACCCCAAGGCTCTATTGTATAAGTACTCCCATAGATAAAGGACCTAGAGCCAGCCAGAACCTTGTAAAGATCGCTTTTCACCTAATGTCTAAGCCTGCGCTAACGAGGACATCGAGTTCCTGTGTTAGTGTGTGAGCTAGCATTCGTTTCCAGGGCGTTAACTTAACTGTTCAAGGTAGCTACTGCCTCGTGACATATACCCCATTGTTCTGTGACGTGATGGCATGCTTCACTAAACCACTTGTACCCTGGATGATGTATAGGGTAGCTCATCTCATAATTTAGTTTGTCAGTTGTTTGTGTTACACTGTATAGGGTAGCTCACCTGGTAATTCAGTTTGTCAGTTGTTTGTGTTACAGTGTCTATGTCCCTACCATTGATGGGAAGAGTGTAAGTATACTACAATGCGTGGGTTAAAAACAAGTTTTCTCGTGACAAGGAAATTAGCTTGATAACCTAAGAGCCCCCTTATTATTTAAAAGGAATAGAAATTTTATGGGTAAAAAATGCTCCTCGCTTTTAATGTATACCTACATCTCCCTGTCCTATAATGTTTACCAGTCTCACCCGGTCGGGATTCTAGGGAATACCTCTCTCATGTATGGGGATGATGGTCCCCATTTTCTGGGGAAGATTACTATGCGAGGTACCTGCCTACAAATAAGCACTACAGCAACCAGCGGAAAAATCTTCTTTTACCCACAAACGCTAGGTGCCAGAGACGATTCACACTAGTGGTCGAGCTGGGGCCAGATTGAATGTTTACTAGAAAGGTCTTGGGTACGTGGAATTGACCAGAGGTTTGTAATTAATCTATTGTCAGTGCCTGCTGCTTGAGTCTCTTAGAAATATATTTCTATCCCGTGGATTATCCACAGATATTAAGTTTCAGACTCTTAATGCACATTCTACAGGAGAAGGAAGGTAGGGGGTTGAGTGTAGAATATACACGTCAAAACATATTCACCTATGTAGTCTAACACAGCCATTCAAAAGAGGCTCATTGCAGCAGGCCCAGTATACAGCATAGACCATAGTTGTAGACATTAAAAGCTGCTTACGAAATCTAATAACTCCAGATGACTAAGCCCCCTTTAATCCTGGATATATCATTATATGACTCATAGAGTAAGACCCTTTTTGAACTCCCAAGCACACGATACATTTTATTAGCATGTATTAGCCACTAATAGAAATACTCCGCCAATTATCAGACTTGGGCTGAGATTCTGATATTGATATGGGTTAAATGTGAAATGGGTGAACGTTACCTTTATCAAATGCGTACCAAACATAGACAAATAAAGCCGTCGCAGAGAGTCATTTGATCCTCGCTATGTGACTCTTGACCCCTAAATTCGACATGGTAACATATATCTTTTATGGAAGTCTGCATATGACATGGGTATCAGTGCGATCAAGGAAAAGTCATATTTTCATTTCCAGGTATTTTTGGCACCACACTATGGGTATATGGGACATATATGGTTCTTATAGGCCAAATCCCACAACGTGAAAATGGTCAGGAAATCGTTGTGAAATAGGATATGTGGGTGCTTAGCCGATATTGGGGTGGTAATATTGTCTAGGGAAGACCTATAAGGCTAATAATCCCTGTCAAAGTGCTGGTATTTAGGGAGTATAGTACATCAAAAGTTTTTGATATTTTCTTCACAAAGGGCTTGAAATCTCTGTGATAGACTCAAAATCCTGTGATTTAGAAGAAAACAACAGTTTCTAGGAAATCAGAAGAGGTGTGTCTTTGATAAATCAGGAGCCAAGTTCCACATACTACAGTCATAATGGGGTTCTGCTTGTGATTTATGCAAGCTACATTTGTTTATGCTATGCAGGAGACCATTGCAAACCACAGAAAACAGTCAGAGACAACTGTGATTTTAATATCAAATACTCTATCTCTGTGAATCATTCTAGCAACTCATCTGTGCAGTAAAGAAAATCACAGAGATTCCCCTGCTACTATCAGCTATAGTCGGATTTGGAGTGGTAAGAAGTGCAGTGAGTACCCTTGTGATTTAGGAAATTGGTAAGAGTCCAATGTTGCCGATATCCAGAATCAGACCCATTTTTCACGTAGTGGGATTTGGCCTTATATGTGATTTGGTACATGGGGATTTAAGTGACATCTGCATTTAGTAAAATTGACATGTGCAATGGGGTCCGCTCACTCAGGCCCCCACTATAGAGCCTTGCGTTACCTTTATCAAACCCCACTACTAGCCAATATTGGAAGGGAAATGTCTGTGAAATTCATCACTGTACTGAATAGTTGTTACTTTTAGTCACAAGTACAACATTCTTATGACTATAGTGTGTGGAACTTGGGTCCTGATTTATGAAAAGATAACACACCTCTTGTGATTTACTAGAGCTTTTTGTTTTCCTCTAAATCACAGGGAATTTCCGTATATTACAGAGATTTCTGGCCTCTTGTGAGGAAAATATCAAAAGCTTTTGATGTATTCCACTCCTGAAATAACAACACTTTGGTAAGGATTCTTAGCCATTATAGGACTTCCTTAGACGATATTACCACCCCAATATTGGCTAAGTAACCACATATCCTATATCACAAGGATTTTCTGGCTATTTTCGCGTTGTGGGATTTGGCCTTATGATAGCTATTTAACCAGCCTTCATATGGTGCACTAAGTCGAGGTCAGCAGGGGTTCATGCCCGTGTTGTGACCGGTGGAGGCCGGTCATAACACGACAAACAACCATGACGTAACTGCAGGACGCAGTGATAAAATGGCAGCGTCAATGACGGCAAGTCTCCTCCATACAGGCGTCAGCTGGCCCATATAGAATGGATTGATTGCTGGCGTCATGGCTTCATGTTCTGATATCAGACTACCGGGTACTGAGTCTTGATGATGGGTCAATAAATATTACATGCAGTTAAGATACAACCCCCAGCTTGAACCCGCAATTGCAATTTACCATTGGAGGGCCCACAACACTGATTGGGACACAGTGGGAAGTAGTCAAGCCATGTACGTATGTTTCCTGTATTGTAGGCTATAGACATAAAAAGCTATGTATTTGATTTCCACATTTCCACATTTGACCAAAGAGCAGATGCAAATATAGAGGGGCTCTGCACGGCTAGAGCCCCCGGCCGTGTCTAAATTTTTAGAAATGCCTGTGTATCTATGTTAATCATAAGAAATACCCACTGGCACGGTCACCCGTCGAATTGAAGTCTCAAGAAATCCCCATGTCCTATGTCACTAAGTCCAAAAAGTGTCCATGTCACCATTGCAAAAGAGACATTTATGAGAATATCTGACCTAAAAGTCTGAATTCCTGATTTCGTTAGATCGTTCTCTGTCGTAATATATATCTGTGCTTAGATATAATAGTTCTTACCGAATTGACAGCAGAGATGTCCATGGTAAATCCTTAAGACTCGAAAGATTGCTCCCACGAAGGCACGTCTGATTTGGTGGGTGGACAGTTGAGGACAAAACAACACAGGAGGGCAAGCTCCAGTAATTGTCCTGTCACATCATAAACAAACAGCGCTCACCACTCACCAACGCTTACCTGGTTGATAACGATAAAGGGTGTTCCCTGGTGGACCTTGTCAATCACAGCTGTATGCTATCACAAATGCCACATGTATAATGGTACTCCATCATGGTGTAGGGTTGTGGTTTATAAGATGGTATGGCATGTATCCTTGCTCCTGTACGGTTATAACAGTAGTCGCTGCTACTGGCCCATGCTGAGCCTCCCCATTTACTGGCTTCATACTGCGCGCTTGGTCCCAATCTGTTATGTGGACCCAGTCACAGCTACATCTGTTACGTATGGTAGCTTAAGTAGGCTTGTTAGTCGTATTCTTAATGCCTGATTGCGACCGGAGCCTGTCCCTAGAGTTCTGCATGGGTGTCGAGGGGTTAGCCTCCGGCCCATGCACTCTAAACCAGAAAGTACACACATCTGCGTTCCTCCATCATAAAACTACCCCAACATCCCACATCCAACTGTGTAATATTGCCTGAAATGACCCTTAACTTTGGAAAACAATGAGCAGATTGAATTACACTCTGTCTGCATTGCATTCACAGCCTATAGGTCTCGGCATGGAAGATAAATAAAAAAGTGCTTTCGTGGATAGTCGTCCTTGAAAAAATATCGATATGGATGTGGATGTGGAAACTTACCATTAGCAACTTTAATAATAATGTTATACCAAAGAGCGATGCAGAGGTCGATGCAGCCATACTCAGTTACCACATGCAAGCTCGTGTTTTCTCAACAATTTCAAAAATTTGATTTGTCCATGTGCAAATCACAGATTGCAATACATTGTGATAAAGGATTAAAGATCTAACAGGAGATCCTGATAATGAAAATCAACTAAGTTATACATAGTGCTTTGGGGCAATAATTCACGTGGAAGGACATCAAGGGTCTTAATTATCTAAGCTAATGAGCTATTGCTGAGTAATAAGTCCTTTCACCACTGAGGTAAAAACCGCCTTGGTGCCATAGAAAGCCACCATAAGGCACCATCGGTCAGCCCATCTTCTAGGATATGGAGCCTGCTACAGAACAAATGATGTAAATGAAATATAATATTGTTCTATAACGAGTCCCTGGTGTCCACATGATATCAAAATCAAATGAATTGTTTCCATACTGTAATCTCAACCGAGTATTAGTCCCCTTTATTTTCAAGGTGTGTCCAGAATATATGTAAGAGAGGTAAAGACATAATCACCCTTTTCTCGCTCATTAGTTCCATACTTCTGAAGGAGTTTGGAAGATTTCTAAATTGCTAAATTAAGATAATAATAGATAAACGGGACTCGAAAGGGTGGTCTTTGCAGTGCATGTGACAGCATGTGGTGCGTGAAACTTCAATCGTGCTTCACCTGGAAATATGTGAGCCAGCAAGCAGAAAGGACAGTTACTGCGGGATTTAGTACCAGATTTAGCCACCAGGGGGCACCACTATGGACTAGAATAGGAAAAGTATGACTAAAACTGTTATAGGCTACTTTATTATGGAGAATTCAATGGTTTTTGATAAAATGTTCTATTTGGGGTGGAAAGGTTCCAAATTTGGCATGTAAAATGAATGTTTTTGGGCCAAAATAAGCATTTTTGTTGATTTCTGTTGCCATGGAAACATGATTTTCATTCTAAATAGGAAAATAAATGATTCCATTTGAAGGAACATCCCACAAGGTTTACTATGGCGAAAACAGAATGAAAATACCATTTCTAGATCAAAAGTTATGGGCAAAAGAATAAAAGTTTATACGAATTTAGCTAATTAGCATAATTATGCTAATTAGCTATATATCTCATGACCAATTAGACATAGAGCTTATTAACATTCTTGAAATGGTCACACCTACCCATATCTAGCAAGCCATTCCTCCAAAACTAACAGGAGTATCTTCTCATGCTATGTATCACTGTAAAGCTAGTGATTTGAATTTTAAAGTTAACTTTTAGCACGGAGCACCCTTTCTCCTTGCCTCTACACATATGTTCAGGTATATATAATTTTCTTTTTTTTCCAGCATATGCATAAAATAGAATTTATTTCTACAAGCTACAGTCTGTGTTTCCTCCGTATCAAATATCTAACTAAAACGCTTTTTTATAGATGTTATAGGATGGGTACGCTCACACAAGGCGGCAATGTGTTGCCCTGTAGCATACAAGAGATTTCTCGATAAGGTGAGGCTCCACTTCGCGATTTTTGCTGAAAATCGGAGCTATTCTCACAAAAGCAGACACAATCACAGATTATAGAGTGGTATTTGTTATCATTTCAAGGTGTAAATAGAAGATTGAGAGAGCTTTCTGTTTATGTGGGGAAGGCTTTGTGTACAATCTCAGGTACATTTTTGTTGCCAAAAGATGTTTTTGTTTACTAAATCAAGTTTCCCTAATGTAAATATTGCAGACTTTCACACTGATGACTCTCTGCAACTCAATATCAGACAGGTTTGATTTTTACAGTACAAGACCCTGCGATCTGTGTGACTGCTGTGTTGTTATTTATATTTTGCTGTGTTGATGTTTATATATTGAACTCCCACCCAAACACAGAGTCTATGCAGGTGTAGGTTAGTTGGTAAATATGGCACACAAGGAGACAGATCACCCATAAAATAACCCCTGAAATTTCATGTTTACAATTTTGAATCTCATGTTTACAATAGAGGAATGTCAACACCCTATACCTTAGGCACTATAGGGATAAAATTAGGTGAGACTGTACCAAAAAATCGCGTAGTGGAGCCTCACCTATAGTTCAATTATACTTGAAGCAGCCGCTTTACACAGTCTAGATGTACGAAACCAGGTATGCCAGACCTCTGTATGGTGTATGGTGATCGTCTAGGCCAGGCTGCCATTTCCGATAATACGGTTTCCGTCTGTGTATAGGCTCTATCTTATCAGAATATACAATATCTATTCATATCCTTGCCTTGGTCAACATCATAAGGACTCACGGTCTGGTCTTATAATAGTCCATTACATGGGAGATTATAAGTTCCAAGTATAATGACATCAGCTAGGAGGCCATTTCTTAAGGTACTACGACTACTTACAATCACTACGATTTGACACACTAAGATTTAGTGCCAGTGGTCGTAGGTAATGCCCTGCAACTGCTCAGTATGATCAGCACTTATGTAGCAATCACATAGTGTTCGGTAGGGCAGTAGTAGTGCTGGAGGTGCTACATGACCAATATACTATTGGGCTGTATTGTCACTAAAGTAAGGGTCCCCACTATGATTTGAAGGTGAGCAGTCGTAGCCTGTTAAGAAATGGCCTCCTGAGTCACTCAGGAGGTTGTTTCACGATTTTGCGCCTTTTCATGAGGTCAGACCTATGATCATGAATTATTGAATTATTTCTTTCATAAGTATACTCAAGATAAGATCTCAGATTCAATTTGACCACAATCACCGACCTTTACTCCAAGGATCGTGTGCCTGGAGCACATAAGGCCTACTCAAAGAGCTCTACCAGCGCAGGTATACTTCTTTGAGATCGACCCCCCCTAGAAATGTTTTAACCGTATACTATGCTATGTTCCCCATATATTGTTCATGCAGTTGACTGCGTTTTGGCAGGTGCTGTGTACAGGGAGTGATCTCTCCCAACAGGCAGCCAATATCTTTCTCTGCTTGAAGGTCTAGAAACATGTAGGGTGGAATCAGTAGATCTAGCACTTCAAGAACATTCCCGGGAAAGGAATGGTTCTACAACACATACATTCTACAATAAATGTTTCTTAAAATGACTATGTGATACTGTGCTTTGTTCTGGAGGCGTCTTATTGATGCACTATGTTTGCCTCCGTACTTCAAATACACATTCCCTGAAGTAATAGCTTGCGCTTCAATGAAAGGAATATGCGTCTCGTGATGTATATCATCTAAACGAGAGATATAGTACATGATTGCATTAATTTCATGTCTAAAATGGTAGTCCCCGATTTCAAGAAGAGGGAACGCTGTGGTACATTGTGGGGGGGGGGGGCTAAGCCATAACCATTAAATTTTTGTAGTCTATTTATTTTATAGCCATAAGGCCAACTCCCACTATGCGAAAAATGGGTCTAAACGCCTGTGATTCTGAATATCGACAGCCTTGGAGTCTTGTCAAAAACAAAATTCACAAGGGTTCCCATACCACTCCTACCTTTCTCAAACCCCACTATGGGAAGGGAAATATCTGTGATATTCATCTCTGTACTGACTATTTGCTACTTTGATTCACAAGTACAACATTCTTATGGCTATAGTGTGTGGAACTTGGGTCCTGATTTATGAAAAATATACAGACCTCTTGTGATTTACTAAAGATTCTTGTTTTCCTCTAAATCACAGGGAATTTCCCTATATCAAAGAGATTTCTGGCCTCTTGTGAGAAAAATATCAAAAGCTTTTGATGTATTCCACTCCTGAAAAAACAACACTTTGGCAAGGGTTCTTAGCTGTTACTGGACTTCCTTGGATGATAATACCACCCTTAATATCGACTGAATAACAACATATCCTACATCACAAGGATTTTCTAACTATTTTCGCGTTGTAGGATTTGGCCTATAGATATTCCTTGGAATAACCGGCAACCTATTAAGAAGTTCACTTCATGAGTTATAGTTGCACTATGTTTTCTTTGTTTTTTGTGATCCTATGGTTGCACTTCGTAAAATAGGGCTTAGAATTCCAATACACAAGACATACCAGATGTTAAACCTTTTAACATCATGAATCAATTTCCCTCTCTGCTAACACTATCGATTTTAATCAATATGGCTTGTATGTTAGGCTCAGCTGTTGCAAATGTACCAGTCACCAAAACACACTATATCATCAGTGAAAAACAGCTAACAAAATTGCTTACATGATGAAATGTCTACCCTGTAGAGAGTTTGTTGATATCTGCCTATGTGGGCAGAGATAGCAAGGCATTGCAATAGGCCGCTATTACACAAGGGTAAATGCTGTTAGTTTATGCACTGCAGTCTGATAGCCTTGCACAATGCTTTTGAGTTTGGTCACATTTGCGTAACAGGGTCAAGGACCCTAAGTCCCCCTTTTGGGTGTGATCAAAATACATAGATCCATAGATTCACTACCTAAAGGCCAAATCCCACTACGAGAAAAATGGGTCTAAAAGGCCTGTGATTCTGAATATCAGCAGCCTTTGAGTCTTGACAATATCCGAAATCATAAGGGTTCCCATACCACCCTCAAATCCCACTACTAGCGAATATTGGAAGGGAAATGCCTGTGAACTTCATCACTGTATTCACTAGCTGCTACATTTGTACTTTGATTCAGAAGTACAAAATTCTGAACTTGGGTCCCGATTTATAAAAGAGAACACACCTCTTGTGATTTACTAGAGATTCTTGTTTTCCTCTAAATCACAAGGAATTTTGGTATATCAGAGAATTGTGGACTGTTGTGATGAATATATCGAAAACCTTTGATGCATTGCACTCCTGAAATAACAACAGTTTGGTAATCATTCTTAGTCATCATAGGGCTTCCTTAGACAATATTACTACCCCGATATCGGCTAAGTAACCACACACCTATATCAAGGATAGTATAGGAACCTAGATCATCCTTGCCTATATCACGAGGATTTTCTAATCATTTTCGCGTTGTGGGATTTGGCATTTACAGCCATTAGGTCTAGCACAGTCAGGACTACATTTTAGCTGCCCTTGACTCAACCACTTAATATGTTAAGGCCAAATCCCATTACATGAAGAATGGGTCTGAAAAGTCTGTGATTCTGGATATCGGCAACATTGGTTTCTTGCCAATTTCCTAAATCACAAGGGTACTCACTGCACTTCTTACCACTCAAAATCTGACTATAGCTGATTGTAGCAGGGGAATCTCTGTGATTTTCATTACTGCACAGAGGAGTTGCTATAATGATTCACAGAGATAGAGTATTTGATATTAAAATCACAGTTGTCTCTGACTATTTTCTGTGGTTTGCGATGGTCTCCTGCATAGCATAAACAAATGTAGCTTGCATAAATCCCAAGCAATACCCCATTATGACTGTAGTATGTGGAACTTGGCTCCTGATTTATCAAAGACACACCTCTTCTGATTTTGTAGAAACTGTTGTTTTCCTCTAAATCACAGGGATTTCAAGCCCTTTGTGAAGAAAATATCAAAAACTTTTGATGTATTTCACTCCCCAAATACCAGGACTTTGGCAAGGATTCTTAGCCTTTATAGGCCATCCTTAGACAATATTTCCACCACAATATCGGCTAAGCAACCACGTATCCTATATCACAAGGATTTTCTGCCCATTTTCGCATTGTGGGATTTGGCCTCAAGCAAGGGCAAATATCTAAATATTTGGATCTTGATTTGTCTACCAATCTGCAAGACTTTCCTTGCCATTATATCTCCCTGTCACTGTTATATCTCTTGCAATATGCAGGGAGTACACCAAATTGCTACAGATGTCTATATTGCAGAAACTTTACCCTGAAAATTGCATCGTGGGATTTGACCTATAGGGTGTTCAGTCCATGCCCACAGGGCACAGACAAGACATTCAGCTATTTTCCTCTCTCCTCAGACTAATTGTCCATTTATGGGCATTTACCTTCAATAAACAACATGAAGATGTATACTAAAGGGAAAGCTATGGTTTCATACTACACATAAATAACATTATCCAAAAGGTTTATAATATGAGAATTATGGTTTTATATGAATAAGCAGGTGAGAAGTGACCATATCAGCTGCCTAGGGAGGCATGAACTTTGGTAGTGGAAATTGATGGCTCTCCAAAAACCCCCTATCCAGACATGGCTATAATAGTAGGCTAAACAGAACAAGGATTTTTCAACGATTGGTTGCAGTGACCTGCTATAATATAGACCTACATTATAATCTGTGTTGCATTTTAATCAGAGCACAAACTCCAAGACAACAGCAGAATTAGTCATAAGAAGTGCCAAAACACCCTTATTGCCTAGGGAAATGGGAATGCAACAGGGTACATCTGAATAGTTGCCCCAGAGTCTCCTGTCCAAAAATCAAAATGATGGACAAGAATAAGATGGAATGGTCACAGGGATGATCGACTTAATACCTATTGTCAATTGAACCTCATTCACGTGAATGAGCAATATATAAGGTCGAATCCCACAGGGTGAAAAATGAGTCAAATATCTCTGCGATTTTGAATATGTTGCATTTGTAGTACCTACCCTAATTTCGCAAGGATTATAACTACAGCAGGGTGTATAGAAAAAAAAGGACACTGTTGCCTTCTCTCATCTAGTCTATGGAGTATTTTCCTGTTGTTCATGTTTATAGCTCGGTGCTTTATACATTTTCTGGCCTAAAATCGCAAAGGAGTGCTTGTGTTCTATGCTCCCTGTTGCAGATATAACCCTTGGTGTAGGCACTACAAACGCAACAGATTCAAAATTACAGAGATATTTGAGCCATTTAAGGCCAAATCCCACAACGTGAAAATGGTCGATAAATCTTTGTCAAATAGGATATGTGGGTGCTTATCCGATATTGGGGTGGTAATATTGTCTAGGGAAGACCTATAAGGTCGAATCCCACGATGCAATTATGGCTGAAAAGTTTCTGCAATTTAATCATCTGTTGCAATTTGAGACTCTCTCCTTATATTGCAAGACCTATAACGGCTACAGGGGGCTTTAATGGCAAGAAATCCCTTATAGATTTGCACTGGAGTTTGGATTTTTATATTTAGATATTTTCCCTTGCTTGAGTAAAAAGTTTCTGCAATTTACAGAATTCGCTTGCAATTTACAGAAATGTGGATAAAGTCATTGACAAATAGGGATGTGTGTTCACTTCAACTTGCAACCCAAGTCCCACTATGCAATCTAAACTTGCCCCATACCGTGCAATTTGTATGCAAAATGTCTGCATAGATTATACACAGACTTCAATTTCGGTCTCATTCTGCACTGTGCTTACCTAAAACAGCTTGCAAATTCAATATCAAGGAAAATTGCATTGCAAGGGTGAGGGGTCAATTTAATTGCAACAGTCAGATTTGTAAAATGCAATGGCATGTTAGGAGCCTTGCAATTTGCAGTAAAGGCAAGTCCCCCTATCTGCAAGAGTTCCCAAATTGCAAGAACTTTCCAGGGTTAGATTGCATCGTGGGATTCGACCTATAAGGGCTAAGAATCCCTGTCAAAGTGCTGGTATTTAGGGAGTATAGTACATCAAAAGTGTTTGATATTTTCTTCACAAAGGGCTTGAAATCTCTGTGATAGACTCAAAATCCCTGTGATTTGGAGGAAAACAACAGTTTCTAGGAAATCAGAAGAGGTGTGTCTTTGATAAATCAGGAGCCAAGTTCCACATACTACAGTCATAATGGGGTTCTGCTTGTGATTAATGCAAGCTACATTTGTTTATGCTATACAGGAGACCATTGCAAACCACAGAAAATAGTCAGAGACAACTGTGATTTTAATATCAAATACTCTATCTCTGTGAATCATTCTAGCAACTCATCTGTGCAGTAATGAAAATCACAGAGATTCCCCTGCTACTATCAGCTATAGTCGGATTTGGAGTAGTAAGAAGTGCAGTGAGTACCCTTGTGATTTAGGAAATTGGCAAGAGTCCAATGTTGCCGATATCCAGAATCACAGACATTTCAGACCCATTTTTCACATAGTGGGATTTGGCCTTTATATAAAATCTGGTGAATGAGACCTTGTGGACTATGGGTTTATTGTAGAAATATTATGCTAATTGGTCGAGTCAGGTTCAAGTCATGCACAAGTTGAACACAACAATTGTACTGGTTCTACTTCACTGAAATGCTGTTCACTGGAACTTGCTAATCTTAGTAAGATAAGGTCGAATCCCATGATGCAATTTTGGCTGAAAGGTTTCTGCAATTTAGTCATCTGTTGCAATTTGGGGCTTTCTCCTTATATTGCAAGACCTATAATGGATACGGGAAGCTTTAATGGCAAGGAATCCATTGTAGATTTGCACTGAGGTTAAGATCTTTGTATTTAGATATTTTCCCTTGCTTAAGTGAAAAGTTTCTGCAATTTACAGAATTCACTTGCAATTTACAGAAATGTGGATAAAGTCATTGAGAAATAGGGTGTGTGTTCACTTCAACTTACAACCCAAGTCCCACTATGCAATCTAAACTTGCCCCATACCCTGCAATTCTTATGCAAAATGTCTGTATAAATTACACACAGAGTTCGATTCTGGTCTCATTCTGCACTGTGCTTACCTGAAACAGCTTGCATATTCAATATCAAGGAAAATGGCTTTGCAATTTAACACAGCTTACAGATCTTCATTGCAAGGGTGAGGGGTCAGTTTAATTGCAACAGTCGGATTTGTAAAATGCAACGGCATGTTAGAAGCCTTGCAATTTGCAGTAAAGGCAAGGCCCCCTATCTGCAAGAGTTCCCAAGTTGCAAGAACTTTCAAAGGTTAGAATCCATCATGGGATTCGACCTATACCGTTGCAAATATTTGTACTTTGTATTGCCTTAAGTATGACATCAACAGCAACATGATTCATCCTGTATGGGGGCTCTTCACACTTGACTAGCGCAATTACACAGTGGTAAGCAGAGCACGTTCATTACTTTCGGGTTGTCTGATTTAACCACCATGTCAAAGCAGCTGCCACTAATTACACGTATTTACTATTTCTACAATGTCTTTGGCTGAGTAGAATTAGAGAATTCACTTGCAATTTACAGAAATGTGGATAAAGTCATTGAGAAATAGGGATGTGTGTTCACTTCAACTTACAACCCAAGTCCCACTATGCAATCTAAACTTGCCCATACATGCCTTCATTGCAAGGGTGGGCCTCCCTAGCCCACTTAAAAGGGTCTATTTCTCCTCTTTCCTATCCCCTCAGGATGTGTGTGGTGCACATATGCGTGGGCACTGACACATTCCTCTGTGAAATTGTGTAATGTAGTTCTCGCCATGAATATGACCTTAGCTGTAGAAATGGCGTTAAACATCTGTTACTCACTCACTCACTCTTTCATTGCAAGGGTGAGGGGTCAGTTTAATTGCAACAGTCGGATTTGTAAAAAGCAACGGCATGTTAGAAGCCTTGCAATTTGCAGTAAAGGCAAGTCCCCCTATCTGCAAGAGTTCCCAAGTTGCAAGAACTTTCTAAGGTTAGAATGCATCATGGGATTCGACCTATACCGTTGCAAATATTTGTACTTTGTATTGCCTTAAGTATGACATCAACAGCAACATGATTCATCCTGTATGGGGGCTCTTCACACTTGACTAGCGCAATTACACAGTGGTAAGCAGAGCACGTTCATTACTTCGGGTTGTCTGATTTAACCACCATGTCAAAGCAGCTGCCACTAATTACACATATTTACTACTTCTACAAAATCTTTGGCTGAGTAGAATTAGAGATAGGTGAAAGAGAAGAGGCTTTAAATCAGACAGGGCTATAGGAACGTCCAGTTTACATCAGTTTCATTGAAGTCGCTAGAACTAGAATAACAGGATATATAATTTGGAGTAGGAACCGAATTCGCAAGAGATTCAAAATCGCAGTTATTTAAGCCATTTCTCGCCATGTTGGATTCGACCTTCATAGGAGAATAGGTGAGGCTCCACTACGCGATTTTTGCAGAGAATCGGAGCTGTTCTCACAAAATGGGACATTAACACAGACTAAAGAGCAATGTTTGTTATCATTCCAAGGTAGAAAGTGTATGTTAATGGAGCCATTTGTTTATCTTCTGATGTTATTGTATGTGATCTTATGTATGCTTGTGTTGTCAAAAACATGTTTTTGTTTACTAAATCACGCTGATGTTATTTAATTTATTGCAGACTTTCACATTGGGGAGTCTCTGCAGTTCAATATCAGACAGGTTTGATTTTGACAGGACAAGACCTGCAATTTAAGATTGTTGTTAGACTGCTGTGTTGTTATTTATATTATACTGTGTTATTGTTTATACAGCAGAAGGGGTTGACCACCAGTCCCTACTTGATCAGTGTGATGATTCGGTCTCAGGTTTGGGGTAAATGTAAACAGAACCTTAGGTAAACACACTCCCTGTTGTTAAAGGTGACACCTCAAATCTTATGTTTATGATTTGAAATCTCATGTTTACAATTTAGGACTGTCAACAGCCTATACCTTAAGGTCGAATCCCACATGGCGAAAAATGGTTGAAATATCTCTGCGATTCTGTCCTTTGCGTTCTAGGGGTGTTCCTGAGCCCCTAGATCGCAAGGATTGTTCAACTTTGACCGAATTCCACAGTAAATATGCATATTTACTGTGGAATTCGGTCAAAGTTGAACAATCCTTGCGATCTAGGGGCTCAGGAACACAGTTAGAACTCAAAGGACAAAATCGCAGAGATATTTCAGCCATTTTTCGCCATGTGGGATTCGACCTTTAGACATTGTCTGGGTGATATTTCATGAGAATGATCCAGAAAATCGTATAGTGAAGCCTCCACTATTGGTAACATCCGAGGGGAGGGGGTGGAGATCTATCGCTGCAGAAACTTACCGAATTTTCCTCCACCCCTTCTCCCTCACAGACAATGCCGAATCCTACATTGCGAAAGGTGGCTTAAATATCTCTGCGATTTTGAATCTGTTGCGATTTTGGGGCTTACCCTAAAATCGCAAGGATGCAAATACAGTGGGGTGCATAGAACACAAGGGCACTCTTACATTTATTGGTGCACTCTTTGGAGTATTAAAATGTTTGCCTTTGTTGATGTTTATATCTCTGTGCATTATATTCCCTGGCCTAATATCACAATAGGGTGCTTGTGTTCTATAAACCGCACTGTAGGTATATCCTTGAGAATTTGGAGTAGGAACCGAATTCGAAACAGATTCAAAATCGGAGAGATATTTGAGCCATTTTTCGCCATGTGGGATTCGACCTACAGGGGCCCCTCAAACAGGTATAAATGGCCTGCCCACTATAATTATATTTTTTAAAAATACAGTTATTTTCACCAAGACATCAACTTTTGCCACCACCCTCCCCCTTCCCCACAGGCAGGTGTATTGACATGGCAGCACACGAGTAATTTGTCCCGAGATTCGCATTTACTTTGACTAAATGTCAAGTAGAAATTTGAATCAACACTGAGTGTTATTCGACCTCATATCCATGTTCTCGTATTAGTTCATAATTCGAATGATTTTTATATGAGGGTGCTGTTGATCGGAGGGCAAAAAAGCGCTAATAATATTGATGACAATGAAAGATCCATATCCTCTATCCAAATCTTCCGGCTGTCGTCTATAGAGGTCTGATAATTCATTTTGAGCAAATAGTCGAGGTGAATAGAGTGATTTTAAAAATGTAGTCTGATGGTAAAAGGCAGTGCCGAACGAGTTCAGTATCACAATGGATTGAAAGATTTGTTTTGCCATATTGTCATAAATCATACAAAAGCATAAGATTCCTTTGTATACACATGTATACAATTGGAAAGAGCACACTCCGGGGATTAATAAGAGTCAATACTTAGGGTTATTTAAAATGTTATCGATGATGTAGGTGATGATTTACATTGAAAAATAATTAAGAAATTTATTAAACGATTGTGCTCACCTTTTAATAGATATATTAAATGAACTCTCGATTAAAGTTTATTATATATATAAACAAGCATCCATATAGACTATACTTAATGTGTAACTGTACATGTTTGCAGTACAATTAAAATGTATTTGTACTTATTTGATAAAAAAAAAGGTAATTTCAAAACTGAAAAACGTTGTCAACCACCATAATATCATGGCAAAGAAGCAAATTACACATGAACTGTCATACTTTCTATTACGAGGCTCGGATTTAATGTATTTTTATCCAATGCTGACATGAAATATGCCACAATGACTATTTGACCGAACTTGAAAAACTCCAAAATAGTTCCATCGGTTAGGTTAGATGTTTCTGCACACATGGGGGGCAATCAATAAATCATGTATTTCAGATCAAGAAAATCCGATGTTTCATACTGCATAGATATCTAATATTGGTGTGTGTGTGGGGGGGCGTAGCAGTAAGAGCTACTGTAATCTCTCGCGTACAAGGCGCACCCAACGCTTCTGAATAGATATTTTCAAAACCATTTGAGCATTTCATCACTGTAGCATGTTGGGGAATGACTATAAATCACCACATTATTGTAAATATAGATTGTATCTCCTTTTTTTGAGTTATCTTAATTCATCTGTGCTGCCAATCGTGAACCCTTTCGGGGAGAAATGGTATGATCGGAAGTGTGTCCCTGGTTCCGGTGGTGAATATGCGAAAGTCTAATGCTCATATTTTACAAGCGAAAATGGCGCCGCGTTAGCGCTTTTTCTCAAAAGACATAACCGCTGCCAATTATATAGAGTGGCTCCATTTGGTGTCAAATCTAGGAATCATAATCATCTAGATGAATCTAAATTCATCTGTGCACCCAATCTCATGAATCTAAACGATTCATATCTAAATGATTCATATGATACCTAGATTTGACGCCAGATGGAGCCACTATACCATTTCTATATAATTGGGTGCACATATGAACTAAGATAACTCAAAAAAGGAGATACAATCTATGTTTACAATAATGTGATGATCTATATTAATTCCCCAACATGCTACAGTGATGGAATACTCAAATAAGGAAAAGAAAACTGATGATAAAATGCCAGAATTAAGGTCTACTTCTGTTCACACCCTAATTGTGGCATTACAAAAAATATGGCGGCGTGGCGCAGCCGGTAGCGCATCCACTAAGGGCCCGTAAGGTCTTGAGTTCGGTTCCCGGCCCTGTCAGGGCACAGTGGTGGCTCCAAGCGTTGCTGCAAGGTGTTGTTTGAGTTCCTCCCTGCTCTGGCTAGACTGTACTGGAAAGTCTCTCGGCGGTCATGGCAGACAAATGACTTAAAACAGGCCTGTCCATCTCTCACTATGCCTATGTAGTGACGGATGTTAAAAAACCATTGCCTCGGTAAATGTGTAGGGGCATGCTTTCTACCTTTCCATAGATTCGGTCATCATCATCCCCCCTCCCCATTAGACTAGGGTCTGGGCACAACGCCACAAGGGTAATCTCTCTTCGGTGTGGATACAACCCGCGGGGCCTCTCACCCTTGAGTGTCGGCTGTAAGGAAGGCACGAGGTGAGCTAAAATTCGAGCAGCAGCTGGGCCGGATTGGCAAGTGAGGGTACCCCTCATACAAGGCGCACCCCCGACTCAAGGCAGCCTGCCTCCCGTGTATAAGACCCGTCCAAGATCGGATTCACATATAAGACACGGCTTATACGAGGGAGATAACGGTATAACTATAAATCTATAATCTAGAACTATAGAACAATAGACCTCAACTGAGAATTACAGACAATTACTGACCAAATCTTATTAAATACAAACTTTAAAGTACCAGCCCCATCTCATTGTCTGATCGTGTACTGCCTACCCATGTCCCCTGCCTTCCATACTCAACTGGCTGAATAAGGGTTCTGTGGAGTTCTATATTATAGTAAATTACCTGAGCCAAAGGGGAGCACTTATAACACTTATATCATGCAATGTCTATCATGATTATAGTGCATTCTGACCCTCACTCGGCCCTTGGCCTCCCTCTGTTGAAAATGGGCGTCCAAGGCTGCCCATTTTATAGCATCAAAAGTCACAAGTAAAGACCGGTGCAGGCCCTAAGTGTGGGCCTGGATTAGAGAGGCTGCCGAAGCCCATGCGTGGCGTTTGGTGCAGCCTATATGAAAGGTTTCCCCCTTGCAACCCATTTGGTCCTGCAGATTTGACTGTTCTGCAGGTCTGGATTGATTTTGGCAGTACTGGATGTCTAAAGATTGTCAGGAAAAACAAGAATAAGCTAACCAATTTAAATATTTAAACCTTAACAAACAGTAATGCCTTGGTTTTAGGCTGTAAACACCTTTAATAATGGTCCGATTTGCAAGCCGTAAAAAGCAAAGTGTGGCCTAGGGTCCCAAGATTACAGTCAGATATTCAGTTTGGTATTCTGGCAATTTCTGGCAGCCCGGCAGCGATTTTTGCCGGCAAAAGCCGATGTCCGTCGACCATTCGTATTGACTGTGGGTCTATTTGTAGATACAAATGTACCATGTACAACATCTTAAGTATCTTGAGTCATGAGTGACATAGCATTTCTGACTCTGAGAGGACATGTGCACACACTTAATTTTCCCTGTAAAATCATCAGTTAATTCCGTTTATTCACACTAGCTCACCCTGTTCGGGAATAGCTATAATTATAATGCCCCTATGGATCTAATTAAGGAAAGTATTCAGCAGGCTCTGGTTTACTTTCCTCCTGTTTTTGTTCATCATTTAAATCGGTTTAGATGCGACATTTAAGTTGTAGAGCCTGGATGGTATACTATATATAAAGCTCAATGTAATAATGATATCACTCACCAATGTGTCTTGCTCCATGGGGTACATAATACAAGAGATGGAAAGAACCCTGTATGTTGCACTATGAGATGCAATATGGCATTTAATGCCATTACCTGGCACCATAACTCTCGGGGCTTCCCTTTTCGAACCACCTTCCGGTGAGCTGCTTGTCTCTCTCGCTTGATGGATCGCGGGGTGGTGACATGCATCGTTTCTTACCAATCCCTTATCAGGTGTGAGCCGTTGCTACCTTCGAGAAGAAACCCCAAACAGCTTTATATCTATCATATGATGGTGAATTATATATATATATATATATATATATATATATATATATATATATATATATATGTGTGTGTGTGTATATATATATATATATATATATATATATATATATATATATATATATATATATAATTACTTTGCTAGTTTTCCCTTACAATATACTAAGATTTAGTAAGGTTATACATGATGCAATGAAAGTGTCTGATATCTGATAGCTGTAGTGATATTGTTGTGGTACAATGGTGTCTTCCATATGAAGGTCTATGATGTATATATATATATATATATATATATATATATATATATATATACATATATATATATATATATACATATATATATATATATATATATATATATATATATATATATATATATATATATGCTTCTCACGTGGATGACCATCTATGGGAGCATTTCCCCAACTTCTTCACATATAAATTGCTATAGCTGTGCAGTATTATCTATTGTTTAAATATAATTAATCTGCATACTTCTATGGGGTTTCCAGTGAGTGAGTCACAATGTAAATTGATGAAATGGACCTGGAGCTCTTTTCCTGATGGATGGAATGTCTATTGATTACAGGTTCTATACTGTCCACACCAATGGCCCTTCATATGGGTGCATCTGTAAAGCATTGTTAGTTGCCACTTTCCTAAGACATCTTTGTCCAGTCGCGTCTCACATTCTGCTCTGAGGGATTAGGCAAGTCTATCACATCTAGAATGAGTAGGATGGATATGAGAGAGAAGAAAATCATCTTTGACGGCACCAAAACACCAATATCGGTTCGACCTTCCGCTGCTGCCAAGCTTTCCTAGTAACGGCTTATCGATTAAAGTGCGTCATTCTATTTTGGTTTGGGGGCCTGCTCCTCTGAGCTATTGATCTGTGAGATACAATTTAGATGCTATTATGTTGTATGTATTGGGTTGTATGATGGGTTGTAATGAGCATATTTGTTGGTGTAGTGATAGCCGGAGTACGTATTAAAGGCCAAATCCCACAACGTGAAAATGGTCAGGAAATTGTTGTGAAATAGGATATGTGGGTGCTTAGCTGATATTGGGGTGGTAATATCGTCTAGGGAAGACCTATAAAGGCTAAGAATCCCTGTCAAAGTGCTGATATTTAGGGAGTATAGTACATCAATTTTTTTTGATATTTTTTTCACAAAGGGCTTGAAATCTCTATGATAGACTCAAAATCCCTGTGATTTAGAAGAAAACAACAGTTTCTAGGAAATCAGAAGAGGTGTGTCTTTGATAAATCAGGAGCCAAGTTCCACATACTACAGTCATAATGGGGTTCTGCTTGTGATTTATGCAAGCTACATTTGTTTATGCTATGCAGGAGACCATTGCAAAACACAGAAAATAGTCAGAGACAACTGTGATTTTAATATCAAATACTCTATCTCTGTGAATCATTTTAGCAACTCATCTGTGCAGTAATGAAAATCACAGAGATTCCCCTGCTACTATCAGCTATAGTCGGATTTGGAGTGGTAAGAAGTGCAGTAAGTACCCTTGTGATTTAGGAAATTGGCAAGAGTCCAATGTTGCCGATATCCAGAATCACAGACATTTCAGACCCATTTTTCACGTAGTGGGATTTGGCCTTAAGTAGACCATAGTGGGGCTGCAACATGTCCCAAGCCAATAATCCCTAGGGTCAATGGACTTGTGGAGGTCCATACAATATTGTACTAGTATGTACTAGAGCTTGTCCTATTTAGTGCCACAAAGTGGCTGAGTAAATAGACTACACCTCCTGGTAATTTCTCAAACCCAATGAGTGGCCTACTCTAGGTACGATTTGGAATGGTCCTAGAGTTTACATGGGTTCTTCCACTCCGATTTTGTGAGGGTCCACTCGGAGCGTTTGAGAAATGACTTCAGCTGTAAATTTACATTCACTCAGCAGGCTGGATATGTATCTGCATGATAACAACTATAGTCTACACTACATATGGTGTGCTCATATAGTATATATGTGAGGGTAGTACTAATGGCATATTCACCATATTCACCAGACCCACCATGTTATACAAGCCAAGACAATTCATCCTAATGGCCTGGCAGTGAAACCAAGCCCAACACTACCGTGCATTGAATGTGTATAGCACTGCTGGGTCCAAACCCAGGCCTTTCTGTAGAGCCCCTTGTCACCCGAGCTGGAGCTTGAGTGACTGTCAATGAAGAGGAAATGATGAGAGGAGAGGAGCTGTTCAAGACGGCGTTTTCCTAAAGTGGTCTTCCTGTGCCTCATGACAGAACACTCTTGCACCCACACATTGTGTGGTGAATTGAGCCATTTTTGCATACTTCAGCTGTTTTAGAAGCCATAACTGCATGATCTTGGAGTAATAAAAATATCTCTTCCCTAAATTAAGTATTATTATTGGTTCCTCCATGAGGTCTTCATCATAAAGATGCCATGTAGCAATGGGAATAATGCCCGGGAATAATGCAGGAATCGATGGTTCAGCTTGTTTGTTTGTCTGTCTAATTTTTTCCCCTTTCTCCTTTTTTCTAGGGGGGGGGGGGGGGGTCCAAGAAACTTCCTGGGTGTCTTTTGTTGCCTCCCAATTTCCAAACAGCTTCAAACAGCTTCGAAAAATAGTTGATGTTTCCTCCCTCGTATATATATTATCTATCTTGAAAGAGAAAGATATGAACATTTTCCTACTTCAAATTTCTTTGATCCATAACAAACCCACAAACCCACAAACCCACAAACCCACAAACCCACAGACCCATGGCAAACAAACCAGCTGGGCAGAGTCTACATATTTCAAATTTCAATGCCATGTTGTGTGATGTAATATTGACGTTGTGCAAACCCAGACACAACTAGTGTTGCTGCAGTCTGACCAGGTAGTGTGGAGGCCGCTATAAACACGTACAGGATTGCAGGTAGTTAGCTACTGGAGTAGAAGTTGTGGCAAGATGTTAACCCTTAAGGCCCATATGAGATGCGAGACTCTTCATCTTCATCTTGCATACTAACATGTTGGCATCACAACATTGGAACACAACTGCAAACTCTTCCAGGCAGGCGGTGTATCAGTCCCAAGTTATTTGCTAGAGCTGTTATAATGGATTAGGATGTGTGTGTGAAGAAAAGGTCAACAGGACCAACAGAGCAAGGATGGAATAGAGGCCGGTTTTCTCTCTATACTATATCCGAGTGGGACAACGGTAGATAATAGTTTTTTTTTTGTAGAATGAATGAATGGTAGTTACTACGTTCTAGATAACCTGTGATCATCAGACAATATCTCATATGAGAAAGAATATGTGTTCCACTTACTTTGGACAGACACCGAATCTCCTACAGCGCAGAGAGGCCCTTTGAATGAAGAAAATATTGCCCCCTCTAGTTACTTCTAGCATAAAGACTAGAGGAACTTGGCCTATACATGCTTATAGTGTAACATATAACTTATGGCCTAGTTCCATAGACAACGGGTGCCTATAGGTTGCAAACAAGCTGCTGGCTGCCTCTCGAAATCTTCCTTCTGACGCCAATAGTTGGTAAGCATTCCGTTTTACTCCTACTTTCACCCACAGAAATTTTCCGGACATTGTCTTGTTTCACTGATTATAGAATTAAATTGGAAGAGATGCACAAAACCAACACTGCCTCTCATAAATCGATGTATGCCAGCTTGCATGATACATCCATTAGTATGTATACCGGCCCCCATACAAAGTGGCCACTGGAGAACTATTCTTCTACCAGGAGCCTGATTTATGTTCTTTGCATTTGGCAGAGAGAGGAGTTTATGAAAAGAGAATGTCAAACAACTGAGATGATCCTGTGTTATATACGCTAATCTAATCATGATTAATCTTTGACTTAGGCAAAGCTAATTGAATGATAATTACATATATTGGCAAGGTGTATTTTATAGGTTTCCCAGATTATAGTACCAACCATGCATGAGATGGTGTCCTAGGAAGAATTATTTCATTGTTATTGGCAAATTCGCACTGCAAAGTTGCTAAATGTATATCCCAATGAGACGAGGTATGTGTGTGTGTGTTTTCTATCGCTTCAGCAGAAGCATTAGTAGGGTATAGCATCTTTCATCTGTCATAAACAGGCAAGCAACTTACTGTCTTGAGCGATTCCAAAAGTTGTTTTTAAAGTTGGTAGAGATTCTGAAATGAGAAGGGGGGGGCAAACCTTTTTGATGTCCAGTCATCACCCGTTCACTGAGGAGCAGACTCCTCCCTCCACACACAGTATAACATTCCTTTTAGAAATGCTCTCTTTGGGATGGATTCCTAAGCATACATTTGAGTCCGTCTGCCTTAGGACATCATCTGTATCAAACGATCTGTGCCCTCTGTATCTAAATGCCAAATCCCACTACGTGAAAATGGGTCTGAAATGTCTGTGATTCGGATATCGGCAACATTGGACTCTTGCCAATTTCCTAAATCACAAGGGTACTCACTGCACGTCTTACCACTCCAAGTCTGACTATAGCTGATAGTAGCAGAGGAATCTCTGTGATTTTCATTATTGCACAGATGAGTTGCTAGAATGATTCACAGAGATAGAGTATTTGATATTAAAATCACAGTTGTCTCTGGCTATTTTCTGTTGTTTTGCATTGGTCTCCTGCATAGCATAAACAAATGTAGCTTGCATAAATCACAAGCAGAACCCCATTATGACTGTAGTGTGTGGAACTTGGCTCCTGATTTATCAAAGACACACCTCTTCTCATTTCCTAGAAACTGTTGTTTTCTTCTAAATCACAGGGATTTTGAGTCTATCACAGAGATTTCAAGCCCTTTGTGAAGAAAATATCAAAAACTTTTGATATACTATACTCCCTAAATACCAGCACTTTGACAGGGATTCTAAGCCTTTATAGGTCTTCCCTAGACGATATTACCACCCCAATATCGGCTAAGCACCCACATATCCTATTCCACAACGATTTCCTGACCATTTTCAAGTTGTGGGATTTGGCCTTAACACGTTTGCTCTTGCTCAGTCACAGCCGAAGAGACTAACTCATTGACAGGGACAGATGCTGCGGCAGCAACAGAAGTCTGAAATGGCACAATGATCAAAGCAGCTGACAACCAACAGTCATTGGCTGGTTATGGGGATGCTATCAATCAGTCACTGGCTTCAATTTCCTATGGGCCAAATCCCACAACGTGAAAATAGTTAGAAAATCCTTGTGATGGAGGATATGTTGTTATTCAGCCGAGATTTAGGGTGGTATTATCGTCCAAGAAAGTCCAATAACAGCTAAGAACCCTTGCCAAAGTGTTCTTATTTCAGTAGTGAAATACATCAAAAGTTTTTTAATTCTTCGCACAAGAGGCCAGAAATCTCTGTGATATAGGGAAATTCCCTGTCATTTAAAGGAAAACAAGAATCTTTAGTAAATCACAAGAGGTCTGTATATTTTTCATAAATCAGGACCTAAGTTCCACACACTATAGCCATAAGAATGTTGTACTTGTGAATCAAACTAGCAACTAGTCAGTACAGCAATGAATATCACAGACATAGTGGCTAGTAGTGGGGTTTGAGAAAGGTAGGAGTGGTATGGGAACCCTTGTGAATTTTGTTTTTGACAAGACTCCAAGGCTGCCGATATCCAGAATCACAGGCGTTTTAGACCCATTTTTTTGCATAGTGGGAGTTGGCCTTATGGAGAGATTTGTCGTCTGTAGTAATCCTTTAAACAGAATTATCGTCTGCTCTCATTCTGCTATCTGCCCTGATATGTAAAAGTCCATTGCTACCCCAGTGCACCATGGTAATTAAGGAGCATGGCTTATTGATACATTAAAAAAGACGCATTGGCAGGCATGCATGTATGACCCTGGGTCGGTTATCATGCCCTAGTGATATATTTTCCTGATGTATGATGGCCGTAATAGGCAGATTCCACAATAAACACTTTGACACAGTGAAAAGAAAATGTCCCTAAAAGATGGTGAATCACTGGCAAAGGCGGGTGCCGGTGAATCACAGTAAAAAAATACGGTGAATTCCTGTTGAAAAACTACAGAGAATCCCCACACAAGAAACGGGGATTCTCTGTATTGTTTCAACAAGAATTCACTTTTGTTTTTATGTTGTTTTGTTTTCACGTTCTCCTTAGTATGATGTTAGGCTTGGTCAGGTAACCTCTCATATATCCTTGTATTACCCCACAATATAGATCTGAATCGTGATTGAAGTGCGTTATTTGAATGTTTCTCTACATTCAGATATTGAGGTAGAGATAAAACATAAGCATCTTAATGCTTATGCTCTTTCTCTCATACAATGGAGTGTCCAGAAGTACAAACTGTCCATCATTACTGTGCTGCCACACTGCCTGGGTCTTCAGTCTAATGATAATGGACTGGTCTGGATGTATGTTCATAGATTTCAGTGGAAGTGGTGTTCCAAATTCACATTTTGAAGTACTTGGTATGGGTTCACAGTATAATCATACCTCTAATTCTATACAGACTACATGTCTAGGAAAAAAATACCATGTATCATTGATGAGGTTTTATCCTACTCATTTTTAGTAATAATTGCATGTTTTTGGAGAATTGACATATACTACTTCTCCCTGTGGTCTCTGTGTCATCTAGTAACATCCAAACAAACTACGTTTCGAGGGGTTTCACTGTAGACCTAGCTTATTTTACAAAGTGATGGCATATAGAGATGTCTGTGGACCACCTTAGTGAGTGAGTAATAGATGTTTAACGCCATTTCAACAGCTAAGGTCATATTCATGGAGAGAACTACATTACACAATTTCACAGAGGAATGTGTCAGTGCCCGTGCATATGTGCACCAGACACATCCTGAGAGGATAGGAAAGAGAAGAAATAGACTCTTTTAAGTGGGCTAGGGAAGCCCTAGACCACCTTAGGGTGAAATCACAGTTATTATAGGGGGTATCACCATGATTCACTAAAAAATATTACGGGGTTTTCATACTAAATTTGGGGAATTTTTTATCAGTTCACACGTAATATTATTATACAAATGGATTCACAGTTCAAGACGATCATTTAATTAAGTCACTTTTGAATCTTAATTGGGAGTGCATTCACAATTATGCCGATCAAAGTTGTTTTTTTTGTGGAAAATACCCTCCATAGTCATAACTCCTCTAAAGTTGAAACTATCGAGAAGGAATCGCCTGTAGTTTATTTGACACCAGTTGCAGCTTCGTCGCTTATTTTTATTTTTTCCCCTAGCTTGCAGATAATTGCTAGTTGCTGTTTAATATGCAATCTCCTCAAAGAGCTAACAACAAGCCATAATGCGTATGTTGTATGCCCCATACCCTAATTACCCTAATGCAATCTGCTGCTTTAAGAAAAGAAAAAAAATACACACTGTACAGAGTCTATTTCCTATCTAAATATACATCGCATGTAAACAGTTTATGTTTTAAAAGAATCTAATGAGTTTGAGACCACTAATGGATACTTAATTAGTACATTGTATATGTTCGCAGGAATTATAACATCATGATCGGAAGCAATCCCCACTAAAGATGTCAATAGGCGTTGTCACCTGTCTCCCACCCTGTATACACTTGCCTTTTCAAACTAAATGACAAGCGATATAGTCCTCATTAAAGATACAGGTTACCTATTACATTTTGTTCCATTATAAAAAAAAATAAAAAAAAAGACTGCCACAGGTAGGTAACTCATCAACGATCATGTTGGTTTTCAACCCTTGTGTCTTTTCACTGATCACAAGGTTGCAATGCCAGGGCATGAGGACAACAACTTTCCTTAAAAAATTCTGCAACAGCTGGAACTCAGGTTAGTACATCACTGAGGTCACTGGTACATATTGATGGGGGCCACCAAGGGGGTGTTTCAATATCCCTGATGACAACACAGGCCTCATTGACTCAATATAGCCGCTGTGCTGTCGCCAGCCATGTTGAAATAAGCCCCAGGTATGTTACTCCATTGAGTCCACAAAATGTTGTGTACGTGTTTGGGTGATAGCCAAATGCCGAGGGCTTTGTATGCTGTCTTCCTTTTGTTTTCTCTTCTTGTATTTGTTTGTACTGATATAGGTCGAATCCCACATGGCGAAATATGGCTTCAGTATCTCTGCGATTTTGTCTGTTGTATTGTATGGCCCTTGCTGAGGCTATAAAATGCAAGGGCTACTGCAAACTTGATCCTAATAAGGCCTAAACCACTGTTGGATTCAGACTGAGTTTGCATTTTATAGCCTGCACAAGGGCTATAAAATGCAACAGACAAAATCGCAGAGATACTGAAGCCATATTTCGCCATGTGGGATTCGACCTTATGGGGATTCATTCACGGTTTCTCACTATGCCAACTTCTAAACCCATCAGTCAAAACACCTCTAACAGTACATTCATCGCAGTAGAGAATTGTATCGGTCTTAATACATTGTACAGCTCAGTGTGTATGAAACGTATAATGAGCAGCGATGGCAACATTACAACATGGATCCCATTAAACAGTGGTAAAGGTTATCATAATAATCAAGATGAGCAATAATTATGTTGGGTTAAACCCTACTCTCCACTTGTCATTACATAGACTTCCTTATGATATAAATCACTTAAAATTAATTGGCAGAGTACAAGCGAAGTCCCTTTGGGTATCTTCCCGTGGTGCGACTATACCCTTGCATACCCCATCATTTATGTTCTGAGTGCTAGACGCTCTATCATTCTAAATATAGTCATGTTATCCATTTTTATCCTGCTTCGGATATATCACAATGGTGTAAAGTTAAGTTTCATTTCATCATTAACCGATTTGTGTGAGGTGGCCTCAGGGCATTAACACACCAGGTGGGACAGTATACACCATGCACCACAGGTCACATGTCGATACCTGAGGTCACCGGATATAACCTGAGGCCATTTGTCTTCATGCCCATAATAGTATCATTCTACAGTAGTGTATGTAGTTTTGAACAGTCAGTTGTAATTTGAGGTAACTTGCCTTACCTTCAGACACAAATTTCTCGAATCGGCTGAAGAGATACATATGGTAAAAGCTAGCGTTCTCCTAGTTATTCTCATTCTTGTCACACTGAAAACCTGGAGAATCTGAAACTATTCAGTGGTGAAGACTTTAGGTACTCAGGTTGACAATACCTAAAACAACTACTTTAGGTAGTCAAAATGATGACTTTAGGTCATCAGTGTGACAACTCTGTATTGCCAGTATTGTCATACTGATGACTTAGGTGGTCAGGATGACGGCCTAAAGTCATCATTTTTGACCACCTAAAGTAGTTGTTAAAGGTATTGTCAAACTGAGGACCTAAAGTCGTCACCACTGACTAGTTTCGGATCTTTTAGGTTTTCAGTAGCCTGCATTGGTGGTAGTAAAGGCGATTCCCCCAATATATAATGCTATACAGTCTACTATTGTCTACTACAATCAAGGAGCCGATGCCAACGACAACCATTATGTATGATTTGGAGAGATGTAGTCCAGTATGTGAGAGAATGAAGGTCAAAATCACCTGCTACTTATATAATTCTAATAGTGATTAATGTTTGACACTTAAAGTGCTGATTTTGTGAGAGTATATACACGCAATGGTTACAAATGGAATGGTCCGTTCACATGCTTCATCACATGGTAGGGGAGAGGAGGGTCATAATACAATGGGCATAGACAGATTGCATCTACAGTCGACCCTCACTTCCTCGACCCTTTGATTCCACAGATCCCTCATTACCTCAGACATAAAATCTGGAACTACCGTATATCCCCGATTGTAAGCCCCGGCTTATAAGGTCGAATCCCACTTGGCGAAAAATGCTTCAAATATCTCTGTGATTTTGAATCTGTCGTTTGTTGGACTCACTCCAAATTTGCAATGCATATCAATACACTAGGCTGTATAGAACACAAGGATACTGTTGCATTTTCTTATGCACTCTTTGAGATATGTTGCCTTTGTTGATGTTTAAATCTGTGTGCATTATACATTTTCTGGCCTAAAATCGCAGAAGATTGCTTGTGTTCTATACACTCTACTGTAGTTATATGCCCTGCGAATTTGGAGTGTGTCCCATAAACGCAACAGATTCAAAATCGCAGAGATATTTGGTCCATTTTTCGCCATGTCGGATTCGACCTTATGACCCACAATGAGGCATCTGGCAAGTATAATAATATGAAATTATAAAACCATACATGCAAAGTAGTTCCAAACCCGTCGTCAGACCTACAGATGTCTTCCAACTGTACAAGTAGGGCAGATAAGCTTTGATCTAGTACACGCAGAGTTCCCAAGGGTCCACAGTACCAATTAGACGGTCAATATCTTCCCTAGATGTCAATAAGCACAATTACCCTACGTTTCCCCATACTGCCTTGTTCATAACACACGTGCACTATGTGAGCATATTAATTTGGAGATACGGTTGGTTTTTAAAATGTTGTTATGGCTTCATATGTCATATCTTCGTATATAGATCTAGACTGACTGCATGGGGATGTGTGTGCTGACATTGGAGAAAGGACATTCGAGATAACAGGGCTGTCCCGCACATACACCTTCACAGAGAAAAGAAGACTGATCGCTTTGACACATACTGCACAGGTCACGATTGTCTCCCACATGACATGCGTGAAAGGCATGTTGAATGAGGTTGACACTCTCACATTTGGTTCGTCAACTCCACTTGACATGCGTAATGAAAACAGTTGTCATGATGACATGTGCCATGTCCCAATGACATGTGCTCTATGTGTCAAATCAAGTTGACATGGATATACATGTCATTTTGTCAGGAAGACTTTTTTCAGTGTTGTCTCCACAATCAGGGAAGTGTGTGACGCTGTGTTACAATCAATACTGATTTCAAATGGAAAATTGACCAGGCTTATATTTGGGGCAGGCCTAAATTAATAGTCTTGAAAAATCACAATAGAATCCTGTCAAACAATCCATATGTATATGTACTATTTCTACTTTTCTCTTAGAAATAATTCTCACACTATGAAGAATTATGAAAATAAATCTTAACTCTGTCTTAATAAATATGTATTTGGTGTAACCTATTGGACATGAGCTTCATAAAACTGAAAGATTCGTGAAATATTCTCCTATTAGAAGTGGAATTATGCCCCTGTATGGACCTTCTAATAGATTTCCTTGTTCAGACCAGGCTTATATTCGGGCCCCGGCTTCTATTAGGCCCAGTGGGCCATTTGAGGGGGCTTATAAATGGGGCAGGCATATATTTGGGCCCCGGCTTATAATCGAGGAAGTACGGTACATCTATGTGTTCTATTATATTTGGACTTAACTCCTCAGATAATTTGCTTCCTCAGACATTTTTCCTTGCATTTTCCATATCTGAGGAAGCAAGGGCTGACTATATTAAGTATATCTAATCAGCTTCCACCCTATGCATCCTAATTATCCGCATTGCCTCTTGTAAGAGTAGGGAAGGGTTTTAGAGTGAAACAGCATAATTTCATATCAATTCAGATATAGAAATTCACCACCACCCTGTTTCTGTTCTCTCATCCTGTTTTATATTCTATCTTCGTATATTGCCAGCTTCCCGATATTTGCTCGCCACAGGTACTTTGCTGCCCCACTGGGACTTGGGAAGAAGTTACATAAGAGCAAATGCTGGGCAGCAGTTATCTAGAGGCTTTGTCAATATTATCCAGCGATGAGTAATGGTAGTTCAGGCAGCACTGGGCCACCCATAGTCAACACAACATCATGCACAAGTGGTGTTACGGCCATCTACCCATGTAACCTCTGTCCAGAGTGCAAGCGATTGCTACTAGCTATACGTTGTCTAGTGACACTGTAGCACATGCATCTACTATCTGATAAGTTTATCCAAAGAGCTAGAATAAAAATGTAGGTAGCAATAGCCAACTTCAACACCTACAGCACCCACCAATATACAGTCAGCCCTCACGTCCTCGAAGATTTTATTCCCTCAGATCCATCAACTCCTCAGGATGGCATTTCCCAAGATACTGTGACTTACGATTTCCAAGTCGTGCCAGAAGCATCCTGTAGGACTACATTACAGCTTAGTCGTATCACCATAGAACTCAGCGTACTTTATGCCCTCCAGATAGACGCACCAATACGCAGGCTACCTATATACTAGAGAGTTTCTCATTGTAATTCAAATATGTCGTGGTGATGGCCGACTATGCACTTATCAGACCATTTTTCTTCTCCATACTTCAACATATTATTGGCCACCGATGGACCACCGGTGTTGGTTTATTGCTATAATCGTACGTACATACAATCCATGTGTCTCATACGAGATCCCCAGATAAAACAATTGTCATTGTAATTTGGCTACCAGTGAAACCCAAGGTATAAAATATAAGTCGGCACTAGGGGATGCACTGTTTCCTCGTGTTTACATTATAAGTGGCCTTGAGCTAGAGTCCATAAAGGATACAGTTCCTCCATAATGGAGATGGCCGGGTTCTTAGGTTGCCAAGTATAGGCATTGGTGTTATCAGGGAATTTACAACCTGAGCTGAGAGCCAGACTCCACATGATGTAGCTTTGGCAAGCGTTCAGCATTGCCCTCCTCTTCAGATCCACACAGGCCTACCTACCCCCTCCTCATTTCCCCTAAGGAATTGTATGGGCACATGCCGTATTCAGCCTCTCTATATAGCCCGTGAATTCTTTCTCCCTACATGTCTCCACCCATAACCTTCACTAGACTATACTGCCCTAGGGGAATTACATGTAATCAGAATCTTGGCAAATATAGAGGCACATGCTATCCAAGACCCTGTAAGAATCATTCTTCGACTATAAACCTTGAACATACTAGATCTGCTGATGGTGATAGCTATGAGGATTGAAGTAAGCTATCCATGCAAAAAGGAGATGCGTGCGTGCATAGATCTACTATTATACCATTTTTTGTCTTCATGTCCTCAAGTAGACCGACAATTATGCCTTGCAAAAAGGAATTTTTCGAAAGAATCTGATACTAACACATGCATATTTTACCCGTATTTCTAGAAAGTGTTCAAGATATTCTTTAGCTATAGGAAGCGAAGATGCTGCTAGATGCAAGTAGGAATCATTTTGACAGTCTATCATGACGGCATCTAGCACTGTTTCCTTTACTTTAAATTCCTTCACCTATATTTGTAAATTTTTGTCGTGTCCCTAAAGAGGGGCATTGACATCTTTTTTCTTCACCTATGTTGATAAGATAATGTCATGTCCCGTCCTATCTGTGGTGTGTAAGTGCATAATTCGAGTTAATTTATTCAGTCAACATGGTGTGAGACTCCCATCTGAAGTTGCAATTGTCAGGCTTCAGCGAAAATAAAGCCTCCCTATATATTGTTTACATGTCCTACTCTTACACCTATTCGCCATTACCTGACCATTATTCCACTTGAACTAAATTATATTAGCTTCATTGTATGTCTTCTTTTGTAGCCCTCGTCCTCTTCATCCAACTACCGGGGTATGCCTGTCTCTCCTTCTGTCTCTTCTCTCCTTTCCATGCATGTGTCCACATGTATAGCCTAGAGGTTCCCATTAAAAGTGTTATCATGGCTAACAGAGACCTCGCTATCTGCCTTTATGCCATCCTGACCTGGATAGACATTAGTACAGATGTCTCTGATAGGACAACGTGAGGATAGCTCTTACTTATTTGATATTTCTTATCTTGGCTGGCTTCAGTGTCACCCTTTCATAAACACATTCACCTGGGAATGATTCACGGTGGCCTACACCTGGAGACATTTGCCTGAGGCTATGAGATAGAAAGGAGGACCCCCTCCAGCAATGTGTACAGAAGGAGTTGGACATTTTTGCTATGAGAACACTGAACAGGAAATTCATAAAGTGGACTTTTATTACACTAACACGCATAAATACAGTATATGATAAACATGTAACTAAAGTTAAAACTAATAAGATACCGGTTTGTATCTAAGAGTTGAATATGTAAATGAGGTAAGGCACTAACCTGACCGTATGTTACCAACAATGGATAAATGTTCAGAGTCCATAGTATAAAGTTTGAGTATAACATATATGGTAAGTCAACATATGAAGGTGCAAATAAGTCTCTGAGGCACTGCGATACTGATAGGGTATGTTGCCTCGGTATGTAAGATCTCATACCAGTAGTGGATGACCAGGTGCCATGGTGTGAGGCAGCCTGTTTGTCACATCCACTAACTAGAGCCAATTGAAGACTACCTCTTCTGAGAGAGTGGCCGAGAAGTCCATGGTATACGGGCACTCAATGTCTAAGAATGCGGCTCTTGTAATGTTGGTGAGTTGGAGAGGGATAAGAGGTAGTCCTGTGTGATGAGTGAAAGCCGGAGCAAACTGAGATGATGGTACATAGTTTGCATATTCTACTCAGGCTTTAGTAGGGCAGGCTGGAGATGATGGGATGGATGGTAGGGATATGACTACCGGGGCATCACTTGGTCCAATAGTTTTTGATGAGCGTATTACTATACTAATACCGGTTTCAGTCAGTAGTACGTCCCTCATGAGTAAGGTATGTGGGCCAGGCCACAGTGAGGCAGTGGGGGTGAGGAGATTAGAAACTCTAAGTAAGGCAAAAAAGCCCATTGTAAGGGCTGCTTTCTAGTGTAATGTGTTTGGCATAGTATCCAATAGTGTGCAGACTGCAACAAAGTGCTGGGGTAGTAATGGTGGAGCTGGTACCGTCTCATGTGACGAGAGTCTAACTGCTCCCTTAGCTACCCCCACTGATTCATATGATAATAATGAAGAGGGGTCGCCTCCATGTGTTAGTATCCAAAGTCTGGCCCCAGATATATAGTTCCTACGGGATGAAGGGGCTGACAGTGAGTTGGCCAGATATTGTTGATATAGGGCAGCAGCCTGAGGTGATGGATGTAAAATGTTTGTGTTGTAGGACACAGTGAAGGTTAAGTAATAGGTAGCTTGTCTAAGTCTGTTCACTGCCATGGCCTCTGACACCGAGGCCTGGAATAAGGCTATAGCCTGGTCTCCCAGAGTAAGGCCTGAAATGTATAGAATCAAATTATATCAAACATAGTTTGAGTTTAGTCAGAGTCCTTGTCGCAATATCAGCTAGAGCATAGGTTCTTTTAGCTGGGTCATGTTGGCAGGACAGTGCACCTGCCAGAGGTATGAGTTCACCTTTCTTGTGTCTAATATCTAGTGTGAGTTCATTTGTAGTAGCCCCAAGCCATAGCTGTCTTGCACATGCAGATAACACTTTGTCTTGAGTTCTGCCTGATACTAGGGCCTGTTGGGATCCTAGGTTGTCCGTATATATTATGCTCCTAAAGCCATGCTTATCTTTGTGTACCAGGGTATGATAAGCTATAAGCAGGTTTACAGCTTTGAGTCTATGTATGGGCTTGTAGGCTTCTATGTGTGCTATGTCATATTACAGTGTGTAGTAGTGTTGGTCTGAGTTGCCACCCCCGCCCACCAGTGTAGAGTCACATTCTAACGAGTAGGTTTCAGTGGGTTGTAGTAGGAGGTGTATGCTGTTAGCTAGGGTGGCATACTTAACAAACCATGATATGTCAGATTTGCATGTGTTGTTGGGGAAGACCATGCCGGTATCTGGAGTGTTCCTTAGTGTCTCCAGTACCTACACATGAACTTCCTTGAGTAAGGCTTCTTAGTGGCAAATTTAGCTCTCTCCCAGCGTTTGCACTCATCAATAACCTCCTGCAGTTTAAAGTCAGGTATAGTAAGAGTCATTTCTACCGTATTAAGTCTGAATCCCAGCCAGTCCATGATCTGGGTCGGAGGTTCACACTTTTTAGGGGACAGCTCAATGCCTAGTTCCGCTGTCAGACTTCTGAATAAGCCTGATTAGCCTTATCCAGAGTCTGAGCTGCCCCACAGAAGTCGTCAAGGTAGTTTAAGGACCAATCCCTTGTTTAGCAAAAATGTAAGCAATAGCCAAGGTAGTGCGTTGACAGGCTAAGCTGGAAAGCCTGGTCCCAAAGGAGGGGCAGGTGTCTATATAGTAGAGGCCTCTGTGTTTCATGGTGAGTAGTGGTAAATCGTTGACCTTGATTTTCAACTGTCTATAAGCATGTGCCATGTCTGCCTTGTACATATAGGAGCCTTGACCAAAGGAACAGACTTTAGTGACAAGGTCGGCGATGGAAGGCAAGGTGTAAGATCGATGCTGTCCATCGATACAGTTTTTAGTAACAAGGTCGGCGATGGAAGGCAAGGTGTAAGATCGATGCTGTCCATCGATACAGTTTTTAGTAACACCACTGTTCATGCCCTTACCATCGGGGAAAGATAGATCCAGTACTACCCTTCTAGAGGAGGTCTCTTTCTTTGGTCGGGTGAGTAGAGGTGCTACATTGCACCAGGGTGTAAATGAAGCCGATGTGAAAGGCCCAAGAAGTCCACCTAGTTCTAGTTCATTTTTGATGAATTTGTCTATGTGAGTAGGGTATCTAAGAGCTGAGCTGTGGTTTGTGTCAGTGGAGACAGGTGGTGTATCTGCAGTGTAGCCCACTGGCCAACCATAGTGTAAGTATTCACATAGTTTGTAGTCATGGTAAACTTGTAGTTTGCTTTCCCAGATGTCCAGATTGAGGCCCGATGGTAATGTGAGTCTGGAGCCTAACCTGTTGGGCAAGCAGGTCTCTCTCATCGTGTCATATAGCTTAGCATATTAAGGGAAACTATCCCAAAGGTCAGTAACCCTTATGGGCCAAAACAAGGCTTCAATAGGAGCAAATAGCTCTGGGGATGGACCTGCGGAAGGTGAGCTGTAAAACAAATCTGCCTCAGAAGGGTAATAATTTTCATCGGAATCAGTTAGTGAGCTCGCGGTGTATGCTTGGCTACACTAGAGTCAGATGAAGTAGTATGTATAGTAGTGCGAGCTGGACTAGCGGTACTAGCGACTTGATGCATTTGCTCTATTATATGAGTGGTACATGGAGAGTAGTCTACTGTTCAGGTGTCGTCTGGAGTGTGAAGTTTAGTGTTGATATCTAACATGGGCCTAAATATGGGAGCATTAGGCCTAAGCTTGAATGAGGTAGTTTTATCACAATTATCAGCTGGGATAGAGGTGCCTAGGTCTGTGTCCAAGTTCATATCAGCAGTATCATAGTGAGAGGGGTAATCCGGCTCAGGCCTGAAAAGAGGGCTCTTTGTCTCCTGGTTGTTTGCAGTGGCATGCTGTGAAGCCATGGAAATGAAGCTTCTGAATATTGTGACTGCACCAGGTGCAGTGGTGGCTGTACTGTATACCAGCTTCTGTATGGCCATCAGGCTTAGTGCAGCCAGCCTTAGTGTTGTAAGCCTGATAGGGTACATCAGTGCAACCAGCTGAGCTGCGAGATACTTTGTAGGCTTGTTGTGAAGCAGCGGTGGTCTGTATAGGCTGTTTATCAGGTTTAGTCTGATTCTAAGAAGCAACCTGAGTTTTAGACTCTGTTTTAGACTTAGACTTATTCTAGGCCATTTATAGCAGCGAGGATTTCATTGTTTCGAGACCGGATGGCAAGGACATCGTCCTCGAGGCTTGTAACAAGGTCACCTAAATTGTCCGTAGAAGTAGTCTTTTTAGCCTTACCGCCTGCTTTCCTTTTAGGTGGAGCAGCAGTAGATGGTGTAGTATTAGTACGATTCACTCTGGAAGTCGGATGGTCACTTAAGACGGTGATAGTGGTGGATTAAATATGTAAAGTTTATAAGACATATTGTTATGAAAGCCGGGTGAGAAAAGGTAAAGTGTGTCACTCGTTGCAACCGGGGTTGAGAGTTGCAGAAGGTGTAGCCACCGGGCTGATGCCTTGAGAGTCTGGTGAGTACTTTGAACCACCACTAGGTCTAGTATGAATTTGCCTGTCAGTCTCATTACCCGCAATTTATTAATTACTGATAATTGTGAACATCATCCTCCTGCCTCTGACTGGATGGTCTTACTTTACAGTCTGGAGGCCTGAAAAGCCATGGCCATACCACCTTCAATTACTGGATGCTTGCTGCTCCATGGACGGTACCACACAAGATACTGCGACAGGCGGCCCCCAGATGATTTCGGTCTTTTTTTTCCCTGCATGTAGATTTCCAATAAAAGCATTTACGTCATTAGCTCAAATGTTGCTATCTGATTTTATGCCACTGAGACTTGGACATGCCATACATTTGGACAGGTGTGTTTGGTAAGGCAATACCTCTGACTTGTTTGATGGTTTTCTTTTTCTCTCGCACTGACTGGCTTCAAGAAATTTATCAACCCTTGCCTCATTCACATGGGATTTCAGATTCACGCCCTAGGGCATATGCCTGAGGCTATGGAGATCAGTAAGTACAAAGGAGGACCCCCTCTGGTATTGTATACACAAGGTGCTGGATATTATTGTAAGTGTGAACATCATCATCCTGTTTCTAACTGGATAGCCTGTTGTGTTACCCTGTGGTTTGGAGGCCCAAGTGGCAACATATCACCTGCATCAACTGGGTTATTGCTGCTCCAGGGATGGATGGGATTAGGAAGGAGTATACATGGTACCAGTTATAAAAAAGCAGCACCCAGCCCCAAAGAAGATATATGATGTGTTTCGTTACTTTAAAAAACTCCCAGCGAAATGAGAATGTTTATGTCAATAAAGATTCAATTCAATCCAAAGGAGAACATAGGTAAAGCTACCACCATATAGATCGTTTCTCCTCCAGCTCCAAGGAGGTTTTCATAATGGAAAACCTCCATGGATGTTCATTATAATACATAATTTTTAGAATTTGTTGCAAAAATGACAGTGGTCAACCGAGAATAAAACAAAATCACACCAGGGGTTTGAACCTGTGTGGTCCAGATTTCTAGTCCCAGGCCTTAACCACTACACTAGATTGACCAGTCAAGCTTTGAAAGTGAAATCACCCTGTTTATCTACAATTGATTACTCAGTCATAGAAGTAGCATATTGCCCTTCAGTAGATGTTCTAACACCCACAGTTGAGGACTCATGTTGTAATGGTTAGCAGATGAGACTCAGGATCCCAGCACTGTATGGTGTGTGGGTACGAATCCCATATGGGACAGAATTTTCCCAAGAATTACATCTGCTGTTCAAAAATGACCTTATTCATAAAACCCCACGCTACGCTTGGCCTATTTCACAAAACCTCCTCCCAGACCTGACCTAATTCATAAAACCTCCTGCTGGCCCCCCAACTGTAGAATATGGAAATAAACCTACAGTAGGAACAATAGGCAGCAGAGCCAGGTGGAGTATAATTACTTATACTCCATCCACAGAAGTTTATATAACAGTAAAACCCTGACTATATGCATAGTTTGACTTTAACTGCAGAGGCCTAGAAGAGGATTCGAATCTTCTACACTGCATGGGCAAAGTGTTTTTAAATTACACATACAAGGTAAAAGAAGTCTTTGTAAAAGGCCCCCCTGAAGCTCCCTTTATCATTTTGGCAATCAGAGAATGTTCATTATAATACATTATTTTTTAGAATTTGTTGCAAAAATGACAGTGGTAAACCGAGAATAAAACAAAATCACACCGGGAATTTGAACCTATGTGGTCTAGATTTTTAGTCCCAGGCCTTAACCACTACACTATTGACCAGTGAAACTTTCAAACTGCAATTACCCTGTTTATCTCTAATTGATTACTCAGTCATAGTAGTAGCATATCACCATTCAGTAGATGTTCTTTCACCCATTATATCACCTGAGGGCTCATGGTGTAATGGTTAGCACATGGGACTCTGGATCCCAGCACTGTCTGGTGGGTGGGTATGAACTACATATGGGACAGAATTTTCTGCTGTTCAAAAATGACCTTATTCATAAAATCTCCTGCTACGCTTGGCCTATTTCACAAAACCTCCTCCCAGACCTGAGTCAATTCACAAAACCTCCTGCCAGAACTGACCCAACTGTAGAATGTGGAAATAAACCTACAGTAGGAACAATAGGGTGCAGAGCCAGGTGGAGTATAAATGTTGATTATCTCAGTGATTGTAGTATGTATAGTCTTATATTGCACACCCCAATCAAATATTGTCCCCAGAGCTTAATAATGGATTGCAATATGATAATAACCTCAACAGGTTCAATCTAGCATTGTGCACCAATGATATTGTACAAGGTTACCTGAGAAGAAACTAGGAACAACCAATGATTTACATACATGACACGATAACTGTGTCTAAATCTGAAATACAAGTCCCTGGACTCTGGGGTTGAAGCTAACATAGGCCTACCTGCCTTTAGGTTATTTCAGTGTTAAAACTGAATGACCATGAAATGGTTTGGGTAGATGGTTCTCTTCTTCTCTTACCCTCAATAGTCTTCATTGGGCATGCAGGGTTTATAGTATCAATGCATGCATGAAGCGCACACATAAATGATATCATAGGGATGATTACCAAGAACTGACCCCAATAGTAAGAGAATAATGAATGGGCTATCGGGCACTGAATTAGGTGTATCGTAGGATATCGATAACCTCATTTCGATATCCTACGATAGACCGAATGTATCATAGCGGACAGCTACTGGTGACATTCTAACCAGACAAACACATGCCATTTCTTGTCAGTCCCTGTGGCACGCTGCATAGGGAGTTGGATTTGGGATCAGGAGACTGCAGGTTTCGACCTTTACCCTGGCAATAAAAATTTCGTAGGTTTTATCATGTAACATATGACATGTTAGGACATGTATATGACATCTTAGGACATGTAAGGAGTGCTGATATCCTGGATATCAGCACTCCTACACCCTGCAATATTGACAGGTATCAGAATAGGAATATCCAGAAAAAAGCACCCAAAATCACAGAAGTTTTGTAATAACAGAGTATATAGCAGTGTCTTTTATAACATACCTGTATATACAATACATTTGCTGTTGATAAACAGAACCCCTTGCTGTAATTATACAATTCAAGTTTCTGTAATTTTACAGCAATATTTGCTGGAACCTCAGTTGCCAGCAAATATTTCTGTAAATTTACAGTATATTTTATTGTTCATTTACAGCAAAATTCGCTGTCCATTCACAGAAAATATTGCTGTTTATTTTCAAGAACTTTCTCTGTAATTATACAACACATTTTGTTGTAAATTTACAGCACAAGTTCTGTAGAACTGAATGGGCTTGCTGTATGATCACAGTGACTGTTACTGTATGATTACTCTGAATTGTTATGTAAAATTACAGTGATTCACCTCCTGTAGATTTAAAGCAAAATGTACTGGAACCAAAGTTGCCAAGGGATATATATATAGCTTAAAATAGACCAAGACAAATCAAGTCAACAACAGCATGGATTGTGTGTTGAGATTTCTCCCACCCTACTCGTCTAGAGCCTCACAGGTTGTCTGAGAACTAGTCCTGGAGTATTCTCTATAATCACGAAAACAATCTCCTCCAGAGCGTGAGTTAAGGCAGCAGCTGTAGCAGCTACATAGTACCACACATAAGCATGATCTGAACCTTATGGAATCAGCTCCAGACCCAGCTGGCTCAGGTAATCACCAAGGTACAAACATCATAGGAGGGGTCCTCCTGTGTACGGAACCCTGCTTCTCTGAACCTTTGTCCGAGAGGCAATTATCTGCCCTAACCTCATAGCAAACCTCTTCAGGGGATCCTTCCAGAACACAGATGACAGTGGTTTGGTTCGTGGGACCGCTCACAAACAGGGTCTTTTATTTGCCAGAAGTCAATCTACTTGCTGTAACGACTACGACTTAAAGCCCCTCATTATCTTGAAATTCATCCAACCTTTCCCATGTCCATAAATCATACAAATATTCTTCCTCAGCCATTTGTGCTTGGTAAAAAGTTTGAATTCTATGTTAAAAACCCAGAGGCTTTGAGGGTGAGAATATTGCTGACAGCTATTTGCGTACCTGTCACATATCAGTGAGAGGTGAGGACTACCCCAGGTGGTGGTGCAGAAGGTACTAGGGTGACTGACAGTTATCCCATCCAACACGAGGGATATATGAAAACAAGTGTGAACACCTTTCTTCATTCTATGCTTTTATTCTACTTCATAATAGTCTTAGATTAAATAGAAACCAGTCAAAACTGAACGTTGGGTACAATGGTAACTTGTACTTGTTATTGTAAACAAGCTGAGTTACCCTAGTACTGTCAAATCTAAAACCTCTCTACACTACTGTTCTAGAAAATGACAACCTACAGTTAGAGTGAGACCTCGATAATCCGTCCCTTCATAGTCCGTCATACACGGGATCCGGCCAAGGTGTGGCTGGAACATTTCTATACAACGCTATTGTATATGCTTCAATAATCCGTCACTCTTGAGATCCTACCATAAATTACCTGCAACAGGGGTGGCCGGATTATCAACGTGTACAAGTTAAGATGATATGGTATGTTGTACATATCTAAACATGTTAGCATTACTCAGAACAATAGATACTGTGAGTCCTGGCCAAAACAGGCTCAGCGCAGGCTGTTACTGCTGCCTGAAGTTGGTTAATTGTAACTATAGTAGTCTTAGATTTAATGAACGGATGGCAGGGATCAGGGATGATATCATGGGGGTGGGGGGTCTGTAAATGATGAAGACATCGGTGTAGTTAAGGGAGTGATCATTTTTCTAACAACAGGAGGGGCTGGTGGGTTTGCATGCAGACGCGCGAAAAAAATTCCGACCCCCCACTCTCTATGGGTCAAAATTTTTTGACACCCCCTTAAGAGCGGAAAATTGTGTGTGAATGCGCCCTTTTAACCTATAGTAATGCGCAGGCTTTTTCACTGAAAACAGGTGAAATTATTTTGACCTCCTGGTCAAGGGGTCAAAAAAATTCTGACCCTCCCCCTCAAACCCACCAGCCCCCCCCCCACCCCCTGTTGTTAAAAAAATGATCACTCCCTAAGAACCTACAGATGTCTGTTTACATGTCGTGTTCAACTTAAAGGTCAGGATTAACTGAACACAGGTGGTCGGCCTTATCTGCTTTAGTGTACAGGATCCTAGGGCAGGTTAAGCTCGCCGCAAACAGTCAGACTGGACTCAGACCCAACGCAGACTGTATTTAGGGTGGCGTCCGTACCTCGTCCGTGCCCCCTCCACCCACTCTCATTTTTCTTCTCTACCGTGGAGGGGGCAAGTCCTTAACTCCTTTGAGTCAATGTGATCACAGACCGTCTGTGCTGGGTCTGCCAATATCAAACATGTTTGATATTGCCAGACGCACCCCAGACGCAGACGGGACCGTCTGTCTGCATTCGGTTTTGCTGCAAACAGCACAGATCAGACTGGATTCCCGTCCAGTCTACGTCTAGTCCGCGTCGGATCTGAGCTGTTTGCTGTAGGCTTTAGGGTACAGACAAGCTGCCAAGAGGCATTTGGGGCATGGGCTATGTTATATTGGTTCAGGGTAAGTTGAAGCCTTGCTGTCTAGTAATATTTACACACTAACACCACAATACACAGAAGATACAAATTAGTGTTTATGCTAAGGGTATAAATGTGGGTAATGTTTCTAGGCTGTTGTTGATATCTGTGCCAAGTAAAGTCATAAACAGGTGATGTAACATCCTCCTGTCCAAGGTTGTAAACACTGACAAACATACACAGAGGTGTTCACTTTATTGCATTGCTCATATCGCCAAGTCGTCATTCTCCATGTTAAGATTGGAAGGTAATGGAGAATCTAAAGGGCAAATCCCACTACGTGAAAAAAGGGTCTGAAATGTCTGTGATTCTGGACATAGGCAGTCATGGACTCTTGTAAATTTCCTAAATCACAAGGGTTCTCACCCCACTACTCCCTACTCTAAGTCCCACTGCTTGCCAATATTGGGCAGTACATCTCTGGGATTTTGATTCTATTGCTGTTTTTGACCGCTGGATCTCTGTGATTTTCGTTCAATTGCTGTTATTGTGCAGTAAAGCATTGTGAAATACATCTCTATGCTGGTAAATCATGACCTCAGACAAATTCACAGAGATTTCTGACCCTTTCTGAAGAAAATATCAAAAATATTTGATAAATTCTACTCTATAAAAATCAAGACTTTGGCAAGGCTCCTCAGCCGTTATAGGCCCTTCTTAGATGATATTACCTTCCAATATCAGCTAAGGAACACTGCATGCATAAATCACAAGGACTCTATGGTCATTTTCGCATTGTGGGATTTGGCCTTAAAGCCAAGGTCGAATATCTCAAACAATATCATTACATGATAATGATATTGGATACTGGACCCTTTCATCAAATCTGTCCGTGTTTGTATCTGTATACATGAGTGTAATATGGCTGGTGAGACACATATATTTTGTTCACAACTAGATGCACCAATCTAACTTACCAATCATTTATATTGATACACAATAGGGTCAAATACATGTTTAAAAAGAAAAGTGCGGTACAATAGCACTAATATAGTGCAGATCACACGCCTTCATCCTACTTTAATATCCGTGTGTTGTCTTAAGAGTTAACTTAAAGTAGTACTTCACTAACGGGAGACACTAATTAGGTATCAAAGCAGGAAAGACTACTCGAGGAGTTGGCTTCTGTTTTCTCTTTGGTTTTAGTGAACGAAGAATTCATCTCAGCCAATTCCCCGTGGCTGCAGAAGATATTCTACTAATGTATAGACTAAATCGATTTCCCTGAGACTGTACGCATCTATGGGAAAAGTTCCCACATCCTTATCTTCTTGAATGACCCCATGGCATCTACAAACCACAACCCTGCTTGTGATATACGATCATCACACCTGTGGCATGATGGATCACAAACACAGGCCCCCTGCTTCTGGAGACTAGGTCCCTTTGTTCTGGCGGTACTTCTATATATGGCCCCCGTCCATAATACATGCCCCGGCCATAAAGAACTGCTCAACCTGCTGGAGGCAACCTAGACCTGCTGCTCCTGAACCTACTCTATGCCATGTATAGCATAAGCCTAAGCCGCCATAAAAGGGTAGCTGTACGCCTTCCATACCAAATTATACCCCATCTCTTTTTCAGATTTCACGCCCGAGCAGGGTGTAGATTCATGATCTTTTCCTCCTCACCCTTTCGTTCTCCGCGTATTTTGTGTAGTGCGAGGAAGCAAACAGGAACACATAAGGTTCTGTCCCGTAAGATATGTGAGGACTGAATATTCGCTTTTTTTTTTATTGACTAACTCACGGTCATTTTTCCAAAGGCTCACTCAGGCAAATTAGGTATGACAATATAGGAGATCTATATATGTCTCAATATGACTTGTGTATGCACGTATAGCGTTACTTGCATACATGCAGTTTTTTCTCTGTATAGAGCATGGATATTTTTTTATACTAACTTTATCATCGACCTGCATCAGCTTCTCTATATTAATAATGAACAGCGTAATTTGAAACTCTGAGTAAGCTTGTTCTTGTACTGCATATAAATGGATGCATTATTCATGGGAGAGAATTGTCTCCAACAGTCATGTCTACAGCACAGATCACTGGCAATCTTGTGCTTAACTTTCTAGCCTACATAGTATATGCAACACAATATACATGTCCATCTTCTCTTGGTGAGAATACTTGTACTATTGTGTTGGTGAGAATACTGGAATTATTGTGAAAAGGTTTCAGAGAATGCTAGGTACGATCACTTGTATCATATATATATATATATATATATATATATATATATATATATATATATATATATATATATATATATATAATTAGCACGCTGATATTTGATACCCTCTCTGTTCCGGAACACAATTCTTCAGAATTATTGTGCATCATACCCCAGGAATTTATAGCAGCCTCACTGTTACTATCATATGTCCCCATAAAAGAAGGAGGGACCGTGCAGTTTAATGTAGGAGGCGTGTAGCAACTCTCATCCAATGTGTCTCAGCTCCCCTCTAGTTTACTCCGTAGACCTCCGAGGGTCCTGACCCTCAGAGACCAAAGGTGTCTGTTGGTAGTTTATCTACTCAGCCAATCAGACAGAGTGACCAATTCTCATAGAAGTACTTACTGTCAGGTCCAATGCTTCCATCAATGCTTCCCTCAATGTATATCTAAAGATTCACAATACACAAAACACTTGAAATGCATGTAATAATTGATAATCCAGGTGATTTTCTAATCCCCTTCCCTTACTCAAGCAGGCTGAAATGGAAGCCATTGAAGGAGTGATAGTGTAGGCTAATCATAAACATGTCAGATTTATTGGATATATCTTGTGCCTGCCCATTACATGTTGCTGTACATGAAAACTTACATGTTTGTGAGTATGAGGGACAATTTCTAGAAACTGACAGTGAGTACTTTGTTCAGAACAGCCACTATAGCCATGTTGCTCTCTGCCTGTAAGCAGGCAGATCTCACGGTCTACCCTTAGTTATGTATGTACACATGTACACGCCTCAGATGTACCAGCCATGCAAATCACCTAAGCATACATAGTTACGTTGCCGTCTTTACCAGTGGGTGCCAGATTTAAACAGGTGTTTGTGCTACCCAAACCATATACAACCACACATGACATGGACTACTTAACCAACTAACTGTATCACTCTAACACTGACAACTACCTACCTGTGTACTGCTCAGGTGAACACCATGGGCGGTGATTGGTGTGTACAGCGGATGCCTCCTTTGTCCATATCCACACTGCCCTCTTTAAGTTTAACCATGGAAGAGAGGGGCTGCCCACACTGGAGGTGGGAGCATGTGTGACGTCTATGGCCCCCAGGAACTACTGGCCTTGGAGGAGAGTAAAACGTGTTTGTAGATATTGGCAAATGTACATGTGGGCCTACCAGTAAAGGTAGAGGTAGTGAGTACAGGCAAGTCTGCTCGACAAGTCTAGCTGACTGACGAGAATAATCGGTATAACCAGGAGTGTAGGCAGGGGTATGTATGGTAGATGCAGGCACCCTATTCCTAGTGCAATTTGCCGACTCACCTGGCTAGGGTCAGTCTCTACCCCTGTGTAGTGTGCTGTATGAATAAACAAGAAGTGAACTAGAAGTCAACCATCTCAAGTACCGTTCGCCCCACTCTGTCTTTTGAGGTATTGCCACAGCGGCCAGTAACTTCACTAATCACGTCTTGTCTAAATTTTCAGTGTCATCAGTGCAGACTGAATCATGTATCTAGTTAACTCAATTCATGCATATTAGTATAGTAATTTTGTGTCCTGGTGCTGATAAGATGATTGGGGGCATCAGAGAAGTCTTATCCCATGCCATTCCATGGACATTGTTACCATAATGTTATTACACTTTATCCAGGGGTGTAGCAAGAGGTAGGCAGTATGAGTATATACTTGCAGGTATAAGGCATCTCTGTTTGCGTGGGATCCAGTACCCATGTGATGAGAGTCTCAGTCATGCAACGACTTAACACCTACTGTTTCCTTAAGGCTTGGGCACCTTCTACTTCAAAGGTGTTGACAGTGTTATTGACACAGGTCTGTGGCAGTCTGTGTGCCCCGTGTGCCCCAGGTAGTATCTCAATAGAACAGCAACCTAGGCTGCTTTCTCCTAAGCGCACTCCTGTTCCTGCTGTTTACCAGGACAGCAACCCCAGTATAATGCTGGCATGGGGTCCAGCAGCAGCCCAGGCTCCGCTGGAGGAGGAGCATCGATTGACCAACCGTGGAGCAGCAGGCAAGGTACTGGAGAAACTATCGGCAGTCTGGCAGCACCCATGGGAGGAGTGGAGCGATCATTCAGTGGTTCTGATGCGCCACCTGACGGGATTAAGCTGAACGGATAGGAAGCTTAGAGCTTGTTCAGCCATGTCCGAGCTGCTTCGGAGCTGCTCGTGTGGCTGTTGTGAGCTGCTCGGCCGGTGGGTCAGTGGTGGGTGTTGATCTGAAGTGGCTCGTTAGGTCAATACTATGGTATACAGCAGGACAGGGTGGTTGTTCGATCGTCGTTATTGAGCACTAGGCGTCAGAACCCAATCTGTATACATGTATTGTATCGACTAAACATTAATTACATAAGATTATATGATAATAAATGGCAGCCAAATTTATCAAGGTTGGTCGCCACTCATTACCTAAAGTCATCAGCAAATCTTCAGTTCTGGTTTAGAGGCAACTAACATCATATAGAATATAGAATTGATATTCTGAGCATTATAATCACTTCCACAATTGTGTTTAGAACATTTGAGGGTTACAAATAAAAGCCATAAGAGAAAGTTGGAAAAAATCTAAATCAAATCTAGATGTAAATATGCACAAATTTCAAAGCATCACAAAATGCCTAATTTTCAACAAAACAACCTGAAATTTCTCGTGAGTATATAGGATCAATGTTCGTATGTGCTTACAAAAATGGTGCCATTCTAACCAATAAAGCCTATAGATGCGCAGACTTGCACAGTGGGTTCATTTTCAACAAGTAGCGTCCAACCTTAAATTATGCTAATATGAAGGTATACCATTATACTTCCGTGTATAAGCCGTATCCGGCCGACTATGGATTGAGCTATAGGTGGCATCTAACTTTCGACAAATCTGTTAAGAGAGGGGTTTGTGTGGACAATATTTCATTATTTGCATTGTAGCCCTGGGTTCTGATGTGAAAACTGGTTTTCCACAGTATTAAAAAGATCGGCTTAAAACGAGGGCTTAAAGATCGTATCCCAGCTAAAATTCTCTCATTTTTCAGTCATGTCACATACATATGCGGAATGCCTCCCTTGAGATATCCCCTGAGTTTTAAAGCAATGAAGAGTGTTCCTCAACATGAAATAATCAAAATTGGAGTAATATTTTTTACTGTAGGTCAACATTAAAATGACCGGATAACATAATATGTTTTGGTATGTCATGGATGAGTGGTCACCTCTTTAGTATGGGTCAGTGCATGGCCCATTAGTGGCACCTTGTGTGTAATGGAAGCACTGCTACCATAGCCTAACCATGTGAACATAGCTATCAGAGGGGTATTCAATAGGCGGCACGCCCAGCTATTGGCACGCGCCCGGACCTGAACGTGCTCGCACTCCAGCTAGAGAGGAGGTGCGCCTGTGGCGCCCGCCGCGTGGCTGGCGTGTGGCTAATGAATACCGCTCCGGTTTCACAAGGGGTTACGTCTTTCGAGGAGAAGCGCTAACGTGGCGCCAATTTCGCTTGTAAAATATGAGCAGTAAACTTTCGCATATTCACCGGTACCAGGGACACACTTCCGATCATACCGTTTCTCCCCGAAAGGGTTCACGTTCACAAGGACCAGCTGGTGGAGCCCCCTTCTGATACAGGCCTTACTTGTTAGAAACTTCACATAAATTTCCCGCCATAGAGGTAAAGTGTTTTGTGTTTTCTGATCTTACTGAAAGGTATCTGTTATTCATTAGGGAAATAGGTAACATTAACCACAGTATGATTGATTTCTAACTTTCCAGCAGGTCATTTTAGTGGAAATTGCATCTTTAAACTCCGGGGTAAAAACCATCAGCGGTGAGCTTTGACTTGGTTAAATCCATTGCACCACCTGAGCATGTTTAGCAAAGTGGAGAAAGGTGCCACTCTGTCAGCCCAGCGTACGAGTTTTACAGTGGATAGCTTTTTATACGGGACTCCAAGGGGAGTTGATGTTAGTACGAACCCATTAACTTGATTAGGGTTCTGGTGTATGTGCTACGGCAGTATGTGCTGCCTATTTACAATTCGGACTGAGAGTGCAGTGACCACCTGCTGCTGTCAACATGAAATGGCGTCATTTGTTCAGAGCGATCAAGTCTTAAATCCTTGGTCAACTGGCCATTATCATTAGCCATGTCATCAAACACTGTATCGTTTTCTTTTTTTTTCATAAACAGAGCCACACAATTTTACCAGAAAGCCTCATTTGAGATTAAGATTTAATTGATAGATTGAATACGTAGATCGGAAGTAACCATTTCTAAATGACTTTCGACCATAGAATAATGGACTGTTAGGGGTGTGGCCCATAGAGAATTGCGTGAAATAATAAATAACGTTGAAAAAGTCAATTTTTACTTTCTCACACAGTTGTACCATCCACTACCAATTTGGTCGAGTATCACTTTCTCATAGAAAAGGGTTCACTGCTACCGGTTTGGGTGGATATCAAACATTACTTCATGATTGGAATAACATACGTTGGGAGAGCCTCCCAACGCAGAAATAGGGCCTTATTTCATCTATATTTCATGCTAAATCTATTTCAAGTTTATGAGATGGCTGAATGTTTAAATCGATCTATTTCAAAATGAAATGAAGTTTATGGAACTCTACCCTAGGAGAGCATCCCATAAAGAATTGGATGAAATAAGAAATAAGGATAAAACAAAAAAAAGAATTTCACTTTGTTATATATATGTGTGTATATATATATATATATATATATATATATATATATATATATATATATATATATATATATATATATATATAGGACTCACTACTACTAATTTGGGTTGGTATAATAGATTACTTCATGATTGAAAAAAAAACTTACGTTGGGAGAGCCTCACTTTGCAGAAATAGGGCCTTATTCCATCAATCTCATGCTATTTCAAATTGAAATATCCATTTATGGGATGGCAAATTGTTGAAATAAGTCTATTACAAAATGAAGTAAAGTTTGAATGGGCCCCTACCTGTTTTCTTCAACCTGAGGCCACCATAACAACTTCAGTAACAACTTCATGAGGGAGAAAAATAGCGCAAGGACACTGTAGCGTTTTCTAATAAGCTATTTGAGATATTATGCATTGAATAATGTTAAAATTGCGGTTTATTATACATTTTCGGTCATTAATAGCAAAATATGCTTATGTTTTATAGTCCCTCTCGTATATATTTGATACAACATCGCAACTTGTTGAAAATCGCAGAGATATCAGAGCTCTGATCCGCCATGTGGGAGTCTACCTAATGGCCAAATATCTCAGAGGAATATCCCTGATTATTGCACTTACCGTTACTTATTCTAAAGGTACCTTCCCTGGTTAGAACAGGTAGCATAGTCATCATCCACATGCCTTTTATATCGTATAGGTAAAGGCACCCTGAGTCGGTCAGACACATAAAGTCAGAGAGACACCTTGTTGATTAAATTGCATGGATATTATGGACATTTCAACTATTTCAATAACCAGATTTTAAAGGTGATGTGTTCTTTTTTCCAAGTAATGCAGGATATAGAATATAAGGCCCTTCATTTACGTCTTCACTACTGCCCAAAGATGGGTTGTTTACACTATATTGTAATGATGAGAAATTGCCATTGAATGTGAAAACTAGTTTCAACGATCAGTCCATTGTGACCTTTTTTATCATATATATTTCCACAATGCCTATCAATGATTATGAGAAGATTTATATCTTTATAAAGGGATGAACTCATGAAACATGAATATTTCCTTTTTGATAATAAGTTGGATTTGATTTCATATCAGCATCAAATTGTATCTGACATCGAACAGTAATTACACCCTCACTCGGACATACAAATGTACAGCACCACAGTAGAATACTTGGCTGTGTCCAATGCAGTGCTGTCACCTGCAGGTTATTGTATTTCTGCAAAGGTTTCCCATTCCCACCAATGGTATAGCAGACTGTCCGACTCTATGATCACCTCTTGCATGAAGTGTCCGACTTAGGGTGCAGTAAGGCAATTAGAAGTTGCAATATTTACACTTAATTTCTCCCTGTTCAAATGGTAAGACATGGTAAACTTGATATTCTAGAATGGGTGGATGGATATTTTATTCTGTTTGGTATGATACAAATTGCAATTCATAGTTTGTTATTGCTCAAATTTCAATGACCAAAAAGCCTCACCTCTTGTCTGACCAGGGGCGTCCGGAATGGGTGCCTTTACCCTACAGTCTAAGCTGCGTCACTTAATCTTTACTGGTGCCTCACAATAACATGGGCGTCCCATAAAGAATTGAGTGAGATATGAAATAAGGATGAAATAAGAAGTAGAATTCTATTTTCTCTTAGAAAGGTAGTCACTGCTGCCAATTTGTATAGGTATCATAGATTTCAAAATGAAGTAAACTTTATTGAACCCTTCCTAGCTTCAATTGCTCCAGAAGGTCGAATCCCACATGGCGATTTAGGGCTCAAATATCTCTGCGATATTGTCCCTTGCGATTTTGGGGTCTTCCTGGGCTCCTAGATCGCAAGGATTGTTCAACTTGTACCCAATCCAACACTGAATCAAGACCAATTAAGCAGTAATCCTTGTGATATAGGGTCTCAGGAAAGCCCCAAGAGTGCAAGGGACAAAATCGCAGAAATATTTGAGCCCTAAATCGCCATGTGGGATTCGACCTAGAGTATAATATGTTATACCTGGCATTTGGGGTGCACCTTATTATATACGAGTATCTAAAGTGTAGTACAGTACAAACCTGACTCAAAATCCACTCTACGCAGGTGCATTATATAGGTTTATACCACGATTTGTGGGTTACACAGTGCTTTTTGGTGGCTATTCCCATACACATATCTGTCGATATTGCACACCCTATAGGCTGTAACATCAATTTTGGAAGGCGTGCGGTTATCAATGTAAGGCGTGCGGTTATCAATGTAAGGCATGCGGTTATCCATGTAAGGCGTGTGGTTATCCAGGATAACCATACGCCTCTCATGTCCTCCCATGTCATATGTTACATGTTTAAACCCACAAAATTTTCCAGGCCAGGGTAAGGATCGAACCTACAGTCTCACATCCCAAATCCAACTCCTTATGCACTGCGCCACAAGGACTGACGAGAAATGCTCGGTTCGAACCACGTCTCGATATGATACAAAGCCGTGTGCGCTGTCGCTGTCCACTGCCGGGCGACGAGGTGTATTTAGTATAGAAACATAACAGCAAGACGCACTTGGAGGAGGAGACGCGGTGGTTAGCGCCTTGCGCTCAGCCGTCAGAGGTACTTGGATCGCGCCCCGGTCCAGGCGCATCTTTTTTCGCCGTGTGCGCTGCCGCTGTCCGCTGCTGGGCGAGGAGGTGTATTATACACAAACATAACCGCGAGAAGCATCTTATTTCGCCGTGTGCACTGTCGCTGTCCACTGCCGGGCGAGGAGGTGTATTATACACAAACATAACAGTGAGACGCAGCTTTTTTTGCCGTGTGCGCTGTCGCTGTCCGCTGCCGGGCGAGGAGGTGTATTATACACAAACATAACAGCGAGACGCATTGAAATCTTTCGCCATGTGCTGCTGCCTGTCCGAGCCAAGACGGCCGCTGTCGCTGTCCGCTGCCGGGGAAGGAGGTGTATGTACCTGTGTACAACACACTATGGCTGGCTTCGATCGAGTCCCAGGGAGGGGGAATAATTTTTGTTTTCAACTTGAATTTATTGGTATTATATTGATTATTTGTTGGTTTCGTGGTATAAAATAAGTAGTCAATGGATAATTCATGACTCGTGTGTGTTAGCAAAGGCTAATAACACTCGGCCTACGGCCTCGTGTTATTATCCGTCGATAACCCCCACGCGTCATGAGTTATCCATTGGTTACTTGTTCACTAATTTGGAGATGTGCCTCATTGTTGTTGTTGAAAATCCACATACAGTAAGAATGAGAGGGCATGTCGACAGAGGGGTTCAGACAGAGAGGGAGGAATGAAACGTGGCAGAGGAAGAGAAAGGACCCAAATCACTGTAGGAGATTCTCACTCTGAGGAGGAGCAAGAGATGATGAGGACAATGTATATTGCAAGAGAATCTGATGTAACAGCTACAGGGAGGTATAACGGCAAGGAGACTCTTGCAAATTGGTTGACAAATTAAGATCGAGGTGATTAGATATTTTTCCTTGCTTAATTGAAAAGTTTCCACACTTAACACTATAACTGACAGGAGTCAAGATGGAGGGGAGGGGTCACCCTAGATATCTATTAGATAACGAGCATACAATTTCATAAACTATTGATGTGACACCCTGTGAAATATGTGTCTATCATTGTGAATCAACATTAAAGAGGTGCATTTGATTTATTGTCAACATTAATGAAATAACAATAATGACAGGTTCCTAGTCACAATTGTGTGAAGTAACACCTCCAAAATAACAAAGGCTGAAAAATCACAGCAGTGTAGTCCAAATTGCGGAGATTCAAGGCACTTTATAACTCATAGTGGGTTTTGAGACGATCTTGTTACCTGCAATAAGCCTTGCAGGAACTTGCAAGAGGCCATGGTTTGAGTGGTAGATTGCATCGTGGGATTGAACCTTTATGGGGTGGTAAAAGGTTGAAATGTGCATATGTCTATTTCAAAGTGAAGTTAAGTGTCTGGTCCGGTACCCAGGGGTAAGGCCCATAAAGAATTAAGTGAAATAAGGAATAAGGAAAAAAAACCTTAATCCGACGATTTTATAATATATCATAAAGTATGGAAAAAAATCGGTCGGATTAGCACTAATCCGAGTTGAGTTCTTTTACATTGAAATCTCTGCGTTGTGGTCTGGTCGGCTCTATGGCCCTGTGGAACCCATGAAATGCAAGAATTACTACATAAAGCATTTTAAATCATTTTGAGATTCGGCAAAAGATGAAAAAAGCTCAAGCCTAATGCTTTTACCTGGGCTCACTCTACTTTGATGGGATTGGGCATTTCGCACATCATAAGCTCCGTCTCTGTAACATAGAGAAGAGACCGGCATGGCCAAACTTGACCCGGCTTTGAACCCTGGTTGCAACTGATTTTAATGCCCATTTGCATGATAACAGAATCTGCGAAAAGGTCCCTTAAGGTTAGTACATGTCACAATTATACTTTTACTTTGTGTCAGATCATGTGACCAATAACTGTGGACAGACGAGGAGAAAGGGTCCTCTGGGGTGAAATGTGACATTTAAAATTGAAGTTATCAGCTTTAAAATGAGGTATCACCCTTGCAGATAGCCCTTTTGGTCTTGGAGATATTGCTTCACAAAAATGGAATGACATAACTGTATCAATATAGGCAATAAGCTGTATTATTCATTGTTTGCATTGAATTTGGCATCTAATTAGCATAATGATTTAAATAGTCAATCAAAATTGACAAAACCTTTTCATACTTTTGGGCACAGTTTTGGATCTAGAAATGGTATCTATATGCTTTTTTTCAGCATATGAATCATGATGAATCATTCTATCAATCGACATTATTTTTTTTCTATTTGGAACATTTATTTTGGTTGCCATGATAACACATTTATCTGAGAATCCCTATTTTAGCCTCGTTTTGGATTCAAAATGTTCTATTTACATTCCAAATAGACAGGAAGTGCCAGAAAAAAGAACGTTTTTGAGAAAACCATCTTTTTCTATGTAAAAAAGTACATAATAGTAATTTCTGGCCTATTTTTCACATTTATGGCCTTTGTAGCTCCCCCAGTGGCCAAACACAGTACTAAAAATCCCGCAGTAGGCACTTTGCCCACAGTGGAGGTTGAGAAAAGCTGGCAGACAGCTTTGACACTTTTGGTCAGGTCTCAGTGTGGCCATCATTGGCAGCTTTAGGGGTATCGCTGATGTTGGCTATTATTATATTGTCTGTGTGGGATTTTGATAGCTGTCCCTAGAGTTTAGATATTAAGCTATCCACCAGCAAAATCTGGGAGGAAAAATTCCAATTATTAACCATTTTACAGTAAGTTGAATATGAAGGTAATATTGAAGCTTTGAAAAACATATCAAGCAATGGAGACACAAAAAAACTGACACCAGACACAGCTTCGGGGCATAATAATCTCCTAGGATATGAAATGTCATGTTTCTATGACTTTGCCCACTGATACTTTTAGGAGGACCAACATATGATGCATTTTACAGATTTCCCACTCCCTCTCACATTTCTGCCAGGTGGGTGTGATCAACACTACCTGTGTGCATTGCCGTTCATGTTACAATTTCCCGGGAGCATTTTAAGCCCACCTAAAATAGTCCTGGAGAGAATCCAATAACAGATTCAAACAGCTGAGATTCCAAAGATTTCAGAAATGTAGTTTTCTATGTTGGGACAAGTGAACCTGTAATGAGTTTCTCTCCTTTTTGAGAATCGCCCAGGTGAACAGTGTTAACTAATCTTATCAGGTGGCAGCACTGAGTAGCCAGACCTCCAATGCAGAACTCTCATGACCAGAGGTAAGGAAGGGGGCGGACACCAGGGGGCAGATTGAAGTGCATGGTTCCTGTATTGTGCGAGTAGAGGGGTCCACAGAACACACACAGACACTCCCAAATTCGGATCCAGTAGCTTTTGTCTACATGGATGAAATACTGAAAGAAGTGGGCTGATAAAGGAAACGGAGAAATGAAAGATCTATCATTTCAACTATTGTTGCAGCTTTATTGTCATAGTAATAGTGGTCGATTCAATGCTGTTCAGCACATGATATGACATTACATTTACTGAAGAAGACAGTGTTGAAAGCAGTTCGTCTTCACAATCAATCAGGTGTCAACATTGATTCAACATTCTCTACTGTGGTGGCCTATCAGGATAACATTTACTATTGTCAAGGTGAGTTTTATGTCTACTATATTATTGTCAACTGATAGGAGTATAAGATATCAATGATATAGCAGGCATCACCACCAATAAATCATTCCAATGCAACATTCTAACTTGTGCAATATATTATCAACCTGTCAATGACTATGAGAGTTCATTGCATGGTTTACGTATAACATTTGAACACTTTTCATATTAGATTTATTGGAAACAAAGGCAATTTTACCCTGTTTGTACACACTGCACATTTCTTTGTATCGTTTCAGGTTGGCAGATCAATAGAAGGATGTAGGAAAACTCTACATTGAATGTACAGGAAATTGATGATTAATAAAAATTTCCATTCCTAGAATAGGAGGTCCCACTAATTATGCTACTGGCCCATCCAGACTCTCTATGTAAAAGGGAGTACAGTGTGCACTGACTCCCTTTATAGAGGGGGTCAGTGCATCCCTGAACCCCTTTATATAGAGAGTCAAGTAGAAGCTGGACCCCCTTTATTAAGAGAGTCATAAAGGCAGTCAATTTGAAAGCAAAACCTGGGCTGACATAAGGGAGTCATGGTCTACAGGGGCGCAGAAAAGGAGTCAATCTGAAAGCACACCTAGACTCCGTTTCTGACTGTGTTCCTTCTCTGTGTGTGGTAAATCGTCCACAAACACAGGAGATAGGTTTTCATTGTTTTGGAGCAGAAACATTTCATATAATCATGTTTTCAGCCTGCTCCAAAAAGGAGGAATTGGCGTTTATCCTCGCTTGTAAGCCCGTCTACGGCAGATAAGCATAGTTCTCCTTTCTGGAAGTATAAGAACTTTCTTTTGTGGTGTTCCGGGGGCGGCATGGTGAGAATCCCACAAGATACAGTAATGATAGATGGGACAACAGGTGATAGAATATGGGGGATTTGTGGGAGTGATCAGCAATAAAGATGTCTGCTGACGCCCTCTGCGTGATTGAAAAGCAGGCCGCTACCATACATTTTCCAGCCGATATGTCCTTCAACTAGCAGCGCCATACATATAGATCATTGTGGATGGCCATGGCGACGTATATATGCAAGTTCACATCACTATTGAAACTAGTCAACAACAGCGCACCAAAAGTAAATGGACATTCACATTGGAGAAACCAATAGTATCAAGATATATGCGAGCAACATTAGAATGCAAGCGATGTTTGACCATTCATTTAATTAGCTACACTGCCCCAAAAGCCAGGATCCTCCCTTTTAAAAATCTACTTTTATTTGCAATGACAAAATTGTGCATTGATCAGGAGCTCGTCATAATTTCTTTGACACGTGTCCTGTACACAAGTTGCTCTGCATGGGTTGACAGAGTGACAGCACCTATTTTCACACTGATAATCACTTTTGGATTTTATTTTACATTTCATTTTTGAAAGTTGATTTCATTTTTAATTCACATTTTGACCCTCCTGGGTCACTACTACACCGCCCCTCGACCCAACCCCTCCCATACTAACTCTGTATCGTCTCAATAGTTCTTTTTTATTTCATCATTCTTGGATATAGTTTGCAATTTCCCACCCTAAGACGGTTTTTTTTTATAAAACTCTATATTGGAGGCTAAGAGCGTCTAGGGCGATATAGTCTTCTTTTAGAACTAATCTTATTTAGCTAGTTCTGATCTCTTTGGAAGTTTCGGCCTTGGCAGAAAATCTGCATATCGATATCATATGACACTGAGCTCGGTATCTTATCATTTTCACTTGGATGACATTTCAACACACGGGATCAAATCTACACATGATTGGAATCATGAGTCGGACGACCATTTGAGAAGGGTGTTGAGTGGATGGCTTCGATATGAACAGCTCCAGGTTCCGTATTTCATACATTACAGTTAAAGGTATACACTTGAAGAGTTTGGTTCCAAAACACAACAAATCCATTCCAGAGTTTCAGCATCTATGCATGTTTGTAGTGGTCCCCTGAAGTCAATTTTTGTACTATCATAATAATATCTTTGATAAATAGATTCTGGACAGCTGAAAAATATATTCTCCAACATTCTTGAACATGACCAAACTTGTCGAAATACCATCTTACCTTAATTCAGTGAACAGGTCAGAGCTTGCCTCTGCATGTAAATTCACCCATAAGACCACTATATCTTATCCTTCTGACTGCAACTCGATATAGAAACAACGACATGGTATTTGGTTATTACCGTTAAATCACTTTATTATCACTAGTTAGGACGAAAACAACATTGAAATGAACTAAGCATTACAACATGCTATCATTCAGAAGTATTCAAGTCGATAATGTGAAAAGTATCAAATTCTTATTTCTGGATACAGTAATCCCAATCACCCGTGCCAGGTCAATACTTTTGTTCGTGATAAAACATAATTTCAGCAGCAATAATGAAACTAGTGCTATATCAATTATACTCTTTGGTTAGATGATTGTACATGTATCTAGTACTTAAGTTTGTGTATTTCCAAATCCTTTTGAGAAAAGAACAACAACTAAATTGACCAAGATATCAACCACAGACTACTCCATTTTACATCATGTGTACATCGAATAAGCCACTGTGAGATAGGGTAGATTAACCTTGAAACGTCCACATACCTTGAGACTTCCACTCTAATCATCGACCTTAAAACAGTTTGGCAGTGTGTCAACATTACACTCTGTTCGATTCAGTGCTGATTAATCAGATATCAGAGATATCAAAGTAATTTCTATGACCAAGAGGTGTGGGTGGACGTCTCAGGATATGTAGCTAATCTTTCCTACAAGCAATTGAATATCACATCTGCATGGGTCACTTTTTTTTTCTTTTTAAGGCATAGATTAATTACGATTTACTTCACCTTTCACTTTTCTATACGCAGACAGAAGCTCAAGAGGTGAGATAACAATGTTGTGAGAGCACTGACAAAAGTGCCACGGTTTCAAATAGAAATGGACGAATTCAACGGGATCATCCCTTTTTTTAATACATTCGGAAATAGGCACGGTCTTTTGATACGCAAGTGTATCTTTTTTTTTTCCAAGAAGAGAAAAAGATTCAAGTGACATTCAAATTGTTTCAGTCACAAATTGTCTGTGAAATAACTACAATGTCAAAAGTGCTACTAATCTGCTATGAAATAGACACATACCCTAGCATATCCAGATATCCATATCACGGAGAATTAGCCCTAATGCCGCACACACAATCGCGGAATGAAAACTGACTGGAAGGAGGATTGGATGACTAGCTCCATGTCCAAAAGGTTGTCATAAATCTAACACTTATACATGTACATAATTGTAATATGCAAAATTGGCTGTCCATTCAGCCAATCAGATCGATTGTCTATTCCTCATCAGCTCCACCCCTGATGATGGCAAGCAAAAGTTTCTTGTAGTCGCCACTACAGTCACTTGCTACGGCCTCATGCATGGACTTTCCGTGCTGTTCATTGTAGCAGTCACAGATCCTAGCCAGGTCCAGCTGGTGAGCAAAATAAAGGACATCATTAATGAATTGTACATAATGTTACATATATAACTTTTGAAGTCTCCTGATAATTAAATTAGATGTAGGCCTATCCTGCAAGACCTAATTTGTAAACGTATTCTATACCACGAAATCTGTCTTCTATCTCATTTACAGAGTGAACTCCCGTTATCAGGAGTATTAATACAAGGAACTCTTTGTTGGGGATTTTGCTGCACGTGATAGCTATAATTTAACTGACGTTGAGAGTGAGCAAATTGTTAACATACCTCTGATCTGGAGACGATGATACGGATCAGTGTGTCGTCATTAGTACCACCTCCGGCAACAGCATTGTGGACGCGGTCAGCGAAGTAGGCAGCTGGGTAGCGACAGTGCTTCACTGAGGACAAACGAGAGTAAAGATATTCAATAAAGCTAAAGGTTCAAGAACCCAGTAATTAGATAGGTTGTTTTTTCCCAGTGACACAGGAGTATTGGTTGTCATAGAAGCCATCAAATAAAAGGGGGAGAGTATCATCATTAATCAGTTCAATTCGTATCCTGCATGATCCATAGTGATATTAAAATTTGGACACTATTCTGGGGAAGAAGGAGATCTATTCCGAACATTGTCACCAATAACTTCTTTACGTTTCTAGGATCATGATAAAGGGGAACATGTCAACAAGACTGCCATACACGTGAAGGAGGCATCATCATTTCTTTGCATGTGAATGAAATTTAAATGTATGGGTTGGATTCACAAAGACGTTAAGAAAAGTAGGGTTACCAATTAGAACAGAATACAAACATAGCTGGCTCTCTATTGAAACTGTAGAAATATAATGTCGAAGATTAATTTTCTATTACCGAAATATATAATGATGTGATTGGATTCTTATGACAATTGTGCCCTATCAAGTAAGGTCTAGATCCACCAGGAAGATACGTCCATACCTCATGTCTAGAAAAGGGTACCTATTACTCAAACTTTCACTTTTGTGGCTCTGAAGGTGAATCCAATTCCACAGGTTTTGAATCTATGCAGGCATGAAGCATTTTTCATAGCCCTTTGCGTCGAGTTGCTTTTTGACCCTCAATTAGATTAGAAACCTGAGTGGGCCTTCTTGATGTAATATCAGAACATGACGCACGGCTACACTGTAAAAAATGTGTTTAGCAATCAAACACTTTTCCTGCTGAACACCTGTTTTTGCTAAACACTTTCATTAGAATAAACACTTATCAGCATTTACACACTTTTTTTTCTAAACACTTGAACACATTTAGAGAAAAGGTGTTGAGCTGTTTGGAATTTAAACACATTGATATCAAGTGTTTAGACATTAAACACAAGTGTTTAAATGTTTGCTTCCAATCTAACTCACTAGGTGGCAGTGGATGATCATATTGGTACAACCATAATATTCTGATAGACACCAATGCCTGAATTGAGTATAGTAATGATAATACACAACAACGTGATAGGACCTATAGCATTGGCATTTCATCTTAGAATGAATTTGTAAAAGAAATAGCTACATATTTACCCTCCTATTACCGCGAATTCAATGTGACCCATGGTAAACACCCATTTTGTGGTGGTAGGGATTAATACATGTATATAATCTGGTCCAGATCACTCCGTCAATCAAAAGTGCTTGGACTCGTTTTGACTTAATCTCAAGACTTGTGGGCATAGAACATTGGATCAATGTTGATAACTGAATGATGAACATGAATAAACCAGCCTTCAACACTGATCCAACATTCTGAACCTCCTGAGAGACATAATTTAGTCCTAAACACATTGTTGATATAAACACTTAACATATCTAAACACATCTATCTAAACAGTGATTTTCCTGAACACCTTACTGTCTACACACCTTATACTTACTAAACACATTTGACTTATCAACACTTTCTGTGATAAACACTTAAAATGTCTAAACAACTGGCAATCCTTTAGCGAAAGTGTTTAGGATAAAGTGTTTAGGATCTAACCACATTTTTACAGTGTAGCCCTCGCACGTGATTCACATCCATACTGCAACCCTACCCCTTCTTAATGACAACACAAGCTTCGCATTTCCCATATATACCTGGAGAGGGCCGACATTATGTCAAGGTAATTGCGTGATCATAGAGACTTTCATTATAATTTGAGTCGTAGCACCTTGTCCAGTACCCTCCTGGACCCCTGTATACATACCTACGGCCATGTAGCCATCATGGATGGGGCCTGACGTCTCGGAGTCGATCACATCCTCAACTGACTTGCCAGTTATTTCTTGGTATTTACGCATCATAGCATAGAGCTGACGACGTCCACGGAGGCACATAATCTTGTTGAATTCCGATTCGTCTGTGCCAAGCTGGCCCTCTCCAGCCTGAAACAGGTGATGGTATTTTGAATTTTTGTTTCTAAAACAGCTGTTTAGAGAGAATCATTGTTGCTAAAGATATTTGCTCACGAATTACGTGCTGGTGACACACCTCTTGCAAAATTGAACTAATCTAATTTATTAAACGTTATATTGCAAAGAAAATATACATAATGGTACTAAACCAAACACCTACATCAAAGATCTTTTGGGCATCTTCATTGGCTGTCTCATCGTCTTCGTCATGGTCATCCTCTCGTGTTCCATTGCACATACCCACAAGAAGCCTTTTGAATTCACCGCCCGTGTCACCTATAAGGTCATCCTCCAGCTCACACTCAAATTCTGTCAACATTAGATCAACATTTAGATTATAATGTGGACATTTATAAATCAATATAGATCTAATATAGCTCGTGTCAAACTCTGTTTTAAAACATTGACAACTCCTAGACTATAGTCATTCCCAGGGGTGGATATGAAATCAACATTGATGATTGAGCTCATGTCGTCAAAGTCTTTGACCATTTAAGTAAAATCATAGCTAATGTCGTCACACTCTTATACTTTCCCTATAAAAAGTTTCCTTTTCTCTTTGATTCTTTTTTTTATGTTTAGTTGATTGGCTGTCAAAAGCCATGTATGATGTGTGATAGCCTACCTTCTGTATACCTCTCCTTTATCTCAGCTATCTCCTCATTAGAACGTGACACCAGGATCTCTATGAGGCATTCCTCATCGGTGCCGCCACCCTGTTATACAAGAAAACATGTTGTATGAAATTAATGATGACACTGCATCTTTTATATGTACCAGCATTTTTGGAGAGATCGAGCAGAGGGAATAGAAAGAGACTTGTCTCTGTCAAGTATGATGTATAATTTATGGGTTGGCTCTAACATTGACAATCATGAGATGGTAATTACAGCAGAGATGCCCAGAGATTTCAATAGATATACACAATGGCATCTCTAATTGAACTGCAATTGAATATATATATATATATATATATATATATATATATATATATATATATATATATATATATATATATATATATATATATTTATATATTATGGGAAATTTTTATTTTAGGGGTCTCAACTTTCAAGCAAAGTAGATGCATGAAAAAAGCCTTAAAACAACCCCTCTTTGAGCTCACCTCCTGACTAAGGTATATTAGCTAGATAAATCGACTTTTGCACAATGACAGTTTATGACATAAATATAAAGTGTCATACCTAAGTGATGCCATAATTTTTCTATGGGACATTTACTAGAGGTCTTTTAGGTGTAAGATCCGACAAGTGCATTGTCCACACCATTTTTTGAATCATGTATTGCACTATAGACAAGAAAGTAATAGAAATATCTCTTTGAAAATTGGTATCTCTAGGAGGGTCATGAAGTGCGTTTTACTGGTGATTTTGCAAGGATTTTCCACTTACATTAAGGAAATTATGGTCATGTTGCTGGATCTTACATTGCTCTAAATTTATAGATACCCATACAAATCATAAAAAAATCTAAATAAAAGCTTTCAGCCCTGGCCAATATATTTTGCCATCTAACAGTCTAATATGATTAACTGAAACAGATACAGAACTATTAACATGATTGTGCATAGATGGAACATGAAAAATGGGTTTGTGACATTGTGAAAAGTCCAAATTTTAGTGATTTTCTAGGGATAAAACCACTAAATATCATCCAAATCTGTTAAATAAAAAAAAAAACAATTTTAGATCTGAATGTCTGCTATACAACTGTAACTTTTACATTAGTTCATTTGACCTCAGGAATTTTCTAGAATAGCGTGACATAAGTACCGAAAGTTGAGACCCCTTTTTTACTTTACTCACCGCTATGGCTCTGTGAAGTTCACGAGCATCATAGACACGGGGTTGTGCTAGCATTGCTACCACAGTTTGCTCAAAATCTCCACCGATCTCACTCTTCAGGTCGTCCACAAGATCCTAGAAAGAGGAACATTATTGTAGGTATATAATTATTGTAGGTTACCACCGTTAACCCGTGAGAAGTAGAATATTTGGGAATGAGATTTATTCAATATCGGGGTTCTGGTAAAAACAATCAGTCCATTCCTGACATTACCTCAGGTACTTTTTACATTAGCACAATACATTTCAGTTTAGGAGATAGATTTATGTGGTTTTATGTAAGTATAGTCTCAGGAATGAATTTAAGTGAGGAGTATGATAGTTCAAAAATTGTCACTGATCCTCTGAACTTTCAAGGATGGGCATTTGCGAACGGTAATGCGACACACCTTTCTATGATGCATGTCTGAATGAGAGGGATAGAAAGAGGGAGAACAGGATGCAAATGAGTATCCTATGGTTGAACTTCATTATACAACACATAGCCAGCTTAGGAGATAGATGTTTTAGAATTGCTCCGGTTATTTGCATTTATTTTGAACTTACTATAAATGGCACTAGAAATAGTTATGACTCCCGTTGTTAAGGTTAGTAATTTTCTATTACTCGTTCCTTTCAAAACACGGCCTATTACAAAAGTAGAAGAGCATATTAGTCATCAAACGTAAGAGCTTCGATGATCTTGAATTTATAGCATTACTCATTAGTCTTCTTTTATATCCTTCCTATCTGGTTTACCTACCGCCCCATATGCAGTTTTGTAGTAGTCAGCAATTTCCAGCCTCTGGCAACAGGAGTGACTGGCCATAACTTTAATGATGGCTGCCTCGTTAGTACCTGTAACATAACATTATAATGTTTAATTTTAGATCTGATATGTTATCACACACAATACAGAAGTATCGTATTTGCAATGATGCCCCCCTTGTTGCAGGGGGTAAATCATACAATGACCACCATAACGAAGTAAAGGACTATTCGCACTGTAACCTATTTTTCAACAGCTGAGCTGCAGTATTTTATCTAATCGGTCCTACTAGGTAGTGTGTGCATCATTTTCAATTTTCTAGAATAGGTTCTTGCTCTTCAATAGAATTTGGACTCCAGGTGAGTGATGACTGGCCCTCCTTACACAACTTCCCTATAGATCACCAGTATCCTGTCAATAGCAGAAGCAGCAACAGATCTAATTTATAGTTTACCAAACCCAGGCCCCTACTGTAAATATACCACTAACGCCAATGGATCTACTGCAGGGGGCCAAATTATTCAGGTGAATTGTGTACTCTGATGAATATCAGATTATATAGAGAGGGAAAATCGGTTCTATTCATGTGTCCATCCCTACACGTCTGCACGTACACGTTTATGTGGTTGACCTCAATGAACAATGATTTACAATAATTAATTGAAATCCCTTGAGATAGCTGTTTGAAGGATTTTCATTACTGCTTATGACCAATCACTATTTTGGACAAGAAAAATTGAATACGATATCGCTATATATATATATATATATATATATATATATATATATATATATATATATATATATATATATATATATATTTATATATATAGCATCGACAGAGTGGCAAAAACAAGCTTGGTGTTTAATGGCTTATCTATCATATTGAGAGTATTGGTATCTGGCGTTGATTGTCAAGTGTCACGTTATATTCATTACACAAAATGCGATATTGCCTGGAAATGACTCAAATACAAATTTTGTTATTGGATGTTGTGTTGAAGTTGAACTGTTGCATACCTATGTATGGTATAGTAATATCAAAATTTATAGAGAATTGCAACCCTCTGAAAACTTTAAAACTGCTGACAATTCACATTCTTACACTTATTCGTCCTGTAAAATGATGCCGCTGTGTCACAACATCAAACTTTCTGATAAAACCTTATACATATATACTGTAATCCTTTATGATATAGGTGGATATATGTATCGTGTTTTATTAGTGGGAGGAAATATTTTGAAGAAGGCAGACAAGTTACGAGATTCACTAAAATATTTATATGTTCATAAGTGAGATTATTGATTTCATCGCTTCGCTTCATAGTCAGATATTAACATTAGCATTTAATCCGGTTTTCCATACCTAGTCCGTCCATAGCATCCTTCAATTCGGTGGCGGCAGCCTCCGGATCAAAGTCACCCTTTGGGAAGATCTACAATGAAAAGTTAGCAATAATGTTAATTATCACGCTTTAGATGGTCCGAACTGAAATATTCACGACGTTACTTTGTCTTAGATGGACTGAAGTAGGTCTGTTGACCTTTCTGAAAGATATTTTATACAATATTTGTTACGGAAGTAATAATACATTGTGTCTGCTAAACATTATTATATCGAAAAAAACAAAAAAACAAAAAAACAAAAAAAAAACACATTATTATATCGAATGTACTTATATACATGTATTAATATCGTTGATGTACCTACACTTCAGTCATGGCAGAGGTCGTATATGATTACTAAAGATATTGGTATAAACCCCCATGAGACAAGCAACTCAGAGGTCAAAAATCATAGAAAGTGTGCAAATAGGCCTTGGTGGAGTTTTGAGAGGTCTGAGAAAAAATTATGTAGTATCTCAAAAATATTTTTTGTGGATAGTGTATAGGTCTTGGGGTAACTGCACATGAAATATTATGAGTTAAATATGAAAACTGTTGCTATGGCAATGCCCAGAACCTATCTACCTAGAAACGATGTCCTCCCGAGTGACCATTCAGGGTATTTTCCCTTTATTGATTCAAAATGACCTATGATATGCTTCTGGTCCACTGTTATTATGATTTTGCTTGTAGTACTGGGTCTAATGGTTGGGTTTGGAGTATTGTAGTCAGACGTTATGGGCTTTTTGCCTTTCCCTCAGGTCATTTTCCTATAGGCCCTAGCCTGGAATTCAAGTAAATCTCAGATTCTAAGATATTCATTTCTTTCTGTTCTATATAAAAGCTGAACAGACTATGGTAGGAACTATTGATTATATGGAATACAATGCCCACGGCATGTACTTTCAGGTGGTATATAGTTTTGATGGGGAAAAAATCTGTAATTTCTGTTCAAAATACCTTGTAGTTCATCACTCGCCTAGACATTATGTTCAGAATTGTAATCAAAATCCATTAAAAGTAGGCTCATTTTATGATAGCAAGGAATCAGCTGACACAGATAACAATGTGAATTCCATCATCTACTGCTCAAGATGGTTCAGATCTGTGATTTTCAATGAGATAAAATGATTATTTCTGTAGGAAACCAATCCCTCAACATGGCATGTTACTTAATGGTCACTCGCCTGGACACAATTTCACCTGGACAAAAAAACACTTCCCATCCCTGATACTGCAAAGGTTTAGCAGCAATCAATTATCCCATACATTGAGTACTAAGGTATATGTAGGGGGTAAATAACAGGCATAGTTAGGATATCCCTATTGTGCAGAGGAGGGGCAGGAATATTGAATTTTGTGTGACGACAAGAAATGTAGGCAGAATCATGATAAAACTCGTTAAAAATATCCTCATTTTACGATAATAAGGTCACATCTGACATAAAGAAACATGATATTTTCATGATCTACAGGTCAAAAAGGTCTAGATCTGAGATTGTCATGGTAATATGACAATTGTTTCTGTAGAAAATCAAGCCCTCAACATGGCATATTACTCAATGTCATTCGCCCGGACATATGCCAAGAATCTCTACAAACATTTATTATAAGTACACTCATTTCATGATATAAAAGACACATCTGACATACATAACAACATGATTTCTGTAATCTACAGGTCTAAATGGTCTAGAGCTGTTATTTTCATTAAGATAAAATTTTAATTTTTCTAGGAAATCAACCCCTCAACATGGCATGTTATTCAATGGTCACTCGCCCGGACACGATTTCGCCCGGACAAAATAGCACTTCCCATCTCTGCTACTGCAAAGGATGGAGAGTAATCCATTGCCCTATACATTGGGCACTTAGGTATATGTAGGGGTTAAATAACTGACTTAGTTAGGATAGTTAAATGTGCTAATCCTACACAGGAGGGGAAGGAACATGATTTTTCGCCCTGACAAGAAAAAAGGGTGATTTTCAAGGAAAATCACTTATTGCCCCCTCACAGTGAAGTTTGTGGAGGAAATCAAATTTTGTTTTCAACATACTTTACCCCCAACATGTAGCAAATCTTTTAAGGCATAATTAAACCCATTTCATTTTTAGGTATTTAATGGGGGGAGGCCAAATGACCAAATTATCACCCGGAGAGACCACTTTACAAAAAGTAAAATGCTCTAGAAGAATAGAAAAAATCTGACCAGGAACATAATTTTTGCTCCTATTTCACCACAAGACTCTATAATTTACATAATAAAAGTGGACAGACACATACCTAGTCCTCATTCTACAAAAAATGATGAAATTAGTTGATTTTATTGATTTTCCCAGCTGAAAGGGGTCAATTTTAGGTATGTTCAACCCCCTGGAGCCCAGAATATTGATATTGGACCACTAAAACCCATATATAACATCAAGAACTCATTGAGCCCAAAAATATGAACCAAAAAAAAATTGGGGAAAAATCAAAATCCTAAGTGTAGGGGGCTGACTTTCACCAGAATTCCCATTTGCACACCTTCTGTGATTTCAGACCCAGACTTCTTTTTTTCTGGCCAGCCCTATAACATGTTTTAAGTAATTGATGCACAAGGCCTTTCTCTTAGACGGAGTAACTTGTTTTGCTCCAACCACTCAAGAACTCTTTCCTTTCACTACAAGAAGGATCCAAAATAGGTTGCGATTCCTTCTAACAACCCCCCCCCCCCCCCCGACTGGCTATCAAAATATGAATAAGTGACCACTCCATAGGTAAGGGAGTGTTCACTTTTTTAACAACAGGGGGGGCTGGTGGGTTTGCACGCGGACGCGCGGAAAAAAATTTCGACCCCCCCCCTCTCGAGGGGGTAAAATTTTATTGACCCTCCCGTTAGGGACGAAAATCGCTAGTGTATTGTCCCAATCACAACAGTATTTATAATGCCACAGGATAGGGCGACTTTCAGAGGGTCTCGCAAAATTTGTCACATATATTTTTTTATGTGTAGAAAATGTAAAGAATTTCATCAAAATGTGAAAATCACCCTTTCTCCCTGCACGGGTCTATAACCACCGACTAGAATCAATACCTAGCTGGTATCTGGCACCTTAGAGGACAGGTCTGCCTGCATAGATCGGTGCCTGGAGGAGCGGGGGAAACCATGGTGGTGGGGGCCATGGTGAGTAGTATATAGGGCTCAGTATGGACTCCTAGTGCACCCACCATTTTGAATTTCGCTGGTTGAGGTAAAACCCACTGAAAAAGACAACCCATGGTACCTTGTCCCTGGTTAACACCCACTTCCAGGGACATGCTGGTCCCATCTTATCAGCTCTTATCGGTGCATGTCGCCAGACACCAGCTGCAGTCCCGCTTCCAGCCAATACAGCAATACCATGTAGACATGACCTATTACCCCACCCCGCCGTCAACTGCACCGTCAAGTTCAACAACTTGGAACTACATGTAGACTGCCGTTTTGGTCCATACCCTATACCCGCTTCGCAGGATGCATATTTAATGCAGGGTACAGGGTAGAACCTTGGCCTTCGATCATTTTGAGCTACGCTATGTCCCCACCCCAGCCCTGGTATCACAGGGTGCGAGCCTAGGCGGGGGTGGGGTAGGGGAAAGTTGATCTACATGCCCCCTCCTCGCCCTGAGAGAATCAATCTTCTGGTCGATGAAGAAACCTATACATGTATACACAAGTGTTCTCAATCGATCAGAGCCTAACAGGTCCCTCAAATTTCCATTGTATAAATGGTATTTTAATGTTCCCATTGTTTAGGTCAAATATATTGTGGTTGGATTCAGGGAACAATTGCTATAATAGATTATTGGTGCAGAACTACAGTGGTCTAAAAGGTTTCATTTTGTTTGCCATATCCCAATATCTACACGTTGAGACCGTTTTATGATTTACCATATATACTATTGTTCACCAACCAGTATTTCAATATGTGTTTTTTGTCTGTATGTCAGAGAGTATCTTGGTACTCTTCCTTGCACTCATTGACCTAAGGTGTGTGCAATGTAGGATGACAATGTTTCAGACACTTATAATTTATAAACGTGTTCCCATGTACTAGAATTTAGAATAATATCACTCATAGTAATATATATATATATATATATATATATATATATATATATATATATATATATATATATATATATATATATATATATATATATATATATATATATTATTCAAAATCAGTCCATTAGAGGTCAACTATTTCAAACTGTTCTCTAATCCCAAGAATCGTGCACACACCATTTTAGATAGGGACTTCCCGAATGAAAATAAGGAGTAATCTTTGACCTAAACTCAGGTATCTGCTCATCAGAACCATGTAGCATTTATAGACACAATCAAGGAGACATGGACATGATGTTATGAACTCAGAAATACAACCTAAAGTTACTGAGAAGCCATATCCTAGCTTAACTGTCAGTTGGTGACCTCATATCCTAATAGATACCATATAAGTAATAGATATCCAGACAAGTGTGGTAGACAATTCTACCAATAATGAAGGTTACTCCATCGTGATGAGGGAAAGGACACAAGAACCAATGATGTATTAGTTTCCCTACACCTGCCTTTATCTCATTATATCCCTGGGTATTTTCACTCGATCATCAATATGCAGTGTGGGACTAAAAGGTCAATGACGTATAATCAGACAAGTGACAGGTAAGGCTAATTGCTGCATGAATCTATTTGTGTTCCCAACTGCCATGTAAATACTATCTATAACGCTATGTCTATTTTACTCAGGAGTTGACATTGCTAAGGGGGTGGGGCTACTGCGACATTTTGTTTGGTAAACAGTTATTACTTGTATAGCTACCAGGTTACCACAGTTAGTATGGCATTCAATCATTGTAATTTTATGGGTATATCCAACGTTGATTAGATAGCACTTTCCACAATAATGTTAAATGCACAGCTTCGCTGGTACCTTGGAACATTACCTATACAGCATTATTGCCTTCCATCCTATTTCCAAATGATGATGTTATCTATAATTAGTCCCGACTTTTAATTAACCAACATTGTACACCTATGCAAAATAACTTCAATTTTAATCCGATTAGTGATATTCTGTAACTGTTAACTGAATTTCTATTACTTCCCAGAAAACAATTTCTAGGCACTGTAAGCAAAGATGCAATCCAAACTATAAAGCTACTCCAGTAACTATATAGTGATGACTGACATGATAGATGGATATCATTATATAAACATAATAATATTATAAGAGGGATTTAAAAGGAATCTTCATGGGGAACTCGTGGGGAAAACATTTTGGTTACTTTATTCAAGAAGAGAGATTTATAACAGCTGAGCAAGATTCAGTAGCAGCCAAACACCCCGTCTCCCTATTACACAATCAGCAACGGCATGCCAATTGTCAGCAGTAAGCCTCCAGTGGAGACATTCCACACGTGCCTCAAGCAAAGCTTTTAGGTTATAAAGTGGCTGCAGTAGGGATTTGCCTACAAATGGCTGGAATAATGTCCAGGTTGTTCCTTCCTGGACTTTTATGGTAGACTGAGCTTTGCCTCCAGCCCATTCATCAACATTAGAGGATGAACCATCCCACAGTCCAACTTGTCGGGGGGGGGGGGTCGAAAAAATTTTACCTCCTCGAGAGGGGGGTCGACATTTATTTTGCGTGTCGATGTGCAAACCCACCAGCCCCCCCTGTTGTTAAAAAATTATCACTCCCTTAGTTCTACCTGGTATGTGTTAATCAGCAAGGCAGCACTGGAATTGATGAGAGGCCTAGTTGGCAAAATCACAAGTGCCAGGACAGAATCATGCCACCATTGTGCCCAAGGCTAGACTGCTGACTTGAGGACAGTTATCTGGCAGCATTGTAAATACATGTATAGGACAGACGGTCCTCTCACAGAGACCATTACTACATCCAGCTAGATAATGGGTCACATTAATGTATGCCTTATTTTATAAATCACCCATAAAAAATATGCCCAGAACTGGCTATTCCCACTTAAGTTAATGCTTGTACGGTATGCTTTTGAAATATGCATGGTGCTGGTGCAGTAGATGCTATTACAGAGTGGGTTGTTGTGGGGGGTCAAAGGAATAGCTGTATATTATAAGGGAGTGGTCATTGTTTATCAACGGGGGGGGGGGGGGGGGTGGGTTTGAGGGGGGGCACAAAATTTTCAGACCCCTCTTGAGGGGGGGCTAAAAAATTCACCCTCTTTTTAGCAAAAAAGCCCACGCGCTACTATAGATCAAAGAGGGGTGCGAAAACTCACCGCTCCTCTGGCGCGGGGGGGCGCAAAAAAATTTGACTGCCGTCAAGGGGGGGCATCCACGCGAAAACCCACCACCCCCCCTGTTGATAGATAATGACCACTCCCTAACTTTGTAAGAAATTCTTTCCCATTGAATTGTATTCGAAAATATATTCTACAAGTGTATAGCAGCATACATTATGGATCGGCCAAAACACTCTTCATTGGGGGACGTGAACTGGAAATCTGTATAAGAAAATCTATATTTAGGATGTGGGTGTCCAGCGGGTGTGAACACAGAGAGTAGATTTACTCCTCTGTGTATGACTATCTGGGTTGGAATGTAGTACGGGTTGCCCTAGGCCAAATGTGTTAGTGTAATGAGGGAGGCAGGGCGTGGAGGAGGTGTTCTATTGTTAACCCTCCCTGCCCCAGTCCGGGCCCCAGTACTAAGCTGAACAGAAATAGCCATCTGTGTTAAGAAGGTATAAGGTGCTGTTATGTTAAGCACCGTTAAACGCTTCTAATAACACGGCGGTTTGCTCGACCACTTTTCGCCAGCATATCTCAGGATTATTTCTCTAATTCCAGGATGGCAGGTTGAGACTTATATGGCATAGACCCGGGCATAGACTTATAAAGTAGTATTATTGTGTAGATCTCTGATATAAGCCTGCGACTGGAGCAGGGATGAATGCCTACTTATACTTATTGTAATATAACCCAGGTGTCTAGAGAGAAAGGATAAGAAATACCCCAGGCCGAGGGAAGTAAGTCCAATCAAGTCCTTTTCATTGCGAATAATATTTACCTCTAATCGGTTCTATAGCAATTAGACCATGGACGTAATACTTTTATGGGTACAGACATGCTAGGTTATTTTCTCTTCTGTTGAGACAGGTTTAGACACACTTCATGAACCTTCACCATCTATAAGCCTGGTAATTAAATCTTGGAATAAATATAAACCTGGGCTCAAAAGAGGTGAAATTGGTGGTTCAGGTAATTTTAAACGGCATTGCTTGCCATACATGTTATACCATGTCTTTCACTGCCTTTGGTATATAGCACTTGTTGACCATATGATTGAGGGACCCGTATGCACACGTTATGTGGGCCTGGTTACCAGCACCTGGCTGAGCTGTAAAATCGATCCTTGTGTAGGGGTATAGGGTAGGGATTGAGAGGGTGGGTGGGGGCTTCTTTACAGCCCTAAGGGTTATACATGTACAGGACCACACATGGCTAGTTACATGCCAGGCCACTTTGTACCTGGCCAACTAATAATCAATGTACGTCCATACCAGCACACTATACAAGAAAACCTAGTCTCAAAGCCCTACATTACTTCAACAAATTCCTCCACCCCCCTTCTCTGTGTTTTGCCCCGGGTGTTTTGCCAATTCCTAAAAGAGCTGGCAGATGTAAAGGTTTACTCAATGAGTAAAGAATGCATTCACACACACGTACATTCTAAAATCATGTTAGATGAATTTCATTGGAAGATCAGTGTATAAGCATCGAGATCCCACGCATTGACGAAGTAACTTCCCCTTATACATCAGTAATAAGACCTATTTACCACGTCTATGGAAGAGGGGCCACGCCCCCTTTATAGAGCTAGCCAGCCCCGCCCATCCAAGTGCGGTGGTACTGTTTGTATGGCGTGACGATCACAACACACGGAAATGAAGACAACATAAAAAAATAGGATCATACAAATAGCTGATTTATGCTGTCCCATTTCAACTGCCCCAATGACCCCCTACACAGTATACATGTACCGGCTGTTTCCACTTCACTGAGCACACACCTTCACTCTCCCAAATACTCATCTGTGTACATGGAGGCTACATTATTCATTCTCGTTAAGACATTTATAATGACTGAATACAGAGCCTAGTTCACACCAATACCACATCTTATGCTAATTCTATGTGAATTCATGGGCTGTCACAGATATATAATTAGTGTTAAACCGAGTAAACATCCACATTTCCTGGGTTTTTAATACCAGTTTGGCAAACCCAGACCAGGGACCCAGACACACTGGGAACTCCAGCCCATGGTAGGACAAGGTTGAAGGTGGTCAAATGATACATCTAGGCTAGTAGTATTAAAACGTAAAATCTAGCAGGGTTAGACATAGCGCCATGACCAGAGCCCCATGGAGAAGATCAATACAATACTACAGGTAGCAGTAGTGACAGCAGCAGGAGGAGAAGGAGGAGGATCACTTACGGTCGCCATTGTAGCTGATTTTGGTGAGGTGGGTGTGTACTACTCGTGATGGTCGTCTGATCGAGAATGGAGAGATGCCGGTGTTGTACTGGCCTGGTCTAGATGTTGGCGAGGGCCGAGTGACGTTGCCGGTGGCCTGCTTTAGATGTGGGCACCCTCCCACAAAAAGGGGGTTAGGAGGGAGGGGGTTAAAGCGGGGTTAGTAGACTGGGTGGTGGTTGGTAGTGGTGCTGGTGGTGCTGGTCAACTAAGAGTGGTGGTGGTGGGTGTGAAATGCAGTCAGTGACAGGAGGTCACGTCATGATTCAGAGCTGGTGCCCTGTCAGTAGGAAGTATACATTATGATGATATTCATTTGGTATAGCACCCTCTTATGGAAACCAGCGAAGTGTGCATTCCACTATTCTACACCCACGGATGGTTCAAGACTGTCAGACTCTTGGATGGTTCCGAGCAAGGCCAGTAGGCGTAGTCAGTGGGCGTCTTAGCACAACACTTGTTTCCTCATGTACATACTATTTTGACGTCTCTAATATGGAATGAAGTCACCATTAGCATGTTGCATTATCTGGGACGGTCACATCAGTCATACATCACATCGGAAGGAAAGAAAAGTCTTTCTTTAATAGGAAATATCCAAATATCAGTACCCAAAGTCCTAAACGAGCTTCAAAAAGGCCGGAAAAATTAGGCAATTCACATTTCTAGGGACCTTTGATAGATATCAATGTGTTTATACATTATGTACATTTTCCCATTTATGTGTATTTGTGAAATTGATCGTTAACAGATATGCTTTAATTCATTCATGTAATACATTAGCATGACTAATCAAATCAGTGAGAAATTTATTTATATAGGACTCCGTTTTTACTTATTGTTTTATAGAGACAGTTCGATTTTCATTTATTAAAAGGACTATAGCATTGACGCCCGGACCCAGCACTTCATACCCTTAGGGGACGTCACCTGCGTTCCAGAAATCGCGAAATAAGGGTCAATTTTCAAGTACTTCCAATGTCCTTGAAATGTCTTTATCTCCAAAAATCTCAGTGAATTTTGACATAAAGAGTTAATTCTATATCGAGAATCTCTGTGTATATCAAAATGAGGGGTGCTTTTTGTTAGAGTGTGGGTTTTGTGGAAGCGAATTCCAGTCAATAGTTTTCCTCATCCCAAATTGCAAGTAATTGTTTACATGTATCTACTATCTATACAAAAGATATCCCCCATTTCATTTAGCCTGATGGATGCCTTCATCAGGCTAAAACTTGTCAGTTTTTTTAAAAAAAAAGGGGGATTTTTATTCCCAAAATGTCAGCGGTTTTCTGAAATAAGGGATGTCATTTTGGCTTAAAATCAGTTGATAATGGGGAAACTGAGAAGGCAGGTGACGACCCCTTTTAATGGAGAGTGCAGAGGCCGGGCATTGACTAAAGTCGACACCATGGTCGACATCCATGAATAGTTTGTGAATTTCAAATAGCTCTTTTATCCTACACTGTCAGACCACGGCAAGGGTTTTGCATTAGATTGCTTCTATTTTTGGAAAACAGTGTAATAAGTTGATGTCAGTACAAATCCAATGCCCTGGAGGGTCTTGCCAAAAACAAACGTAAACCCAACAAGAAAACATGCACGTTTTTGTGTCGCTAAATAATTGATTTGATAATCGTTTAGGTGAAACATGCACGTTTCTTCACAACTCAAAAAGAGTTTTTCATTCATTCTGCTGTTAGATTATTTGTCAATACTATGAAAACGATTTAGGCCATGCACGTTTTCATCAGTACTCTTTAATTTTTTTTTAGAGAGGTTCTTCCTCGTCAGCTTTTGTCAAGACCCTCCCCAGCAAATTGTCGTTATCTGTCGCCATGATTGGTCATCAATGGTGACTCCTTTCTGAGTGATAACTCACTGCATCATCTTTCGCCACTGTGTGTCAGTCTCACATGGCATGGCGATTTATCACAACAGTCGCCAACATGATCTCACTCACTGCGTGAGTATGTGCCACCCCTTGTCATCCCTCACAAAGCATGGTGACTTATCACCACCATCGCCAACATGGATCTAACTCACTGCGTGAGTATGTGCCACTGCCTGTCAACTCTCAGTCAGAATGGCAACTTTTCACCTGCATTGCCACATGGCTCTCACTCACTGCGTGAGTGTGTATCACTCCTAGGTAATCTTCTCTCAAAATGGCGACTTATCACCACCATTGCCAACATTGGTCTCACTCAATATGTGAATTTGTGTCACTCCAAGTCAATGCTCTCTGAGGATTGCATCATCTGTCACTCACTCTCACTCACAGTGGCAACTTATCACCACCATTGCCAAAGTTGTTGAGACAGCACCACTGTTCAACATGTAGCCTATCTAGGAAGTGTGGGCATTAAGTATAAGTCCCATACGTATCAAATGTGCTTTGTTTCACACTGATTTCCATGTAATACTTCAGAGTTGAATCAAACAAGATTATATAGAGAGAATATCAATTGAATTTAGATAGAGGTATCTCTAAAATGAAAGCAACTATCCATAAACACCTTTTCTCTGGTTACAGGAAAAATACATAGGGAAATATCAACATGAACACCTTGTCTGTGGTTAGAGGGAAGATACATATGGCAATACCTTCTCTGGCAAAACATACTTTGATCTGGCAGATGTGAGGCTACATGATTACCAATGTTGATGATCATGACCTTATCATCTAACAAGGTGAGTGATCACCAGCGTCGCCATCACTGGTGAGTCTGAGTGATCACCACTCTCGCCATCCATGGTGAACCTGCGCTATGATGTGGTGCGCGTTTCATCTAGCGAGGTGAGTGATCACTTGTGTCGCCATCCCTGGTGAGTGTGGATGACCAAGATCCTCACCCTCTGTGGTGAACCTGTGCTATCACGAGGTACGCGTTTTATCTAGCGAGGTGACTGATCACAATCCTTGGCATCCGTGATGAATGTGTATTATGACATGGTGTGCATCTCATCTAGCGAAGTGAGTGATCACTCATGTGGCCATCCCTGGTGAGGATGAGTGATCACTCATGTCGCCATCCCTGGTGAGGATGAGTGATCACGATCCTCGACATCCCTGGTGAACATGTGCTATGACGAGGTGCGTGTTTTATCTAACGAGGTGAGTGATCACCCGCGTCGCCATTCCTGGTGAGTCTGAGTGATCACCATCCTCGCCATCTGAGGTTAGGCCATGTGATCACCACCATTGCTATTCCTGGTGATCTTGTGCTATAGCGACGTCGTGTTCCATCTAGCGACATGTGTGAGCCACTTCACACAGGTTGACGAGGAGTCACGACAATTTGCTGGGTCCTGATGTGGGTTGTTCTGTACCCCCGGGTCTGTACCCACGTTACCGTAGCCACTACAGTGATCTTGCCCATTTACAATTGGGGGTGAGAGTGTAGGAACTATGCTTTCTTAGAGGCCGCCCTATAATGGCCAGGACACTTAATTATTTTTGCTCTGCCCCTAAAGGGTAGATTAGATATAAGTTTACAGTGGTAATTAAGTGACGTGATATATACAACATTTAAAGATATTTATGAATAAGATATGATTTATTTTACGTCAAGCTACATATACACACACATACTATGATACTATACTTTTCTGAGTCATGGTCATGTAAAGGATGGGATGGGTGTATTGACAATGCGCACAAACCATTGTGACGTCATTTTGTGGATGTTCACGCAGTGGCGGATCCAAGCATTTACAAAGGAGGGATGGACGTGCCCTGCCTTAGATAGAACAGATCGAGGGGAGCCCTATCCCTGTAGATCTAGTTAAACTAAATTTGGGTCTTGAAAGGCAAACGAGCTCTCCTCACCCCGGTCTAAATCCGCGATTCAACTGAAATCTCCTCATTTGTGTAAATCTATAGTAGATTGTAAATACTGCTCAAAGTCGACGTATCAAACCTATCATCAGTTCAGTGTGGGCCTATAGAACAGTACCTTTCCAGTGCGGACATCTTGGAGGGCTTTGAAAATGAGGTAGAACTTGTATAACATCTTGCAAAGGGAAGCTAGTCCACCATGTATGATCAAACTCGAATTTACATTATTGATAAACTATTTTGCAGTACAATGCATTATGATTTATAAGCACTCATTTCCATCAAACGAGGACACTTTTTTAGTTTCTACCACCACACTCGTTTTAACTAAGTGAGTTGATGAGTGTTCATTTTGGCAACAACAAAAAAAACGTGCATGTTATATAATATATAACATGAACCAAAGAAATATTATTTCTTTGCTTCTCGTTTCCTTTTTGGCAAGACCCTCCAGGATGTCAGTCCGCAAAGTTAAAACAATTATGATCTTTCAATGGTGTGGATATTGGCGATGGTGGCAGCAGAGATGATATTTCCCTCGTGACACAGAATGTGTACGGGATGTCTGCCAATGTTGGCAAATGCCACCAGGTGCAGTACTTATAGGGGAACACTTCACCAGGTCAGCAGAAAGCTTATCCTAGCGAAAGTGAGTATGTTCTAAACATTGGTGAAACCTTTTTTTTGGAAGTTCTAGAAGCTTTTGTCTAAACAAAGGGCAAATCAACGACAACCAAAAATAAAAACTTTGGCTAAAGATTTAAACGATAAATCAATTTGGATAGTTAACAAGTCAAGCTTGCATTCGGCAAGACTTACTAGAAGATTACCCTAATCCTTCTTTCCACATTGAGACCTATTCAATGATGCGAACGTCTTTTTCTTCAATATTGTTTGACAGAGGAGTCCTAAACACTGGTCAACAATGACATGTGTCAATCTGCGCTCAAACATGTGGTCTACAAATCTCGATGATCAAAGAAACAAAGTCCTTAGAAATCTAGAAGAGAATTCCGTAGAGAGAATAGGTGATTCATGTTAGTACTCATGTTAGTTTGTTTTCAATATTGAAGTTTGAAATTCCAATAATTCCACTAAGTACTTTCTACGTTTTTGACATGATATTATGGGTGAATATTTCATTTTAGTCCCAAATGTAGGATAAAATTGCTATATTGAATCAGAATTGATGAAGAATGTTGGGAGTCCTTGTGTTTGTCTTAAAGCTGTCACAATAGTTGGAATACCCTTTTCTAATACATGTATCGATCTCAGATCATTGTATACATATACATGTACCTCTTTTCCTATAATCGGATGTCATTCATTCTTGCAAGAGCTGGACTCTAGTGCATCCAGCTCAGGACTGAGCTCTTTCCATTTTAGTAGGAAAGGACATAACTTAGTTAAATGGTGTTGACTAATCCTTCCCAGCAAATTGGCGTTATCTGTCACCCTTATTGGTCATCAATGGTGACTCCTTTTTAGTGATAACTCACTGCGAAATCTTTCACCACTGTGTGTCAGTCTCACATGGCATGGCGATTTATCATAACAGTCACCAACATGATCTCACTCACTGCGTGAGTATGTGCCACCCCTTGTCATCCCTCACAAAGTATGGTGACTTATCACCACCATCGCCAACATGGATCTAATTCACTGCGTGAGTATGTGCCACTGCCTATCAACTCTCACTCAGAATGGCGACTTATCACCACCATTGCCAACATCAGTCTCACTCAATGCATGAATTTGTGTCACTCCAAGTCAATGCTCTCTGAGGATTGCATCATCTGTCACTCTCTCGTACTCAGAATGGCAACTTATCACCACCATTGCCAAAGTTGTTGAGACTGCACCACTCTTCAACATGTAGCCTATCTAGGAAGTGTGGGCATGAAGTATAAGTCCCATACATATCAAATGTGCTTTGTTTCACACTGATTTCCATGTAATACTTCAGAGTTGAATCAAACAAGATTATATAGAGAAAATATCAATTGAATTTAGATAGAGGTATTTCTAAAATGAAAGCAACTATCCATAAACACCTTTTCTCTGGTTACAGGAAAAATACATAGGGAAATATCTACATGAACACCTTGTCTGTGGTTAGAGGGAAGATACATATGGCAATACCTTCTCTGGCAAAACATACTTTGATCTGGCACATGTGAGGCTGCATGATTACCAATGTCAATGATCATGAGCTTTTCATCTAACAAGGTAAGTGATCACCAGCGTCGCCATCACTGGTGAGTCTGAGTGATCACCACTTTCGCCATCCATGGTGAACGTGCGCTATGGCATTGTGTGCGTTTCATCTAGCGAGGTGAGTGATCACTCGTGTTGCCATCCCTGGTGTGTGTGGGTGATCAAGATCCTCACCATCTGTGGTGAACCTGTGCTATCACAAGGTACGCGTTTCATCTAGTGAGGTGAGTGATCACCCGAGTGACCCTCCCCCAAGAGTGTGAGTGATCATGATCCTTGCCATCCGTGGTGAATGTGCGTTATAACGTGGTGTGCGTCTCATTTAGCGAAGTGAGTGATCACTCATGTCGCCATCCATGGTGAGGATGAGTGATCCCTCATGTTGCCATCCCTGGTGAGGATGAGTGATCACCATCCTCACCATCTGATGTGAGGCCATGTGATCACCACCATTGCTATTCCTGATGATCTTGGCCTATAGCGATGTCGTGTTCCATCTAGCGATATGTGTGAGCCACTTCACACAGGTTGACAAGGAGTCACGACAATTTGCTGGGTTCCAGGTGGCAGGACTGAAACCTAAAGCCGCCAACACAGAGCGTTGTTTGTCAACGTGGATAAATTGGTGGAAGCACAAATTTCCAAATTCGTGGTGGAAGTATACAATTATTTTTTGTAGAAGCATTTTATTTCTGAAGTATCATGGCTAAAGCCCAAAAAATAGGATGGCATGTTATCAGCACGTACTTACAAGTGGGCAAATAGTTCTAAATGAAGAAAACTTTTAATAAAGCTTTAAATTCCCAAGGGAAACTGCCTAGACGATTTGCTATTTAAGGTGGATTGCTGCCTTTGAAAACAGGTGCACTGCGCAGATTTCTGCGCAGCTTCACACAGCTAAGGTTTCTAAAGAGGGTGTTTATGTCTCTTCTGGCACCAGCAGATTTGGTGGCTACTCCGTAAGCTGTTTGACACTTAATCAGATCATTGTGGGGTCAAACCCTGCTTTGGCAACTTGTAGGCCTAATAAATTTTTTTTTGTAATTCTTTTTGTTGATAAGGGATAGAGGGGAAAACTACTAAAATGTCTCTGAAACATTTCTTTGAAGCTAGACAACCCTTTTCCACACAAATATCTATGCATGAAAAAGGTTTTCCTAAGTTTCTCATGCCAGGAATTGAACCCGTGACCTACTGATATAAAGGTGAACATGATACCACTGTGCCATGGGGACTGTGACGATGGATGTCGCTTGAAGTCCCCAATTAGCTGCCCCCTCACTCTGTGTTGAAAGTTGGGTTTCAGTTTTTTTTCAATGTCCCAAAACATTAGAAATATGCCTGGGACTATATATTAGTATTGCATTTGCTGCAAAGATATATATGTTCATCATCTAAGTAATGAGGAGGTTAGAACGAAATCTGACCACTTTTGGATATCAATTTCTGGGTTTAAATAAAAATCCACCTCAATTAGACGATATATCATATTAGGAGTAATACAGTATATCATAATATAAGTATGACTTCTCATATGATATACTAGCTTTATGTGCAGAAGGATGCATATTGTGATCAACCTGCCTATTGTGACTTATCCTACGTGTATAAATATATGAATTTCCTAATTGCACAGGAAACACATTCCTGGGCCTTCTATAGAGTACTGTGTCAGCCGACCTGTTGTGTGCTTTAAAAAGAACGCGAACCAAAAGGAATAATGTGTACAGAAAAAGGAGAATTTGTAGAGAAAACAATTTACAGTACAAAGTGCAGTCAATTCCCGCTTAATGTTCATTACCCCCCCTCTGTCTGTCTGTCTGTCTGTCTGTCTGTCTGTCTCTGTCTCTGTCTCTCTGTCTGTCTCTCTCTCTCTCTCTCTGTCTCTCTGTCTCTGTCTCTCTCTGTCTCTCTCTGTCTCTCTCTGTCTCTCTCTGTCTCTCTCTCTCTCTCTCTCTCTCTCTCTCTCTCTCTCTCTCTCCCACCCTCTCTCCCCCAGTGTTCATTCTCTAGGCTTCTCTTATGTGTGTTTAAAGTGCGCATGTCCACTATTACAGTATGAAATTTGTGGGTTCTCATCACCATCTAGACAACATTCTAAACTATGTGTTAAAATATCTAATGTTTATGTGACATATTTCTGCTCCAAAACGAGGACAACCCATGTCCTGTATTCATTCCTTTCCCAGTAATAAATCAGGTGTGTCTTGTTCCCTCTAGAGGGAGCCTGTGTGCTGTGGATGAATAGACAGTGCTAATTCTCACGGTGCACTAAACTCAAAGCCCGTACTAACCTCTACCCATAGCCTGTCAGACAAGCCAACAGGTGGTACTGTGTTGAGCAGGAATTTCACGGGTCATGCAGGGAGTTGTAATGTGTTGTGATTAGACACTTCATTCTGAGGTACTAGGGGCCAGTAGTGATTGGAACTATATAGTATGCATAGCAAAAGAGATGAACATCTACAAACTATTTATCTACATGTTTCCCGAAATTTTCAAACATGTCTGCTTACTCCCATAGTCCACTAGGCCTCTGTCGCAGAAATGTATAGGAATTCTGAAATTTATGGTTCAATCGTGTAACGGTGGCTAAGTGGACTATGGGATTAGCGGATATGCCAACTTTAAAGCTGGTATAGCCTTTTCGGAAATTTATTTCATAGAATTGTATACCCCTCCATATGCAATAGGGTGCAATTTATTCTAGCAATAGCTGATCCATTATATGTACACTACAGGACATCAGTTTGGTCCTTTGGTGGAATGAGAAACCACTTGGTTAATTAGTAATGGTCAGAGCCTCCCCTACCACACATCCAAATCAAGGTCACCACCAGTAGGGAATACAACTTTGCTTTATGGCTTCAGGTGGTGCCACTGTGCTGGTGCAATCAAGACTGGATAAAATGCTGGAAGCATTTTATTTTCACACAGATATATGGTTAAATTTAGCATGATTAGAACTTACGATATAGATTGAGATTTCACCAGAACACTGTAACAAGTACTGCAATGATAGACATGTAGAAAATGGAAGATCCATATATTTGAGATCTTGCAGCAGCTTTAAGTAAGTTAAGGTTCTTTTGTAATTCCTCTCACATTCAAACGTAGAAATACTTTCTCTAATCTATTGGAAGTACGCACTTTAACATTACGCCTTTGCGAAGTTCTCTATGGATTCCTATGTTAAGCGCATTTACTCTGACTAAAGTATTTGACCTAATGTAACTTAATACCTTTGAGATTTAGCGCATACAGAAATGTGTACTGAAGCTTTGTAAGCCAAACAAGCACTATTTTGCCCGCTAAAGGACTTAGGCACAATGTTTTCTTGTATGAAGCTCTCTTGGGAATATTACATTCTTCTTTGCGAACTCAAGAAAGGAGAAATTTATATTTAATCGGAGAAAGCCGCTCAGTTAGCTAAAGCAGATTTGATAAAGGTATACTGAAGAATTAATGGACATATATGAAACCTAAGTATACGTGTTATGTAGCATATTAGATCGATTGAGAAGACATGTGATAACAAAGATACATGTGCCAAATTGGATTCCCTTTAGTGTAAGCAGTGTATACAAGGTCTGCTAAAGTATACATGTCGTCATGTGACTTCTCTACCGAAGTAACTGTGACTCTGCCACCAAATCCTCTCCCTTGCTTCCAGGACCACATTGTGGACAACAGGGTCATTACAATATTTTTCATAATATTTCCCTGTGTATGTTCTAGTTCTGGCAAGGGTTCATTTTTCAGGAGAGCTGCTGGTGATGTAGAGAGAGATGCTAATAGCAGGAGGAACAACGAGCTGTATGCATGCATGTGTGCATTACCATGGCCTTAGGAGACCAATACACCCCACTGCGAGAGTGTCTTCTGTCACCCCCCCTGGCAATGCATGTCTTGGACGGGCTGCATGCCTCTTAATTTCCATTAAAATTCAACCTTGACAGACACATGACTTGTCAAATACTTTGTTTATATAAAACCTATATCATGGTAAAGTATCGATATCAGTGCACTCCAGCAGATGATTCAAGGTGGGTGGAATGGGCACCCCTGCCCCCCCCGCCCTAATAAATATTTGTTTCCTACTCTAAATTTTACCCCAGGGGACTGTTACTCAAACCCTCATCTTGCACGCAAAATGAATTTACGAACTCTGTTTGGACCTTGCCTGGTTCTCCCATGCAGGTATAACATGCTCCTCAACCGTGAATGTAAAACAAGCTGAGATTACAAATGAGGTCAAGAATGGGATAAGATCACCTAAGAGCATACCATATCCACTCAGTTCATAGTGACTTCCATGTTGCTTCCATTAAGTGCCAAACAAGATGAGATCACCAATAGGATCAAGAATATAATTCAATCTGGCTACTCTTGCTCTCAACAGACCTGTAACATCCTCTTTAAGTTTATACCAGGTCCCTAAGATCACAGATGCTTCCCTCTACTCATACCTGAGAGCACGGAGCAGGTGGTGCGGGTGCCTAATTATCTTTGGTACTTCTGAGTAAAAGACCCCAGCATGCACACTAGTTTCAGAATAAGCCACCCTATAGGCCTAGAGGTGATTCATATAATTTTCTAATTTACGAAAAGGGTTTTGAATCCCAATTAAAACCCTTTATGGCTTGTGGTGTGATTGAGCTATTGCTCCTCTTGTAAAAATGATTCAAATAATATCCTAATTTAAGAAAAATGTTTTGTAACCCAATTAAAATTAGTTAGTATCGGTTTGATTTGTTCAGCTCAGGACTAAAATGTAGAATAGAATAGGTTAATTCTATGGTTGTCTATTCAATTTGTAACTGATATGACTTATTTCATGGCCATTTTCTGGGCACATCTGTGATATGAGCAGTATGGCAAATTTGTAGTATTCTAATAATAGTGTTTAGATTTTTCATTCATGCCCATGAAAAGTGAGCTTTAGTCCATGGTGAACAACCATAATGCCCAATTATGTCGTACAGATTTTATAAGATGTACATTATTCAGAATCTAATGAGCAAATGGCAAAGACCGAGTCAGTTTGAATTTAAACCTCAACTATATTCTCTTAGGACACATCAAGGGTGACAGGTTTCTTGGTGTTATACCCGGACCCTAGCCTAATGGGCAAGGGGGTGGTGGTGAGAGAATCTATGAGAAGGTCGAAAGCACACCCATGTAGACACATTTACTGAGGCAATGCTTCTTTATCATCTGTTGCTTTATAGGCATTGTGACAGATGGACTGTTTTAAGTAATTTGTATGCCATAACCGCAGAGAGACTCACCAGCACAGCCTAGCACAAGGCAAAACAGATAATCAAATGACTGGTTTTAGATATTTGACACAACAATGAATGATAATAACTTTGTGCAGAAAGTGCATTCAAGAGCGGTACTGCCACCTGATGTGTTTCAGATCTCTAAACATCACAGTCTAAACACCATGGATAATCCTTTCTATTTCAATTCCATATGCCTCAATGTGTTTAGTGTGGCTTTTTATGTTTCAATCCTAAATAGATGGATGACTAAACATCTCCCATGCCAAAAATATTTACACTGAAATATAAACAGCATTGATTTTCAAACAAAACAAACATGAAGCTTTTCGCCTGACTTTATGTGGAAATAATCCAATAACAGTGATGATATGACGCCTTCTATACATACAAATATTGTTTCTGATCCAACTTCAGCCTTAGATAGAGCTTTGCTGGTTGGGATATTGTTTCAGTGAGAGTTGATTGGGGCCTGGAGGAGCAGGAGCTGTGAGCTGCTCCTATACCAGAGCCTTATCAGACCGCACCAATGTTGGTGTACCACACCCCAGAGGAGTGCAGCCAGATTGCCCCATGAAAAGCAATGACAGCATCTGCGAAAAAAGGCCCTTAGCGCAGGTTGCATTAAGGGCCCTATTCCCAGTACATGTCACAGATTATGAGCTCATAAGTAGGATTTTGACTAGCCTAGTATTTGACTGCTTCAGAGTTACCCATTTACTGCAGTCAACAATTTTGACATAAAAGCTTAAAGGTCTGCCTAGGAAATCGATCAGCCTATTGCCTCTGCCAATGCTGGTCTGCCTAGGAAATCGATCAGCCTATTGCCTCTGCCAATGCTGGTCTGCCTAGGAAATCGATCAGCCTATTGCCTCTGCCAATACTGTGCTAGTCTTTTGACATTGGGTATGCTCATCAACAGCTGCAGGGTTCTCATCAAAAGGATCTGTTCATAAGGACGGGCAATGTTATTCAAGAGAAACAAAGAGATTGAGGGACCGGTTTGAGGATGGAAAATGTGATAATGAATCTACTAAATTCACGTGAACTAAAAGGCAGATGCATTGAGAGAGCTGTTTTTTTACGGTTCAATTCACGATGTAATCTGACGTTTGGTCTGAAATTACTGTGCATTGCATTCAATCAAACTCAGCCTCAACCAATCTGTGTTGGGGTATTAACACTTTGTGAGAGATGATTAAAGTCTGGCTTGGCAAAGATTGACTCCTTTCTGACTATTTACAACGGGATATGGGAAAAGCTAAATGCTGTGGAATAAAGGGTTGCAACTAATACAACATTTTTAAGTGAATATTGGAAAATTAGTCCAAAAACTCTGACAGTAGTTTCAATTAGAAATATTGACATGGTAGTTAAAGTGGGCATATCTGCTAATGCAGACACCAATTTCTATTTTCCTTATAGTACAGGTGTATGTACGATCCTGATTAATGTGGTACAATTTTGTGGCTGAATTCAAGGTATTAATATGTGAAATTAGCCAAAACCGCTGGGACTGAATTATTCCTATCCTAGTATTAAATCTGGATAACATGAGGCCTTCTAGTGCTGTAAACACCTTATGTAACACACCAAATTGCCAGTATGTTGATTTCACTCTGGTGATTGACAGCCATAGAACAGGCTGGGCTCAGGCAATCATGAAGGTGGAATCAACATCTGGGCATTTGTCACTTTAGTGTGCTGTCTCACTCTCCATATATTTTTAATTGACACATGCTTTACTTATAGAATCTAGTAGAGGCTCTGCTTGGAGTGCATCAGCCAATAGTGAATATATAATACATCTGAGCACAGTGGTGCCTTTATCTATGCCTATTAAATTTATATCAACAAAGGACCTGCACCCTATTTGCAAATGGTATGGGAGTGTTATGATTTATGTGCGAATTCTGCACACTTACAAGGAATCACTGAACTGTCATTTCATTTCTGGAGGTATTACTAAACCCTGCTGCACTCTGGTGAGAGAGATCTGAAATACATACACTTGGCTATAATGTACATTAAATAAGACAGAGACGTTCTGCAGATGCAATTATACAGTATCAATATTATAACTAATATGCAAATTATATAATAGGTTGTACACAGATATGAAGCCTTCTAGACTTAGTGCAGCAAATACCCTTGTTCAAACCACAGCAATCCCATCATTTTTAGTATCAATGATAACCCTCAGGTGGCAGTGGTGCTCTGTAAATTACCTAGAATATTTAGGACATGCTTTTAACTGGTGTCTAATGACACTGTGTGTATATACTAAGGGACTCCCAGGCACTAGCAAAACAATCATGAAATATTCTCCAAGCTTAACTTGTTCTTTGTATAACCTCTGAAGGCATTCACAGAATCTGCTAAGAGCTCTCCAGGCCAAAGCACCTGTTCAATCCAACAAATAACCCTGTCTCTTGTCTGTTTTCTGCCAATGTAGTGAATTATGCTGCCATAGAACACCTCCAGTTAAGGTATCTAGAGAAGGTAGTTATGAGAGTGCTATGGCTTAATGGAAGGAGGAACCATATACAGATACTTTAACTATTATAATGGAAAATTTCAGTCTTTCACTTTTCTAACGCATATACCCACTTTAACTTTTTTTTTTCTCTGATGTTACAAGAGTTGCAGTAATATGAGAGTTTTGTTTACAGCAACTTCCATCCTTCAACGGAGACATCTAAAACAAATAAACAGTACAACCTGCTTAAACAAATGCGTTAAATTCATTATGGGAGGATGCAGGAAAAACCGATTGTCAACTTTGTGCTGAGAATACATAGCTGACAACAAAATGGAAAGGAAAATGCTGAAGCATTTGGGCGCACTGCTTCAGGCACCTAACGTGTCAGGAAAACATAATTCAACGTGATCGCAGAAACCGAAATTGAAGATGACGGTTGAATAACATGCTCTGTTAAAATTATTCACTTCATCAGTGGTCTTTTGCAGAACAACTGACCGTCACATTTCTCACAGCAACACAATATTTACGACCACTAGTTGGTAAGGGTGTAGAGTGCATTGCTAAAAGTGGCAGAAGGGAAATAAATATCAGTTGTACGAGTACTTACATCAATAGTATTCTATCTAGGAACACAATCTTGATAGTTACAAATCATAGAGTAAAAGTGGGTGTATTGCTCAATGCTATCGTAAAAACACTTACTAGTGCTCGTAAGTGCCATTATGTCTTTTGCTACGTGTCAGTCTAAGAGCAGCCAATATGTCATATTAGACTGAAATACTTCACAGTATTCAATAAATAACGGTTACATGACGTTTGTAACCCCATATAAAATATAAATATTCATTCATTACTCATTTGTTAGCAGAAATATCATCATTACAAAAATCATAATATGTCAGTTATGTCCAATCTCGCTGTAAATCATCACAATAGGCTATTAACATATTTATTGAGTTTAAAAAAGGTATGGAATATATAGCAAATGGTCCTCTTGCTGCAAAAGACACACCAGAAGTATAACGAGTACCCTGTATCATAATGAGTGTTATTACCAGAAGGATACTACGATCACAAGTTAAACCTTTTTACCCTGTATTGCTAAAGGAATATTCTAACGAGAACAAATACCACTGTTCTGCAAAGAAAACAATATTCGTTCTGACAAGCACTACTCTAACCATAGCTGAACTCTGGTAAATTTTGTTTCTCGTTACATTGTAATGCTCTCGTCGATCGTTCTGCAATAGACCTCAGAACCTGCATCTATAGTACTCCACAGTGTTCAAGTCAAAATCAATTAGCCAGATTCATGCCATGGATATTTCACAGCTAATTTATTGTACATGATCTGTTAGGTCAATAGAAGCCCCTAATGAATAATGTGTGTTTGTAATTTCTGAACACTTTTGATGTGATTTGGGACTTTCCTCTTTTTCATCTTTCAAACGAATCAATCAGATGTGTGTTTATTTTTACCAATCGATTACGGTTTCTTTACTGAATGCAATTAATTTACTCCCATGAGGTGGGCCGGGAATGACACTGAGGTCAGCAAAGGGAGGTTTGAAACACTGAGAAAGAGTTCCTCATTGAAATTCGATTGAGAGGAACTTTTAGAGAAGGTTTAGAAAACAAAGCACATGTCCATTCCATACACAGCTAAAGTGTGACTCTGTAAGGCATCATACGCAAATAAAGTTAACTGTGTCACGAAAGGAACTGATGCTAAACATTTGATTTGTTTGACCAGTCTTGCATCCAAATAAATATTACTGCCGATGATGAATAGTGTGATTCTGCCTAGTGCAATGGCGGTCAATACTTTCATCATTTGCCATAACCTTTCAAGGTATGATTGAACATGACTCAATACCTTTGGCCTTCAACTGAAGACAAGTTTCGAATTGTTTTGTTTTAATCAATTCTAAAAAAATAACAAAAAATAGGATGTGAAATCCTCAGCATTAACGCTGGCGACAATAATATTTTGTGTAGTATGACAAGAATGTGATGGGCGAAAATTACTAATTTGGTAATAATTAGCGCAGAGCAAACAATCCTTTATCTGACATTACATTTAAGTATTGCCATTACAGTGTGAAAATACTGTTTTATCTGAAGAGTTGTAAAGTTTAAGGTTGCACTTCATCCAACAGGAGGAAGTACCAGCCACCATTACATCCCAGCAGATCCATGGCTAATTCACTTTAGTATATATATATATATATATATATATATATATATATATATATATATATATATATATATATATATATATATGCTATATGGATTGGTATAAATGAGGCAAAATTCAGTCCATGGGTTTTAGGTTGGGCCACAAAGGATGGCTCTGGTCAGGCATCCTTTGTTGTGTTGTAGGTCTTTTCATAGCTTTTTGTCACGCTGGGCTCCCCATTGCAGGTTCAATATGGTTATGAATTTCAAATTGGGCCATGACTTGGCACCAGGGGATAACAAGGGGGGCATCTTGTGCATTACATGATACTGAACATACTTTTTAATGGTTTTGAAACATATGAGAAATTGCCTTTAAATGCGCAAAACCATTTTTGATATGCATGTGGTAATGAAAATAACGACACACGTCTCCGGGTACCACTCCTATTGAATGTTAATCTGCAGCTTCTGCAAGTGTTGAAACGGGCTCCCTGTATAAATGCTGCTATAATTCCCAATTGCCTTTTCTTTCAAAACTATCATCAGCTTTGCTTTAGAACGTGATTATAACATTTCTCTTTTAGCTTTAACTATGCTTCTTACAATGGTGCTGGTTCCATGTGCTATCAGACTGGTTTTCTATATAGGCATTCTATCATGGTGGGAAGAGGAGCTCCGCATTGAAAGTCTGACAGCTCAGGAGGGCATTTCAAAACAATAGCTATAGATATCGTTTTGAAATGCCCTGCTGTCCTGCCGTGCACCTTGGGGATTTAATCGACACTATAGAGCTGAATGATGTCCCTTCCCACCATCAAGGAGAATCCTGTGCTATATGTATCAACGTGGGTAGATATCTGAAAAACTGTATTCGAACCAATGCAGCAGCTTCAAGAAACCATGAATCTGAAGGCATGGAGCTATAGATATCAATTGTCTATTTGACAAAAGTAATGGAAGATGGAAATGACACCATAACTGTAACTACAGTTTATTGGGCCTACACTCTCAGCCCCAATTGTAAATGGGCTTTAAAGACTATTGTAGTGGGTATAGTACAACCCACTGTTGGGTCATTGGATTTGTATTGACAGCACCTACCACTGGAGGGTGTTGCTCCTATTGTAAAAAGAGCTGTGAGTATGTTCCCTCTTTTCTAAACAAGTCGTGCACTGCTTCACCTAAGTACTTGCACTCACCACATTAGTCTGAAAGGTCACCTGCCTTCTTTAAAATAGAGAGAGCTGCACTACCAGGTACCTACTCATGTCACACGCTCTATAGTTTATTATACTGACTGACTTCTCCCAACTAGGTACCTACTCAAATCCCCCTTTTTCAGCACCATACTTGAATGACCACTTGTGAGCAACAAAATGGACAAGTTATAGCTACATGAAAAGAAAGGACTGGAAACAAGGGCATTTTAGCCAGCTCTTCCTTTTACTATAGGAGCAACACCCTCCTGATTTCCAGAAATAGAAGTAATCTACTGTAAAAACGTGCCCGCAGTCTGACAGTGTGTGGACCTCAAGAGTCATTACTTCTTCAACTATACTGACTCATTACACAAGGTCAGACCAATTTGACTAGTTCGTTAATAAATTGTCTTTTGATGTCTGCACAGTTACTAAAGATAATATATGTCTATGCTTTCACTGCATAGAAGGAGAGGCCTCAGTAGATAATTATGACAAACTGCCTGGTATCATCAGTGTTATAGAGTACATAATAAAACATGCCTATATGGGGCAAACCCTGCCCCGTTGGGCCGATGCTATAAACAAGGTCTGGTAAGGACATAAAGCCACTGATATATAGAATAATGAGGATGTCTCTTGACCTGTCGTGGACTCTGTGTGCTCAGGTCATATATATTCACTACGGCATAGTATGCCTCAATGGAACAATAATATTCTCATTTAGCCTAGTTTCAGAAGCCATCGTTTCAGGTACCAGATCTGTCCATTGATTAGATTTAAGTTTACCACAATGAATGAGATTATATAGATTAAAAGGCAACGTATGGAACTTTTCCAGCATCTTGATACAGTGCCTCTCTGAAAATGTATGCGCCTTATGTGTGAGGCTTTTTTCTTTTTTTATTGAACTGGTCAAAATCAAGCCCTATAACTCTGCTCAAAAAGATGCAATACACTGTCACATGTTCCCATTTAACTAACATTGACAGTGCTAAAGGCTGATGCTTTTTCGTATTATGCAAATGTAATTGCATTTTGATTGATTAAAATTATTGATTACAGAATTGAAGTGTGAAATGCTGGAAATAGATCGATGAATTGATTACGTAATGTGACAGGATGGAAAATAGAACGTTCACAATGATCGATGAAGCCATGTACACATTTTCTAAAAATCCATGCACTTTTATTTAACCCTTACGTGCCCAGATTAGCAAAAGTGTGCTCTTAAGCATGTATATATGTTCAATAGACCACCATGAGTTAAATATTAATCAGATTAAGATAATTCTGACACCAGAAAACTCGTAATATCAAGGACTTTCCAATGATACCAAATTTGTCATGGTGCATTAGGTAAATAATTATTAATGGATCCTATTGCAGAAAATAATGAATGGAAATAGGCTTAAAAAACATGAAAAGTGCATGCTCTGGTCATCAGAATAATGGGAAAATACAGAAAATTCACTAAATTGCAAAAAGATATTGATAAAAATACCAAAAATATTGATAAAATATTTTTTTTGTGATTTTCTCCAAGGAATCCAATTATGATACATATCTTTTTCAATTTTGATCATTATAGCTTTCCTTGAAATGTCAAAATAATGCTTTATGAATTGAAAATAGCATATTCCCCACCAAAATCTAATCAAAAAAGATTTTCTGGACACCTATATAAAAAAAACAGCACATCTCAACATCTTGTACCATCATCATTCCCTACTGATAAATATAAAACTATGATATACTTCATATTACATTTTCTGAAAGCTATTTTACTGCCCTCTTTGTTGCCATTTGAAAAAGTGCTTTAATCTGAACATAATATAGGTAATTACATCTACTATGTCAAGTTTGTTGAATAAATCATCTTTCCCAAAATAAATCTGGGCACGAAAGGGTTAAAATCTGTTGCCATCTTGTACACAAGTTAAGGTTGGAATCCCTTCTTGTTTTAGTCTAATTCTATTCGTATAGTGTATTTATCATTAATGACAGATACATAATCAATGTCTACTTTTAAACTTAAAGGTCCTCAGACTTCCAAAAGGTACCAAATTAAAGATAATCGTTGGGCGTTCATACCCCTTATATTTCAGAAATCCATGTGTACATTTTACTTCAGGGTTTTCCTCCTTTCTAAGAACATTCTATTTAGTCAATTTTCACATTGAGACGTCCATTTTGCTTCTTGAGGCGTCCAGTTAAGACCACCCCTTTTTAAATCCCTTGATAAGGGTCTTACATACACTGGCATTGTTTATGGTACTCCATCATAATTGAATATTAAACCTAATAATGAGTAGTTTAATATGAATTATTCCTAAGAGTTATGGCAATAAGCCATAGGGTAGCTATGGTATATAGCAGGATCTTGCTTGTAGGTTGTCATGTATTCGTCTTAGCCATTTTTGAGTTAGATTATCCCGTGAAATAGGGTGGGTAGAGAGTGAAGCGAACGGGTGGGCTACCCCTATGGCGTAATGCCATGTAACTCTTAGGAATAATTCATATTAAACTACACATTGTTAGGTTTAGTATTCAATTATTTCACAGAGTGGCATTTAAGCCAGGGGTAGGTATTTTGTCTCGTTCAATAATCTAACTCAGGGCAGATATCCTAATTGAAGGACCACAAGTCATAGATTCATGTTTAGGTAGACATGTTTTATTTACACTTTGTAAATCGTCTGCTCAAGCAGAGTAGGTATACATGTTTGTATGGCTTTTGATCATAAATGCTTTATGCAATATATATAGATCTCATGTATAGTCTTTAATCTATGTTTGTGGGACACAGTGTTGTCACTGTTGATGTCTCTTCCCCCCCCTTCTTTAAGAAGAGAGGTGGTCAGGGCCACCTTTGTTGGTGGTACCCCCCTTTCTTTTGTACATGTTAAGTGACATGTTTTGAGAAGGGTGTTAAGGTGTCCATGTTTGTTTTAACATGTGTGTCTCTAGCAGTAGAGTACATAACTATATGTATGTATTTTGGGATAAATATTTTGATAATCATATCTTAATATATTTTTAAGACTCATGTTTGATAAGACCACCACTCTCTAGGTGTCTATAGTGTGTACTGTCTGGTTGGTGGTTTTAAGAGTTTGTTTCACGGTTTATAATGGCAGTTATGAAGTTAGTCTCATGTGAGCTATCCTCTATATCTTCCAGTAGTGGTCTGTTGTAAAACCTGGCAAATGTATTGGTTCTCGCCCATCCTGCCGAGCTGAGTATGTCATCAATTGGCACATTTAGCCTGTCCGCTGCACTTGTGGCAGCGTGTCTTGTGCTATATGCCCCAATGTGTTCATCAATGCCTGTGTCCTTTAGGGTCACATTAATGTATCTTGATAAGGTGATGGAGCTGGCTGGGGTGGAAGGCATTTTTTAGGTGCCAAACACTCTGGGCTGTGCTCCTTTTGTGTCCTCACTGTCTAGGTAGGCATTCAGGTGTGAGTAGACACATATTTTTGTGTCTTCATGTTTGTCAAACCTGAGGAGTAGTGGGTTCTTTTTAGGGTGCTTGGACTTCAGTTTTGTGGAGTATTTGATCCTGATGGTATCCTCTGATAGTCTAAGGTTATTTCTTAGCAGGGAATAGGCGCTCTGTATCCTCTGACCTGTTGCTAGCATGAAGAGTAGTAGGGTTCTCCTTGTTAGTTAATCCAGATCTAGCTCTTCTATGTCACCCCACTGTGCCAGTTTGTGTATTATTGGTGCTAAGTCCCAAATGTATTCATAAGGTTCCTGTGGTGGGTTTAGGGCTTTTGCCCATTTTACTAGTTTTTGGGTCATTGCGTGTTCCCCTAACGGTCTGCCTTCTATGTAGATGAAGCATGACATTAGGGACCTGGTGGTGGCTACTGATGAGTGACCCACCCCACTGTTGGCTATCTCTGTTAGGAAGTCTACACATTGGTGTATGGTGGGGTGGGTGACACTGACGATATTTTTGCTGGTGTGTTTTAGCCACTTCCTTGCTGCTGTTGCATAGCTGGCTATGATAGATTTAGACCATGAAGCCATGAGGAGCTCTCAGGATGCCTTGGATATTCCTATGTGATCACACCAGATGATTTCCAGGCGGTGCTTGTCATATAGGGTCAGGCATAGGAGCCTCATCCTGTTGGCCATGGGGAAGATTTTCTTCTGGTCCCCTGGCCATTGCAGCATTGATGTGTTGACCCTTAGGGTCCATCTGTCCTTAAAGGTGGGCAGTCTCCTGAGGTCGGGGTACCAGGGCTGCATCTTCCACTCCGGTACAAGTAGTAGCCCTCTTGGTCTGTCTTCCTTCAGTTTCCTTAGTGTCCTGCCGATGCCGAAGCGTGGAAATATATGTACAAACAAGCCTTACCAGGTTATGGAGATTACATTGGTTGCATATGCATTGGGGTAATGGTGTAGGCATACAAAGTGTATGCATATTGCATTGGAAGGTGAGGCAGATAGGTCAATATCAGGTTTTGGGAACTTTTTGAATATTTTCTCTTGGCTTTCAGGGCTCAGTGTCCATTCTCCCACTGTGGATAAGTCTCTTGAGGCCCTGTCTGCCTCAACATTGTCTTCTGATGGAATGTCTGTGGTTTTAAATGTTATGTTCATTTTCCAGGTCAACCTGAATACACTTTCAGTGGCTTTGGTGCATGAAATGGATTGGCTAGAACCCCCTTTGTAGAGGCAGCTGATGGCTGTGGTGTTGTCTATGAACAAATGTATGTGTTTCCCCATTAGGGGCTTTTCGAAGTGTAGGAATGCCCTGTGGACTGTTAAGATTTCTTTTATGTTTATGTGGAGGGGTTCTATTTCTCCACACCATTCTTCCCATATTCAGAGTGGGTTTCAGGTATGTATGCACCCCACCCTATGTCTGAGGAGTTTGTGTATAGGATTATCTGTAGGCACTTTTCTGTGTATGTCTTCTTTGCATGTGGCAGATACTGTAGGTTTTCTCTCAGGGTTGGTTTTACGAACCCTCTAAGGGGAATGAATTTGTCATAATTACCCTGTGTCGTTATTAAGGCCTGGTTCTTTGCAATGATGAGCTTTTTGGTCAGTACCTTTGCTCTGTCATTCCCAGGTTCTGTGGCTGCTAGGGCTCCTAGAACCTGCGATAATTTCCTTATGGTACATATTTGAACCTTAAGGATATCCTCCACCTTGAGTGAGATATCGGCCTGTTTTTTGTCTGGTATCATGAGTGTTAGTGTGGGTGAGTGCAGTGTGAAGCCCAGGTACTCAATGGTTTGCGTTGGCTCTAGTACTGATTTGTCAAAGTTAATAGTGAAGCCTGCATTTTGCAGTACCCTGAGTGTGTGTATTGTTGCTGTTTTGACTTCTGCTTTTGTTTTTGCATAGATTAGTGTGTCGTCTATGTAGAGGACAAGGTTTACCCCGTCCTCTGTTCTCAGGTGTGCCATGAGTGCCTTCATGATTTTTGTGAAGATTCTAGGGCCTGGGGAGTAGCCATTGGGGGGGGGGTGAACCTATATCTATTGCCATGACGTATTAGTTGTAGGAGGTCCCTGTCCCTAAGTCGAAGGTGATATCCCTATAGCCCTGGATTGGCATCCTTGGGTAGTGTTCCCCAAAGGTAGGTTGCCTCACCTGGTAGGCTACCCTGCCTCATCTGGCACTGGGGAGTGGGTGTGTACCTGGTATACCCCGCTCTAGTGTGGTGGGGTTGGTGCTGCATGAGGTGTAGGTGTCTAGGCCTCTTCCATTGTACTCTAGTGTTTTCTGCTGCAACTCCCACTTCTGTTTTGGCTGGTCTTTTGAAGGAATATCTTGGGTCAGGTTGCACTTCATGTGGCCACCTCACCAGTGGTACACATTGGAAGTCTATGGGTTCCTGCAGTGGCTGCAGTATGATGGGCATCTCCCTCCCATATTCCCTGAGGATTTGTATGTGATCCTCCGGCAGACCTGGCCCCCCTGGCACAAGGCTGCTCAGTTTCTTGTTCCACCCCATCCTCAGATATTGAGTCGAATTGTTGTGTTGGGGTATTTCCCTGAGTGTTAGCGTTAGTGCTGTTGTCAGATGTAAAGCGGATTGGGACGTACATCCCCTGTTTACAGCTGTGATGTCCTCCAGGATGCTCTCACTAGACTCTGTAGCTTGGGTATTAACCCCCTGAGTGGTACCCTGCCCACCAGGAATGGTGGAGTCTGAGCTCGGAGTGGTAGCTTGGTACTCCATTTTTGAGAAGTGATGCTGAGCGTCTTTGTGTTCAGTTTTTTACACATCTTCTTTTACATATCTGATCTGATCAGGAGGGGGAGGGGTGGGGCCTCAGGGCAGTGTGATGGGCAGTTTTATGGCCCTTTGCCCAGTTTTCTCTGATCCTGGGATCAGAGGGAGGGGCTCACTCGCTCTGTTTGCTCAGAGCGGCGGCCGTTGGTCACGCTTGGGTGCACACACAGTGTGTGGAGGCGTTTTATTGCCTCCAGGTGCTTCGAAGCCGGTCCCCTTGGTCGTAGGTTTGTATAGGGCTAATCCCTATAGGCCCCTCCGACCGTGGGGCCCGGCCCCTACCGGCCTGGGGCCGTGTAGGTTCTGTTGAGGCTGCCTTGTATGGCCAGCCTCCTGCAAGCTTTGTGCCATGGAGGGGGAAGGAACCTAGCTCCTACCTCCATGGCGGTCCCTGTAAGAATGACAACCTGCAAGCGAGGTCCTGCTATATACCATAGCCACCCCTGTGAAATAATGAAAATGTAGGGTATATAGTGGCTAAATTATAATGGAAATCGGAGGAAATGTTATGCCCATAGACATTGAAAAATCTCAGCAAAATAAAAGTGATATTCCTAATCTTGCATCATAGATACTTTTTCTGAGCACTGTCCAGTCAAATTTGTATCCCAAACTATTCTGGCCATGATTAAGGGTAGACAACTATATGGTCATGCAACTACATCAGGCGATATGATAAACATTATATTTGATGACAATAAAACATCGCGTAACAAGGCAAGGATCGCCTTCAGGCTGATAGGAATTACGTGTGTGTTAAACGTTTTGAACTGCGAGGGGTTATTACAAAAATACCTTGTTAGCAGTACAGCCTTACAACGCTACCTCTATAGCGAGGGTTGCCGTTGACCCAAACGCCACTCACGGTCGGGGGTTTGGGCTCGTTTGCAGTGCCTAGGACGTCATAGTTCATACACTGATTGCTCCGGTCCCATGCTACATTGCGGATCTTATGTGTGAGCTTTTAGATAAAAAGATTATGATAAGGATAGTCAACAGTTTCAGGCCTCCAGTGTGGTTTAAAAAAACAAACAAGGTCAGGGTGCAGCATATACACTGGGTGTAGCTTATACACTGGGTTCTATGATATAGGAAGTACCAAAGGTAGCATGGACAGTAACATTTCATCTCTGGATTGACCCGTGGCCACCTGGTGTATCACTGTAGAAACGTCGGGGGGTAAGATGATGTTGGCAGGGATGTCTGCCCCCATGGCCTAACCCCAAGGGCCGCTATACAATAACTGACTTATCCATGCCCTACCAACACTGGTCAGCTTCATGCCCCTATATCATAATCTTTAGTAGTATTTTTTTTCTATTGTAGATTTGGAGCAGATGGCTTACACCATTTGGGTAAATCACCTGTTGTAATCCCAAGAAATGTCTGCATGACGTTCTTCTCCCGACCTGAATATACCAGAACAATGATGTTGGGCTTAGTTCCAAAAACCCAGATGAATTAAGAGGAGACATTTTTCTAATATATTGTTTTCTGTTCTTAAACTTGGTGAAGAATTCAATGAAGCGCCAGAAGGGTAGAAAACATTGTGTGTTTTGAATCAAAGCATTGGAATTATCAAACAGTTTCCCACACTTTTCCCTGCAAGCCCATCGCGATTTTTTTGTCAGTAGCTCTTGGAGACAGAACTCCAAAGATAATATTTTGAGTAGAAAAGTCCTGTGATTGTCCAGCAAAGAAGTCAGGGGAATGGATTTGACAAAAAGATGACTGTTTGATATCTACCACATATAGTTCATACACAGGAGGCTATTGATGTAGCTGTGATCTCTGGGATTCACACACACACACACACACACACACACACACACACACACACACACACACACACACACACACACACACACACACACGCACACACACACGATGTCGATAAGGCATTATTGTATCATTGATGAGGTATATCATTTCAATTTATGAGTATCTTCCTAAATGCTTGCTTCTAAATAAATGGTCTACCCGCAGAAAAGAAAATCAGATACCATACACACCTGAATCGTTTCTAACCTAAGGCTTATATCTTAAATATATGATGATATCTACCAATAGAATTATGACAAGACAAAGCACATTAGCTCTTATTTTCATTCACATTTATTGTTGTAAAAGTCAATACTTTTGTGTTATTGAGCGTGTTGATGAGTGTTGTAAGGCACATCATAGGTTTTGGGAATTGAGACATGTACACAAGATGAAATCACAGACACATTGATGAGGTGAGAATCACAGACATTACAAAGATGAAAAAATGCACTCGGCCACATTCTCCACCAATATTGATTCAATTTCGTAGATGTAGCAGGAATCTAGATGGATCCCTTCACTGGTTAACTTGCTCATGGTTGCAGCATCCAGTAACTTTTCATTCCCTTTTCAGGATACTTTCAATATGGATGGACCGCCAATTTATGGAACTGCAGACCTTAGTGCATTGTATCTACTCGGCCTCCTCTTCATACTCGTATCCAATTATGGCAATCAGCATCCGCTTGTAATCACCACTGCAATCATCCTTTACAAAGCTGGAGAGAGTCTTCCCATACATCTCCTTGAAGAGAAGCTTGATTTCAGCAAGGTCGACCTGGAGGCAGATATGTAATGTTAGACTTATAGGGCAATATTACAGACATCCTGACGAAAAAAAAAAAACACAAAAGAAACATATAAAATGGTTTTAACTTGGGCGGACAGACCTATATGTAGTGGAAATGAGTACGCAGACAGCAGCCCCCCCCTCCCGATAAGCAGTTTGTCAATAGTTTCCAATAGAGAATACTTCAACATTGGGCAGTTTTAGCTGTCATTAGAATTCTCGATGTTGGCTTCTGATACTAGTACTATAAAACTACTACATTAATGACTCACCTCAGACCGGGTGACGATGATGCGGATGAGACTGTCGTCATCAGTGCCGAAGCCTTTCATGCTCTTGTACAATCTCTCAGCGAAGAATTTTACTGGGTCGGAGGCATATTTCACTGAAATATTTATATAAGTAGAATAAAGAGTTTCTATTGGACTGATTAAACAACATGCCATAGTGTAAACAATGGATATAATCATTTGATGGAGTCAGTCTGCGCTTATAGAGTGGGAGCCAAGGTCTCAAAAGGGGCTTAGAAATGTGAAAAAAATCACAAGTTGCTATGGAAACCAGCAATTTACTATATGTTGCTGTACTTTTTCAGACCACTACCATGGTCAAGATGATAGCCAGGGTATTCATATTTCATTTGATAACCTGTTTTGCCTGCTACAGGAGGGGGGTGCTACAATTCTGAAATTATAGGAGCCTGGCTGCCACTCTATCACAGGGTACAGACATTCAGCTATTTTCCTCTCACCTCAGACAAATTTTCTATTCATCTCCAAAACACAGCATCAAGATGTATACTATATGTGAAGATATGGTTTCATACTACACATACATGTCACCTTCCAAAAGGTTTGTAGTGGTCAAGTCATCGTTTTGTATGAATGAGTAAGTGAGAAGTGACCACTTTGTTTTGTCTGTGAAGGCATGCACTTTTGGTTGTGAAAATTGGTGGCTCTCCAAAATCACCCTCTCCAGACATGGCAAAAATGCTGGCCTAAATTGGGCAAATCAATACAACAGTTACTGCATTGAACGGCTGTGATAAAGGCCTACATTATTATCTGTGTTGCATTTTTATCGGAACAAAAGTACTAAAACTACAGCAGAATTTGTTGTCAATCATACGTAATACCTGGGAGAATGGAAATGCGGCAGGGTAGATTTGAAATTTATGTGTCTCTACTGTCCAAAGGTCGAAATGATTGGGGAAATAAACAACATAAAGTTTTCTACAGTTTTTTTTAAAAATAGACCACCACAGATTATTTGAGTTTTCACAAAGAAAACAGAACAATTACCGATGGCAAGGTAGCCGTCCTCCAGGTGGCCAGATACCTCTGACTTGATGGCATCCTCAATATCCTTGTCAGCAAGGTTCCGGTAAGCCTCAAATGTTCCTCTCAGCTGCCTGTAGTTCCTTAGACAGAGGACTTTGTTGAATTCTGATTCATCAGTGCCGAACTGTCCCTCTCCAGCCTATAGGGAATATAGCCATATGATTTTTGTTTGAACAGAGACATACCATAAATGCACACATTTATTCTTCAATTCATCTTAAATCAATGTGGACATTTATTTTCATTACAAAAAAAAAAAAAAAAACACACGGAAATACGCGGAATCCCCGAAATGGGCATATGGGGATTTGTATCATCAAAGTGCTTTGAGGGGTATTGATAGAACCAAAGCCAAATGGCTCTTAATGATTACGTTTTTAATACATGTAGCTATAGCACACGGACGAATTGGTTAGTCTTTTAAACAGTAATACCTAGTTGGTGATACTGGTCCTAGCAATTCCAGCTATTAGATTAATCTATTTCCGTTTTGTGTTCTAAGATGAAACCATAAACAAGGGAGTTTTGTCACACAGGCCAACTAGCTCACCAGCGTTATCAACAAGTCATGTACATTTTACCACCCCAATTTAATGGTTGGATACCATATATGATGTTTGTTTGATAGGGCTATAAAGATATAGCATTACTCTTGTGTGATAGCACTGATGACGCTATAGCATATCATCCTGTAATAGCCTTTAATTACTTGTCAAATATATATGGTCCTCTGTCGATAGCATGGAAATGTCGATACCATGGCTACTGATTGAATAATAAGGTGATACCATACTCGCGGAGGGTGATGTTCAAATTCGACGATTTTCCTCCCGGGTTACCACCTTTCTAGATGATTATATTCCAGGTGCCTTGGTCACAGTAGGCACCAAAGAACACGCACACATATATTTCTTACAAACAACATGGTTTTCACGAACATACAGTTCTAGCCCGTTGCTATTGACACACAGACCTTGACTTGTTTTGTGTGCAATAGAGGGAAAGATGGAAAGATGGAAGCCCATTCTGTGTTTGACATGTATGTTGACATGTATTACATTCCATTTTACACTAACCGAATAGATCTTCTCTGCATCCTCCTCAGCCAAGGCATGGTCTAGGTCGTAGCTGTCGTCCCTACCACAGTTCACCTGGGAGGTGAGCAGGGCCCCAAAGTGACCTGAGGTGTCACTGACCACGTCCTCCTCAAGGTCCCGGTCATACTCTGAAAGGTACATAGATAATCTCATTATGATCAATATCTAATGAATGAATGGGGATGAGGTGAGACATGGAAGTAAACTCATCTCTTAGACATAGACCTACGTTTTCAGTACTTCATCTATCATTTTTCTAGCTTGAGTCCTTCAGTGACCAGATCATTGATTCAAGATTCATGTGGCCATATAAGTCTTTTTTCTCTGCGCAGCTCTGGAGCTTAATTCAAAACATTCTGGGATCCCAACCCCAGCGATTTTAGTGTAGGCACATATCATAAGACCTGGCTGGTCTACCCTATGCAATGCAGTGGTTGCAGGCCTGTCCAGAATAGCTAGTCCTGGGATCACTTCACTATTCCATTTCCACCACTAAGATCACTGCAATCTTAGTGAAAGAAATGCATAGTGATTTCACCTGAGTACAGAGCACTTACAAGGAACACTCCTGATCGAAAGAGTGAATAGCCTGCTGCATACATAAAGAGGGGAGGGAGGACGTTTGCTGAGTGCCCTTGAGGGCTCTTAGGGCTACTTATGCGTTAAGTGCACTGTAAGGTAATTCTTCCCTTCTCTCTCTTTGTCCTGGAGGGAGGGCACAATGCTTCTAATAGGCAAGCATAAATCATACATTCATGAGAACAACTCTTGAATACCGTATGGTGGTCAACTGCACCCTGTGCTCTTTTGTTAGCCCATATGGGGATGGGGAATGATGGTATAAGCACTCATGTGAAGAAGAGTGACTCCACAGCTATTCCTTTATTTTGGGACTCTTACCCCTGTGCCTAGTCAGTTCTTCTTGGGATAGTGTAGGAGGGCTGAGGCTAAGATCGATGCGATCTTAGTGCTGGCTAGGATATGTGAACCCAGTCAACTCTTAAGATCGCTTAATAGGATAAGACTGATTTATTCCTAAGATCGCTGGGGTCGTGATCCCAGGATGTTTCGAATTAAGCTCCAGACCCACGATTCTGAAGTCTATGATCAGCATCTGAGCACCTTAGCTTTCCAATTTCAGCAACTATTCGAAATTTGATTTTTCAACTCCCAGATATATTACAGAAGTTGATCGTGAGTGGGGGTACATTACCGTCATAGTATCTGCAGTTAATCAGAAAACAGCTGTCTCAAGTTACAGTCAGCAGAAACATAGCCCCGATCAATAATGTAAATCTAATGGATATTGCTTCAGTGTGCAATATTGTAGCCCGCAATACCTAGGGACACTGCGTTGAGGGTATATAGGGAGGATTGCCATCGATGGCAGTGCCTCCTGGAGGGTCTTGCCAAAAAGAAAATGAGGAAGAACCTGCTAAATCTTTTAAACAGAGCACTGATAGAAACGTGCATGGACTAACTCGTTTTCATAGTATTGACAACTAATTCTACATTAGAATGTATGGAAAACACTTTTGGCGTTGTAAGGTAATATGCACGTTTCATCAAAACGAGTTTATAATTTTTTTTAGCAACACCAAAACGTGCACGTTTTATTCTTTTGGTTCTCGTTTTCGTTTTGGCAAAACCCTCCAGTGGTATCACGTTCGAACCTTCAGTCCCTGACCTTTATCAGTAAGTGGTGTTATGTTTGAGGGTTCGATCCCATTTTGGGTGGATGATGTTATGGGGCAGACAGTTTCTTCTGTCCAATATGACCAATATACAGATCATGACCTGGAAAGCTAGATGTTCACTAGCGGCTCTAGAGTTCTGAGAAGTATACCAAGGACAATCTTGACAGGTATATTTATATAGTTTGATTGCCAAAAGGAAAACGAGTTCTACCACTTAACCACCTAAAACGTGTTCATAGAAACGTGCTCTATGGCAACACGATGCTCTGCACGTTTCTGTATTCAATGCAAGTTTGCTTTTTGGCAAGACCCTCATGGATGGTGTCTAGTCTAAAACTGCACAGTACATTGATAATAAAACCTATAATCAGAACTGACTATACCAGCATATTTTGACCCCCATAGTCAGATGACTATATATGCATTAATCACATATCAGTCATGAAAATAGTCATACTGACTACATATTGAGCTCATATATTGATGATGTCACAGGTTTCTGTGCACAAAAAAACAAAGAGCACATCAGGACATAATCAGGCTTAACCTTCAACCTATCTTGTTCATCCATTGGTACTGATCATGTCTGACAATGAAGGGATAGGTAAGTCATCTATGTATCATGATATTGTGTGATTATTACAGTGTTTTATGAGTTATTTTCAGTTTCACCTGGGCATCACGGAGTAGGCATACAGCAGCCATCTTTGATGGGTATTGGTCATGATGACTATACATATTAGTTACAGTGACTAAGTACTTGGTGCTAAGCATCAAGGCATGACTATATGGTGACTATAGGACTAAGTTAAGTTAGTAACCAGTGACTATAGCAAGTATAGTCGTGAGAGATACATTCACTTGACTATAGAAATGTAGTCTGTATTGACTAACAATTACAGGCCCGTTTTTATCAGTGTACACAAGTCATATTGAATTTTGTCTGTTACAGGTCTACTTATGTTTTTCAATGGGACACTGGTAAAGTCTGCAAAGGTATATACTATAATATAGGCCTATAAATTCTTCAGGCCAGATAGACCTATGATTTCCTGGTTGCTAATTTCGGCACATCCTATCAATAGTAAACAGACAATCACAAGCTGTATAGGTTGGTCTAGATGCAGTTATACTCTACCTATAAAGGGCATATTATTAGTGGCTTAAATCTACAAACCAAAAAGGAAAAGCGACAATTCTGTCAGTAACCCTCAGCTAGCTCCACTGAGAGTTACAGCCGCAACTAGTGTGCAAAAGCTAATGCAAAGAAAGGTTATCTCCCATAGGTAGACTATAGAAGTCTTTGTTACTTCATCTCCCTGACTCTTCCGTCCTCCCCCTACCCCTCCTCTGTTCTTCTCCTTAAGTTCCTTAGTCACCTACTTCCATACTTCATGCCTTTCCTCCTAACCATTGTCCCCCTTTCTCCCTGATTATGATTCCCTCGCCTTTATTCATAAAGATAAGGTACTCATAATGTAAGTCTCAACCTGTTATACATTACTTGATAAAGACGTACTTCATCCCCGGCCTCTCTGTAGCTATAGATATAGGTGTACACTGCATCATTGCTACTGTGTTATAACAAGAACTTTCTTAATATTGCTAAAAGATACCCATGTCAATGTGTTAGTGGAACCTCTCTATAGATTGGTATGTCCCTTTCTTTTTGTGTGTTTATAATCGATGTCTATATTTTATGTATTTACGTCATTTCTTCAAAGGGAAAGTGCACATTTTCTGCATACTTACTAGCCTTATATGCCTCCTTGATCTCATTCATCTCATCTGGAGTTCGTGAACAGAGAATTTCGATAAGCACGCTGTCGTCGGTGCCTGGTCCCTTTAAGGATTCACAATACACATTCTTCTTAGATACAAAATCACTTAAATTGCATACTTGTATCACTAATTTGGGTAAAAAGTAACAAAAATACATGTCAATATATGATGCGATAAACAAGAAATGAGACAAGAATATATATTTGAGGACAATTGGGGTAGAACAGGCCCCCTTACTTATTACTAAATAACAAAAAAAAACATTTCCCTCCTGGGACCCAAGAAACCAATATGACTACCTGTGGGGTGTGTGAGTCTGTGTGGTACTGTGAAAGAGAGGTTGACTGCAAGGGGTCAGGAGGGTGTTGCTCCTATAGTAAAAGGAAGAACCAGCAAAAAAATGCCCTCGTTTCCAGTCTTTTCTTTTCATGTAGCTATAAATTGTCCCTTTTGTTGCTTACAACTGGTCATTCAAGTATGGTGCTAAAAAAGGGGGATTTGAGTAGGTACCTAATTGGGAGAACTCAGTCAGTATAATAAACTATAGAGCGTGTGACATGAGTAGGTACTTGGTAGTGCAGCTCTCTCTATTTTAAACAAGGCAGGTGAGCTTTCAGACTACATACTCACAGCTCTTTTTACAATAGGAGCAACACCCTCCAGGAGGACGGACACCTCCACACACACAGTGACCAGTGAGGTCCCAGGTGAGAGTTACATGTACTAGTAACCTCTGTCGTGTATATAATTATAATAAATGCACACATAGATTATAATAAAAATAAAAGGAAAGGATATGTATTCCGATGGACATAAAATTGCGCACAACAATATGACCTGTAGAATGAATAAGAAAACAAGTCTATAATTCCTTTTGATGTTGGCAAAATATTGAATATCAATACGAGGGCTGAAATGCACGCTCTTAGTTTTTTTTCTCAAAAGTTCTGATAATAATGAATTCATATAAATAAAAGAAACTTTGTGGTAGGATGATGCTTGGGATTTAGCTGTATCCTCCAAATAGCTTGTGCTGCCCAGAAAGTATTACCATACCTCCATTGGGATTTAGATAATAGCTCACTCAAGTGACCTCCATAGGTACTATCCCCATAAAAGGCATATGTGGATCAACAAGGTAAAAGGTTCGCCCTCGAGGGGGTGCGCCGGCGTACCTTTTACCGTGTTGATCCACATATTCTAAGGTTCAGACTACGTGACACTGTATGTTACTAGAATGTAAAAAAGGGGACTTGGACCAGAAGGTACGTAATTATCATTTTTGTTGGAACGTTCATTTCTTGATTAACTAATCAAATGGGAAATTAGTCTAAAACGGCAACCTAGATAATCAACAACCAATGGGTAGGCCTACTTTTCAATCTTGATTGATATCAATGTAAGCATCCAAACCCAACATCAATCAACCAAGAGAGAATTGGAGTTTTTGGTGGTCAATACCACTGTAGCATTCCATCTAGAAGACTCATAAATTCAACCGATAGAGGGGCTCTTTCGTCATTTGTCAGTTTATGACTGTACAATCTAAGATTAAATCCTGGTGTATACTACATATCTCTGATTAAATCTAGGTAGAATTTGCTGCCAGTCGAACTAGATTCATATTCCAAAATGTCATGGCTCAACAGTGGCAGTTCTTTATATATTATCTCAGACAGAAACGTTGAATAAATCATTAAGACTTCCTGCTATATGATAACGTGGAGTAACAGAGCAACGCGTTTACCAATACCATTTTAACTGACCGGTAGTTAATAATAACTTATTAGCTTATTTTAGGAATACCTATCCATCGTGTGCAAATTGGGTTTTATTGATAAGGCAATCGGCATAATAGATATTGATTGATTGGCTGCATTAGTAATTGATTAGTTTAAGATGTGTTTTTATTGGTAATTTGAAGACATGGTTTTTATTGGTGACTTTACGTAACAGTGTCCTTTTGATATCTTTATAACCCAATTATAACGTGTATCATATTGATAATAACTTATCACTGTGTCACCAGATGGCGTACCAATATAATATATGTTTATGGCTTGGAAAAAAACATTGTCAGCTTCACCTTAAATCCTCATTGCATCTTTATGAAATCAAATTCAATTTTACCTTCATGGCCTTACGGAGTTCTATCGCATCATAGAGTCTGGGTGGAGTCAGAAGAGCGACGACCACGTCCTCAAAATGGCCTCCGAGCTCTGACTTTAGCTCATCCTCGAGTTCCTTGAAGGGGTGAGTAAAAATGTTAGTCACCTTCATCTCTTATAATGGACTAGTACTAGTAGAGGGTGGGTTTTATTGGTGTGCCTAAAGCATAGACTAAGAGCAAACTTTATCTGTAAGAATTGAAAACTGTAATGTATTCTCGTGTAGGCCTATTACAAGTATTCTTTTTGCTATAAAAATGCCAGTCATATAAGGACACTGTTACACGGATTCACCGATTGGATGGCGAATAGCGAAATGATGAAAATGAAAACGTACAGATATACATAACTTAACATAACATACAATATGGATGACGTGTATGACGGAAAGTAGCACATGATACATTTCCAAAGAAGAAGAGTGCTTTAATAGAGCTAAGAATGTGGAGCAATGTCTTCGCCCCTTGCTATTGGTATGCACCATTTACATAATGAGAAAATGAATGCCCTTTAAACAAATCAAGTTCTTTGGTGTAACATGCACACTTTAATTTAAAAATAAAGTTGGCTGGCAAACCCTCACACTCCCCCTGCACATCTGCACACTGCTCTAGACAGAAACAGGTACACACCTTCCCATAGGCTGTTTTGAAAATCTGTGCTATCTCTGCTCTTTGGGCGAATGTGTGTGCTGCCATAACCTTGATGATCCTTTTCTCATCAGTGCCTGAACAAAAAGAGCAATACGCCATTGGCTGTGGTACTAATGCTAAAAAGGGGATAGCGTGTGGTAGTAAAGGAGGAGGATTGCAGAGGGAATAGGTCTGTAGTGAGCAGCTCACAAACAGGAGTAGATGCTCATTGTGCTGCTCCTGGGGCATGCCTAAGCAGTGGGACCAGTCCCCACCACCTGCGTGCTACTAGGGAAGGAGTCAATCCAGGTCTTAAGAAGGCTAGCAAAGACACCAAAGCACATCCTCTCAACAGATGCCCTTTACTCCCTCGGGGTTTGAGGTCATCATTTACCTGTCCATATGATTGCTTAAACACGGCAGCTATCTCCTGACGCTGGGCACTGTTGTGCTTATCCAGTACAGCAATGATCTCGTCTTCACTGGTCCCTGCAACCGCACAAAATCAAAAACAAACCAAAATATAAAGGGGGAAACAAACGTCAAAATGTCAGTTGGCATATACATAATTATACCAGATAAAGGATTTGATAAGGAAAGGAGAGATTCCCCAGGAGAAGAAAAAAGGATAACATTTTCGTCTTTCTCTGTGAAAAGCAATTATAGACCAAATGACAAGACAATAACTTGCCATACTTCGCCAGGCCACTATCAAAATGTCATGTACGCCTGAAAGGTCAATGTAGTATGATACTTTCGAAACTGAAGGTTAATAACTTAATAATTGTTGTCAAGTTGCCGAACGCCCTTTTTGGTTTCAATTGAAATGAGACTACTGTTGAATAACCTATCCTTGGACAATTTTCGAATTGGACAAACACTGGTCATTACATAATCCAGTTGACACAAAAGACACTTTTCAATACTTTCCGCACATTTTGAATTTTTGACTTTTTCAGTAGAACAATGGGGCGGCATTGATGTACGGCAAATGAAGGTTATAACAGAGGACTGCATGCGCCCACCTGGATGTCCTTGGACGAGACATGTCATTATTTGGTCCATCATAATGCTTGACCTTTTCATCTGAATCAATGAATACCACTCTATCCTAAGAAACAGTACACATTTCCTAAAAATAGTTGTATTACCAATTTCAGCAGATTTATATGAGATATGCCTGTATACCGATCTTGTCCAGCATGAAAATTATTTGACAGGTGGGGGAGGGTTGGCCCTCCCTTAAGAAATCATGCAGACAAACACTACTCTGCAATAAGGCTGCATTAAAAACAGACATGCAGGGATGACAAATGCGTCATGCGTGTAAGATCAACAACATTAGAATAAACAACGAAAACCACAACACATGTTTACTAATCAATACCAGAATATAGTAAATTGGCTTTGCAATTGTCAGGTGTCGTTCAGGGAATTTGATTTAATAGCAAGATGGTTAAAACTTCTGGAATGTCACATAAGTTCGATTGACGGTGCTGTTGCATCGATATTCCTTCAGCCACCACCTTCTACAGACATTGCATTATCTATTGAAGAGTCACCAGTTAAAAGCTTTAGGCTCAGGTTGCAAAGTTTTCCATAACCATGGATCAGTCAGGTGAATTTAAGTTGTTATGTTGGTAGGTAAGAGACAATAGCTATAATAGATCTTCTATATTGTGAGTTACACACCTCTCCAAAGAGAGCATTATAGGTTTCCTTCAATGTGAGCCGCTGATGTGCTGACACTGCCAATAAGTCTATGATATCCTCCTCATCTGTTCCTTTTGGTTTACAAGAAGTCAAAAATAGACAAGAATTCTTCTGGTGTTGTGAGGCAATGTCAAAGATTAAAAGTATGTATTATACTAGAGCTTTTCTATTTTATCATCGTAGGATAACTGCTATGGCTATCAAATCCCTTTTAACCATGTAAGTTTTAAATTATCTGATGTGTAACGATTTCCAGCATATGGATTATATTGATTCCTGGGATAGGACAGAGTTTCTTCATCTAATGCTTCAGATATTATTTGAATCCTATGGATACATAGCCTCAGGTTCCTTGTACTTTTTAAAACTAAGGTACATGGGGAATTACTTTGAGTGAGCCTTTGTATCAATTTCATTGGATTACGGTCAGAATTGTTGAAAAGTCTATTAACTGGTATAGGACAGCAATTTATGGTTAGATGGTATTCTCTGGAAGAAAAATTGAAAGTGGTGATACATTTATCAACAAGAAAGTGATATACAAAGTATTACAAATTAAACCTAAAAAAATGTTGGAAAAAACGGGAAGGGTACTTCCTGGACATCGGGAAAGCAAATCAAAGCAAAGTTCTTATTATATTATAGGTACTTCAAATGTAGGTGAAATGTCAAATCGACGGAATTCGGCTCAGATACAAAAGTACAAGCCACAGTATGAGCTCCCAGCAAATTGTCGTGAGTCCTTGTCAACCTGTGTGAAGTGGCTCACGCATGTGGCTAGATGGAACACGACGTCGTTATAGCACAAGATCACCAGGAATAGCAATTGCTATGCCATGTGAGTCTAACACACACTGGCGAAAGATGACGGAATGAGTTATCACTCAAAAAGGAGTCACCATTGATGACCAATCATGGCGACAGATGACGACAATTTGCTGGGAGTATATCAAATTAGGAGTATCTCTGAGTTGGCATACCTTACTGAGTAAGTTTACACGTGAGCGTCTTGGATTGCCTATGGAGTAAAATTGTTAACTCGCACAAGTTAATTGAAGCCGTAATGAACATGTGATCCATCGAAAATCTAGGTAAATTGTTTGATAAGTTTCACCCCACTTTCCATTTGATCAGAAATGGTAATGTGAAGTCTTTTCACTTTTTTCGCACCATCCGTATGTATAGCTTCTGTTACCCTATCAGTCTTATCCACTTTAGGCACCCATTATGAGTGCATGCCTTAGAACTTGATAACCGCACTGCTATGACGTCTCATATCAAAGCAAAATGACAGCCAGTTGTTTACATTATCAAACGTTGAGTTATCTTCGTCAAAAGTAGAATTTGCATTGAATATAGGTAGAAGGTGTATGCACTAAGAATTGTGGTATAAAATGGAATAATAAGTAAATTACCGAGCACTTTGGTGGTTATTCCACAAACTAAGACATAAGGCGGAGCCCTCGTGCTTGGTTATCCTTGTGTTATTCCTTTGGTATTTCAATCTATCTAGCAGTGGAATAGAAGACCTATGATGCTGTTGCTTATGATACCAGTCGTTCCTGATCCAACCATATTAAAGTACCGGCTACTCGTAAGGGCTGCATTCATGCATCATGCCAACCAGTTCTTGGTTGATACAATCGATTGTCTGCATGGTACACCAATGCTGACCATTGAGCATGATGCCCATGTAAAATAGCGGCCCTTAAAATGCTGGCACCAATTTATACTCACCGAATCCTTTCATGGCGGCTTTGAGCTGCTCAGCTGCATTTTCAGCATCAAAGTCTGGGTTTGGGAAAACCTGAAGATACAAAAATAAGGGGTTGTACAAGTAATTGAAAAGTAGAGAGTAATTTAATATCTGGTGGGGGTGGACAAAACCCTGGTAAAAGACACTTGAAACCTTTTCAAATTGCAATGGTTTTTGGTTTCAAAATGGGTGCCGATCGGTTTGGGTGAATCGGTTATGGGTTTGAAAAATAGTCACTATCTGCCCTATCCACTGCCTCGTCACCCTGTCTACCTCCTCTCTAATCTTCTTTCTTCTGATCCACTTACCCCCCTCCCCCATCCTCCTCCTGCCCTCCCACCCTTCCCCTTCCCTGCACTCCCCTTCCCCCTCCCCTGTCCTCCTTCTCCCGTCTCCCTCCCCTTACCTTATCTAAACCTCCCCCTCCTCCTCTTACCCTCGCTCTCTCCCAGCCTCCCCCTTCTCCCCCCTTCTCCCCCTCCCCATTCTCTTCTTTGATCCCCTCCCATTTCTTCCCCTTTGCTCCGCTTCCCTTCCCTCTCCTATTCCCTTACCTTCCGTCTCTCCCCCCTTGCACTACCTGCTCTGCCCTGACCTGCTCTGCCCTGCCCTGACCTGCCCCTTGTCTCTCCCTCTCCCTACTCTCCCTCCCCCACTGTCGCGGCTTATACGAGAACCAAATTCTTATTGAGGCTTATAGGAGGTTTCCAAAGTCAGGGTATTGCTTATGCCAGGGAGTTTACGGTGCCAATTGTCCTTTACCATTGACATTGCTCCATAACACAGGTAGGGTCATAGTAGAGATCTAGAGATTTGATAAACCGCAACATTGACAGGTTCTGGAAACTTTTTATACTAAGAGACCTTAGAGCAATTTGAGAAATTGTAAATATCCCCTTCCCTTGTGGGAATCAGTCCTTCCCAGATTCACTAAAAATTACTTTAGACACAAGGTGGCTTTTCTATGTCACATGCAGCAGAGTTTTCCCCATGTCTATATATATATATATATATATATATATATATATATATATATATATATATATATATATATATATATATATAAACCTATTTTTTAGATATAGGACAAAAGGGTGGACTTAATTATGTGTATACTTTCTTGTAGTTTATCCTTGGATATGTCCTTTCCTTTTATAGGCTTTGTGTGGTCCATTCGCACGATAGGGGCCAAGTGGACTATGGGTTTTACATGACAACCAGCAACAGATCAACAGATTCCAAAACCCTTAATTATCCCTTTGGGCAATACTTTTTATGGGAAGTTCAAATGCCAAAGTAAACTTTACGGTTTGTCTGACAAGATCACGATCGTAAAAGGGCAATGCATCTAGGGATGGTGACTAAGAGGTGTCAGTCGTTCCTGTTGGTAGTAGAGTCACAACACCCTTCATTTCTCTCCCTTTCTAGGGAGGCTGAGGGCAGAAGGTAAGTGGTTTCCTGGTATTGGAGTACGTAAGGTGGTCATTTAGCGTCACTCTAAAAGACATAAGCAATATGGGGTTTGTAATGGACTTCATATTGCCTGCGAGTGAGGGGACAACCATAGCTGCTCCTAGGAAAAGACATTGAGTGGAACTGTAATATAGAATCTGTATCCAAGTTGCACTGGAGCATTGGGCCATGCTTAGACCAATATAGGTCAGTAGAATGGCCCAATGCTGGCATGTATATATTGGCTAATGGAGAGCTTGACCGATGGCCCTTAATTGGGCCAAGCTTGAAAATGGTTACATTGACTGTATGTTCACATAATGTTTGCCCATGATTTTGATGTTATAACATTGGTCCAATATTGTTTCAATGTCTAGTTTTCAAATAATGGCTCAACAGGTCTACAGCAAATAATGATAAATGTCCTAAGTTATTTCCGTTATTGTCATTTAGTGTTCAATGTATATAGTTTGTATATATATATATATATATATATATATATATATATATATATATAGAGAGAGAGAGAGAGAGTGGTTGAGAATGGTTCCTATAGACATCATTGTAGCAGCTGTCTTTCAACAGCCTATATATATACATATGTCTGTAAAGGTCCTTTAGAAAGACAGCCCAGTCAAGTATCAATGCAGATTCGAACAGCTAATTCTACCTTTGAAGGTCATCTCAATCTTAGCCCCAGGAGGATAGGAAATAATTCAACCTGTTATACTATGAGTTTGGACTTAACCATATTTCATAACCACAAACAAGGTGTCTTTGTTTTAGTCCAATTATACTCTTGGCTAATTCATACAGAAAGCTAACACTTTTTTGGGTATGTTTGTCATCATTGAAGTCTTTTTGACCTCATAACTTGCAGAGTGCACAGTGTATTGAATTTGTAACCCACTGATAAGACAATCTATGAGTCCTCCTATGCAACAACCCTTCCTGGAACATTGAAAGCCCTTGGTAGAGATACTATTGCAAATATTTGATCGATATTTGGCCAGTTGTCAATCTAACATTTGCCCAATATTAAAAGACATATATATATATATATATATATATATATATATATATATATATATATATATATATTAGCCCAATGTTTCATTTCCTATATCACATGTTGCATTTCCTATATTTGTACAATGTCTATTTTCCGGCATTGGGCCAATGTTTATATAAAGATTGCAATGGTGTCGATGATGGCTGGCATTGGCCCAGTGTATCCTTGCTACCTGAGATAGTCACTCTTTCTGTCAATAACCACTGTACACTGTCCTCCCAACCACATAGATTTACAGTGTAGTCTTTTTTACTCTGATAGAAAGTAGCAGTTACTGTAGATTCACAGGGCCCAGCTACTAACGCACTAGCAGTACATTTCAGTGTATGGGCTACAGCTGCATTTACTGCTTACCTATATAGTATCTTACATTATAGGGATTGAACAGGTGTTGCCTCTCTAATTATGTGTCAATCACAGACTTCAGTGGTATGTCTGTAAAGAATTGGGAGTGGTCAGGCAGTGTAAAGGGGGGGGGGGTAAAATACATTACCAAATTCACCTTAGCCTTCACGGTTCCAACCTCCTGCTGCACACCAGTTACATGTGCTTCCAAAACTTTGGCTAGCAAACCTTATTTCCTACTAATCATATTAGTATAGGTCGAATCCCACATGGCGAAAAATGGCTCAAATATCTCTGCAATTTTGAATCTCTTGCGATTTTGGGAGCTGTTGTGTTTATTCATGTACTCCTTGAGGTATTTTGCCTTTGTTGATGTTTACATCTCTGTGCATTATGTATCCCCTGGCCTAAAATCACAAAAAATGTGCTTGTGTTCTATACACCCTGCTGTACTTATATCCTTGCTAATTTGGAGTAGGTCTCAAAATCTCAGATTCAAAATTGCGGAGATATTTCAGCCATTTTTGACATGTGGGTTTCAACCTTATGGTTGAGGACTGTTCTTTGAGAGGGAAAGGGTTAGAGAGTACCCCTACCTCTATTTTGATACATAGACCTCCCCTTTATTGAAAATGGCTTCATCCAAATGGGGTGACACACAGAGTTACCTTATGTGCATAGCAATTTTGAGAGCAATCAGAGTGAGGTGGTGGTGAAACTTGTGATTACTGACCACTTTATTACCGGACACCTAACACAAACCCATATATAAGCCCCTTGAACACCATAATACAACTGTTAGGGCTAAGGGGAATGTAAGATATAAAATCAAAGCATCAGTCCCCCTCCCTTTTGAAGGACTAAAACCCTGATGTTTAAGCCACACCTTATAAATGTGACTGTCATATTTAGTAATGAAATCAAATTTCCAAGCCCATGGTGTTCCTTGTGTACCTTTCTTATTATAATACAACATAGGGTATGGATTATATATTAGTGTGCTAAATAGGAAAGGTAAGATGATACAGAGCAGCATAGAGCTATATGTTGTAGTACTCTGTGATAGGTCTTCTTGAACCAAATCAAATATAAATTCCCTCCCAAGAGTAACATATGACCATTCCATAGTGTGAGTTACAGTTACTTATTGTTACTATTTATGGGTTTCTGCAGGCAGACACATCAATGTACCAGGTTGACCTAAGGGTATATAGAGGGAAAAGTGACTATATCTCATCTACATGCAGTCAGGCCTGGGTAGGTGAAACCATGTCACCAAAAGACTTGAATTTGGGGACATTTACTTGGGGATTTAGCTATACAGGTTATGGGCTTGCCAATAGTAAAAGAATTTTTCGGATGTTTATACTAGGACAGAAGTTATGAAGAGATGCCCAGAAGTCATTGAATGCATGTTTTAAGATTAATATATCTAACTGTTTTCTCAGATAAATGTGCCCTACACACCCTCCCACAAACTAGCTTGTGTGAGGTATTACAGGGGAGGGGGGAGAGGTGGTAGTATCTCTGTGGCATTTCTTTACTCCTCTCTCACATCATTCCCTGTCATTCTTTTGCATACCCCCACCCCTCTTTCTACCCATATTCATGCTGTCCTCTCATTTACCAATTTCAAAACCCTTGCCTAGAGAGAGTATGTGATTTGTTATATTTAAGTCAAGTCTTGATATTTCAATAAGTCACTTTCCTCACCTATGAGTCACATAACCCTCTAAACTATCACCATAGAGTTTCATACATTTTGATTCAGAAACCTGGTCAGGGGTGTCAGCCAATATGCACTTATTTGGTTAACTTCTTCAATTTACCAGATATTGACATAGAATAACATGGAAAGTTTCACTGGAAGGCCTTGTAAGATATAAAGAGTAAAGTGAGTATTGTTTGGTCTGGTTCCAGTGTCTGTGATGTGTGAGACACAGTCAACCTACCCAACATAGAGGAAGGTCGATGTAGTACACAGGGTTGTTTGTGAGGACAGACCTATAAATACTTGGACTCAACAGACCAGAACCTAGCTTTGCACTATTTCAGTCTTACTGTACATACTACTGCTAGGATTTACAGCACATTGCCTTGTATGCCTGGACAGAAGAGGTTAGGTTTCTCAACAGAAGTGACTACTGTAGGTAGCAGGGCAGCAGTGTGTGTTATAGGTGCACAGTAATATGCACTGCCTATCTACAATTCGGTCTGAGAGTGTAGTGTCCTGATGGAAGGAAGAATGCTTTGACCGTGGCCGTTCGTCTAGGATGAGGACTTAGGTCTATGCATATGTCATTCTATTCTGAACACCCTTATCTAGCTAGGATATCTATGGTTTTGGCAGAAGACTGAGCACTGGATTGGCTCCATAATTACTCTGCTGCGAAAGACATTCCACTAAAGAACCCCCATATCATGTATATATCTAAAGCAAGTACAATGCTTTAGTTTTATCAAGTAGGGCCATAGGAGGGATCACTGGTACATCGACGGCCAATTTTATGGCTCTGGTAGACATTCATCAATAATTCAGCTACCAAAACTATTGATAAATGGCAACTGAGTAGTATATTATGCAATGATATGTTGATCAGTACAAATTAGAAGAACGACATATGAAAATCCCAATAAGTACACGCCGTTGGTCTATAGATGGGTCTAATAATATATGCCTTCCTATTTCTCATCAATGGTTCCCCATAATAACAACTTGCCTCTCCGCCAGAGAATTACAAATGCGATAACCCTGCTGCCCTGGCCTTCCATTCTCAAAGCCTAGAATGAGACAATTGAGACAAAGAGCGATATAGGTCATACCTTGAAAATTCTGAAAAATGAAGATGACAGGATTAGGTGTGTGTAATCAGGGCAGGTCATTGTCCGCGAGCCGTGCAGCCTCTGAAAAGGCCAACATAGGGCTCCATCTCTGTCTCCTTTCTACCCAATAACAGCCTCTAATTCCCTATACCCATTTCTCCCCATAGTCCCTGATAGCAGGTAATGCAATCTTCGAATGCAGGCTTGTGTCGGGGACATAGCGGTATCTCTGAGGCCAATGATCTCCACTTACACAGTGCAGAAGGTACTAGGGTAACTGACAGTTACCCCATCCACTTGAGGGGCCATTAGCACAAAGGTGTGAACACATTTCCTCATTCTATGCTTTTGATACACTATTCTACTTCATAATAGTATTGCAGAATCTTAAGGGCCGCATTTACTGCCCACATATGGAGCATCCGTCTCCCTTCATCTGTTTTCTCTCCATAGAAAACAATGATACATAAAACGAGTGAAGCAGTTGATGTGGCCCTTTAGCGAGGGCATTGTTACCTATGGAGACAAGACCTGGAGTTACTACATAACTTGTATTATATAGAAATCAGCTAAAATTGAAAGCTGGGTACTAGAGCAGCTCGTATTGAAGTTATCCTAGTACATACTTATTATTGAAAACAAACTGAGTTACGCTAGTACTGAGAAATCTAAAACCTCTCTATACTGCAGTTCTAGACCATGTCAGCCTACAGTTATTAGTTCAGATGATTGTGCACGATGTACACCACATCTAACCAACATAGCATTACTCAAATGAGTAGAAATACTGTGTAACCTCCCCTTAAAATTAGTTCTCTCTACTACATTACAGGACCCGCCATGTTGGATGGGGTAACTGCCAGTTAGCCTAGTACCTTCTGCACTGTGGCTTACAAGTAGGCTTCTGGGAATCTTCTGACGCCTGGATGACATATCCCAGAACATATTGGGCCTGGTCCATAAGCACAAAGTATCTGTAGGTTTTTTCCAACTTTTGCATTCCACTGTAAGAGGTTCAGAAGAAATGGTGTAAGACTTTGATGAAGGAGGAAATAAAAAAATATTGTAAGGTGTTCGGTCAAAGCATAGCGATGGTTCACTGATTTCATACATTTACTTTTTCAGCCCTTCAGACTTTGTTTTTCAATTTCCTAATGGATTGAATAATGATTTGCGTATACACAGAAAGACATTTTGATTGCTTGTTTCAGAGAAGGAAGGTTACAGAGTAGATTTGCCAAAAAAAAATGTCCTGGTACATGTATTTATTAAACATGGACCTGGTCAAGTATGCCCCATTATGGAGGTATTCACTATATTTCCTACATAAGGACAAATTCCACATAGGGATTTAGGGATCCAATATCTCTCCGATGTTGTCTGTTGCCTTCTACGGCCATTGCTGATCCCATGAACATCAAACTAAACTGAATAGAAATCCCCGACCCCTCTCAATCTCATTCTGGTTCCGTTAACATTGACAATGACAGCAAAAGGCGACAGTGCATGTAGCATCAAACCAGTCCTTTGGATGTCCACAGTCAAAATAAATCGGTAAATAATCTGCACAGTGTTCCTGATATGGCATGAACATGAAATAGACGTGCAAATTGCAAGAAAAGGTTTCTAAAAGAACACTGGTTCGCTGATACCAGTGTCAGGCTGTTTTAGGTAGGGCTAATTGTTGTGGAGCTTTTAGGACCCTTTACAGGATGACATCCTGTAACAGTGTCAGGCTGTTTTAGGTAGGGCTAATTGCTGTGGAAGCTTTTAGGACCCTTTACAGGATGACATCCTGTGACAGTGTCAGGCTGTTTTAGGTAGGGCTAATTGCTGTGGAAGCTTTTAGGACCCTTTACAGGATGACATCCTGTAACAGTGTCAGGCTGTTTTAGGTAGGGCTAATTGCTGTGGAAGCTTTTAGGACCCTTTACAGGATGACATCCTGTAACAGTGTCAGGCTGTTTTAGGTACGGCTAATTGATGTGGAAGCTTTTAGGACCCTTTACAGGATGATGCAAATTGAGAATGAAATGTGACTAGATGGTGCACCTTGTAATCTGCATAATTGATTAGTAGACCCACATGAGTTCAATGACATTCATTTCGATTGGGTAGCGAGCTGTCGTATTTGAGATATGAGCCATAATAAATAAGTCAACGATGGAAGGAAGAGATTCTCATTTTGTGGCATTTCAAATGGTCGTAACAAAAAGAATCCAAAACATGCCAATTAAATATCAAATTACTAGCATGTTTAAGGCGTTTCTTAGGACCTATCAAAATCATTTGGAGCAATTTTTTCATTGTGAAATTAAAAAGAAACAATCGTTTAATAGTGGGTGTAGGCGGTTCTTAATCGGGAACCGTCCGGTCTTATCGTCCGTAAGAGTAAAGGACAACTGCTAAGTGGGTTCCTAGGAATGAGGGAGGACATTCTCCATTTTGTGTCACTAAACCTGGAGCGAGTAATGGACTTCAATAAACTGGGGAACATTCATTTCTGCTCCTCAGAGATTTGGAGGAACTGAAATAGATCTAAAGTATCGATGCTTGTATCAATAAACACTGATCTTCCGTTTAGGACAGAGTGGATCAAGCTCGAGGTATTAATTGAGATTAAGGGAAGGGAGTCATGTTTGCAGGAATGGGGGGTGGGGGGAGGGGGCTCTGCCCCTATCTTCCCTTATTTGGGGTTCGTATGAATCCCTATAGCCTATATCAAAGTAGTCCTTCACCATAAAAAGACAAAATAAACAGTGTGAGGAGGCAAGTTAAAAGGGCCGTCCGAGGGGGGATTAGTACCAATTCTGGCCACCAGGGGGACATCACTATGGCCTAAAAGGGGGAAAATATAACAAAAATAGTTATATACTACTTTTTTATGTAGATTATGTGGGTTTATATTGGGCCAAGCATGGACAAGCATGGTCCAATGCTCCATTGCTAATTGGGTACAACAGCTCGATAGAGCATGATATTGACATTTTATCTTAAAACGAATTCATTAAAGAAATGTATAACAATTTCATTCTCATTTCCTTGATTGCAATGTACCCAATGATAAACATTATGTACCTGCTGAGAGACTATATGGGGACAGAAGGACTTGCTAACCCTAGAACTTGGACCATGGGTTTATCAGGAAGATCCTGTGGAAGATGCGAAGTTGCATAATATATCATTTTAAACTAGAAATATGAGTGAGTGCGTGTTTTTCATATGTTTATGGTCTAAACATTTTGACCTGGCAGGTGTTTGGTTAAAGACCAAATCCCACAACGCGAAAATAGTTAGAAAATCCTTGTAATGTAGGATATGTTGTTATTTAAGGCCAAAACCCACTACGTGAAAAATGGGTCTGAAATGTCTGTGATTCTGGATATCGGCAACATTGGACTCTTGCCAATTTCCTAAATCACAAGGGTACTCACTGCACTTCTTACGACTCCAAATCCGACTATAGCTGATAGTAGCAGGGGAATCTCTGTGATTTTCATTACTGCACAGATGAGTTGCTAGAATGATTCACAGAGATAGAGTATTTGATATTAAAATCACAGTTGTCTCTGACTATTTTCTGTGGTTTGCAATGGTCTCCTGCATAGCATAAACAAATGTAACTTGCATAAATCACAAGCAGAACCCCATTATGACTGAAGTATGTGGAACTTGGCTCCTGATTTATCAAAGACACACCTCTTCTGATTTCCTAGAAACTGTTGTTTTCCTCTAAATCACAGGGATTTAGAGTCTATCACAGAGATTTCAAGCCCTTTGTGAAGAAAATATCAAAAACTTTTGATGTAATATACTCCCTAAATACCAGCACTTTGACAGGGATTCTTAGCCTTTATAGGTCTTCCCTAGACGATATTTCCACCCCAATATTGGCTAAGCACCCACATATCCTATTTCACAATGATATCCCGACCATTTTCACGTTGTGGGATTTGGCCTTTAGCCAATATTTGGGGTGGTATTATCGTCCAAGGAAGTCCAATAACAGCTAAGAACCCTTGCCAAAGTGTTGTTATTTCAGGAGTGGAAAACATCAAAAGTTTTTGATATTTTTCTCACAAGAGGCCAAAAATCTCTGTGATATAGGGAAATTCCCTGTTATTTAGAGGAAAACAAGAATCTTTAGTAAATCACAAGAGGTCTGTATATCTTTCATAAATCACACACTTTAGCCATAAGAATGTTGTACTTGTAAATCAAAGTAGCAACTAGTCAGTACCCAGCAAATTGTCGTCATCTGTCGCCATGATTGGTCATCAATTGTGACTCCTTTTTGAGTGATAACTCATTCCGTCATCTTTCGCCACTGTGTGTTAAACTCACGTGGCATAGCATTGCTATTCCTGGTGATCTTGTGCTATAACGACGTCGTGTTCCATCTAGCGACATGTGTGAGCCACTTCACACAGGTTGACGAGGACTCACGACAATTTGCTGGGTATAGAGATAAATATCACAGACATTTCCCTTCCAATAGTGGCTAATAGTGGGGTTTTGAGAAAGGTAGGGGTGGTATGGGAACCCTTGTGAATTTTGTTTTTGACAAGACTCCAAGGCTGCCGATATCCAGAATCACAGGCGTTTTAGACCCATTTTTCGCGTAGTGGGAGTTGGCCTTAACAATGTGTTGAAATCCGTACCAAAATTCCTCAGGTTATATTGAACATATTAAGATGTTCAGACTTTAAACAGAAGATAGAACAGACAGGAGGCTGTTGCAAAAAGATTGGAAATTCCATTCTCACCAAGAGAGGCCAAGCATTATTACCTTATACTGTAAGGGAATTAACTTGCTCTGAATTAGACTACATTGTAAAAAGTTTGGGGAACTAGTTCCATGATTGCTTCCACCTGAACGCTTTCCATAGTAGATGGGCCAGGGAATCATAGTAAGGAACTAGCCGGGAATTGGTTCTGAATTAGGACGAATCCCAAATGGGGAAAAATGCCCCAAATATCTCTGCGTTTTTATGGCCTTCCTGGTGTCCTAAATCGCAAGTAGTGCTAGGATAATTGTGCAATATCAAAGTCCTACTACAGGCTGTGCTAAGGTTTTATATCGTTTCGATTTTAGGATAACAAACATGTCAGACACAGATATACCCATCAACCAGAACAATTTATCGCAAATGCTTTACAATAAAACACAACAGTATCCTTGTGTTCTATGTACCCTATTGCAGTCATATCCCTTGCGAATTAGGGATAGACCCCAAAATCGCAACAAATTAAAAAATCACAGAAATATTTGAGACAGTTTTCGCTAAGTGGGATTCTACCCATTGGGAAGCATTCACTAATTCCCATCCACTCCTAAACCACCTCAATGACCAATTATCTTCCACTGTCTTCTGGAGGGTATCTCAAAAAGATTTGGAATTGATCCTGTCGGAGGTGCTAATTTCAAAATTGAACTCACTGACTTTCTGGAGTGGATTCCCTCTTGTATTGTAAAAAGGGAGTCAGTGATAGGAGTGGTATAGGAGGGGTCCAGTCTCATATTTTGCAACTCGACCTATTTCCGTGCAGTTTACTTGTAGCAGAGGTCAAGCAAGGAAGGCTGTTCTTAGGGTGAGAAATGTAGGAGAACTGCAGGATCAAATAGGTACGGTGAGAACTGGTTTCCCAATCTTTTTGAGATAGCCTCCAGGTAACCCAATAGTGAATTGATTCTCTGTGGTCAGTCAGTTCCGTTTGGGGAATAGCAACTCCAAGTGGTTTAATTGCTTTAAACATGTACGATTCTTCAGAGATATCTAGATAGCACTGATAACATCTAATTTGTTAAAGGATTCGCAAGTTAAGTCCTAGCTCATTACTACCGGTATACCACGAGCAGCCAATAGGCATTCATTTCTGTGTAAATGCGAGTAAAACCAATCCTGAACATAAACGCCAATCCCTAAACCTACCAATATCTACACATAATAGTGCTCATTGAAATGTGCATCCGGAGGGCATTTTTCAAGATGGTACGACAAGATAGGGCCACTATGATTTGAAACCATGAAATTTAGTGCGGGTGATCGTAGGTAATGCACTACAACTGCTCTGTATGATCAGCACTTAGCATGCGCAAGAACTAAGTCAGTACAATCGCCAAGCTGAGAGCCCAGTGTGTGACACTAGTCATTTTCCTATTGCTGCCATCTATCAGAACTCTAGTAAACTATTTTCTTCCTTGTCTCATGAGTAAAATCTTCTCTAAAATACATCAGAAATTTTTGTATGCAGGTATTCTGCTTTATGGGAATTATTTGTAAGGCTTTCATAATTTTACAGTTTCCATTTATTCTAAACAATTTTCCAATACTGCACCCTCTCTGGGTGCAGCCTTGAGTCCAATTGACTACTGCCAGTGCCTGTCAAGCTAGTGTTGTGGCCCTACACCACTAAAAACAACATGTTGACATGGCCATTTCTTGAAATTGGCATGGGACATGGCTATGCTAGTGACATGTGGCAAGGTCTTTTTTTTAAATTCAACATGTGAAATGGGGCTTAGTGACATGAGAAATAGGGAATATTTCTTATTTTATTAGGGGGTATAAAGGAAAGGGGAGGTGTCTTTTTTTTATACACAGAGAGGTCACCAAAAGAAGTTTTTGGGGTATATAAGATAAATGCCTGCCTTTAATAATGGTAGCAGATGTATTACAGATTTTGTCAGAAAAAGTTTACTTAAAATATAGAGTACTGAACTGTATTTCACTGGATAGGGCCATGATCTAGATGAAAAAGGGAATCCACATCATCATACTGGTACTCTTTTTGGATTAGCTATGCTGGTGACACTGGGAATTGCTCTTGATATGGGACATGTGCATTTCTTAAAATCCTATGTATGACATTGGGACCCCCCATCAAGGGCCCCAGTGTAACCTCAGTGGTGAGCTGGCAGCTTAGGGACCTCTGCACCTCATTATAGCCATAGCTATGTGCTTTGAGGACTGCAGTCATGTTGACACAGAGGAGAAGGGTTACCTTTACCCACAGGGGAGAGAGGGTACATGGTCAGTGGCAGACCCTGGACCTATACCATGAACAACACAAAGAATCTGGTAGCAGGCTAGTTCTGCGCCCGTGGCACTTAGGGTAGTTATTACATAGGATTTGGTAGAGCAGTCATATTAGAGCAATTCTTAGTGAGCACTAGATGCATGGCTGTAATCGCATTAAAATGAGCGATCCCACTACGATTTGTAGGGATCTAGTCGTACTATCTTTAGAAATGCCTTCCTGCATACCAAAATGAAATCCTAGTAATTAGGAAAGAATAGACCCTAATTTAATTAGCTAAAGATCGAATCCCACATGCCATTTTGTCTGTTGAGTTGTGAGGGCCTTCCTGAGACCCTAGATTGCAAGGATTGTTCCTCACACCGAACCCCACAGTAAATCGCCATGTGGGATTTGACCTTCAGGTGAAATCAGTTTTGCAGGCATTGCCCTTCATATAAGTGTGCAGTGAGAAATTGTACACAACATTTCCAGCTTATTTACTGTGATCCTGCTGACTGAAACAGCAACGGTTGTGAATAGCTTGTTTTATGTTTCATGTGCGATGGGAAAATTTTACAAGTCTAATCAGAATGACAGCTGTTTCAGAAGGGGGCCAACTATGGCGTGAAATGATTGACAAATTACACTTATTCATTATTAGATACTACATGCCAATTTGATTTGGACTGTCTGAGAAGGAGAGTAGCATGACATTGAAATGAGCTTGAACAGAGATGAGTTTTTCACTTTGAAGCACGAAATATGAAGCACTTATTAATATGAATGCAAACCGAGTTTGATAACATTTACCTGATCCATTGCTTGTGGGCCTTATCACGTTTTTGGTAATTAATCATGGTTCTCCTTTTTTTCTGGCAATTTCCGTCTTTAATGTTTTGATTACATTTTTTATCTACTGTTCCGTGCGAACACTATTTTACTGTGAAGGTTATAAATACAATTATTCCTCTCATCCGTATAATTCATGGTTCATTTAGAAATATGTAGCTGAGGTATCATTTTACTCCAATCTACCCCGAGGGTACCATTAAAAAATATCTAAAAGCATTATTTCCTAATTGGTAATATATAGCCACCCATGACTACTATAGCTTTTATATTTCAAGATGACAAAGCGGCTCAGGTAATCTCGAATGGCGCCTTTTCCAAATGAAATGGACTATAGTATGGCAGTTCACCGGTACACCTGCCTGGCGTTTAGCCGATTACTAGCACTGCTTGTAGTTTTATTATCATGATTATGACGGTTAATTAACTACATTTTATTTGAACAATTTGCAAAGGTATTTTATACAGCTTGCACCTGAAGAGGATTAAAATATCAGGTGTTGCTTTTCTTACAAGTGTTTATACATTTGCAGATTATTTAATAGGGGCTAAATTGAAACTTAACCCTTGTTCCACTAAAGGGTTGCAAACAGGTACATTGTGATGATGAGGTCTTTATATTTTAGTGACTGCAAATCTATTTTATACCTGCTTTAGAATGATAAGGTGTTGGAACTGTAAAAGGTTACATTACTTGTGTGTACTATTAACGACAATACTGTGTGAATCATGCAGATGGCCAAGGCTAATTATTGTGTCTGTCTTTTATTGGTGCAATACAAAACAAAAAGCTGTTTGTGGTCCAAACAATCAATGCACGCGGAATGACTATCGATGCGACACCTCCCGAATCAATACGTTGTTGGCCGGTCTGCTGGGCCAGGAGGCGGCCATCGACCAACAAAGTTTGGAGATTTGCCACAGGAATACAAATATCTCATCCATGTGGGAGAACAACTCACGTATAGATATTGGACTACTGGGCCAATTGCAGCAGATTGTCTCGTGTGTAGGAGCTGGTAAATGGACGCTCAGATATAGCTGTACATCGGTCAGTGGTTTTTGCTCCTATATATAGCTCTATCTGTATCCAAACCAACAACTATTTCATTTGGACACACAGCAAAAAGCAATAGACTTGGCGTGGTTTCTGGAAGCCATACAATATGATATATTGAGAGTATGCCATAATCCCAAACACTATGATTATTAGCGTGTGCCAAAGGAGATGTAAGGCTATTTGGCTATACATGGCACAACCAGATCAAAACCACTACAATAGTCTGAGGATTATTTTAAAGTCACTGCAATATGACCCCCCTCCCAAGCTCCCCTTGGATGTAATCGGATACTAGCCCAGAATAATTCTCCTAAGGGCTGCCTGAAAGGATTTATAAATGTACTCATTGCATTCATGACCCCGTAATAATGACCATCTATGTTGATTTGGGTCGGACTTTCTTTTGAGAAAGTACGCTTTTTTATATCATATATTGTTCAGATGTGTTCCGGGATGTGTTTAGGGATGTTGCGTATCAACTGATCAATCAGGGGCGTAGGAAAAGGGGGGGCTAGGGGGGCCTGGGCCCCCCAATCATAAAGGAGGTGGGGCCTGAGTATGTCTAGGCCCCCCAAATTTACCAAGAATTCATAATGAATTGAAAAAGAAGCTAAAACTTTCCATCTCAAATCAGTTTCATATAGTAATGGAATAGGGAAATGGGGGCCTGGGCCTCAATTCAGATCTAAAATTCATCAAAAATTACTTTCCCATACAAATTTTATATAGGTATGTATAGGCACTATTGTGCTTGAGCCGACAATTCAAGGTTGTCAAGGTGGGGCCCCCACTGGGCCCCCCCCAATGAAGATTTGCTTCCTACGCCTCTGTCAATGTTATTAAGAACAGACGTTTCTGCTATTATAACCTCAAACAGATATTAGAACGGTTCTGCTGCTATTGAATATAATCTACCGAATTCTAGAATGTCCCTCTAGCTCTATACTACTCTGCATGCCATCGTTTTATTGTTTCCATTCTTTTTTCACGGTTGCCATTGAATGCCTACATTATTATTATAGTGGGATTGGAAACACGAACTCAAATTCACATGAATCAACCTCAGCTACATGTTAGAGACACTACTTATAACATATTGATGCATACTGCAGCACATTGAATTTACACCTAAGCCCCTTGGACCTTCTCCTGACTGAAAATCTCAGATATATTATTTCTGATATATGAGAGGCTTCACTTGATTATGCAGGTGAAGAATAAGGCGTTTTAGCAGGTGTGAGAGGATTGAGCTACACACCACACCAGTGAGGTGTTTCAGAAGCAGGTAATGTTTACAACCGGTCATAAGGAGATATGATAGCAGTTTTAATAGTGATTGTAGGCTTATAACTACATGTGTTTCTAAAGCATTACCATTACCTTACTGTGTCTATAACTATATGACTGGTGAGAGATGATAATGGTTGCAGTTGTAAGTTTAGAATCTAGCAGTGCTAGAAACAGATATTTAATGTTCATTATCATGTCCTGCTTCTGAAACACCCCACAGGTGTATAGGTGCACAGTATGCAGCTGCAAATATCGTATGTTTATTCTCTGAACCTCTTTGGCGTAAAGCCAGTTTAGTCAGGAGCATGTCTAGGCTACACCACCACCCTGTGGGCTAGACTACTTCAACGACTCTGTACCATTTTACTACGCTGAGCATGTTCGCTCTAACCTTTTAACCTTGGGTGGCAGGTCTAGGCAGAGGTTATGTTTTTAATTTATGGAGATGCAGCTGTCAATGTGACTAGTAGAACCAATAGTAACGTGGGGTTTTCTCATGTGCCATCTTGGCCTGTTTTGATGGTGTTGATTTACAATCATGAGGCAACAGAAATATTTTCTTTTTATAAGGGAATTAATACGGACATTGACAAGATCTTGGCAACTTATATTGTTATCATTTTACATAGACTTTGGTTGTTATGATTTTTTTGAGAATCACTGTGGCGTACTGGCATGTAGGGTATTTTAAGTCCCTTTATTGTGCCCTATTCATCCTAAAATACACCGGTTTTATATACACATTTCATACAGAGGTCAAGCAGAGGCCAAGTGCCCTGATTAATGCAGACACTCTTCACTCCATCCGGAATGCATTTCTCAAGATGGTACGACTGAAAACATCCACCACGATTTTGAAAGCCTCAAAATTAAATTGGTGATCGTATGATATACACTACGACTGCTCTGTACGATCGGCACTTAACACAGTAGTTACATAGGGTTTGGTATGGCAGTCGTACGAATGCAGCAGGGAATGCAGTCATTAGGGACCATTTAAAAGCAGGGCTACAATGGCATTATAGTGAGAATCCCACTGCGATTTGACAGGGGTCTAGTCGTACCATGTTGAGAAATGCCCTCCAGATGCATTTCTCTTATTAAGAGGCTACTGGAGCTAAGGTCCATTTGAATTGAGTCTTTCAGGCATATCAATGAGACTTGGTTGTGAGGGAATGTACAGGTGCATTATGAGCTATTGTGAACTCCACTTAGTGGACTTTTGGTTTAACTGATGTCAATACTTAAGCATTGGCTAATAAATGATATCTATGACTATCATTTTGAAATGCCCTCCTGTGATACAATGTACATTTAAAGACTTAAACCATCGCGCCTACTTCTATAGCTTGTGCTGAATAGCACACTATAGGCCTACTATGATATTGTGCGACATAATCATTGGTTTCTATGATAGAAAACTAGGTAGTGAAGCAGAGTGTGACTCGTAATTTCCTGTCATCAGGAAGTCATTTCTCAAACCCAAAGATTACAGCCCCCTGAAATCGTACTGACCTTGCCATGATCGTAAGGGAATTCTTAGGTACACAGGGTCAATCACTACAAGTGGTGCAGATATAGAGGGAAAGGCCATACATCTGAATAGCCAATCGTAGGCAATTAGTGCTCACCCATTGCCCCTCACTACACTTGGACTGGATCGCAGGGGGTGTTCAATACGTAGTGGGGACACTCAGATCGTATTGTTTGAGAAATACCTAGCAGAGATGTGTGTGTGGTATATGGAACGTGGGTAGAATCTATCATACTATCAAATGCAAGGTCAGACAGCAAAGTGGCCCTCAATGCGAGGGGACGTTTTCTATTTTACTACAGTGAGTTTATAGATTTGGAAAGGTACAGAAGAGTATCGCAAGTTTGAATCCACATTGAATTAGAGCGTGGATAGGAGGATTGTTGATTGTAGGCGACACATGAAATGTATATTTTTGAACCTACCGTGGTCATGTTGATGGTTGTGTGTGAGTTGGTGGGAGAGACTGGAGGGTACGTTGACTAGTACTAAATGTACCTAACTCACTGGGCACCGGTATACTAGTGGCCAGCCGGCGAACTCTACATGTACACAGGAGTGTGAGATGGTATCCAGGAGAGGGGGACGGATGGGTGGGAGGTGGGAGGGGGCGGGGTGCTTGGTAATACCGATCCCTGGAGGATCAACAGTTTCTGACAGCTGCCAGTACAGGCAGGTCCCTATAGTGTACAACCGCCACACCAGAGGTCGCGCAAATGTAGGATGGCCGCCTGACGTGGCCATGCACTTCCGGTCCAGATCGAGTCCACACCAGGCGACGTTGGAGTAGGCTTGACGCCCGGGCTTGACGCGTATAGTGGCCGATGGGAATATTACTGTTGTCTCACTTAAATGTACACTTATGGGTTATGATGTGTAAATCAAGAGTACAAGGCTCAGTAAGATAGAGAAAAATTGACTAGCTTTTAATAGCAATTAAAGAAACTGTCTCGGTCAAGGGAATTGGAACAGCTCTAATTACGGCTGACTGTATGTTACACAACCTTAGCGCAATTTTTTTTCTTCTTATTTTTTCACTAGTGATTTTTATATGATTAACATCAGGCCTAAAAGCATTTCCCGCAATGCAATTCAACTGGGGGAATTGAATTGACTTAAAACAATTACATACATCGATGATATGCGGTTTCAACAAAAAGGTAACCAGTTGATTACATGTGCATCGTATATGTGTTAGAACGCTCTATCTGATATTTACTGTAAGCAACCCTAGTATTGACACGACGTATGAGATCGTTCCAAGTGTCCTATAGGGCCCAGCAAAAGTAACTGTAGATCTATATGTACAACATGCGTCTGATCTTACGGAGTGGTCATTATTTATCGACGGGGGGGGCTGGTGGGTTTGAGGGGGACATAAACATTTCAGACCCCTCTCGGGTGGGGCTAAATAAATTTTTACCCCTCTTGAGGGGGGAGGCTTAAATAAATTTACCCTATTTTTAGCAAAAAAGCCAGTACGTCACTATAGCTCAAAGAGGGCCGTGACAATTCTCGCGCCTCCGGCGCGGGGGTCATAACAAATTTAGACTGCCGTCCTGGGGGGGGGGGGGATAAAAAATTTCGGTGCATCCGTGCGAAAACCCACCACCCGCCCCTGTTGATAAATAATGACCACTCCCTTATATGCACACATTGTACAATGTTTGTACAATGACCTGTCCGTCTCATCTGAACGTCTCATCTAAAGCCTTTGCCCAATCACTCAAGGTTTGTCTAAAGCTGAGTATATATAGATGTACACTTAGAGTAATCAAATCCCTCTAGAGGTTCATTCTAAACTGTTCCCTCCAAACAGTGCCGAAATCTCCATAGGAATAGCATTGCCATTTGCCGTTGCAGGGCTGTGTGCGATTGTAGTGCCGTAAGAAATGATCTCCAGACGTCAACACTATTATAAGGGCGTCCCTCTTTATCTACACTACAATCCTCGAAATTAAGGACTGTCCCAATGGTTAGGAAGGGAACCTTTCGACATAGGCAGGTGCAATGCCGCTGGAATAAATCAAGACTTTGATGAGTAAAGGTTGAGAGTTGTAAGCATTGGCTTGCATACATGTACTTGATAAATGTGCGTCTTCTTTTACTACTAGCCAACACAATATATAAATCAATAAAGTTTGTTCCGCACCTGTCTCCTGCTGTGGTCTAAACTGCGCTACTCAATTTGAGTGCCAGAAGTATTATCATTGATTTCTGAAATGGACCGAAACGTACAACTCTACTAAGGCCCAGATCGGTTACAAAGAATAGCAAAGTTGGCCCGTATTAGGCACAATTTAAGCAAAAGTTCTTAGCAATTCTTTCTTTTTTATTCCCGAAATTATTGAATCTAAAAAGCTGCTGTCCAAGTGACCTACCTAAATTAGACCCCAGTTGGGCTTACTCTGGGGTTAATTGATCCTAAAAGGCGCAGGCTATAGGTATAATCTTCAATGTTTGTGAGGTGAATTACTTATAAATGTCTGACATCATGCATCAAACCCTCTCTTAAAAAGTGAGATGGTGCAATAGCTAGATTCATGTTAGGGCAGTTAAGGCCCAAAGATCTGTCATTTTGAACATGTGGCACAGGTAACCGAGCTGGGCACATTGGTTTCAAGAAAGAAAACTCCCCTAGGTAGCGTTTGGAACATTAGAAATTAACCTGGACAACCTGAATTTCTTATTTTTGATTAGGCCAAACAGAAACCCTCGTAAGTCTACACCATCTCAATATCCAATCTGAGATGGAATGGATAAGGACTGTTTGGGCATGTTATATATGGGCGTTGATTCCGTTTGACCTTATAGAGCCTTAAAACCATTGATCCCTTTAAAACAGATTTTCCATGGGTATTAGGCTCAGCTTTTGTTAATCTGAATGAGTAATTCAAACAATTTAAGTCGGATGTTGCAGTCATTAGGTTCATTATACAATATAATTCAATATGCGCGGTAGACAAGTCGTGGATTGCCCTCTCTTCCATATAGGGTCTTGTTTAGATTGGCAGGAAATTGGCAATGTATAATGCATGGTATATCGAACAGTTTTAGGATATTACTATGTACACATTGGCGACACAGTTTTCAGTTTGGTAAAGTTACTCTCCTTAATTCAAAACATCCTACCATCAGGCCCCCAGTGATTGTAGTGTTGGCAAGTCTTGTGGATTAGATAAGACCTTGTCATACTCCACTATTGATTTACCCTGGGGAACCCAAAAAAGAAAGAGCAAGTGCTATTGATTATTTACTATTTATTTTCCTAGGCTATCTCAGGCCCCTGCAGTAGTGCACGAATGAGACATCTTGGGATAAAAATATCCCAGGTAGTTTTGCAGTAATTGCCCGTCAAAGCTAGGTTGGTATATTCAATTGAGAATGGCAACAAGGATCTAAATGATATATTCCTTTAAGAAATAAAGATTCCATCTGTTCTAAAAAAACAAACTTCTATCATTGATACTGAGAATGCAAAAAGTTCAATTTTGTTGAAGTATAATAGGGGTATTCCACCAAAACCGATGATATTGCTGGGCGTGTATGAATCTGGGATGAAAATTGTCGGACCGATTTGCCCGCAGGGACAATCGGATGCCCTTTTCTGCCCACTTTCATCGCTCTTCCACCGAGGACAGGGTGATGACTGGATACCATCTGTGATGAAGGTGTTTTACTATATAATTTTTTTTAAGTCATAAAATGGGTGTCAGAGAACCAGCTGCTTCCTTGTAGTGCATAAGTAGTAATGTCAGAGGGTTTTCCTGTATAGCCTTTTATTGCTGACATTGTGTGTGTGTGTATTTTTAAGTGAAAAAGTGATTTAGAACAACTCTGTACTATCATATGCTCTAAGAATGATAGAAGATTATGAATAATAATTCCCTTTTGCAGTAGTGCTGTCACCTGGTGAATACTACACATTACATACATAGGTCTTAGGAACCCATTAAGTTGCCTCTATAGGTCTTAGGAACCCATTAAGTTCCCTCTATGCAGGTAGAATTTGCTTTGCAAGTGCAATGCTATAGAGGGAACTTAATGGGTTCCTAAGACCTATAGAGGCAACTTAATGGGTTCCTAAGACCTATGTATGTAATGTGTAGTATTCACCAGGTGACAGCACTACTGCAAAAAGGAATTATTATTCATAATCTTCTATCATTCTTAGAGCATATGATAGTACAGAGTTGTTCTAAATCACTTTTTGACTTAAAAATACACACACACAATGTCAGCAATAAAAGGCTATACAGGAAAACCCTCTGACATTACTACTTATGCACTACAAGGAAGCAGCTGGTTCTCTGACACCCATTTTATGACTTTCAAGAATTAATAAAGCAGTATAGTCTGCTGGGTAATATAAAGCCGGGAGGCGTGGCGCAGTCGGTAGCGCGTCCGCTCACAGGCCGTAAGGTCGTGGGTTCGGTTCCCGGCCCGGCCGGGGCATAGTGGTGGTTCCAAACGTCGCCGTAAGGTGTCGTTTGAGTTCCTCCCTGCTCTGGCTAGGCTGTGCTGGAAAGTCTCTCGGCGGTCATGGCAGACAAATGACTTGAAACAGGCCTGTCCATCTCTCACTATGCCTATGTAGTGACGGATGTTAAAGAACCATTGCCTCGGTAAATGTGTAGGGGCGTGATTTCTACCTTAGCTCCCTCTAGTGTACGGGTCCGGGTTTCACGCCACGGGACCTCTCACCCTTGACGTGTCCAAAGGGCACATAGGTGAGGTTAAAATTCAAAGCAAAGCAATGGGTAATATATCCCTGGTACCGCTGTCACGACTGATGGTGGTGGGAGTCTTGAATTGCCGGCCCGATAGTTGGGCCTCCCGATTCTCACCCGATTTTTTCTGTCAGAACAGAAAAAATCGGGTCTGAAAAAAAAACTGTCGGAGACCATCGGCGATGGTTTCCGATGCATTTCCGATTATTTTTTTAGCTCTTCCACTGAACCCGATTCTTGGCCGATATCGGCCCGAACGTGTCCGATTCTCTATTTCTGTCGCCGATGCATCGGAAATGCATCGGAGATGGACTATCGGCCAAGAATCGGTTTCGGTGGAATACGGCCATATGGTAATGTTTCCATCATGAAGTTAGATCTAGAGGGTCTTTTGAGGTCCGTTTCTTGGTTCTGAGTACCTTATGAAATTTCCAAAGTATCAATATTGTGGCACGAAATCCCATTTGGAATAATGGAGTGATTCCCATGGCAACCAGAAGTAGCCACATATGCCCATTTCAAGTTTCCATGGCAACAAAATTTAAATGTTCCTCTTTCCAAATACAGATTGTTTTCAGTGGAGATAGAATTATTCTAAGCATGCGTTTTTTTACCCATATATATATATATATATATATATATATATATATATATATATATATATACTAAAATTCCTTTACAACGAATCCTGTTACAACGAAATTTTCGTTTACAACAAACAAATCTCATTGTCCCAAATCATCCCCATACATTTCTATAGTAAAATAATCCCCTTATAACGAATTTTACATCATCTGAAATTTATAACGAATTTTTCATGGCTTATACCAACATTATCTGGTATCTGAGGGGTGTTAGGATGTGTGCTAGGACCTCTACAGCAGCCTCTATTGAACTCTCGGCGGCAGAAGGGATAAGGGAGGTGGGGGGAGGGGGTGGGTAGGATGTGTGATGGGGCTTCTTCAGCCGTCTCTATTGAACTCAGGGCGGCAGAAGGGATAAGGGAGGTGGGGGGAGGGGGTGTTAGGATGTGTGATGGGGCTTCTACAGCCGTCTCTATTGAACTCAGGGCGGCAGAAGGGATAAGGGAGGTGGGGCAGGGGGTGTTAGGATGTGTGATGGGGCTTCTACAGCCACCTCTATTGAACTCAGGGCGGCAGAAGGGGTAAGGGAGTTCTGAGGGGTGTTAGATGACCCTTAATGTACCCTTAATTGCATGATTTGGTTACAACGAAATTCGTTTATAACGAATTTTTTTGCAAGTCCCAAACAGTTTGTTATAACGGAATTTTACTGTATATATATATATATATATATATATATATATATATATATATATATATATATATATATATATATATATATATATATATTTCAAGATATATAGCCAAAATATAACCCTGATACCCTGATAACTAGTAATGAAAATCCTCTGGATGCACATCCCCCCGTATGGCCCACAGTTGTAAAGAAAGTAAGGCTATTATTTTTTGCCCTTGAATATTAAGATGTTTGAAGACACCCCTGAGAGCATACTGTATTTTCTTTCTTTATATTTTTAGATACATTATGCTGATATGTGTGTGGTTGACACTCGTTACAAAGCTCCAACTGACATGAGAATCGATGTCAACAAAATAGTAATTAATCAATCAATCAATCATATATATTATAACTAATTCGGACTGCTTAGTGCTAATGATGAAAAAAATATATATGCAAGCACTGTCAAAAGAGACCTATCAGCAGCATGTATTTTAGCCAGTATTTTAGACATTTTTTGATCACTTAATTGAAAATGCCTTGACTATAGACATGAATGGGGAAAACGTTTTTTCGTATTTTTCATCATAGTGAATGACCTTCTATTGATTCATCAAGGAGACTCTCTGAATACATAAAGGACGTCTTTACAACATTTTAAAAGAAGAAAAATGGGGGGGGGCACGGTTGAAATGAAAAAGTTGTGAACTATAGGGTCCTATGGGAATTCAAATGGCTATATAAACATCTTTAATCAGTTAATGTATCTATCGTGTTCAGAAATGAGTTGAAAATATATACAGGTAAAGTGGTCCAGTATAACTGACGAGTTCTGATTTTTGCCACCAGGTGGCCTCTGTGTACTGGGTAGCGTTTGTCTTTAGGTTCAACGTAGTACTGTATATGTATATGGCATATCTAGTTGAGAAAGCACTGGTGTTTCCAGAGTACATGCGTATTCAGGGTTGTGCTTAGTTTGACCATATGCCTAATGTGGCTTTAGATGGATTAGAAAACCACCCTTGAACTTCTGGGCTAGTTATGTGAAAGGGAGTTGTCCCTAGAGGTACATGCTCCCCCCCCCATAAAAAGGGGATCTGCTTATTAGATTTTATCGGAAAAATTGGGAGTAACACTTTTTTGGCTCAGGGTCCCACAAGGCAGGTGATACACTCACAGAAAAACCCTGGGGTATTGAAGACTGCTGTTGATAAGAGACATAATTTATGGACATATGGGATGAATCGTGTATAGGGAAAGTATAAAAATGGCTTTCCTTTAAAAAGTCATAACCTCATAGGAACACATTTTACCTACCCTGAGGACATCAACGAGCCTTCTATAGTGAGATAACCTAGGTGCTTTGCATTAGCTCTGTATAGAACACCATCCATTAGATAGAGGGAAATAAAAGAAAAGGGTGGTGTAGCAAACACATGTGAAAGGAGTACCTTCATTTTATGGTCCTGCACGGTTCCGAGACGATGTGGCCAAAGCATGGATGATGTAGATTATGTGGCAAAAGTCTTTTTGTATGTGTTAGTCTGAGGCTTAGGATGGGGTATAAAAAGCATGCTATCCCTAGATATTGTAATGTGAAACAACATCCATGTGCCCTTAACGAATCAATCCAACCCCTCAAGAACCAGGCGTACCCTGAGAGTTAGATTTGCCACTATATATATCCAGTATTCTGTAATCACAGGGACGCGAAAAGAAATATTAGAATACCCTTCTCTTGTGATAGAATTTGAAGAATAGAAAATCAATCCCAAGTATACAGTTCCTATTTGTATGACTAAAATGTGGTAAATACATGTACTAGCATTGGGATAAAAACAGTCATCCTATTAGTATGGCCACATCATCGATTTTTGAGTACATCATCTAGAGATTTGGCCACATGGGCAATATTAGCACACATATTATATAGTCTTTTGGCTACATCGTCCATCCACCTCCTGCACACCTTTTGCAGACATCTATGCAGCAGCCACCAATTCTCATGCAGGCCTCCCTTCTTTAATAGATTCTTTTCAATATCATTATGCGTAATGGCCTTATGCAAACGGATTATCCAGGTAATTTAAATGATAATGAATATATCATAATCTTAAAAAATGACATGTTGAGTTTTGAACAAAAAGGGGGAAAAGAAAAGACTGCATGTTATTTCGTTCCTCTAGTAAAAGTATTGAACAGAGATGAAGAGCACTGCCAACGTGCATGCAGTTAGTTATGTATTTCTGAACATTTACCTGGCTAAAAGTGCTTAGATTAATAATTAATGAAAAAATGAAGAAAAATAAAGTTTTTTTTTCAAAACGTAGGCTCTATTTTTCTCAGGTCGGCAGGGTGACCGAAAACCAAACACTTTTTGGGCTGAATTGAGCACATATCCGACTCAAGGAAAACAAGAAAATACCATGCACAAAAGTTAAGCAGAAAAGATGATTGTGTCAGCAACACCAGCGTGTTATGTTCAAATCACATTTGCTGTCACTAATATAACTCTGAAGATCAAAATTTGAAGATGAAAAGAGATTACATAGATAGGCACACCTAGATAAACAAATAGTTCACAAACCATTCGATTTCTACCTCCCCTTACCTAATGTGAGTCAGTTCCATTTTGAGAATAGCACCTCTGACAGAACGCAATTCCAACTGTTTGGAAACACCCCTTGGAATAGATGGACAGGTTAGTTAAGTGGAATTTCTACCTGCCACTGTGGGTCTCAAGGAAAATGCCGGTATTCTAAATAAGGTCGAATCCCACATGGCGAAAAATGAATATCTCTGTGATTTTGAATCTGTTGCGATTTTGGTACCTATCCCAAATTCGCAAGGGTTATAACTACAGTAGGGTGTATAGAACACAAGGGTACTGTAGTGTTTTTTTCATGTACTCTTTGTAACATTTTGCCTTTGTTGATGATTATGTCTCTGTACTTTATATATTTTCTGGCCCAAAATCGCAAAATATTGCTTGTGTTCTATACTTTCTGCTGTACTCATGTCCCTTCCGAATTTGGGGTAGGTACCAAAATCGCAACAGATTCAAAATCGCAGACATATCTGAGCCATTTTTCGCCATGTGGGATTCGACCTTATTGTGACATGTAACCCACCATATGGATGCATGCAGGGATGTGCCATTAGGGGGTGGCTTCTTTCTGGCCAGTGTTTTAGGGTGAGGCAACCCAGGCAGAACTGGAAGGATGGCAGAGGGAAAATGGGGTTCCCAGACCAAAACCAGATAAACATTGTGATTATCTCTGCAGAGTAAAATGAGTTTGGGGTGAAGTATTTGTTACATGCTGCGATGCTAGCAGTCAACACGGATACATCCACCGTCCAGTCTTTCCAAAAGTCCCTTTCTGGCCTTGCCACTGCATTGATCATTCTCCCTCCAAGCTAACTCTATATTTCTTTTATGAGACACAAGGGAAAGACCCAGGCAGATAGATCCAGAAACACATAACGATAACAAGATATCGTGGAGGGAATAACATTCCCACCTAATTTCTATTGACGAAAAAGGTGTTATGCCATAATTATGGTTCATTTCAAATGCAGTTAGTGTCCCCTTGATCTTGTTATTGCTACTATAAAGTATACTCCATATTAACAATACTTGCAAATACATTACATGACTGTGGATGTAGACACATTCATTCAAATGCATTAATTTAAAAGAAGGATCAGCACAAAAATGATTGTCCTGATAGACCTACAGTCTGTGTAGTCAGTAATTAATACTGATTTCAAAGGGACAGAAAGGGCAGAAATCTGTGTTTTGTTGATATTTGTTGCCATGGAAACATAATTCTTACCCAAATTAGAGATACTAAAAAAAAGTCTATTAAAAGCCACATCGACAAAGATCAATGTGCTGAAAAAATTGTAACAATCCCATTTTCGATCAAATTCTATGAGAATATGATAATTTTTCTAATTTGAATAATATACATAATTATGCTAACACCTGAGATATCTCGGAAAATAATTATGCAAGTTAGAGCTTATTTGGGATTAGGATATGTCAGTAATCACCTAAATTCACAGAACCATTACTCTAAAACTAGCAGAGATATTGCCTTATAAAAGTAGACTTTTTCCCTGGGGGACCCTTTTCCTATGGCTGGACACTAATTATGATATCTAAAATGCATTTGTGACTTAGGGGCATCAGGTAGAACAGGTTTCTGAGATAGGGACCTTTTTAGCACTTCACATGGTCTCTTAAAAGGGATAATTTTGAAAAAGAGGGCTATTTTGAGACTTAAATACAAAATGATGCTGTGCACAGAAAGTCTTATTCAAAATTTAATGAAATATTGTCGTCAGGCAGGTAAGTTCTCGTTGATCAATTATCTAGTTTTGCTTCTCTTTTTTTTTTTTTTATCAAGATTGTGTTCATGTTGACTAAAGTTACCCCTGCCCTGGCTTGATTAGAACTACCCTCAATTAATTGCTCTGCACTGATCTTTCAAAATATCTTCCCTTTCAGCCAATTCGTCCCCTATATATAAGTGAGTGTCAGAATAAGTGTACAAAACCTGGAAAACAATGGTGTTTGGCCTTTATGCAGTCATAGAATAAATTATGCTAATCCAATTTTGTCATTCATGGTCTCATCTTACAGAAGACATTCTAGCCTTTCAGAAAAATATCAGTTTGTGTCTGTCGGGTAAAAATTCTTTGAGTTAAGGAGTCCCAAATTCCCAAAATCACTAAAAACCTGTTTTTTTTTTTTTGCAGTTTAGGTCATTTTGCACATGTCCTGTTATCTACTCAAAGACTAAAAACCCATCCAAAATTGCCTGTGGCATTAGGCATAATTATGTTAGGCCTACACTATTTATGTCAGTTTAGGTGGATGTTGATTGAAAATTTTTCGCTATGCTCCCTCATGTGTGGAATTTTACTCTTCAAGGCATCTGTGACAATAACTCTTAGGTCAGAATAACTCTATCAATACTAGAGATATAATGTCTCTAATACATATCACATAACAAACTTATAAGGGGGTGAAGTTGGTATCAAGCTTTAAGCCATTGGTCAAATGGTCCCTTATTTGTAGGTCAGAATGTCAATGTGAACTGGGTTTTCGTCACAGATGCCTCAACTACATGTTATAATGTTGCTAATTTATTTAAGTATCCATTTTCTTTTCTTACATGTCATATCAACCAACACAGCCTGCTCATTAATTCTGACAAGCATTGGTAGGCTCTGGGCCTGCAGTGTAGCATGTTGAGAAAAATTCCTCATATAGGGGGTTTTCATCACAGACGCCTCACAATTTGGTTTATTGCAAAGTTGGACTCATCTGGTGTTACCCAGTGGAAGTCTATTACTTGGGGGAGCCTAGTTTTTTGTCAAATAAGTGTTACTTCTGGTTGTTTATCAAAGATTTTCTGAAGATTCTCTTCAGATTTGGACAAATTTTGCCATCAAAGTTTAGGAATCCGATCAAATTTCTTTTGCAGTACAAAGATTATACCTTCTAGTCCTTGCTGATGTGGTTAGATTGACCTCATTTTGATGGGAACAGTATAACTTGATTGAATCAGTGAGCCTCTTGGACTGGGCAGGTGCCCGCCATGTTGATTTTGGGCAATATTGAATACGGACTCATATTCGTGAGGCATCTGTGACAAAAACTCCCGTTGAACAAAATTCTCTCTGGCGAGCATCATATGCTGTTCCGAGGTCAAAAATGGATTGAAATGTGCAGAAATGATGTGCTCCAATTATTTTAGGGCATTTGTTATATGTTCTGTTGATTTTAGTCAAGAGTTGGTGGGTCTAAACTTGTGTTTGACCCAAAATTGTCTCAAATTGCTCCAGAAATTCCCACCTGTACATGAAATTTGGGTATTCAATTTACTTTTCTATGGTTTATATGATGCTTTGTACTCCTATACATGAATTGTGTGTGTTATGATTAGAATCCCATTACTGTTTTGGCCACAACAAGCACCAAAGTGCAGAAATGAGTTTTCGTCACAGACGCCTCCGACGGAAATGAAATTTGGGTCTTGTAATCTTGCAAAGCATCATAATATATATATACAATATCTATTCTTGGTAGACTATGATACATCATTGTTCAATGTCCTGACCTAATATAATTACATTTCCAGCATATTTATTTAAATTTATTGCATTTTTTAGTTTTTGTCACAGACGCCTCATTCTGATATTTTCCCCAAAAAAATATTTTCAGTCCATATAACCAACTGAAACTTTACCACAAGATGCCCCTAGCCTAAGTACATTTTGGTACAGAGCAGCTTTGCAATTGCTGAAAAAAACCTTTTGGGGGCCCCTTTACCTGTGTGAAATTTGGATTTTCCTCAGTTTTTTCCATCTCAGCAGACATTCAACACTCAAGGGTACAAAATTGGTTTCAGTGAGGCCTCTGCTGTTTCATTTCCCCAAAACTAGACATAATGAGGATTTATTGGAGCAATTCTAGAGCTAATCAGGGCATTATTGACAGAACTACAGTAAAGTTAGTGATTTGAAGACAAAAATGTCCGAATTTTCAACATTTTGATAAATATGTCCGGGCTCTCTTAAATTTCTTTTTAAAGATACAATCTCGAGTTCTTGCATGCTTAATCCAGTTAGTAATAGGTACTTGCAGCCCAAATTTCAAGTTGCTGTGATTGTCCTAACTTGTTTTAGATATTTGGTCGACCATGAGTAAAAACTGCAGTTCTTGGAGGAAGCCAGTCCACCGGGGGTTTTCATAAGGCCAAGATGTTGCATTATCAATATAATACACTTTTGTATTGTTATCTTGACATTTATCTTTCTGTACTGTGTGCACCAGACATGTGCACTTTTTCTGACATTCACCCGTATGACTCCTATTTACCCTGCCCTATTTAACCTGATACTCCCGTCTTACTCTGATTCTCTTGTTCAACCACTAAAAAATCATTGCTCCCCTCCCAAACATGGCTCTGTCTCACCTTGCCTTCATTCATTTGCTTTGTGTTATAATTTTATTCAAATGCTCCCTTCACCTGTTTTGTTCAGTTAACCTGCTTGCTCCCCATCTCGCCTAGCCCTATCCTGCCAAGGACCCAGTTAACCAAACTACGTGGGGGAACTATAGATTTACATGGATTTGGGTTCAAACTATGGACGTTGAGGCCTAGTTATGTTCTGCAGCCATATATATCTGAGTTACTAAATTCAACCAGGAGGGCATGTTTCCCAAAGTAATCACATGATCCTGCCAGAATTATATAGAAAATGTAATTTTTTCTGTCCTGGTGGGAAAATGGGGTACTACTTTCAGAGCACACTCCAGATAGGGAATTTACAATTGTCTGGTAACAAAGGATCCTGACATAGGGGAATGTATCGTTATGAAACGTAAGGGTTGATGTTTAAAATTTGAGAAATACCTGTTGTGACTTGTTACATTTTCACCTTTTAACATCGAAATAAGGTAGAAAAACATATTTCAAGCAATTACGTCTGTAGAATATCAGGAAAGCTAAGTGTTTGAATGCCAACAGAAATGCCTTACAGAGAAGCGTATTTCAGAATACCGGTTGGAATAATACCACCATAAATTTGTGAGCTACATAGAAATCTGGTGTTTACTGGAGATCCACCAATTTACCCATCACCTTGTTGTCTTACTTTTTGCACCGCACATTTCTTGTCACAGCCTCTTTATTTACCTTGCATGTACATGCACCCTGACTTAATTTATATGCTGTTCTGAGCCAGCATGATTGTTTCCCTTTTCCTGCATTATTCCACTCTGTATTGCTCTGGCCTGCCCCCCTCTCCGACTCGCAAGTGAATTTGAACAGTCTTGATCAGCCATGCCCTATGGCTAGCTGGAGAAGTGTACAATTTCCTCATCTATCATTATCACTGCTCTCCCTTTGCAAAGCTCAAGGAATGTGGGCGGTTCGTAAAAGGAGCAGCTGAGAGAAACCCAATGCATTTATATAGCTTTTTCTGAAAAGTATGTAATTCTACTGGCTGAAATATCATATGTAACACTGCTGAAAACTTTTCCTTGGCCATGATTCCTAATCCTACATGGGATAAAAGTCCAACTCCTTATCTAAGTATTATACCTATATCTTTGACAACTTGGTTCCCACAGAGACATATAATTATTGAAGGTAACCCAACTGAACCACCTACTGATCCATAATTGAATTGTGTTTGTGATCTCACATTAATCACTATACATAGCAATGTTTAAGTGTTTGACTTCGAGATGTTTCACCAGCTAAGCTTTATAATGGGGAGTGGGAATTTTCTTATTGTTTTCTTATTTTTTTACTATGTAGATGTCTTTCATTGGAGTCATAGACTGGTCTTCTATTTTCCGGTTAAAAGGGACTGTAACACCACTAGTTGAATAGGCACTCACTTTTTCATAAATTTTAATCCCTAGCGGTCGATTCTAGACCCTTTTAACTTTCCTACAAGGTGTGGGACCTTACTTTTATACTTTGCAGGTGCTTTAGTTAGAGGCGCATACCTGCCCACTCTCTAAAAGAGGACCCTTGCTGGGATTGGCTCTCAGTTGTTTTGTTTTTTCCTCCATTGGGCTGCTTAATTGTTTTGAAATATGATTTAAACAGCTTCTCTGGAAGGCATTTCTCAAGATGGTACGACTAGACATATCTAGTAAGACTCAAAGCTGGTCCAGTCATACCAGAATTTGCCTACGGCTGCCTGGGTACACTCCAATATAGTGTCCAATTGTCCAAGCCAGTCATACCAGATTCAAACCTTAGCCTGGTGCAACTAGAGGCTGCTCCCTACTTATAATTGTTCCAGGCACCTCAGCCGTACCACTGTATTTCATGGCTTGTACTCTTCTTCACAAGTAGGCACCCATCTGCATTCATTTTATTCAAGAATTGTATCTTGAAGGGTGATTGTTGTTTGTGCATACTAGTTATAGCAGTTTGCATGGTGTATTTATAGAACAGTTCTAAATTACTGCCTATACATTATAAATGTTGCAACAGAGGGCAGGACTTTGTGTGGCATTGCTCCTACTTCCACAGACATCACATCGAAGTTGGGCACCAAGCATACAGTCTGCACTTGCTTTCACCTAAGTGTATTTTATTTGCAATATCATTACCATGCCATGTTTCACAACCCACTTGCCTTAACTTAAGCACTAGTTGTATGAAGCATCTAGGGCTATGCGTCTGTGCTGGTTTGGAATAGGTGTATAGCTACCTAACCCTGTGTTTGGAATGTTTGCCTGCAGCTAAGCACTCTGTGACATCACATAGGTCTAAATATAACTTATTGTACATATAGTTGACATGATTGCTGGAGTGTGGCAAGGGGTTACTTACAATTTAAAATGTGGGCTATGCTGTATTGGCTATATGGCTATAAGTGATGCATGCACAAAATCCATTTCTGACTGTTTCTGACCATTTCTAACCTGCTGCTCTATTGAGCTGTAATTTGATTCTATCACAAACAGGAAGTTTGAAGCCTCATTAAGCATATTTGATGCTTATCTTTACTTGATATGTGTTCAGGAATATTTTTTTCTGTTGATTTCCTGCAACATCATGTCCAGTCAGAAACCTCCCGGTCAGAAACCTTCATGCTCAGAGTTGCATCACAGTGCTGACACATAGCCTTATGTACTAATTTATGGGTCAGTATCCAAGAGTCATATTTATGTTATTTAAAAATGTTTTTACCTTATAAACGTGACAATAGCATATCAAATTTTCACTGAAAACTGGATTTTGAATAGGGTTATCTTAGCATTGGCTGCTCTAAAATTTGATAAGACTGAGTACAATATATCTTTAATGGTTTTCATGATCAGTAAGAATACCTATGGTTTAACTGTAAGTTGAACTAATATCATTCTTTTATCTTATAATGTCAACCAAATAAACAAACACAAAAGGCCATTTTTGATAGATTATTATATCACAGAAACCTCAAGTGCACTCCAACATTATTCTAAACTCTGACTTACTATTGTTACCAGGGGGAAAACTCTCAAGGTTGATTCTTGGCCATAATGATGATAATTAATAGAGAACTTACATTGTAACAAACTCATGAATATAATGACACTTCAGTGTATGATGGAATGCTCTTACTTATAGATCAGAGAGTAAGCAAAAAGGAAAAGAAAATAACCTTGAAAAGACAGTGATATGAAGGTACACTGGGGAGGTTTGGGTTCCTCAATACATAGGAAAATCCAGCACCTGGGCTGAAAGTGTTCAGAAGTGCCCCCCTGTCTAAAACATTGTTTTCACCTACATAGAAACAAGGTTTCCTTTTGAGATGATGAGTGCACCCTACAATTCCCCAGCTTATGCCAGCCAGTTCATTAGACCCTTCCCCACTACGACTAGCCTGGTACAATTGAGCTGTACGACTGGGGCTCAGAACTTAGTGGGGTGCAGCAAGGGGAATAGTTCATGTCAGAAATGGCCTCCTGTAAGGATACTGTCTTCTTGTGAGCTGTCTTAATGTTGTAAATGCCACTCAAAATACCTTGAACATTTCAGAAAGTGCTGCATATCTTGAATTGAATTGAATATCATAATGAACATTTTTCTAATCACATATATGCTAATATTTTTTTAAGTGTTCTATTCAGGTTAAAATAATAAGGTTACAAAGCAGTATTATTCCTGGCAGTCGTGCACGTTGCATTTCCCTCCCCAGGACCCTTTAAATAATGGGTCAATACACTCATGTACTTAGTAGGGTAACATAGTATAGCAACCATAGATCATTTGAAATATACTATAACTTAACTATTCATGGCAATTGCAATCACATCCAGTGGGTGTTTAAATCCTAATTGGATGGGATGAGTTGAGGTGAGGAGCTTTGAAAGTTACAATAACAAAGGATGTAATTTCTTCAGGTATTTACAAAACACTTAGGATCGTCCTTCTTAAAGCTGGTATAAAAAGCTGGTATAGCCTTTTCGGATATTTATTTCATAGAATTGTATACCCCTCCATATGCAACAGGGTGCAATTTATTCTGGCAATAGCTGATCCATTATATGTACAATACAGGACATCAGTTTGGTCCTTTGGTGGGATGAGAAACCACTTGGTTAATTAGTAATGGTCACAGCCTCCTGGCAGCAGCACTGAGTGGCCTGCTCCCCTACCACACATCCAAATCAAGGTCACCACCAGTAGGGAATACAACTTTGCTTTATGGCTCCAGGTGGTGCCACTGTGCTGGTGCAATCAAGACTGGATAAAATGCTGGAAGCATTTTATTTTCACACAGATATATGGTTAAATTTAGCATGGTTAGAACTTACGAAATAGATTGAGATTTCACCAGAACACTGTAACAAGTACTGCGATGATAGACATGTAGAAAATGGAAGATCCATATATTTGATATCTTGCAGCAGCTTTAAACTTGATTTTGAAGGTTTCAAGCTTTTCTATTTGTGTGTATACTCAGACGCAAGCATCCATCTAGTGATGACTCTATACAATGGACTGCATATGACAGTGGGTTTCAATTGAAGTGGTCATCCTCTTAAAAAGGCATTGTACATCTCTAAATGAGGAACATCCTCACTATGATGAACTATCACCAGAAACAAGTTTTTTTTTTAATAAAAAAAAACAAACCTGCAACTTGCTATTAAAGCTGGTGATCAACCATGCAAGTTGATGAGCTTCACTGGTGTCAGAATCTCTGGGGCATTTCTCCCTGACGTTTTAGATGAGGTAGAAAATCACTTTTTCAGTGTTTTTGTTGGCTTCAGTGGTTATGGGGAAAGAAGTGTCTCTAGAGGTGCAAAATGCCCCCCAAAGACTGATTCTGCTTATTAGAGTATGGAAGGAAAAACGAGAGTAGCAAATGAAAGTCTCACAGACAGGTGGTACACTGACAGATGAGCCCTCGGGCATTTAACGGCTGTTGTAGATAAGATATAATGGACTATGAAGGCATCATGTTGGGGGGAAAATATACAAAAAGCGATCGTTCCTCAAAAACTAAACACTGCAAGAATGAATTTAATGGTCTTCTGCAATGTACGTGTATGATCCTACTTGATGTTGTTGAAACCAAATCCTGCATGGTTCTTAGATGTTGCTTGGGAGAAATTAATGCTTTTATGCACTCTTTAGATTATTATGAAGGACATTTTAAAAGGGATAGATTAATCGCATTTCTATTTTATAGATAAAGAAGTGTAAAATGAAAGAGGATTCTAGAAGTTTGAACAGTAGATGGAATGTTGAAATACATTTGTGCATTTTGAACGTTTACACAACCTTGTAAGCATTACATGTAAGTTCTTTGATAATATTTAATTTTCATTAAAAATGAGTAGGAATAAATTTCTCTGATGATACATAAAGCCTTTTCATAGACATATTGCCTGTATAGGCTTAGAGAATGTGGCAAAATCCAACCTCGGGTATCCAAGTCCGATGGTCCGGGGCCCCAATGCTATAAATCCCACAGGGATTCAAAAGGTGGAATGTGTCTAAAGTAAAAGGATCAAAGTGGAGAAAAAGCCATACTTTCTTTAATAATGAGGCTATGACATAGTGGAAAAGACTGTGCGGTAGGGAATATAGATCTACATCCATAGGGATTGAAAAAAGTAGCTATATCCCTAATTTTCAATGATTTTAAGAGCCTCCAAGATCCAAAAAACGGGCCCCTTCTGATGTTAGTAGTATAGTCCCCTATTAGAAAGTGGGCTTTGCAGCAGGCAACCTCTATTCACCTGATTAATCTTAGTCCCTAAATATGTATGCCTATGTCAATCCCATATTGAAACACTCCTAATACTATAATGATTTGGTCCATCCCATCACATCTAAAGGTGGTGGTTAGAGAGTGTAGGCATGAGTAGGCAGATGTAAGCAGCCCATTTATGACCCCTTCAATTCCTATAGGGGAAGGATCTTAACCCTACTGGGTGCATACATGTGCCTACACATGCCTACCTTTTTGTACACCAAAGCTGGGTGTGACCACTCCACAAATACAATATATGGCAGTCTAGCAGTATTATTACTATACCATAATTATATTGGACTACCCCACCCAAATAGAATAGAATTTTGCCCCACAGGGCTATGAATATGGAATTGAGTGAAGGTCCTTCAATATGGAATAGAAAGGAAGCTTGCCCTGCAGGGCTTTTAATATGGAATAGAAACAAGTTTGCCCTGCAGGGCTATTGATATGGAATAGAATAGAATTCTGCCCCACAGGGCCATTAATATGGAATAAAAAAGAAGTTTGCCCCACAGGGCTATTAATATGGGCCTTAATATGGAATTAAGTCAGGGTCCTTCCCATACTATATATAAGGGGAATATTGAGCTTATTCAGTAACATAGACCAATTCACTCTAGGCTCGTTCTCCCTAATAAATATTGTGCTTTATTCAGTAAAATAGACCAATACATGCTAGGCCCATTCTCCCTACTAAATAAAGGGAATATTGTGCTTTATTCAGTAAAATAGACCAATACACGCTAGGCTCGTTCTCCCTACTAAATAAAGGGAATATTGTGCTTTATCCAGTAACAAGACCTGGGAATGTAATATATAATGATTAGACTTGAACGAGTTGACTTTAGGGGGTGATAAAAGCATGAGCCATAGGCGATTGCTTTTATCAAACCCCTAAAGTCAACGAGTTCAAGTCTAATCGTTATACATTGCATTTATAACATGGTTTCCTCCATTAATTTTAAGAATTTACCTCTAAAATTGTCGTGCGCATATCATCAGCCTAAATAAGCATCATAATGTGTTCTTATTTAGGGAAGAAAAAGGACAATTTCATAAAATAAAAATGTACTACTGAAACTGCTCACATATTCCTTGGCATAATGTTTTACTGCTTATTTAGTGGCAAATTACAATAACTAGCTATCGGCCTTGCCAGCCTCTATTCTGTTTTAGTAGTACACCTTCAATTTGAGAAGCTCCAGAAATTGCCATTTTTTTCAATGTGTTCATAGCCCTGCGGGGCATGATTCTATTCTCTCCCATATTAGTAGCCCTGCAGGGCATGCTTCTATTCTGTACCATGATTTCAAAAGCAATAGTCTATTACTACCCTCTCTATTCACAGTCACTGGCAGATGTGTAGATAAGAGCACAATATTCCCTTTATTTAGTAGGGAGAACGAAACGTGTGAAGAGTTTGGTTCCCTTCCAGATTTTCAGCATACACCCATGTTTGTAGTGCTCCCCTGAAGTGATTTTTTGTGCTATTATGATAAAACCTTTAACATGTAGACGCTGTACAGCCCAAAATAACGTTTTTCCAAAAAAATGGTCTCTTAAAATGAAGCATGTCTAACCTGTAGGCCTTTGAAAATATTTGCCTTTTTTCAAAATGGGGTTTATTGCGTTTTGGAACCAAACTCTTCATGTATTGGTCTATTTTACTGAATAAAGCACAATGTTCCCTTTATTTAGTATGAAGAACGAGCCTAGCGTGTATTGGGCTATTTTACTGAATAAAGCACAATGTTCCCTTTATTTAGTAGGGAGAACAAGCCAAGCGTGTATAGGTCTATTTTACTGAATAAAGCACAATATTCCCTTTATTTAGTAGAGAGAACGAGCCTAGCATGTATAGGTCTATGTTACTGAATAAAGCACAATATTCCCTTTATTTAGTAGATAGAAAGAGCTTAGCGCGCATAGGTCTATGTTACTGAATAAAGCACAATATTCCCTTTATTTAGTAGGGAGAAAAAGCATAGCGTGTATAGGTCTATGTTACTGAATAAAGCCCAATATTCCCTTTATTTAGTAGGAAGAACAAGCCTAGCATGTATTGGTCTATATTACTGAATAAAGCACAATATTTCATTTATTTAGTAGGGAGAATGAGCCTAACGTGTAAAGGTCTATTCTACTGAATAAAGCCCAATATTCCCTTTATTTTGTAGGGAGAACGAGCCTAACATGTACTGGTCTATGTTACTGAACAAAGCTCAATATTCCCTTTATATAGTATGGGAAGGACCCTGACTCAATTCCATATTAAGGCCCATATTAATAGCCCTGTGGGGCAAACTTCTTTTCTATTCCATATTAATGGCCCTGCGGGGCAAAAATCTATTCTATTCCATATCAATAGCCCTGCAGGGTAAACTTCTTTTCTATTTCATATTAAAAGCCCTGCAGGGCAAGCTTCCTTTCTATTCCATATTGAAGGACCTTCACTCAATTCCATATTCATAGCCCTGCCAGGCAAAATCCTATAGATTCTATTCCATACTAATAGCCCTGCAGGGGAATATTATTCTATTTGGGTGGGGTAGTCCAATATAATTATGGCATAGCAATTATGCTGCTAGACTGTCATATATTGTATTTGCAGAGTGGTCACACTCAGCTTTGGTGAACAAAAAGGTAGGCATGTGTAGGCACATGTATGCACCCAATAGGGTTAAGATCCTTCCCCTATAGGAACTGAAGGGGTCATAAATGGGCTGCTTACACCTGCCTACTCATGCCTACACTTTCTTACCACCAGCCTCAGATGGGATGGGGTGGACCAAATCATTATACTATGAGGAGTGTTTCAGTATTGGATTGACATAATTATATGTGACCCATCAAGGGAGAACACCCCTCCGCGATGGATTTTTAATTCCCCATTTGGCCACCAGCAGGCATTGGAGGGGCAAAATTACTCTAGAATCATTATAAAAATATATTCATTTAATTTTTGATGCAGAATACCCACCAAAAACCCAAAACTGAAAAAAGAAATTGAAAATTCCTTCTAGATCAAAATCTATGATAAAAATCATCATCAGTTATGTATTTTTCATGAAAAAGGCTGATTTATTGTGTTTTAGACATCATTTTGGTTTATAATGTATTTAGAGCTTAATTGTTGATTTCAGATATGAATAACGACCTATAGGAGGGGTTCTAACATAACTACTTGGAATATTAAAGCCAATGATGTCTCATTTTAAAGATCTTGAGATGAAATTTGACAATGAATTTCCCTGCAGAGGGGTGTTTTTGCTTGCCTGGTCACCATATATATATATATATATATATATATATATATATATATATATATATATATATATATATTGTAATAACCAGAAACCAGCGAAACAACAGAATAAAGATTTGATCACGGATGACTTCCTACGTTTATTTGAGTTCTTGTCTTATTTCTAACACTCGTCTTGTAACTTGCTTATCTTGTGCCTATCTTGCTTATCTTGTGCTTATCTTGCTTATAATTAAGACGCCCGCCCTCTTTAGCCACACTTGCCGCCAGCCACCGGACACGGGAACCCAGCTGTGTGTCGGCCACCAATGAGTCTCTAATTACATCTGCCCCTAACCCACTGGATCTGCTCCTTTTATAGTCTGGAGACCCGGATGTGAGGTCACATGACACTGACGTCACCACCCGCACTCCCCCTGGTGGCCTGAACATGCAACTGACGCCCCGGTCCGGTGGCCGCCACTGAGCCGCCGACAATGAACTATCTATGTTCATTACAATATATAATGTTATATATGTACATGTATAAAGGCATGTGTAAGCACAAATGAAGGAATGTGCCAAACAAACAGGTTCCATCTTTTGCTCAACCCTGTTCTTGGTCTTTCTGCTATGAGTATGCCGAAAATGTTTTCATGGAGTGGACCTATACCAAGTATTTCGAAATGTGAATTTGCAACACCACTCCGACTGACATTTATGAACATACACCTCATCCAGTCAATAATCAGTAGACCAAGGATTCAGACTGTGCAGTGATCGGCGGTGTCTAGTACTGGACACTCTAATGTATGAGGGGCTGAGTATGAGCACAAAGGTGCTTATGTTTTATCTCTACAGTAATATCTGTACATAGAGAACCATTGTAAAATTAAAAATCTCATTTGAATCATGGACCAGATCTATACTGTGGAGTCACACAAGGATTTGTGAGATGTTGCCTAAATAGGCTTTACATTACACTAAAGAAAAAAGGTAAATCACCATAAAAATACAGTGAATTCCTGTTGAAAAAATACGGAGAATCCCAGCTACCTATATGGGGAATCTGTGAGCAACGGTATTGTATTGTACTGTATTTGTTTATTTGCAAAGATAATCACAACATTGGGCGATTTTCATAAATTGCCACGATATTACATAACCACATTTTTCATACTAATGAATGTACATGTGTACAACCAACACCTTTGCCACCAAAGTTAAGTAACTTTAGCTTAGTTGCTTTCGTAAACCCATCCCTTGTGAGTAATCTTTCTGGATTGGGTTTCCTTCTTTTTCAGCTTTGCGAACCATTGTAGTTGTAATGACATTGTCAGGTACACGGGATCTTTTGTACATTATCCTCAGTGGTGAACGCTAAGATAACAGGGATTCCCCGGCACCCGTAATTGCCAGTGATTCAGCTGTTATTTAAGCGAATTCTTTTTCACTGTGTATCTCAAAGTTGATATATCTACCTATAATCAGATTTTGATATAGGTGATGGTTGACAACATTGACCTAGCAACATTGAAACAACATTAATTCAATCAACATTAATTCAATGTTCTGTGCCTACTGGATTTAACTACTAATTCACTTCACAGAGCCGACTTTTTATCCTCCACCAGTTCCTAGCCCATGACCCACTGCTTTCCTATTCAGGCATTCTTCCATTAACATGGGACACCACACCTGGGAGACATTAATGTATCGGATTCATCGACCATTTACCAGGTTACACATAATTAAATGGCATGGTGGATGATTCTTAAAGGAACCCAATATTGCCAGCATGATGACGCATTTCTTGTTTTTTTTTTGTTTTTTTTTTAAACCTACTTCATTATGAAACCATACGCAGGATAATCTATATAATTTGATAAGTGACATCACAAATTCAAATTCATAGTAAAATAGAATATGTACTATAGGCTATAAAATCTTATTTCCTATTGCAAATTCCAGATGAACTGGAACAGAAGTTAAATGAAGTTTAAGAGTAGATTAGCTGTTTTGATACTTTAATCACCCACTGAAAGCCCCAAGGTCGTCAGACTGACGATACCCAAATCTACAACCTAGGGTCATCAGATTGAGCACCCAGGGTAGTCAACCTGATGGGTTTAGGTCAACACACTCACCCAAGGTAGTCAAACTGATTACATAAGGTTGTTAGAGTGACAATCTTGGTGCTGACTACCTTGGGTCCTCAATCTGACTACCCAAAGCTGTAGATTTGGGTATCGTCAACTTGAGCACCTAAAGTCCTCAGCGGTGAAGACCTTCAGTTGAAAACTGAAGGCCTAATCATCAAACATGAGTGGTACATAACTGCCACATTGTGTATTTGTTACATATTGTCAACAGAATGCCATAGACTCATACTGGGGATATGTAGACTAAGGGATTTCACTCCCTGTAAGGTGCTGCTCTCTCTCTGTACCTCTTCTGATGACCATAGGTCCTCAATCTGACGAGTTTAAAGATCTGGAGGGTTTTCAGTGCCCTAAATGCTTTTCTGTAGGGGAGGATTTCAACTTGCCAGTATCCTAAATCATATTTCAGAAATATTGTTCGCGTAGTGGGATTTGAGGATTCTCCTCGTCTCAACAAACATAATACGCTGCATTTACACAATGTACGGGGGCGAGGTATTCTAAACAAGTAATAATGACTGTAATGACACGCATGTAATGCATGGTCATATTTGTATACCAGGAAGGCCTGGTGCATCTAAAAACAGTCAAAGTTAGGGGTATCTCTTACCTGGAGGGAATGTCTAAACAATGTTTAAATAACACTATTGAGAAATGCCCTCCTGCAATGATATTGGACTGTAGAAGAGGACTAAAGTGGCCAGAATAGGACTTCTATAATAAGCACCTTATAAGGTGGTCCTCTACTTGGGGGCGCCGTATCTATACAAAAGGAGCAAGATGAGATATCACCGTCCTCCAAAACTGCATGCTGCATCTTTCTTCGAGAGAGGATATTTAGCCCAGTCGTGTAAAGTCACAAGCCCTAAGTGTTATGTGACCAAGGGTACAAAAATGAAGATTGATTAGAGTCCTTTGCATGATTACATGACCGTGTGATTCGCCAACCCGGCAAGGGGGTGGGGTGAATTGAATGCTAAATTGAATGTGATAATTGCACATGTAATCATTACAGCAGCCAGTGGATAGACAATTTATCTGGGTTCAGTCCCTGTGAGCAGTTCATTTTGACGCCCCAAGGTTGTATATTTTGATATTGTAATTCTGATGACCTAAAGTTGTTGAAAAAACGTTGATTAAACCCAATAATTTTAATAGAAATATGCATTAAAATTATGTTGGATCAACTCTAAAACAACCTTACCTTACACAATACCAAGCCAGTATATTGCTATAGGGGATTTACTTTATTTCTTAATTTCTGATATATTTGATTTATGTCCCCCCATTTCTTTATGCTCCACTTGTACATGTATCCCCTTTTGCAAAGGGACCATGTGGCTATTGTGTTAGAAGAGCAGTGCATTGATTCATAAGGGAAGATAAAACAGGAATGGGTTATACACATTCCAAATGTTTCATTACAGCTGTCCAGCATACCATGGACCATAATGCATGGAACATCTTTATCCATTTATAGATATTCTTTTACCTAGATACATCTAGACATAGGATCTATATAATGAGGTTGGTGCAACAGTCACATTATCAAAATTATGATTTATATTAGACATGTACATGTATGCAGCATCCCAGTCAGTCTTATTATAACATTTCATGCCACCTAGTGAGATATTTTGAAATCAGAGAATAATGTTAAATCAACGTTTTTTAACTAGTTAAATCAATGTTGGTTTGAATCCACATTCTGAACGTTGATCAACGTTCATCAAAGGTTATCTGGAAAAACGTTATCTGCTGATCGTTTTTAAATGTTAAACCAACATCTATGAAAAAAACGTTTTCTTAAAAAAAAAACAAATCAACATTGAAACAACGTTTTTTGACAAATGTTAGTCCAACTGACCATCAGTGAACGTTCATCAACGTTCACTTAACGTTCCTTGTTACCTGGGCTGTTTTGTTTATGCTTTCTGCGGGTGACTATAAACAAAAACACAAATTGATAGATAATGAGGCAGTGAAAACAAATTCTTTGAGGTGCAGAAAAAAAATGGTCATGAGACCCCCCCCCCAACTTATAGGGCTTCTACCTTTCTATGCCCTGAGGGCCTACCATCTATGGCCTAAGGGGACATTATAGCAGAGACTAGGCCTGGGGGTATTTTCTTTTATTCATTTAGAAAATATTACTGTATATGTAAGAATGTCCCTGTACCCGCAAGAATATCCCTGTTGTTTCTGTGTCTGCAAGAATTGTTTAGTACCCGCAAGAATTGTTCAGTATCCACAAGAATTGTTCAGTATCCACAAGAATTGTTCAGTATCCGCAAGAATTGTTCAGTACCTGCAAGAATTGTTCAGTACCCGCAAGATTATTTTTTCGGAAGAAAATTTTATTTTTGGGATGTCCTATTAGGGGCTCCGTAGTACGACCTCCTCCATTAGTGAGGTCTGCATTGATCATGTGCCACTTGAAACCTGCCAAAATATTTCAGGTTTCCTCAAAGTCCACTTGGGGATTTGTAAAGGGCATTCTGGCACGAAGGGGACAGATCCATTTCAAACTGGAAGTTTGTTTTCAACTTGGTGATGGTGGAAACCTTTCACCTTTGCTGATTGTCTCCTGTATACTGATCTAAAGAGAGATGCGTGAGGAGGTAAAAGAAAAACATCTTGGAAGACAAGGTTACACTGGTGGGTTATCATTGGAGATTTAAGGAGTTGTCATGGATAAACCCCGTGTTGACAATTAAAGCATCATGCAAGTTTTAAAGAACACTGCAGAATATAACTGTTAAATCTATCAACAATCCTCATAAAACTGAACAGTGAACCACTGTAATTGTATTCCAGTGAACCAGGGTAGTTTTACAAGAAGGCGTGGGTGGCAGTATGGTGGTACATAAATGTACAAGAAATCTCTGTGAAAAAATAATGAATCTCTGGCAACTTTAGGACAAGGGTTCTGTCATTATTTCTACGACGTGCTTTTAACAGTTAACGCTTCTAAAAGATGAGCATTACAAAGATTGCTCCTTAGCATCTACTTAGTGCTTGCAAATTGTATTTTCAACATAGGTAAAGTGTTGAACTTCATCATTCTATTAATGCATTGCGAGTTGGAATTTGGAATAAGGGTAAAGCATAGTTTTAAATTTGAGTTTTCAATTCAGTCTGAGGTTTTTGATATCTGAGAGGAAATCTCCGCTTCCTCTAAACCCATAAGACACAAATTGAAAACGGCATGAGTTCCAATTAGTGTTGTTAAGATGGCTGCGGCCCTAGTCCGCATGGGATTGAAGTTGATGGTTTGGTACTAATTATACAGGCTGAGGGAGTTGGACCTAAATCTAGTATGGAGAAATAAAAGAGGCTTGATGCTACATTGACAGAGCTAAGCCTCTGCCTGTCAGACTAACGATATCAAACAAGCACTAACTAGATGGGAGAGAAAGATATACCCATCTCCTTTCCCTCTTGTCTACCATAATACCCCGTGTAAGTTAAGTACTGTTACATAATCCTCCATAGTATGATACCCTCGCCTATAAGGCTCACCTCTAACATTTGGAAATCCTATTTATAAGACGCACTAGTGTATAATAAGCTTGCCTTATATGCAGGCTATTACGGTACATCTAATTGGCTTGTTAAAACACGTCAATCCATGTGTCAAAGAGAATTTTAGGAAGAGGCGTACCTAATGCTACATAGTAATCTGAGGACAAGTATACAATACAAAGGAATCAACTGCTTCAGCTTTGGGATTTGGCAGGTGCTCTCTATTCAGATATAAACATATCAAGCTGTTCAGGGGGTCTTGCTTAAATAGTAAAAGATCGTCAAAGCAGTGACCGACTTAAAGCTGTCCAGGAGGGTCTTGCTTGAATAATAAGAGATCATCGAAGCAATACATGTTTATCACCTTACCTTTTCTTCTGTCTTGTCCTTTTTTGTGTTCCCTGAAAGTAGTCAGGAAGAAAGGCACCATCAGGGTGTAATCTGGGTAATCATGGGCAGTACTGTCTATTTCAGGAAAAGCTGGCTGGCTTTTCTCTCTAATCAGGTGAGTGGAAGATGAAGGGTGAAGCAGACACCGACTTTTACAGCCTGCACTATCTAGAACTAAGTGCTCCGTTTAGCATTTTGACAATACCCTACCGAATTACTGTGTTGTGTAGGGAGTGCTGCATCCTGGTTCCGCCCCTCTACATAGGACGCCAGTGATGGCCAAGAAATGATCTGTCAATCATCCAGTTCCAGCCCCCCCCCCCTCACTAGTTGCCCCATGGTGAATGCGGAGATATCAATGGGAATCAGGTGGCTGGCTTCAGGTGCAATCTGGCCAAATTGTGGTGAAAATGGCCCACCTGAATGAATCTAATGGATTGAAAAAATTGGTAATAGGAATGGCAAATGGACACCTTGTAATATATTGTCATATTCTCTTATTTCTACAATTAGACTTCAGATATGCCTGTTGAATCCTCACTCTGTGGGCTACTAAACATTGAAAATCTTCAGTGGTCTGTTTCTATGATTTGTGACGTCTTTCACAGGAAGTTCAGGCGCATCCACGGTGTAAATAGTCACCAGACAGAGCAGGGGGAAAGACCAGGAACCAACATTGTCTTGATTGCCCCTCCCTCCCTCTATTGGGGACAAAGCCTTTGCAGCATTTCCCGTGGAGTCAAATACAGCAGTGTTGGATTATCCATTAGTGAGGTCTGTGTTGTCTGATGCGTGCAGGGTCTAACCAATTTACCTCAGAGAATACACTGGCGGAGACATAAAGGCCACTGCAGCATGGAGGTGACAGATAGAATTCATTCCAAAGTAGAGTTGCAATTACCACTGGAGAGACATTCTCCACTCAAGATTGGTTTCCACCTCCCCATGCACACCCACCTTCAGCTTGATTATAAGGACCATGCTGTTTTATCTCAATCTGTAGAAATTTGAGTCTCCAGGAGTACGCCCCATCTTAGGTTAATCAAGTATTGACCTTGATGACATCTATATAGAGACAATGTGCTTTAGAATGTCCATTTTGGTAAACCCTTCACTCTTTTAGTGTAAGTAAGTAACTTCTTTTATTTATAATGAAGATACATGGCATTTGCTGTATTTCTTACAACTCCAGTCATGGTGTATATATTAGACACAATGTGGGAATCTACGCAGTTTCGAAATATTAAAGCAGGAATGATAATTCTCATGAAACTAGGTGATTTTGAGCAGATATTTAAAAAAAAGTAATGTTCCATATTATTGTTTACCCGACCCTCAAGGTATAATGTCTTTTATAGGGTATAAGTCCAATGCAGCTTAGACCTGACTGTAGGTGTGAATAAAGCTGTGAGAATTACACATCCAGCTGTGAAATACCAAGCCCTGTTGCATGCAGATCTTACATGTGACCCTTTAAAACTCAGTTCTCTATAAACCTGTAGGCATGGCCCCTCTCTTAGACAGTGTACCATTTTAGACTGCATTTTTCATTCAAATATTGGTAAACTGCGCAAAATAAGTGAGGGGCAATTCATGAACAGCGCTGGTTCCTACTTGGTGCGTCACACACACACACACACACACACACACACACACACATATATATATATATATATATATATATATATATATATATATATATATATATATATATATATATATATATATAGTCAAGGGGCCATTCCAAAGCCTGTGATATAAATGTATGGGTTGACTGTCTGGGTGGTAGACACTAGGAGAACATTTCAGAATGGTAACACTTTCTATCGTTCCGAAATGCCCTCTTGGTTTGTGTGGTGCAACTTATTTTTTTTACAATTTGACGACAGCGCTATTTCTATGATCTATATGATTGCCCAGATAGAGCATTGAGACGTAACCTGTGTTTCTTAAACATTTCCCTATACTACTTACACCACAAATAGGCGTGTGCTTTATTAATCTGGTTAAGAATCTATCTGATGTTACACGGAATTCTGCGCCCTAATTATCCAAAGATGACCTTTGATTCACTATAATCAGGGAAGAAAATGCAGAAGTAGAATTGATGATCAACTTTAGAATGAATAGGAAGTATTATGATGAGGAGAAGAACAAGAGAGCTACTCTCGGGCTAATCCCATGTGGCCCTGCCGCTGTACATGCATATTATAGTTCATTAAAGTCGTTTCACATTGGCTGTCTTTGCTTTAAAAATGCACAAACAGGGTATATGACCTTATGATACAGGCACATATTGATAAGTATCAAATGTATCAATATCTTACAATACAATAGGATTGTGCTACTTGCCAAAGACATTAAAACATGCAGCAGTTTGCATTGGGCTCCTACTGCAGGTTAGTGCTATGGCTGCCGGGCCTGTCAATGTTAAAGGTGGAAGAAGCTTATCCACAGAGATAGAGGAAATAAAGTCAAACCAGCAGAAATAGAGCCAAGCCAGGACTCAGGGGATCTAGGATGTGACTCTTCCTTCACTGATGTCTTGAATGTAGAGATTCACCGACCTATCATATAAGAAGCCTGTTCTTCTTTTGTTTGAGTCGGCCTTATCGGCCTTGACAGTAGTTGTAATCCATGGGCCCGCCGTACATAAGGGGCTGCTGAGTAGGAGCCCATTAATTAGAGGCTCTTTAGTTGAGACCCGTGAGTATGAAGTCTCTGTTGTGTACAGAGTAGTAGAGAGCTGATTTCTGCTTTTGAATGCCAATTTGAGGGCTGATAGAACATTTATACGATACCGCAAACCCATATTTAATGAAGCTGAGTAACCGCCCACGCCCCTCCTTTCGGAATCCTGGGGAAGATAGCTACAGTTCTGACTGTTACGGTCTTAGCCCCCAAATGATTTGGGAGATCAACAGCATGCAGCACAACTGCAGTACAGCATAAACATCAATTCTGTGGCTAAAGTCTAAATATTCAAATGATGCTTTGGTATATCACGAGAGACCATGATAACTGAGGTAAAGGCTGGGGAGCATCTTTGGATATGCTGCTCTCTTACCCTGGAATAAATGACATAGAATCACAGGAGAAATAACCAAGATATGACATGCTATTGCCGGAGTCAACCCTTTATGGCTCCATTGGCAAAGTATTCAATGTTTAGAGTCAAATATTGAAAACGTCCCCCCTTGTGATCATTTATGTTCCCTTTAGATAAAAACCAATCAATAAGTCTGACTCTGTATTCCTAAGGACTCAACATAATAATTATTGACATCCTATTTGTAAGAAGACATAAAGGAGTCATAAAAGGGGCCATCTGCGAGCTGGACTCCCCTTTGTAGTCACAGTGACTCCATTTCTTTTCTCTGAGTGCATTATGCAGGCATATATTATCAGGAGACGGAGGAGTCTTTAACATTTCAATCCTCATGATTATGAATAACAACAATATCATCTATAATGCATGATCATATAATGTGTAATTATACAGCACAGAAAATTGCGTTTTTGTGAAAGATATCGATATATCATGATTATAAATGACAAGGCAGGTATCCATTATAATGTTTGGATGATAGCACGCCAGGGGGTTAATTCATAACTTTGAAAGAATATTCCTTCATTGAAATGATCACATTGACATGGTCATTTCATTCGGAGAATAATACTTTCAATTGAATAGAATCTCTCATGAAAATCGTCTACAATTTTCATGGTATAAATTGATGCATCAAAACGATCAAGACTTTTTTTTCACAAACCTGATCGTTTTCAAACAAAATCTATGTCTCATAATTCTTCAACTTGTGAATCGCCATCCAGTGTGATGTTTTATTGATGGTATTTTGAAATGTTAAACTAATGTGACCTTTTCCCCCCTGTCACTTTCAGTGTTTTCTAAAACATTGCAGTATACTG